>JABSTQ010011552.1:0-600000 GCA_013358835.2 Ixodes persulcatus
CCGGCACGAGCACGAGCAATATATCGGGTGTCTCAGATCAATACCACCTAGAAGAGAAGGCCTGCGCGGCCTGGGCATGACGTTTCGTTAGTAGATCCCCGACCCGCCCCAAGTGGCAAACACCCCGAAGCTTGACGAGAGTAGGGGCCGCGTCACAACCATAGAGTTATTACAATAAACGCTAGAGGCTCAGCTGGCGCTAGTGTCTACGGGACTTCCGGTTGCAAATTGAAGCAGACAGCATGCAGTCTACTTTTCCGGTCTCCCTGTGTATTCCTATGGGAAAACGCGCGTGAATTTTGTCTCTTCGCCGGAAAATAACATGAATAACTTTTGTTATCTCGGTTGTACCGGATAGTATGTACCTTTATAAATATGGTGAGAGTGTAATTGCTTTAGTTACAGCATTTTTTCTTTACCACAGAACGATGTTAAACTTCGCTATATTTCATTCCCAAACCTCTGTTCCATGGCAGGTATGTAGAAACGAGCGACGATTCTAAGCAAAATAACGATCGAAAGGAATGTAAAGTGTGTTCAAAGTTCGCCAGCATTCCGTTGGTGCTTATATATTGTTAATATGCCCGTCCTGTCACTATATGAAAATGACCCCGTCGTGCATCTTTACGAGTGGTTAAAAAAACGTTCGAAACGTAAAGAATAAAGTACGTGGGCTACTAAAGGTGTGTTTTCTTATTTTTTTCCTATGTCGGGAAGTTTTTATCGGGCACCTGTTCTCTGGCTTCTCCCTATTTGCAAATATTTGGAGCATGCGGGTGTTGACTTGAACTTAGAACAAGCATCTTCGCACATATCCATGGGCAGAAAGAATAAAGCAGTACTTATTTATTGCATATCGGACTATATTACGTGTCTTTCAATTTATTTTGATCGTCTGCAAGCACAAGGAGTTACTTATCCAGTGTTACTTCGTAGTTCCTGTCGTCTCTCTTGGTTTTCCACATGTCCTTCGTTCGTTTGGCACGTATATCCCCCATGCTGGAAAGCGCCGACGCCGTGTTCGTGCTAACAGTGTCCGGCAGTGCACATAAATACACGTACGAAGTGGTTTTAACACCGTTTTTCATGCCACGAATTTCAAATAAAAATGCTGTAACTGACCAATTATTTCGTCTGCGTGACTGAGAAATGTTCCAATGTGCCTATACTTCGTTTCACCTAATCTGCGAGCGAAGCCAAAGCTAGAAGCGCGAGACCAGCGCTTTTTGCGTTTCTCCCCAGCTCGCGCGCTCGAGCAAAGCCTGAACGCACGGAGCTTTCGTGCTCGCGCTTCCAGCTTTGCCTTCGCTCGCACATAAGGTGAAACGAAGTATAGTACGTGCAAATTAATCGTGATATTTGCTCTTATAATCGAACGCAGAGAGAAAATGCACTCGCTTTTTCCCATAGAAATGCATTACCGGAAGTCAATTTCTGACTGCTTGCTGTCTGCTTCAAAATGCAACAGCACACTAGCGCCAGCTGAGCCTCTAGCGTTTATTGTAATAACTCTATGGTCACAACGGCTGTGTTCCGAATCTTACCCAAATGGATCCGAGTTACTCCACCGGGTCGTGTCACGTGACAACACAGATTCAAAAACGCTGGACGCGGGTAGAGTTTAGAACGCCAAGGTACAAACCCCTTATCCTGGGGTAAGATCGAGTAAATATTGGAACACGGGCAACTACGTCTCATCCACTGGCGACCACAGCTGTGTGCGCGACTGCTGAGCGCGAGCTGAAAGCGAGCTTCCAGTTCATTTGCAACGTGCATGCGAACACTCCCTCGGCCAGAAGCGCGAGCTAGCACGCGCTCCTGGCTAGGGGTGTCGCGAACCGGCCGAGGTTCGAGTTCGACCAGGTTCGACTTTTTTGAACTTTCAGTGGAAATTTCGACGAACCTTGTATTGAGGTTCGACTCGTGTGCGCATGCGCGACAGGCTGGCCAGTTGGCTTCGGATTGGATGGTGATGGCTAAGGGGTAAATTAAGGGCAGCGCTGATTGGTTATTTCAGTTAGTACAGTACAAAAAAATTAAGTTATTAACTTCTTCGGTGATTAGAGTTGGTTTCTTTTAATTGCAACGGTTCATAAAATAAAATAACCCTTTGCATAAAAAAAAAAATTCTCCAAATCTAGACATGCTTGTATCAAGGTCTGGCCACACTGTCCACAAAGTCGAACCGGTCGAATTTGGTTAAAAGTTCGAAGGTTCGTCGAACCGGTTCGACCCGGTCGAACCCCGGAAGTTCGACCTAAAAATCCGGTTCGACAAAAGTTCGCGACACCCCTACTCCTGGCTTTGAGACCAACGTTGCTTGAGACCAAAGCAGCGACCTCGAGCTCTCGCGCTAGTGACGTTGGCTGCGAGTGAACGGAGAATAAACAGCGCCCTCAAAAATGGCGCCCAGTGCCAGAGTCCAGCGTCCAGCGAAGGGCTTTGCAGCCCTTCGCACAGCAGTAAGGCATTTTCATTCATGCATTGGACGCTCCACGTGAACATCTGACTTCATCGTATGCTATAGCAAGAGACACTCGGCATGAGCATCTGTTTCATTATCTGCTACACAAACCACTGTAGCAGTCGATGGAGCAGACGATGTAGCAGACGATGCAGCTCATCCGGGCTAGCTAGAGGGCGCTGAGGGGATCTACTAGTGACTAGTGATGACGTTTACAGGAGGAAACGCGCAGGCCTTGTGTTCTAGGTGGTACTGCTCAGATAGGCGCCAGGCTTATTAAATCGACCGCGAAATTCGGTTTCTTAACCTTTGCGCTACGATTTTGTGCAGCGTTGCCCGCAGGTGGTGCATTTTTTTCTAAAAAATTTGCACAGAAAGGCAACGGGGCGACAAAGAACTCTTTCGCTTCAAAACAGGAGCTTTAAAGAACCAATGTTTTTCACCAAGAACCTTTTTAGGGTTTAAAATATCTTTATAGGGTGCAAAATATGGACAAGTCGAAGAACCCCTAAAAATTCTTTTACGACCGGATTTTCTTTTTTTTTTTTTTTAGATTGTGTGTTTATTCTGTTGGTCTATTCGAGCTTTTTTGCTTTGAATGGGTCTAACGCACTCGCACACGACCGCGTGTTCACGAAGACAAAATCCGAAGAACGAAATTTAAAAAAAAAAAGTCACGAAAACAAAACTTGAAAAAGGCAGACTGAAGGGGAGCGAGCGACGGCCGACAATGTGACAAATCGGCACACCCGAGCTCCCCTGCAACGTCACGTTTAAATGTTTATTTTTATTTTGTCCTAATGGTTTACAGTTGGAAAGCGTCGCCGACATACGTCTTGGCTCCGAATCTGTGTTACCCGGTTTTCCGCTGAAGACATCGAACGTAGCGCCGAGACGTTTTCGTGGCTCCCTTTTGTGCTTCCTAGTGGTGCACTAAATTAGCGACGCTTCAGAGTATGACACTTGGCTATATTGTGGCTTAAAATCATGGTTGCCACTTACCTGAAGCTTTATCTGAAATCCCAGGAAACGCTTTTTCGTCCTCCACAAATGTTTAAACAATTCGCGACAGAAGAAAGCAATATTACGTGAGCTTCCTAACACCAAATCTAATGCTGAGGAAGTCGCACTTTTGAATCATGACGATCGGCAGTTGCGTCTGCTCTGCACAAGCACCAAAATGACGGCGCCCACAACCACGTCGAGGAACGGAGTGCCGATACCACTGATCTCTATTGGCCGATACGTTGGCCGATACTCTAAGCGCAGCTCATTTAGTAGCTCTAGTGGTTCCTATATCTGTGACTTCACGACCAGGGTTATCGCTTGCCAGCGACAATTTCCACGGTGTGTTTAAAAAGCACGGCAAACACTGTCGAGGTTGACCGTCTGACCGTCCGTCTCTTATATGCGTTAATGAAAGTAAAATTCGTCACACCCAAGAGGTCATATATAGCGAGCGTTTAGCCCACGACGTGGTTTAGCCACTCGTGGAACGCCGCCCGCAGCGACGCTTTTTGGTCGCGCTTGTCGCCAATACTCATTGTCACATAAAACAAAAACAAATGTAAGTTTTGCGCATTATTTAGGCGCTGCGCGAACATTTGGTCGTCGAAGGAAGAAGTGATGCGTTTGGCGTTTGGAATGTGTACGTCGTGATAAAATGACGTAAAGCTGATATATAAGACAACTATATACAAAATGTCCCCACCCCCATCACCACCACAAAAAAAAAAAAAAAAATTACAATGTTTTTTTTTGTTTGTTTGTTTTTTATTGCAAAAATAAACTACGCTTCGCCTAAGGCTCATTCTCCGCCCAAATGTAGCGCTAGAGGTCCGAACCGGATGACATAATTTGAACACTGGCCTGTGATTTTCTAAAATTTTAATGGGAAAACGGCGGCCGTCAGAGCTGGCCCAATTGTTCCATTAAAAATTTTAGAAAATCACTTATAACTTTTTATTAAGGGAAAGGCTAGTTTTGAAACTTTGGCATGAAAATTAGCAACGTTCCGTGAGAAGCTGTGCTTTTTTACTATACGGTTCTTCAGGTGAACGCGAGTATGCGAGCTGGGTCAACTTGGCCGGGTTTTACCGGTATAATATACTATACGTGGCTTGCACAAGACGTCATTTCCGATGCCCTCCAGAGAAAAGGGGAAGAAGGAGCTCCCCTCTTATCAAGATCCTCCTTTGTGCCTCCCGGATTTGCACAGGCGTCGCTACTCTCCTCCCAGAAGATTAACCTGTCACTCAAAATTCTTACAAAAGCAGCTTCTCTCTCCTCCTCTTACATGGTGTTCAAAAGTATGCGATGTGACGTCAGTGCATAATGGGGAGTCCAAGGCCCGTTCACACACTTGCAACCGAGTATATATAGGACGTAGAGACAAAACCGGTTTTTAAGCCTCTTGCGAACGCGATAGGACCTGCTCCACAGCAGCGCATCCGGTCCTCCGCCGTCGCAAGAGGTTTGTCTCTCTTTCCGTCCTACTCGGTTGCAAGTGTCTGAACGCGGCCGCTTTGCTCTTTCCGCACTTCATCAGCGGCGGGCTCGAAACGTGGAGAGGGTGCATTTGCAGTCTCCTCTCCTACCTAACGGCAGTCGGGACGCGACTTGAGTGGCGGAGGGAGCGGCGGACGCTCGGGGCCTATGTATACCGCCTTGTGTTTCGTGTCGCTTGTTGTGTCATTGGAGATGAAATCTTGGGACTGATTCCGAAAGCCGATGAGAGTGACGACGAAAGAAGCTCTCGTTTGACTTTGACCTCACTGTTTGTTCATTACGCCGCGCATTTTTTTTTCTTCTTCTTTACGCGAGTGCATCGAGAGAGCCCGTCCTGCAACGTTCGGTGAGTTTTGCAACGTTGAACAACGGTAACGATGACCGCTTAGGCAGCGGACACGCGTCGATATGTTCGAAGAACGTTTGCTTGACACGCAAAAAAATTGTTGTGTGTATGTTTATACAACCGGATATTAGTCTGCCTCAGTGGGCGTCTGGTGTCTCAGCTGTAGATGAGCAATTTAGCCAGTGCGGTACAACCGCTAACCTGGGGTCTTTGACGTGCACCACGCAGTAGTGATACACGACCGCACGCCGGTACGATGCTCATCCAGATCGGAACGGGCAGGGGCGTGGATTGAACCCCGGATCCCTGGGTTCTGCAGCGCGAGCTGCATGCTTCGAGCATGTCTTCAGGCAATCTTTTGTGTGACCAATTAGTCAGCCCCGTCGTTCAAGGAAGACCTCAGGCAGTGACTCCAGACTGTCTTTTATATGACGTAATTGCAGTGATCGCTGTTTAAAACTATAGTTGGGACAAACTGTCATTGCTGGAGTGCAATATACTGTCTGTATCGGCTTTCCGCCCGTTCGTGCACTCTAAAAAAAAAAGTGATTGACCAGCGAAGCTCTAGAGCACCACCACAGATGGTTCACCAAGAGACACACTAAAGTGCTTCACCAAGTATTGATTTACAGTGTATAAACATCATCTTAAAATGGTAGTGATGATTGCTTTGTGATCACTATGATATATGTACATTAATGGGTTCCATTACAACTTTGTGGGATTCTTTGCTAAAGTTAAATCTACACATATAATGCTTTACATATGTAAAAGCTGCTGCATTAATATATTTAAAGCAGGGACGTCACCGGACTCGAGCCGGAGAAGGCCCATTGTCCTCGGATGTTTCTTTATTATCACACGTTTCGACGTCTTCCCTTATCAGAATGCATATCGAGGTGACGAGGTGTAATGCATTTTCAGACAAAGGAGCTATTTTACATGCAATTTCTGACTTTTGTTTTTGCACACGGACACCAAAAGTGCATGGAATCCTAGCCATGTACAGCTCCGCTGTAAAAAATATGTTAGTTCACCTTTCCGCACAGCACAGAGGCGGTGTTGAACAGTAGAAGGATCCCAGCCAGTCACGGTGAACAATAGAAGGATGAAAAAACTGTAGGCGTGCAGTCGAGCTGGTGGTAGCTAATCATGTCGTTTAACAGCTGAGACTGATGCAGAAAAAAAAAATCTTTTAGTCGAAGGAGCAGACGCAGAAGGGAACGCCTCAACTAAAAGACGTCGGCTGAAAGTTTTTCCTTTTCTGCACCACAGTCTCATGAAAGTCTCACGACGTGATAGAAGAATCCCAGCCAATCATGTTGAATGATAAAAGGATCCTAGCCAATCGTGGTGAACAATAGAATGAATCCAGCCAATCGCGGTGAACAATATAAGGATTCCAGTCATTTACGGTGAACGATAGAAGGATCTTAGCCAATCACGGTGAACAATAGAAGGATTCCAGTCAACCCCGGTGAACAATAGAAGGATTTCAGCCAATCACTGTGAACGATAAAAGGATTCCCGCCAATCACTGTGAACGATAGAAGATTCCTAGCCAATCGCGGCGAACAATGGAAGGGTTGCAGCCAATCATAGCGAACAGCAGAAGGATACCAGCTAATGACGAAACTCAGAGTACGATTAGCCCTGAAGGGTGCGATATGCCTAGAGACAATGAGCGTGACGTTTGACTTGCTCTTCGTTCTTGCCCACATCGCGTTTTTTTTTTTCGTTTTTTTTTTTGTTTTGTTTAATTGTAATATGAGCATCGCCTTTGGCTGGGATCTTTCTGTTGGTCGCCATAATTGGCTGAAATAATTTTATTGTTCGCCGTGATTGGCTAGAACATTATATTGTTTGCCGGGATTGGCCGCCTTTGTGCTCTGCGTGTAAGTAAACTCGCCCACTTTTTTTTTCCAAGTTATTTCTAAATTATTTCGTTTTAATTACTTTACCGACACGCTCCCTATCTCGTAATCTATCCGTTAGGAAGATAGATTAAGTATGATCTTAGCTCTATATTTGTACTGCCATTTAAATTCTGCTCGTAATTTTGTTTGTCAAGTGAAGCCACACGTCGAGTTGTCCGTATCAATGGTAATAAGCTGAAGTTGGTCATCTCTCATGTCCCGGACAATAAAATAAAAATGACGCACATCCTGTAACTAATCGTCTTAGGTGAGGAAGCGGTTGTATGACAAAAGTATATATATATATATATAAGAGCACAGCGCCCTCTCAAGGTGTGGTAAAGGAATGCTCTAACTAAGTAGTTTGGGAAAATTAAAAACTGAAAGCGCCCTCAAATTATAACACCTCTACAATATATAATATATATATATATATATAAATAAATTACGCGACGCCGAACGTGCATTCTCCGACTAAATGGGCGCTGGCAATCCGAACCAGATGGCCAAAGCTTAAAGGGGCGGTGCAACGATATTCAATTGGAATGTTTTTCACTTTACACGAGCTTACTGGCACTAGTGGGACTCAAGGATACTCGCACGCAGCGCCACTGACCAAGAATCTCGTTTGCTGCGCTGTAATTTCGAGGACAAAACCGAGTGTTTTCATTCAATCTCTCCTTCGCAAAACCTGGTGACGTAGCTGGGCGATAGCAGTACCGCCCAGTGACGATATTTGAATGCGGCTCATAGATTGGACCCGAGCATGGCGTGGACACTCGATTTGGGCTCGTGATAATTACTAGCTCGAGAAGCATTCGGGTAGTGGCCCGTGTCCAATCGCTGCAATGACGACAACAGCCGAACCATAACAATGTCTAGAACTCAGCGCGTGTCCTGTGCCTTGCCAACCCCAGCGCATGGCTATGATCAACATTGGCGGCATATAATCGGCTCCAGATCACGTAGCCGCTTGTTCTGGCTGCGAGTTGAGGGGGTGAACTCTGCTCATTTTTCTTTATTTTTTTCTGCGACTTCGATTGCGTGTGGTGAAAAACGAACGGGTATTTCACAGGTCATTAAATCGCCCCTTTAAGGACTCACTGTTATCTTAATCAAACGATATAAATGATTTCTTTTTAATTAGAAGGTGAAAATGGTGCCGATTCTCGGTATCTGGCGCCATAGATGTCCATGTAAATTTTAATGAGGTAATGGTTAGTTCTCCAACTTTGACCTCTGGTTTGCACCGCTTTAATGCTACATTTTGGGCAGACGACGAGTGTTCGGCAATGCATAGTTTATTTTCGCGGTGAAAAATAAACAAACAAAAAGCTGTAATTTTCTTTAGGAGATACCCTTTACAAAAAAACACAAAATAAAAAAAAGCTCCGCAAGCGTGCACGCTCTGGTGGGCAAAGATACTTTGGTTAATGAATAAAATAAACAAAATAACTTTTTTCAAGTGCAAAGAAAAGGGAACTCTTCGCGCAAATCGGGTTTTCTCTGGCAAGTGGAAGCTGGAAGGCTGGCATTTACGCACGGCCTCTTCTACAGAAATTGACAAGGCCGTGTGATGTCATATTCCTGACGTCACATCAGCTTGACGTCAAGGGCTTGTCGGATATATGCTACTTTGGAACAGGGCATGCATGATGCGCGGAAGCCGAAGAAATGACTTCCTATGCATGCGCAATTTCAAAGCCTTCTGGGGAAAACTACATGCTTCTAAAACGTTGTTTGTGTAAGCAGCAAATACGCGTGACATCACGGTTTTTATATACCTTTATGTAGGTATTTATTTGAAAAAAAAAGACATCGATTATTACTTGCGTTCTTCAAAAATACGTCCTTCCGCTGGATGGACAATTTAATCATTTATTTACTTTCCGTATAGTCATACCCAGCGCTAAATTGATATAAAGCTAAGTTGTTACCTCAAGTAGTCCCTAATTTTTATTTTGACGAGACCATGTTATTTGGTTATTAAAAATATATCTAATAAAGTAAAGCATTTGTTTGTTTGTTGTTAATATTTTTATAATGCTAGAATTGTCCACAAAGATAATGTTGGCATTTACACGGCATACAGAGAACAACCTCTTGTAAGAATACGGAATTATCATTATGAAAAGGAAAAGGGGTTCAAGAATAAGCGGCCATTGTCCACATATAAACCGCAGGCTTGAAATTTATTAATTCAATTTGCTTTTTATATTAATTTCGCGACTGGATTTGTTAAAAATTATGCAAGTGACTTCACTGCTTTTAACGGGTTTGGAATACTGCTGATAACCACGGAGCTGCGAAAAGCCGAGTCTTTTTAACTCGATAATAATGTGAATCTTGTTATTAAAACGCTAATAATGCTCAATTTATTATCAGGATTTTGTATTAAAAGCGAAGCCAAACACCTCATGATTTGAGCTGTATGCACTGGTGTCACCCCCTACTGAACCAAAAAGAATGAGCAGAGAAAAGTGGCGACATTCAGACACACAGACGAGGACTACTTTCGAAGTGATTAATTCAAACCACCCCTAACATGTTCCTGGTATGTTCCGGATGAGTACAGGATATCTTGCAGAAATACGTCCTGGATGTGCATAGCAATGCTTATTGAAAAGGGGACCGGGAGGGCCACCGCTAGCTTGTGGTCGACGACCATTGAGGGAGCGAAAGTGGACGAACAGAGAGCTCACACGTCCTTGGAGAAGCATCGGAGCGCCATACCAGCTCATCGAGAAAGGTTACGGTATCACTTTCTGGCACTGTCGCCGCTGCCGCTAGCTAACGCAAACGTGTCGTTTTTTTTTTTTTTTTGTTGTTGTTGTCGTTTTGGCTCCCTTTTTATACTCTGTCCAGTCGTAAGCTGACAGTGGGGTGAGAGTTGCACATTTCGTCGGACCAATCAAACGCCTCGCTTTCATCACCTGACCCAGCTCTCTGCGCCTGGGAATGGACGGGAGCCTGATCACGTGACGGGATTGAGAGCCGTATGACTTGCCCGAGGAGCACCACGTAGCTTCCACCGCACTGTCCGCCTGGAAATAAACATTAAATATTAAAAAAAAAAATAAAAAAGGTCTCATCTGTTATACGTGGGAGGACGGATGCAGTCTCGAGTTGGCATCCGATTTGTTGACGGACAGCTTGAAGTGTGAATTGTGGCGGCAGGCCTCACGCCGTGAATGATCGCTGCCCCTGCTCGGCTGTTCAAGGAAGTCCGGGTGAGGGTGGTGAGAGAGGACGTTTCTTTTCTTTTTTTCCTTTGAGGAACAATCTTGGTCACTCACTCGTCGCTTTGCTTCTCCAATTGAAACTCTGCGAGAAAAAAAAAAGAAAGAAAACTAGGGCAAGGATACATATCTCGGAAGCTCTTCTTCGTTTTTCGTTATTGCTATTATGCACTCCGATTCTAATAGAATGTTTTTAGATGAATTCTTTTTGTTTCGATTTTGTTTATTTTTTAAGATTTTTCGAGGACATTTTGTCGGCTTTCGAGTGTCACGATTTCGGGGAAGCCTGAACTCGCCAATTTCTAATAGACCTTTTCTTTTTTTCTTCAAAAGGGCGCGCCATCTGGTAGATGGTACGTCAATTCTCGAAGTTCGGTATTGTTTGGGCGCGTACATTGAGCACATATTGAATACGAATGTGACGTCAGCGTTCGGCGAGGACTCGGATCCAATCACACGCTTTGTGGTCAAAAAATGGCGACCGCCAATGTTGCTTAAAGAGCCTTTGAAAAAAAAATAAAATAAAAAAGAAACACGTCTACCTTTGCCTTAACTACTGACGACATTATTTTTTTAAATTTAATTTATTCATTTTGAGTATACTGCTAGCCTTGAAGCCAGCAGATTGGTGGATATGCTAAATGTAAAAGCAACATCGAGCATTCAAAATGTTGTCAAAAAAACCAGACACGTTTGCACTATTTACAGCATTTGTCGGTACATTTAGGGAGAAAGGGTTGCTAAAAGTTCGTTTTAAAGGGATACTTCAACGAAATTTTAGATATACCCGATCCACAATATCCGTAAATGACAATCGGATGTTTGTATTTTGAGCCTGGTGGCTGTATTTTTCGTTATAAACGGCCCATTCTGGCAAGCGCTCAGAGAACAGCCAGAGGAGACTACGTGACATCCAACGCAATCGTGACGTAGGTCGTCTCGGGACGAGCAAAGCAACGGCGAGGCTGACGCCGAGAGGATGGCCTAGTCGTTCCAGCCACCGAAGCGGCTGCTCTTGTACGAATTTTGAGTGACGGGTTAATCTTCTATAATCTTGTAGAGGGACGATAGCGACTTGTGGGTCACACAAAAGGGATTCTCGGGAAGAGGGGAGTTCCTCCTTCCCCTCTTCTCTCGTCGTGGCCGGAGGCGAGACAGTTACCGTCACTACCTCTCAAGGTTCCTAGACGGGTATTACAAACGATGCGTTATCGACGTCCACCAGGTGCTCTAGGCTAATCGTTTAATTCGTTTTAAAATTCGTTTTCGTGACTTTTTTTAGCAATATATTGGTGTGTTCGATGTGATACCGCTCCTTTGAACACATATAGACCAAAATATAAGCGCCGTAATTTCGTTGTAGTATCCATTTAAGGCAATGAGACATAATGAATTTGTTGTGCTTCGTTCTAGTTGTTTGATCACAGTTGGCATACGTAATATGTTTGGAAACATCAATGAGAGAAGGACCACATGGCATGCTAAAAATAATTCCACCAAAACCAATATCATCCTGATAGTTATGATCGGAGAGTTTGCATCGGACTTTCTTTATACAAGAGATAGTCTGTGGACCGATAGGGATTGAAACTAAATTTGTCAGTTCTACTTTGTATGCCTTCTATTTTGTGAACGATTTATTGCGTGAATGGCTCCCAAACTGGCCTATCTTAGTCAATCGTTGGAAATATCGCCCGTGCTGATGTGGTAAATTAATTTTGTCTCCTGATCTCGAGCATTAGTTCAGTTTCGGTGTCTTTAAAGTGGTATTCAATAACTGCGTTGAGTAACGCGTTGCATAACAGGGAAATGTTCCTGAAATAGCTGTCCATTCTACAGGGTGTCACAAAAGAAAATTTACACGGTCTTTTTTACCGCAAAAATAAAATAGGCATCGCCGATCGCTCATTCCGCGCTCAAAGGTAGAGCTAGAGGTCACAACCATATGCCAAAGTTTCAGCCCGATCCGATAACTTAATCAAAAGTTATAAGTGATTTTCTGAAAATTTAATAATATTAATAATAATAATAATAAGCTTTATTGGCTCAGGAGAGCCGTGGCACCGCGGAAAGGCTACAGCCCGTACCATGGAGGCCCGCGGTGCCACGTCTAGTGATGATGATTATGAGATGATATGTACAAGGGGAGGACGACGACGTGTAGATGACAGAGCTGTGCTGACGATGTGACATAAAGCCCGCGGGTGAGGGCGCTGGCCGATGTTGCGGGCGATGTGGGCCCAGTGCTTCCCAGTGGGCTGCTCGCTTGGCCGGTCTCCCGTCCAGCTAGCAGAAGTGTCCTGGCAAGCTCTCCAGGGTGGCGTCCGCAGGCCCCACCGTGCGTTGGGGCTGGGAAAGCCCTGGCGGCCCGGTGGTGACGAAGACGCCATGCATGACGAGGACGACCTGCTCTTCCGAACCGCCGCGCGAGTCCTGGAGGCCCGGTGACGGCCCAGGCGAGCAGGCCAAAGAGCCAAGGCGACCCTCGGCGGGCCGTCCGATGTACATTCTTAATGGCACAGTCCTGGCACCTGACGGTGCGGTCGCTCGCTTCGGTGAAGGCAGCGGCTCCAAGGGTGTGGCCCAGTCGTGGTACACGGCTGCCACCCCCGATGCATTCATGTCCAGGGCCAGAACCTAGCGCCGCGGTCACCCTGCACAGCTTGCTGTCATCGTCGTCGTCGTCGTCGTCCTCCCATTGAAATGGGCTCCATTTCAATGGGAAAATGGAGCCCATTTTTGCCTGTTTTCGGTTTCTGGTGCCATAGAGCCCCATGTGTTGGAAAACTCCGTCGGCCGCCATTTTCCCATTGAAATTTTCAGAAAATCAGTTATAACTTTTGATTAAGTTATTGGATCGAGCTGAAACTTTGGCATCTGGTTGTGACCTCTAGCGCTACCTTTGGGCGGAGAATGAGCGTTCGGCGATGCCTAGTTTATTTTTGCGGTAAAAAAGACCGTGTAAATTTTCTTTTGTGACACCCTGTACTGGATACATTTCCTGACAATTGCAGGTCGGGGCTAGGTTCAGCAAGGTTAAGGCTGCGGTCCCACGGCAGCCATCTTGAACAAGGCGTTAGTTCAACCAATAGATGGCGACACGCACCCGTTGGGTGGCCGAAACATTGGTTCACGGTGGGATGGCTCGACTCTCGAGCACCATCACGTTCCCCTCGTGGCCTTGCTCGCGCCGCTGCCAGCTGTGCTCAGCTGGCTCAATAGCGTGGCCCAGCAAACGCATGTATGCGAGAATGTCAGGCTTTGTATAAATTGTTCTCTGATATAGGGAGATGCGGTTCGGCGGTTGCCACGGCCTTTCGCAATAAATCTTACCAAGAAGGAATCAATTGTTGATTGACGTGTCAATATTCTTTCAATGAAAACTTCTTCTGCAGGAATGCACGCTCAGTAGACTTATTCCAAGACACCAGTGGAAGCGGACGTCAAGTAAACTGCTTCGCAATTTACGGTACTTACCTCACCATTATAATGACGACCGAAAAGTGACATAACGAAATATTGTGTTTCATGGGATCCGGAAGATTTTGTAAAGGTTGTTACATTATAGTTCCCAGAAGACAAACGCCGTTGCAATATTTTCGGAAGTACCGATACAATGTTGTAAGTACAGCTTTGGAGGAGTATGATGAAAACCATCAGAATAAATAGGAAGACGTTTATTTGCAATGGAGACGCTATGAATGAACGGCGTTTAGCGACGGCAAGTTATGAGCGTATGGGAATTTATAAGTTCACGTGATTGCTAACTATGGACATGCGGACAATGACGACCTGTTTTGTCGGAGATGGAGTAGCGGTGATGACCTATATCGGACGACTCGTGGCAGACGAACAAGCAAGTTTCTTCTCAGCGAATGGTAAGCGTCCAGTGTCAAGCACAGCACGTGGCTACCAACGTTGTCGACGTTTCGAACACTTACCACTTTCGACAAAAGTGCTGGCACCTGAGCTAACTTTGTGGAAAGAGTCGAAGGCTTCCTCGAGTCCAGCGCCATCATGAACTGTAACTGAAAACGATCCACTATTCAGTCTGTGGGTGGCGAAACGTATCCGCATCTGCGGAGTCATGGTCGATGCGTACTCTAAGTGGTTGGAAGTTTACACGATGCCTGCCACGACGTACAAACGCGTCATTGACGTTCTACGCTCTCCTTTCCCTACTTTTGCCCTACCGAAAATACTTTTCTCTGATAACGCGCCAAATCTTGCTTCAAATGAAATAAACAAGTCCCCCCCCCCCCCCAAAAAAAAAAAAAAAAAAAAAAACGGCATCAGGCATCACATTAGTGCACCATACCATCCTGCAACTAACGGGCAAGCAGAACAGATGGTGTGCGAAACGAAAAAAAACCTCTTGAAGCTTACGGAAGAAGCAGTTCAGTGAAGAATCGCCAGGTTCTTGTTCCAGCAGCACGCGACGGTCTCATCTTACACGGTAAAAACACCCGCCGAAGCAATGTTCGGCGGACGAAGAGCCACACCCCTCGATCTCATATGATACTATGGCCATGAATGAAGATCGAGAGATTCCCAGATCGGGAGTAATGGCAGATTATTCGATCGGACAACTCGTCTACGTGAGGAATTTCAGCGGAAGACGAGCCTTCCATGTAAAACTTGAGTAGAAAAGGCTCTATGTTGGTTGACAAGAAGGTGTCATCCCTCTGAAGACGTTGGATATCAATGCCCTTGAGTGTAAATATAACGAAATCACAAAACTCTCTTTGTGTATTGTGTAACTGCCCTTGTATTTGGTAGTAGAGGCTATGGTGGTGATTTGGACCTTTCACGCCAGGCTCCTTTTTCTTATTTTTCGCCTCATACTCCTTTGCGGTTTCAGTAGGCTTCAAGAATCTTTTGGAACGGGGACACTTTACGTCAATGAGGCCATTTGTCCCAAGTAGTCAATCAGGGAATGCTGCTAGAAATCCGTCCTTCATATTAACGAATAAGCCGCACTTCTGCACATTGCAGTTTTCCTGTTCCATGTACAGTTGTAAAGCAGCATCCTCATTGATTCTACCATATTCTGTTGCGGGTGAAGAAAGGTCTTTGGGTACACGATACTTGAAACCAGTCTGGCACTGTACGTTGTGGTTCGACACCCACTAATATCGTAGTCCTTATAGAGCCTCATAATTTAATCATTACCTCGTCACCTCATATTGCTCTTCATCAACAGTAAGTACAATAGGCTACCGCCATATTACAATCCAAGAATTGAAAAATTGAGTCCTTCAATCCTTCAATATGTTTATTATTTATATAATGTTATTACGTTACATTACCTCGAGACGATCGACGTCCGTCGTCGATCTCCAAATAATTATATAAGGGGGGGGGGGGGGGGGGAACAGTGGCCGAGTGCATGTCTAGCGCACACCAGCTCCCTGCCCGTTTCGATCTGGAAGAGCATCATACAGGCATGCGGTCGTGTATCACTACTGCGTGGTGCACGTTAAAGACCCTAGGTTTGCGGTTGTACCGCACTGGCTAAATTGCTCATCTACACCTGAGACACACGCCCACTAAGGCAGACTAACTTCCGGCTGTATAAACATACACACAACAATTTGCAATCAGACGCACAATCACAAAGAACACAGCGTGCCGCCTCTTTTCTTTGGACCGTCTTTTTTTTAACCAGCGCAAGCTCGCGCGTTCTCTCTTTTGGGACGGTTAGAACTAACGTTGATTAGAACAGTCGCACATAAAACCCGCGTTTCTCCTACCCGGCCGCTTCATCCTCTCATTATGTGTAGGTGGTTAAAACTAAATAAGCTATAATAATGGTGTATTATTCATATTTAGTTTCAGTTTCAGTCAGGGGAAAGGAGGTTCGCGGGAAGTAGGGCCAATAAATGAGCTGCGCTTAGAGTATCGGCACTCTCTTCCCCGACAGTGTTGTGGGCGCCGCCATTTTGGTGCTTGTGCAGAGCAGGCGCAACTGCCGATCGTCATGATTCAAAATTGCGACTTCCTCAGCACTAGATTCGGTGCTCATGTAATATTGCTTTGCTTTGTCGCAAACTGTTTAAAGTGGAGGACGGAAAAGCGTTTCTTGTGATTTAAGATACAGCTTCAAAATAACTGGCAACCATGATTTTAAGCCACAATATGGCCAAGTGTCGCTACTCTGAAGCATAGCTTATTTAATGACACTATTCATGCCCTTGTTCAAGAAGCTTGTAATACCTGGAGGGGCCATGACGTGAGCCCCGTGGATTCCACAAGCCACTACCTTTTGACACCTGCCTCTTCCTCATTGTTCCCGCTAGTGCCAGCAAATTAGCTACGCTTCAGAGTAACGACACTTGGCCATATTGTGGCTTAAAATCATGGTTGCCAGTTATCTGAAGCTTTATCTAAAATCACAGGAAACGCCGCGTCCTCCACGAATGTTTAAACAACCCGCGACAGAGCATAGCAATATTGTATCAGCTTCCTAGCACCGCATCTAATGCAGAGGAAGTCGCACTTTTGGATCATGACGATCGGCAGTTGCGTTTGCTCTGCACAAGACCCAAAATGGCGGCGCCCAAAAGAATTTTGGGGAACGGAGTGCGGAAACTTTAAGCGCAGCTCATTTAGTGACTCTAGGCATGAAGTGAACTCGGGTGTATTCTTTCCCTCTTCGTCTTTATCGTTTATTGATTTCAATTATATCGAATAATGAACACTTTATATCACGCTACGCTTGTGTAATTATTTGTCTTAGATTTATTAACCTGACCCAGTACTTAAACCGTTCATTTATCGATAGTAAATCTTCAAATATATTTTCTAAATGTGAAGGTAAAACGACACGGAGATTGATGATGATACAGACGCCAACGCCGCCCTCGAAAATTTTTTGAACTTAGAAATCAGCAGTTTTGTCTGCCATCCGCCAGGTAGCGCAACAAAATACCCAAACAGTTTTTAATTGTTTTTAAAATTAGCTAAGCTCTACAACTATCAAGAAACCAAAGCAAGATCATTGGGAAAATCTAATACATCGCAATGTATATCTATTCCATAAAATAAATGTTATTAGAGGCCAATAAATCTGCTTGATGTCCAAAAAAGATGTGCGTCAAAAACAGGTAAGTTTGAAGGGCTCCCGGAGCGTTATGACTTTGAAAATTAAAAAAAGCCACCGTCCACCTCTTGGGCAACTATTGTAGTTCTAAATGTTATAAAAGATTTTACCATAGTTTAATTATTTACTCAGCGGCATTTGAATTACCATGACTCGAAGCACAAAAAAGTGCTACGTTTGATATAGAATATCTAAACAAAAAAATTTTACACAACATTAAATTTTTTTCTGCATATTACCAATTATAAGCACTACATCTGTAGCTAATTTCATTGCCCTAGCGCTTGTCATTAAAAACATATTTTTGCTGAAAAATGTCAATTTTAGGGCAATATTTGGAGAGCTGAAAAAAACAAAGTAGTGCAAATACCAAAAAAGTATACCGTTACATTCTGCTCCGACATCATCTTAACAAAACTGCTCTATTGGAACCGTGTTATCTTTAATGAATCGTTCATAAAACATGAACCAGCGGAGCAAGTGAGGGTCCGCGCCATCATATTCGCAACGCTACAAATGCGCATGAACAGTATAAACCAATACATACATAATATCAAATGAAAGAGGATTGCATTGCCTTTCGAATGACATCAATCCCACAAAACAGTATTTGAAAGGAGATGAGTAATGACCTGCAAAAAAGTACCTAAACTGCCACATTCAGTGGGACCGTGGCCTTAAGCAATTATTAAACAACTTATTTTTCGTGGGTTCAATATTTCGCGATTTAGGTAAAAGCTGACGTTTTGAAATAATTCGTGGGTTCTAATTTTCGCGACGCGGTGGGATCTGAATATAGATTCCAATGTGTTTACATTTTGCCGGAATAGTTCGCGGGACCTATTTTTTGCGAATTGTAGGCGATTCGCAAAATTCGCGAAAATTAGGTCCTCGCAAAAAATTAAATTAAATTAAAAATTTATTTATTTTTCTTGCATTAGGCGTGCTATCTTTAGCCTAGCAAACGTAACAGCTTATTATAAACAGTCTGCCCTTACATCTTGATGAAAAAAAGAAAAACAAACGCGGCCTAGTAGTTTTTTTTTCTTCTTTTTGTTTCGCCCTGCGGCAAAGTTGGTGGCCATGGCAGCCACTAAAACAAAGTAATATCAGTTAATAAGTGAGCTAATTAACTAACAAACCTCATGTAGCTTCTTAAATTTTTATTTTCGAGGGCATTTGAGGAATTGACGCTCTACCCCAATACGATCTGGCAGCGCCATGAAATTCCGGTTAAGAATCCATAATGGGCTCTACGAGGCAAGTAAGATTACGTACACGACCTCAAACCAAAACTAGGCGTTCAAACAATGGCGTTATCGCAACCAGCTTCGCCTGCGGAGTCGCGGCGAGCAGAAGGATCGTCATCACTGGCGCTCTTGGCACGCTTCGTTTTGGTTCGATGCCGAGTACAAGGGGGACATTTCTCGCACCGCTACGAATGTTTTAATGAAAATTTCACTACACTGCTAGACCGTATTGAGGATCGAGCCTCAAAATACGTTATGCACCTCAAAATAGAAATACAGAAAGTTAAATAAAACGTTTAGGTTCAGTATCTCTCTAATTGCTACTTTCACATTTTTTTTTTATGGCCACCAGAGCCACCAACTTGGCCCCAGGGCTAAAAAAAAAAAAAACGCAAGTTTTCCTTAAACAAATGCTGAACCGTTTAAAAGAAACATTATGTGTATGATGTACTTAGGGTACGTATGTATATCTATACCCTTTAAGTGTCAGCGCTGCTTATAGTAAAATAAAAACATGCGCTAGGTTAGCACATGCAGATAGGAAGTTGGAGACGAAAAAAAAATGTTTGGGCGTCTGAGCTAAGCATTTTGGATGAGTCGGTTTTCCGGCTCCCGTCACAAGGGTCAACCGAGGGCAAACCAGCAGTGCAGCGAAAGAGAGAAAGGAGGGTTAGATTTGGGTTAATTCCTCCGTCGCAGCTAGAGCCGTCCACGCGTTTCCTGTCGCGCAAATGAATGCGCGGGCGCGCCTGTTCACACACACGCACACAGGCGCACGCACACGGCACAAGCACGCCCCTATGAAAATATCAACAAATACGAACACACGGACACGAACGCCTAATCGAAACGAGGCCACGTAGATCTGTATTGAAGACGCGTACACTTTTAATGCGAAAGCATTAACTGTCTCATGGATCGAGCTGACGAGTCAGTTTGAAGCGCGAAAACGGCTCCTGATTTCCGCGACCCCAATAGGAGCGATTCGCCTTCGGTTCCATTGGCTGGCGCGCGTCGGCGGGGCTCCCATTGGCCGCTGCGCCATGGCCTCCGAGATTCCGAAGCGCGCGCGCTAGTACGCAGCAGACGACAAAGGGAGCGGACGAGCGGCTTGCATGCTTTCGCATTCACAACTCATAAGAAATACTTAGGTGTACTTCGACACTGTACCACACTGCTCGAACGTCGTAAAAAAGACACGGCGTTCGCAGCAGACGTGATGGCAGAAAATCTCGCAGATACGCATCATGCATGTTCAAGATCGCCATCTTGCTGCTACACACACCAGGAGCAAGATGGCGCCGCCATCTTGCTCCTGGTGGCGTCAAGAAGGGGGGGGGGGGGGGGGGTCTGCTTACAGGTGCACTCCGTTCACCTGTAAGCAGACAAGGCACCGAAAGCTGCAACCACACCCGCCATCCCGCTAGCTTACGGCCTCCGGAAATGATCCCTGGAACTGTGCAGACAAAGCTAGCGGTGCGCATGCTCAGTAGCACCGTCTACCTCCGCTACGAGATTCGGAGTTAAAGAAACAATCTACCAAAGCTCCCTTTTGACTCGGGTGTTTCGCCTGGTATTCACAAGAAAAGAAAAACTTGGTTCTAGCGTTACAGTGTATAGCCAATGCAGAATGCTGGTGTCCCAGCTTATCTCGATGTTTTTCCGTAGATTAGAGTTTGTTGTTCTTGCTAATGACAATGTGTTTGTGTATTTTTTTTTGGCAAGCAAAGTGTGCATTGAAACTCTAGGTTTCTATTCTCCTTAATGCCCTGAATTTCGAACATCTCATGAAGAGATGGCCATGGAGACGACGGACACTCCATGACCGAAAACTCGACTAGTCAGAAAAAAAGTGGGGGTTACGGGTTATCGATCGTTCATCAGTTCTCACTTTCATACCAACATTCGTGGAGGCCAGGGGAGGGGAGAGCATAGAGAGCAAGAGAAGCGGTGGCCATTGGTCTCACAAAACAATAGAGGATCACACCACTTTTACGCGTTCTCTCTCTCTCTGTCAGCACTCCTTTGTTGTCCTAACCCCCCCCGCCCCCCTCTTTTATGTTGACAGTGACTGTATACTTGTAAAGTGAGGAGTGGACTCGACTACCATGCCCAAACAAGTAAACCAAAATAAGTATTTTCCGTGCCCTTGAAGAGGATGCTTTTAGCCTCGCGCCGGGCGCTTTTCAGCCATGCTTCAGGAGCGTGCTAGAATACAGTAGCGCACTTCAAAGACAAAAAGAATTCGACGCCCTCACACGAGGCTACATCGTCTGTTACGCGAGTTGTTAACCCGCGAATCGAGGGGGTACGGACCCGCGTTTGATGTCTGTGCAGGTGGCGGGAGACGTCGAAGAAGTTCGAAAGGGTGAAACGGTGTAAAAGAGAAAAACATACGCATTAAGAGCTTTCTCCTGCTCGGGAGAAGAGAAACACGATGGAGGGCGACGGAGAGCCTACTCGGCGTCGTCTTACTTGATCTTTGTCTTTCGTATGTTTATACATGCCTTGCCCGTTTTTCTGGTGGTTCTAGTGGCCGGTCATACAAAAAATCGTGTTTTCTTTTCGGCTATTCTCGCCTTTCTGATGTTTTTTTATTTGATTGAACTTGTTCTATTTATGCTGCTGAATGTTCTGCTTGTATTGCTCTAGTTACTGTATTATGCTCATTTAAAAAAAAAGTAACGAGGAATTAAAGTAATCCGTTACCAATATTTTGTAATGAAATTAAATCACAAATTACTTCCGAAAAAAAGTAACGTGGCCATTACAAAATTACTCGAAAATCTAACGGATTAGAAGTAATCCGTTACTTGAAACGGATTACTTCCCAAGTCTGCGTTGAGGTCGAAAGAGCGAATGACCATTCCGTGACGTCATGGACTTTGCGCGCAAAATTTCAAATAAGTCTCTCGCCGTCAATATTGCCCTACATTTTTTTTTCGCGTAAAATTTATTTTTTGACACGCCTGTCCCATCCAGACAGTTAAAAAAAAACATATTTTTTTTCTTTTCAGGGGAATTATTTGTGTAATATTTTGTTTGAGTTATCTGTGTAATATTTTGTTTGACGTGTCCTTAGTTTCGAAATAGTTGTGCGCACATGTGACTTCTTTATTATGTTTGTTTGGCGTTATCTTTTGCGTGTCATGTTTGTTGTTTTGCATTTTGCTATTTCGCAAACTTCGTTGTCTATGACAGCTTCGTCTGTGTAACGTTGCTCTGGTGCGTTCGCCAAAGGCTCTTGAAATACGCTCAAGATTGATAAAGGATGAAAACCGCAGGTAAACATGGGGCCAACGAGGAAGTTTCTGAATACTTATGTCGTTTATCAAAATCGAAGTCCTCAACGCGATATTGAATCTTGAACTCTTTTGCAGCAAACCGTCTCGTGGACGATGGTTTTAGAACGGTTATTGACTCTCACAGTCGTCACCACACGTAAGTGAGCGTCTTCACTTTTTTTTCTGCTAAGAAAAATCTCATTTAGACGATTTTGCATAGGGCTCCGTGTTTTTTTTATATGTATACCGATAAACCGCGAAAAGTGGCCCCCGAGCTGGTTATTACATACATCGCGGAAAATTTTGAAAAATCCTGGTTGAAGCTGTTCCTGGAGAAAGAACTTCCCGAAGCTTCATGGGAAAGAAGCGCCGATAAACGCCATTTTTTTTGACAGCAAAAATATACACAAAATAATATGCAGAAATAAAACATAAAAATACACTCCCAATTCAAAAACAAATAAACCCAGCAAAAAACAAAAACAAAAAAAAAAACAAAAAAAAAAGGTATACACTAGTTTTCACCTCAAGAACCGCAGCAAAAAGTAGCCCGGCTCCTCGCGGAACGATTTCCTCCATTATGTAGAAAATTAAGATATATGTGGGCGCATTTAAGATTAGATATATGTTACCCTATCAAGCAGTACACATTTCAAACGCCAAAAGCATCGATTCTTTCTTGGAGAACCAAATCTAAGAACTACGTCGCGCGGCGTAGGAACAATGCGCAAAACTACTTCACGCGGCGCAAGAACAATGCGCAAAACTTTTAAAAGTCCGCGCCAACGCCTCGGTTGCTCGATCACATACTCTGAGCACGTATTGGATACGAGCGTGACGTAAGCGTTCGGCGTGAACTCGAATCCAATCACGCGTCTCGTGCCCGAGCGATCGCGACCGCCAATGTTGCTTGACGAACTTTTGAAAAGAGTCTATTCGCGATCGTTTTGTTTAAAAAAAGAATGCGGCTTCCTGAGCACTTGCTATCGTCGGGGAACTCCCGTAGTGTCGTATCGCTCCGTCGCGAACCGTTTTCACATTTATGGAGGCCGGAAAAACCCGTTTCCTGCAATTTCGGATAAACGTCAAGATAAGGGGCAACAATTATTTTAATAAGCGCCAAGATTGCCGAAGGGTCCATACTCTGACGCGTAGTTCTTCGTAGTTCTAAAAGTTTTGTAGTTCTTATAGTTCTTATACGGTTTTGTAATTCTCATGAGTAGTTCCTGCAAGATTTGGTTGTCGAAGGAGGAAGCGATGCCTTGAGCGATGGAAATGTGTACGCCTTGACTTGATAAGATAACAAAGATCTAATCTAAAGTGCGCTTACACAAAATTTAGGTTTCTCAACATAAAGGGGAAAATTACTAATGCTCCGTGAGAAGCCGGACACTTTTTAGAGCGCAGCTCTTAAGGCACGGCCACATTGGCGTCGCGGAGGCCAGCGGCGTGACGGCCGTCGCTGCCGGTTGCCGACCGAAACCAGTTTTCGGCTTCACCGGCGTGACGATCTACGCCGCACAGCGAACCGCTCCATGCGCGGTTCAGAGATCGGCGCCGCTCGACGCAGAAGAGAGGAGCCAATGGGAGGTGGCGTAGATAGTGACGTTGCGATGCCATGGCAACGCTCAAGCCGGTCCCCCGCGCCTCTTTCACGTTCCGAAGGACGTGTTTCGTGTCGTCTGCTATCCCTACTTCGCCCCCGATGCCTTCCCCACCGGAGCGGTTCCTTGAAACTGTGTGTCTGGTTCCCTTTTTATATGACAAAACGCAGCCAGACTACCAAGATAATGACGCTAAGAACAACCGCTGGAAATTATAGGAGAGGAATTCGGAATTACAAGTGAGTTTCTCCGTGGCACTTGTTGCTTGTCGTCTGTGTTGTGACGGATGTCGTGTTGATTTGGTGACACTTTCGAAAGTAGCCTTCATCTCTGGCGCGCCGCCGGGGCTGCAAAGCACGGACCCTTCCTTCGGTGTTTTGGTAGAAACAACTCGGCCGGACCCAAAACCTGTGGCTCCTTCCCTTCAGAGCGCGGCGACGTCGCAAGATCAACGAGCAGGCTAGGATAATCACTTTCACGCTGATCACCAGGTCATCATGGACACCTACCATGTAGGCAGCGAGTGCGGTTTCGATGCTGATATATGCGAAAGATGAGAGCCGAAACGGAAGAATCTACCGAAGAGCAGACGACGAAAGAGCGGGAAATCCGGCGGGAGGCGCGCGCGCGACCGCGAGAGCCAGTGCTGTCACGTGACGCCCGCAAAACGGAGGCCAATGTGGACTCCTCGCGTTGGGACGCCGGACGGCGGTGCCGCCCAGCGGTGCCGACCGGCGGCGCCGTTCACGCTAGTGTGGTCAGGCCTTTAGGCGCCCGTTTCCGGCTTGAGCGGCGTCGCCGTCGCCGTCGGCGTAACCGCGTGGTGCATGATGGGTAAATTTCTCCGCTAAATTTAGCGGAAAAATTTCCCCGCTAAATCTAGCGGGGAAAATTTTCCCCTAAATGGGAGGCGAGCAGAAGAGGAGGAGGGGCATAGCCTCCTCTCCGTACCCTTCCCTCCTCCTCCTCAAGAGCTGCGCTCTAATTCGGCGTAACAGGGAGTTGTAAACGGCTTTCATTTTTTTTTACTCCGGTTCTTGACATGAAAACGAGTATATATATGTGTTAACGCAGGACTAAAAAAGCATTTCCCGCTGTTCTCATCACATAAAACTACTATGTGCTTTCTAACGCCTTCCCACGCATCGAAGTTTTTTTTTTTTGTTTTTTTGTTTTTTACGGGGTTGTTAATTTACCCACATACGTGTGTGAGTGTGTTGTGTTTTTTTTTTTTTTTTTTTAGTTGTGAGGTGTCAAGTAGACAACGACCTCTTGTGGACGACACGGGAAACCGATCAGGGTTTGAGGATTCCTGAATATGGTAAGCCAACTACTATTTCTCAAAAAAAAAAAAAAAAGATTGGCATTATACAATTTATGATAATTTTATATACTAGAAATAAATCTCGTTTCCTCGATATTCCAAGTACATTAGTCGGTGACAAGACAAGAGTTCAGGGGAAGCTCCCGCAACCCCTTTCCCATTTTGCAGAGTGAACGCTGGAGAGGATACGACCTTCTCTCCAGCGCTCGCTCTGCCCAAGTTGAAAGAGGTGGGAGGAGTTTGCCCTTAACCACCGACTATACATATATATATATACATATCATGGCCACGCACGTTTCCTATTAAATGCTTTTGAACCTGCTCTGTTATTATGGACGACTCACATTATGAACGATTTTAAAGGGAACGGATCGGCGTCCGTAATAATGAGATATACTGTGTGTGTACAACACTGCACCGAAAATTGCAGCCAATGCGAACAACTTTCAGGTCATTCTTGTCTCATTCATTTCATTATATGAATGAGACTGAATTCAGAGATGCTTGCAAACTTTTGAATAACATTCTAAAAGGACAAACTCAATTTTTTTTTCTTTTCATAAAAAAAAAAGAGTCACGTGTTTAGACTTTGCATCGGGATATGGCGGCTTTAAACGGAAATGAATTGTTTGCACCATGATAGTATTTCTGCGTGGCACTCGTTCACTGACAGGCCCCCGGTCGTAACAAACAAGGAAACAGATTACGCTGCACATTGCGAAACATATAAATTTACATCATATAAATACTTTTTTTTTTGGTTTAGATTAGGGTGTGAAAGCTATTGTGAAACATACTTTGGTACCCATGTTATAACGTAATCACAGGCGACGTGGACAACGAGGTCATGGAGGCCTGTCCACAGACCAAACCCGGCCAAGATGATCTTCCTGGTAAGAACGTATGACATCATTATATAAAAACAAATTATAATGACATCACCGACTTTTATCTACACTGTAAAAGCGCCACAGAAAGAAAAACAAATGGATGAATAGCTACGTATATGCGGTGGAATGTATACTTTATACACCCGTGCGTATCATTCTATTTGCTCACCTGTGGACGTTTTGTACTTTTGTTGGCTTCGTAGCGTGCGCTTTCCTTGGAATTACTGTCGGTACGTTCTACGTACGCTTATATATGAAAGTTACGTTGTCTATGTTCTTGAAGACGTAGGATGAATCAGTGTTTAGAGCATCTGCCTTAATGCAGTTTGATGTATAGCTACATCGTGACAAAGTCTTGTAAATATTTTAATACGTTCACTGTTATCACGAGGACAGCAGAAAATAAAGGAAATAAGTGGAG
This sequence comes from Ixodes persulcatus, assembly GCA_013358835.2. Lineage (NCBI taxonomy): Eukaryota > Metazoa > Arthropoda > Arachnida > Ixodida > Ixodidae > Ixodes > Ixodes persulcatus. The sequence goes on from JABSTQ010011552.1 coordinate 26,349, forward strand.
ACTATAGGTATGTTTATTGATTTTCCTATCGATTAATCGATTAATTAATTCATTGGCGACTAATTGTTTATTCCATTAATTGGTCAAAAGTGAATTATTCTGCTGGATAGTTACGGACACCATCTGAATCGCTGTCAAAATTAATATCGAGAATTTATTCGCTGACGAGACGTCTCCTCCACCGAGATGCTATTTTTTATTAACTTTTTTCTAACATTTTTTTTTAAATTTTTTTATTACAGGTCTGAGGAACAGTATGTGAGGTATTCCTTATTACGTGACGTAAATCTTGTCTACAAAACGTTTTTCCGCACCTTACACTTTTCAGACACCTATACATTCTGAAATAGCATATAGCTCTGACAAGTCGACGTCAATCGAAAATATTTAGTCATTTTTTTTTTCTCCTGTTCTTTACTTTTGCCACCAGACCGAGGTATTTGAATGTAAGCCAAACAAACCAAGGGGTGAAATAAATCGCTTCTTTAGAAAAAAAGTTCCGTTCCTGCATCGCTAAGGTTGCACTAATACCGGCAATTATACGCTCTCCAAATGTCAAAGCGCCGCTCCGATGACGTCACGCCGCTGCGGTGGGGTGGCGCTGCCGTCGTCACGACGCGTGCGCACTGGCCACACCAGGTGTAAACGCGCGACTTGTTTGCAAACAGCGCGTCAGTGATGCGTGTATACGTCACGTTTAGAATTTCGCTCAGACGCGTCGTCCATGGATTTTTTCAGGTTTTGACATGATTCGCAAGTTCCGCCTGGACGACGTCCAGTTCGACTTTCCGGGCGTGAAGCGAGTGGTGGGCTCCAACAGCCTGCAGACTGCGTACCGGCTGTCCAAGCAGGCAGAGCTTGTACTGCCCACCAGGTCGGTGATGACGCAGCAACGCCACCTCACCTGAGAATAAAGTGGAAAAGATCATGATTTTTTTAAAGATCAAATAAATTGGACATATCTAATTTAAATCGCATTTAATTAATTTAAATCGGGTCTATTTCATTTAAGGCAGATGTAATTTATTTTAGTTGGATTTATTTTATTTAAATCAGATTTATTAGTATAAATCAGATTAATTTGTTTTAAATCATTGTAGCTCGAAAATGGTGATTCTTTATTAAAATATGTAGTATTAAACACGGCAGGCTAATTGATCGATCCGTCTGATTACGCATATTAATGCGGAAGAAAGAATTACCGTGAATATGAAATAGTTTACTTAACAGCATTTTATTGCTGTTAAGTAAACAGCAATAAACAGCGACGAGGCCGCAGGAGAAACCGTGACTCGTAACGGCCTAACAAATTGGGCGCGCCTTGCATTGCTTCTCATGTGGTCTAGGGCGAAGAGTCGTCCCAGCGGGTGACTCTGTCATTACTGTCGTATCAGCGTGTTTCCAAAATCGATCTGAACGGAACCTACGTAATCGCGTGAACCAGACATTGCACGTTTATCAACGTTCATTAGCGCGGTAGAAGGACGTCCCTCCATTGCTTCCCCGGAGAAGTCTAAACCCCTATCTCATAGATGTGAGCTGGCTCGCGCCAACACACCACAAAATCCGGGCAAACTTGAAGCCAATACTTACAAGAACATTGTACGTTGATCTGGCATATATGGCACGACACGACCTGTTTTACATTTGGCCGCCATACTTGTCGATAAGTTGACGAGCGGCTCTACAGGTTGCTGGAGTCGCGAATGAGCTCTCCTCGTTCCAGGGCCATCTTCCCTCTGGGCCTGCCCGAAGAGTTCTCGTTCGTGACCACGTTCCGCAAGCGCAACACCCGGAGGGACCCCTGGTTCCTGGTGCGCGTCACGGACGTGGCCGGCTCGCCGCAGTTCGGCCTCAGCGTGGACGGACGCAAGAACAGGCTCGAACTCTACGCCCAGGACGTGGCCGGCAAGAGGCAGGTCTTGCGCTTCATGAATGTCAGGGTGAGCACGCCGAGACCCACGGTGTTGATGTATTACATCTATCGCGTAGGTCAAACGGATCGTCGGCTGCTTGAATGAACCGCAGAAATCGGTCCCTTAAAGGGGCTATGCAACAATTTTTTTACTTTGCGCAAATACCGCTTAGAACGGATCCCTGACGTTAATGACCTATGAAACACGCCTTAGTTTTTCACCCGACGCATTAGAAGTCCCAGAAAAAAATTAAAAAACAACGAGCAGCGTTCACGCCCTCAACTCGCAGCCAGAACAAGCGGCCACGTGATCTGGAGCCGATTATATGCCGCCAATGTTGATCATAGCCACGCGCTGGGGTTGGCAAAGCACAGGACACGCGCTGAGTTCCAGACATTGTTATGGCTCGGCTATTGTCGTCGTTGCAGCGATTGGACACGGGCCACTACTCGAATGCTTCTCGAGCTATCAATTATCACGAGCCTAAATCGAGTGCCCACGCTATGCTCGGGTCCAATCTATGAACCGCATTCAAATATCGTCATACGGGTGTACTGCGATCCCCGCGTTACGTCATCGAATTTTGCAAGGGAGAGATTGAATGAAAATGATCGCTTTTGTCCTTGAAATTACACCACAACAAAGTAGTTTCTTGGCCAGTGGCATTGCATGCGAGTATCCTTGAGTCCCACTAGTGCTAGTAAGCTCGTGTAAAGTGAAAAACATTCCAATTGAATATCGTTGCACAGCTCCTTTAATGTATCGCGCTAGGATTTACCACAGAGGTGCCTCAAGGTGATGGATCTTGTGTTTTAAAATTTTCATCGAACGAACTTGCCCCAGTAAAAATTTAAAAATCAAGAAGTGGAAACCGCTACCCACGGTGTCCCTCTGCTAATGAAAGGCGTCAGAATTCATCTGCTTTTTCCGGCCTTCCGTCACTTTCTTTCTCGTTCTTTCTCTCAAGACCACCGATGTCAGCGCTTAAAATCTTTTGCGGTCTGCTTCCGGCTTTACCAACCTGCTAAGACCTGGCTTACGATCAATATGCTTCGTTTCGCCTTACGATAAATCGCAGAATACCCCTACAGGCTCTCGAAGCCAATCCCATGTCATGTGAGTGTCATGTAACCTTCTGGAGGGATGCAGCATTGCGTGAGGCGCGTAACGAGCTTGAGTAAACTTAGAGCGGTAAACCAGCGGCCAAAAATGGCACCCCCCCCCCCCCCCCCCCCCCGGTTGCCGCCATCTTGCCTGTTTGCCACATTAGTGATCCCGTGGCGTTAAGATGGCTGCGCCCAGAGGTTGGTCAGATCAGATTGGCCAGATCACGGTCAGCAGATGGGCACTCTGGGGCTGCGTTCCAATCTTACTCGAATGAATCCGAGTTATTTCGGCGGATCAAGTCACGTGACGAGACAAATTCAGAAATGCTGGACGCGGGTAGGTTTTCGAACGCGACGGGTACAAGACCTTTACCCAAGAGTGAGCTAGAGTAACCTTTGGAGCACGGCCGCCTGAATGGAGACCGAACCGAGCGAGCAGGTGCGAGCTGGCCGAGCGTGGCTGGCGTGGCGACGGCGGTGCGAGCATTGAACCGCGATGATCGTACTGTGGGGGAATGGTAAATTTCCATGTGTGCCATGTTTGGCTAGGAAGATGATGAACAAATAGGACCGAGTATGCACATGTCGCACAAGATCTGACCAGGTATGGACACCGACGCGTGGATCCTATCCGAGAAGGAATGCGTGAGCTCTCGCGCATTCCTTCTCGGCTCCCACACGCAGACACTCTATATATGCGTTGCGTACCTTTCCTTAAAGGGATACTTCAACGAAATATGAAATATACCCGTCGTGTTCAGAAGTAGGTTAAATATAATCCACAATATCCGTAAATGACAATCGCACGTTTCTATTTTGAGCCTGATGGCTGTAGTTTTCGCTACAAACGGCCCGTTCTGGCAAATGCTCGGCGAGCAGCCAGTGCAGACCACGTCACATCCGCAGCTATCGTGAAGTAGTTTGTCTCGGGACCTTACGCCCGGGTGCAGCGGACGCTGCGAGCTATCCCAGCCAATCCCATTCTGTGGACGTAGCCCGTGATGCGCTTTCCGGGCGTCGCTGTGCCCCCTCTCCAAGGTCACGTGACATTCACACGGCCTAGGATAGGCCCCGATGGCTCGTAGCATCCGCTGAAAGCAGCCGAAGCACACCAGCGATCGGGCCACCGCAAGTAACCCAAAGCTGTCTTTGTACAAATTTGGAGTGACGAGTTCATCTTCTAAAACAAAAAACAAACATAGTGGAACCTGAGACTGAGGTATGCAAGGAAAACTTCGAGGACGAGACGTGTATATATAAGGAGGGCACGGAATAAAAATCTTTAGCTGCGTTTGAGACGGTGTTTAGTCCTCTTTTCTCGTCCTCGAAGTTTTCCTTGCATACCTCAGTCTCAGGTTCCACTATGTATGATCTACACCAGCTCGCCTGCACTTTAACCATCTTTTCGTTAAAAAACAAAGAGCCTCGGGGAGAGGGGAGTTCCACCTTCAGCCCTTTTCTCATCGTAGCCGGAGGCGAGACAGCTATCGTCACTACCTGTCAAGGTTCCAGACGGGCATTACAGACGAGGCATTAGCGACATCCACCAGGTGCTCCTTGCTAATCGTTTAATTCGTTTTAAAATTCCTTTTCGTGTCTTTTTCAACGAGAGATTGGTGTGTCTGATGTGATAATGCTCCATTGAACACGAATGCACCAAGAGATAGGCGCCGAAATTTCGTTGTAGTATCCCTTTAAGAGCCATGAACATTCCGCTGGTCGAGTGCAGCGAGAATGCAAAACTTTCATGCGATATATCCACGCGATGTTTGACACATACGATCGATTCTCTTGGAGTGCTGCCCATACCTGGTCAGATCTTGTGCGATGCGTCCATTATCCGGTCCTATTTGTTCATCGTCTGCCTAGCCAAACACGGCGCACATGGAGATTTACCATTCTCCCACAGCACGATCATCGCGGTGAAATCCGACTTGCACCGCCGTCGCCGCGCCAGCCGCGTTCGGCCAGCTCGCACTTGCTCGCTCGGCTCGGTCCCCATCCAGGCGGCCGTGTTCCAAAATTTACTCTATCTCACTCTCGGGCAAAGGTCTTGCACCCGTTGCGTTCGAAAACCTACCCGCGTCCAGCATTCCTGTATCTGTCTTGTCACGTGACTTGATCCGCCTTAATAACTTAGATCCATTTGAGTACGATTGGAACACAACCCAGATGTCCCGTCTGCTGACCGTGATCTGGCCAATCTGATCTGGCCCACCTCTGGGCGCAGCCATCTTAACGTCACGTGATCACTAATGTGGCAAACAGGCAAGATGGCGGCAACTGGGGGGGGGGGGGGGGGGGATTTCCGCTGCAGGCCGTGGGTTCCGGTTTACCGCTCTAAGGTAATACTCAAGCTCGTTGGAGGCGCGTCATCACGCGATACCTTCACAGCGCTGGATTGCCTGAAGCGGCTCGTATGCGGAGCGCAAGTTCTTCTGCTTCTTGCACAGGGGCCGCGATGAATGCAGAACGCCGAGCTCTTATTGGCTGATTGAAAAACAAATGGGGGTAGACCTCAAAGCGTTTAGTATTGAGGTATGGTATACCCACCATCCTTTCAATCAAAGCCAATCGGAGCTCGGCGTCGTTCTGACGTCACGGCAGTTCCTACGCAAGCAGCAGACGACTTCATCTCCGCATACTGTCCTCTACTGACTCGAAGGTTATCTCAATATTCGTCATACAAACAGAATTTTAAGTCGGAATCTAGAGGCAGTTTCGCGCATGGCGTATACATTGCGAGGCTCCACCTACTTTCTAAACTTTAATGACGCTAAAAGAAAGCTCCGGCGCGTTAAAGAGACACTGACAGGGTGTTTATGCTCGCCAAGGTTTTTATTTGTACGTGACATATGAGAGCCCAACCACCTAAAACACAATTTGCAGCTCGAAATTCGTTTTTGTTTTCCACCCGAAAACCGCTGATCGAGAACTGGCCGGTTTGAGTCGCGCTCACTCTCTTCTTTCTGGTCACGTGCCGTTTTCTATGGTTTAGACACAACCACCAAATATAATCAAAGTCGTGGGTCATTAAAGGGGCCCTGCAACAACTTTTTGACTGGTTTTTAATTTGCATCGAACCTAAGCGCACTGAACGTAGTAACTTAATCAAACATTTCTTTTCGCGAAATTCGCTTTATTTTAAAAGTTATAGGCAAATTAGAATTACAAAAATAAGCAAAAAGTAACCTCCTTCGACCTTCATGACGTCGTAGGTCCTGGCTTGAGTGGCCGTGAACTAGAGGAAGGATAGTGAGCTCATCGAGAGCTCACGGCTGCCGCACTCCGTGTCGACGGCTCGAGAGGGCGCCACTAAAGCGTGTGTTGGATAGGCTGTATGAAGCGGGCGGCCAGGGCGGCTCGCATTGCATTTACTGCGCGATTAAAGACTATTTCGGCATAACACTTCATTGGCCACAAACGACAGCAAACACGGAGTAAAGATCAGTACAGAACGGAAGCCACTTCGCGCTGTCATACCGCCAAATGGCCTTTCTACGCTCCGGGACCTTTCTTCGCTCGCCGTTCGTCGGCGCCTCATCCCACTAGCCCTTTCTAATATGCGCAGCTTTTTCCGCCGCTTGGTGGCAGGTATGTCGACGGGTCATTTCTTGTTTCCGTACTTTATAAACTGCATTTGTTTCTTTTCTGATCTAAAATACTGAACAAAAACTACTTTCATACATAATTGAAACGGTTCGCGACACTTACATTTTGTATCTCGACTAAAAATAAAGCTTTTAGCGGCTCTGACGAGTAGCAAGCCCAGGACCAAAAACGTCACATTTTGCGCGCTTTCGGTACCGCGGGTCGCCCTCGTCGGTGGAGGAGGTTTCCGCGTCGTCCGGTTAAAATATGACGCACTGATATTTAGTCACTCTCTCCGTGCCCGTTGGCTTGCCCGAACCCCAAGAGACGTGGAAACCGCAAAAAAGGTAGACGCTTAAATATGATTGCAGGGCCCCTTTAAAAGCGCACACTCAATATTAAAAAAAAAAGTTATGATACCAATTTGTGTGGCTTTAAAAAAATGCAAATACGTTGATCGAAGGAAAAAAAAAAGTTGCACAGCCACGTGACTTTCGGCAACTCTCTCCTTTGTATTTCTTCTTCCTCCTCAGTCCCGTTTCGGTTTCGCGCAGTTGCGTTTTTTTTTTTTTTGCTTTATTCAAAATATACGTGATGCTGTGCTAAAAGAGTGCTCGGGTTGTCTTCTTACACCATAATAAATCGCCATGCAAAAAAAAAAAATAAAAGAAAATATTTTGGGGTTTGTCAGTGTCTTTTTAAATTAAACTCATTTCTGAAATACAAAATCTTTACTCTTCCTCTCCTGTTATTTATTACACCTGAATACAGAACAGCTATTAAGAAAAACGGCAAATATAGGTGATGACAAAACCAACATAAAATGTTTGCCGCGCTCTCTGACGTAACATGTCGTTTAACTTGCAAGTCGAGCAGACAGTCTAATAAAAGCACAGTGTTCTGCCCGTGTTTTTTTTTTTACTAGCGTGAGCGTAACCAGCATTCATTTTACTCCATTAAACCCGTACCTGTATAAACCTGTAATGCCCCATATTGTATCTGACGTCACGTTCACAGTGTTGCCAGTCGAGCCTCTCAGAAAAAATTTAAAAATTATGTCGCGAAAAAACAAATTGCGCACAATTTGGGTTACTATTTAATTCGGACGTGGCTATCCAAAGGGTGTTTTCATCTTAATTCAGGCACGGGTATGAGGTCAAATTTTTAAGATTTTGACCAAAGAATACGTATATGTTTTAGGGTCATTCTTGAAGTGGAAGAGAGCGGAACGGCAAGCTTGGCAGATTTTTTTTTCTCCCGATTTTTTTTGACAATTGAAGTTGCCGAGGGGAGAACGGGCGTTTCTCCGACCTTACGTGAATCGCATGTAATTTTCGTGTATGTTTATACAGCCGGAAGTCATCCCCAAGGGGCGTCTGCTGTCTCCTGTAGACGAGAAATTGAATGAGTGCAGTACGACTGCTGGCCTGGGGTCCCTTTAACGCACATCACGCAGTTGTGATACACGAGTGTACGCTGGTACGATGCTCACCCAAATCGAAACGGGCAGGGCTGGGGATTGAACGCAGGATCCCTGGGTTCTGCAGCGCGAGCTTTCACTCCACGTGTACCTTTGAGCTCGCTTGCGCTCGCTAGCCCACTCGGCCACCGATCCCCAATCGTTTTTTTTTTTTTTTCTTGAAATGCTGCATTTGGGGATTTGAGACTTGAGTCTCTTGTTTGACACTCTCGACATAGATTTCATTATATTTGATAAATTGAAAAAAAAAAAAAAAAACATTTTGGAATAGTCTAGAAAAAAAAAAAGTCTACCTGTTCCTTTAACGAGTTTTGGCAAAGTCTGTGAAGTTTTTACGTGTGACCTATTTAATATATGTTAATTGCCTGGATATCTCCAGAGAGCTCAAACTGAGTTCTTTTTATTCTCTCTCATACTTCCGACTTGTTTACGCGCTTTGCAATTATTACTGCACATAATTTATGTAATTACAGGTTGAGCGTTAGTTTTAAAGACGAAGAAAAAAGGAATTCTCGCTTTCTAGCTGAACTTTCAGCACTGACCAAAAATGTTCAGGCGTATCCCACTGGTCACACTGAGTATTGGAAGATGATCCCTCACAGAACAAATTATGGTAAACAAATGCTCAAACACACCCTACCGTATCTACTCAACAGCCTCACAAGTAATGATTTGGACCTTAGCTAACTAAATGTGAAATTTGTACTGTCCATGCTAAAAATGTGACCATGAATGACTGTCGAGCCGCTGTATTTCATTCTTTATTTCCCTTCCCTGTTTTATAACTTATTTGTTGTTCTTGCTGCCGTCCGTTTTGCCACTGTAGGGGGCCGGAGACCCGTCAAGCTGTTCCTTTGCAGCTTTTTTTTCCGGCCTTCCCTTCATCATTGATGAGAAATAATAATAATAATAATAATAATAATAATAATAATAATAATAATAATAATAATAATAATAATAATAATATATAAATTATTATTATTTACTTCAATTTCAGTATTTTGGTTACGTTAGAATGAATTAATGTTTCGAAAAGCTAGCAAATACGGAATCGATTTTCTTAAAAAAAAACCATTTTTCTTTGCATATTCTTTTTTTATTAGCAGCAAGGTATAATAGTGGGGTTTATTAGAAAATGTAATTTAAAAATATATTACTTTGTTTAATGGCCGCCATGAAAGCTGGACTATTTTCTGATGTACTGTACGTTGTAAAACGGCAAGCTTTGCCGTTTTTCGTAACTTTGCGCTCTGCGCCGCGCGTACACACACCTGCAACCACTACAACAAGCGCAGCGGGTCGTCAGCACGGCGACCGCTTCAATACGCGGCCGTCAGCTGTTTCAGCGGCCCCTCTAAAAAGGGGACGCACTGCTACTCAATGCCGTAATCGAATATAGACAGACAGTTGTCTATAGCCTAAAGCTTTATTATTATTTTTTCTTGATAGGCTTGCAGGGTACAGTGGAAGAAAAAAATAAAATAAAAAGATGCAGTACGCCGTCCTGGACGATCACGACTCTAATACACGACATTGCAATAGTACAAATATCGCCACACGCCTTTTCTACGATTATAAAGACAATGTAATCTTAGCAGCGATATAGCAACGTAGAAATATGATTTCGTGATCAGATAGACGTTGCGAGCGTTCAGGATTGCTAACACTAATCACTTCTCTCCGGTGATGAAACGGAAATTCGCATCCTTTATACGGTACGCGCCAGTAATACCTTGAACTTGAGCACACGCATGAAATGCGCCAAATAAGAAATCCGGGCGATGTTCGAGGACTGAAATGCTTAGAAAGCACCACTGTAGTCGAAGTAAACAAACACGACGGCACGGGCGTTTCTGCTGTCTTGAGAGTGTCGCCACGACATCGCCGCACGAGTAGGTGGATCTTCCCTTTTAGTACGTGCTGGGTTATCATAGCGACACACGACGAAAATTCACAGTCAAAGATAGCGCTTTTACGCGGAACGATGAGCTTTCACCACGCCGTCCACGTCGACGACCACCACCGAGGCCTGGCCGGCCCGCTACCGACACGACCGGCCCGACCGGCCTGGAACGCGCGCAGATACGTGCGCTTCCGCGCATCCCGGGGGAGCGGGAAATTCACCCCCCGCGGAGGAAGGCAAGGAGAAAACGTAGTCCCTTGTTTGTGAAACGATAATGGACCTTTTCCGAGAAGCGTTCTGCGCACGCGCGAGCACTCGATGCCAAGCGGCGGAAGTCGGCACTAGAAATCGAGGAAATTCGGAAGGAGGCTGTGTATCAGCGAGTAGAACACGTAATTGCAACATATATATATTTGTGTTACACAAAAAAAGAAAGTGGACGGAAAGAAAAACATGACGTTTGGGTGGACGCCACAGATCCCCCTCTTTAGAGTCGCGTTGGGCACGCGCCGCTGCTCGGAGAGCGAAGAAACTGGTAGCGTAGCTCCCATTATCGATTGGTAGCGCAGGTATAGTCACTTCCTCGATTTTTAGTTCGTGCAGCCACCGCCTGGTGCCGTCGGTATGTGAAAAAGGTCCATTGCAGTATCGCGTATCCTAAACTAGAAATATTTTACGTCTTTTGAAATTATCATGCACAACATATTTAAATGAACTGAAAATTGTTTCTTTAGCGAAACTTTACAAAGGCCGCCAAAATTTTCAAACATACGATAATTTCGTTGGTCATCGCAAGTACAGAAAAGAGTCCGCACGTATTTTATTCCTGCGTGATTAATAGGCGGTTCTGCTTTCTAAGACTGAAGATACTCATTCACTGACACTTCCTTAACGCCATCGCACCAAAAAGTAGCTTCTCCAAAAACTGCTTTAGTGCCCCTTTAACTTATTTTAACCTTACGTATTAACTAAAGTGTTATTATTAGGTAATTAATTATATACACGCCACAATTTTTGCCAGAAAAGCGCCTATGCGAGGACGCAGTCACAAAACGGAAGGCCAAAACAGAAAAGCTTTAATTGCGGTTATACAAACAAAATACTGCATATCTTGTTTATACTTTTTTTTATAAACCACATTCATATATTGCTACTAGTAAAACACGAAACAAAGAAAAAAATGTTTTTACTCGGTTTTGCATTTGCTTGATATTCGAACGTTTGGTCATTCAAAATGTAATTTTTTTTTACATACCATGTTGCATTTGTACTCATTAAAAGTAGCTAAGTTTGAGTTTCCTGGTGATGCCAATTGGTCATTACGAAATCTTAAATAGGTAACACTTAAAAACTTGCCAAACTTTGCCAAAAAAATCATCAAAGGAACACAAATCAACCATTAAAAACAAGATTATAGAAATATATTGTTTTTAGTTTATTAAGCACAATTAAATCTTTTCTTGAGGATGTCACACAAGAGTTGTGGTGCAGTATGTTGAAAAATAACAAAATAGCGAGCGCTCAAACATGCGGTCCTCGATAGTTGGACGTTCCGCATCGGCCGCTTTAATTATAAATAGCCTAGAAAAATAAACCCGCCAAGTTTGAAATTTGGAGTTTTTTCATTTCTGAAAATCTCCGGAAACACGCACTTTTTTTTTAGTCAAAATTGAAATAAAAATTATTTTAAAGCCGCGCTTGAATTGAGATGTATGCGTGTTTTCTGTCTCTGTCAGGAATCGATGTTTGTCCGCTCGTAATTTCGTACCTTCTCAAACTTCTGCTCTAGAAGTCTTCTGTGACGCTCTCAAAACATATATTTCATTATGTTCAACGAATTAAAAGAAATATTTTAATATAATATAAAAAATAATGTCGGTGATTTTTGGCGAAGTTTGGCAAGTTCTTACGTGCGCCCTACTTATAGTTTAATAACTTTGACATCACCCATTGTTCCTTGCTCGACGTCACTGGTCGGTGTACACGGAAATGGTTACTTGACAGGTCCGATACTGTACCTGGTCGATGACACATATACACGAATATGTATATATATATATATATATATATATATATATATATATATATATATATATATGGGCGGTTTCATTTGGATTCAGGCAACGAGAGGCAGTCGTATTTTTTTATTTTGTTTCAAATTTTTATATTTCGTGGCGCATGTTCCAAGAAGAACAATGCTTTCTATTTTAATGTCCTGACATATTTAGTTTCTGAGAAAAAAAATCTCAAAGAAGCGGGAAAGAACGATGAGGTTTTGACGATTGTCGTGAGTGGCGTTTTTTAATCACTCTCAATCTCAAAGTATTCAAAAGAGAGCGTCTATATTATTTTGTGTGATATATACGCAAAGTAGGTAAGACAACATTATAACTGCTATTTCTTATTCGTCGTTCCAATCTTTGTAAAAATTCCCAAACATGCCTCCGCGAACAACTATGACCTAAATTGCGGATTTTTTTTTTTTTTTTTTGAGTCGACTATGTTTAGTATCGCTTTTAAAATATTACCACGTGTAGAACCTTTCATTGCCTTCCAAATTAAGCAGAGTTTGTTCCTTTATCGTATACGAGTACTGAGAAATAAATTATGAAACAGAGAGCGTTTTCACTTTTCGTTCAATTTCAGCACGCTGTATAAAAAAAAATTGATTTTTTTTTCTTTTTTTTTTGCGTTGCGTTCTTTTCACACCCTTGTTTTAGCCAGAATACATTCCGTTGAAGGCATTTGCCTTGGTTTTGAGTTTTAAGCCTCTAAATATGCTAAAAAGAGAGCAAATGCCGATGGTGGGTTTTGACGATTTGCCATTTGTGGCGTTCTTAAACCACTCTCAATCTCAAAGTATTCAAAAGAGAGCTTCTATATATTTTTTTTAATTTTGATATATATGCAAGTCGGTAACCAACATTCCAACTACTATTTATTATTCGTCGATCTAATTTTTGTAAAAATCCCCAAACATGCCTCTGCGAACAACTGTGACCTAAACTGCGGATTGTTTTTAGTCGACTATGTTTAGTTTTGTTTTTAAAATAATACCACTTGTAGAATTTTTCATTGCCTTCCACATCATGTAAAGTTTGTGTCTTAATCTAGTACGAGTGCTGAGAAATAAATTATGAAACAGAGAAGGTTTTCATTTTTCGTTCAATTTCAGCACGCTGTAAAAAAAAAAAAAAAAAAAAAAAACATTTTCAATTTTTTGTTTTTTTTTGTTTTTTGCGTCGCGTTTCCTTCACACCCTTCTTTTACCCAGAATACATTCCGTTAGAGGTATATGCACTGGTTTTGAGTATTACGCCTCTAAATATGCTTAAACATTATTCTGTTCTGTTATCAACATGAATTTCGCATTAAAAATATAAAATTTCGCATTTAAAAATCTAGGTTTCCAATAGGAAGTGTATTTTACTTTAATGTTTTACAATATTATACTTTGATATTTCTAACGTGGTATAGATTATGTAGCGCATAGGGTTTAGGCTTGAGGACCTCTCCAATCATGGCACCGGCGGAAATTGTCTGAAAACCCGCTTTCGGCAGTTGCGATTTTATAATGTTTAGACGCTTGGAATTGCAAACTTGTTATTATACGCCTAACGACAATAATGTCTTTTATATGAGTATTTATTCAACGTCCCTTAGATTATTACAATAAAGAATAAAATATACAGCTATAACCCATAAACCCACCATCAGCATTTTTTTAACATATTTAGAGGCTTAAAACTCAAAACTAGTGCATATACCTCTAACGGAATGTATTCTGGCTAAAAGAAAAGTGTGAAAAAAAAAAAAACGCGGCGCAAAAATTAAAAGAAAAAGCCTTGTTTTTTTAGCGTACTGAAATTGGACAAAAAATGAAAAAAACCTTTCTGTTTCATAATTTATTTCTCAGTACTCGTACGTGATTAAGACACAAACTTTGCATAATGTGGAAGGCAATGAAAGGTTAACTCTACACGTGGTATTGTTTTAAAAGCAAACCTAAACAATGGCGACTAAACAAAAACTGCAGTTTATGTCACAGTTGTTCGCAGAGGCATGTTTGGGGATTTTTAGAAATAGTGGATCAACGAATAATAAATAGTAGTTGGAATGTTATTTTACCGACTTGCATATATATCACAATAAAAAAAATATAAAAGCTTTCTTTTGAATACTTTGAGATTGAGGGTGGTTCAAAAACGCCACACACGAAAATCGTCAAAACCGACCATCGGCATTTGCGCTTTTTTAGCATATTCAGAGGCTTTAAACTCAAAACTAAGGCAAATACCTCTAACGAAATGTATTCTGGCTAAAAGAAGAGTGTGAAGAGAACGCGACGCGGAAAAAAAAAAACAATTAAAAAATTTTTTTTTTGTACAGAGTGCTGAAGTTGAACGAAAAGTGAAAACCCTTTTTGTTTCATAATTTATTTCTCGGTACTCGTACATGATAAAAACACAAACTTCGCTTAATTTGGAAGGAAATGAAAGGTTCTATACGTGGCATTATTTTAAAAGCGATACTCAACATAGTCGACTCCAAAAACAATTCGCAATTTAGGTCACAGTTGTTCGCGGAGGCATGTTTGTTGCTTTTTACAAAGATTGAAGCGACGAATAATAAATAGTAGTTATAATGACGTCTTACCTGCTTGCATATATATCATACTAAAAAAAATATAGACGCTCTCTTTTGAATACTTTGAGATTGAGAGTGATTCAAAAACGCCACACACGACAATCGTCAAAACCTCGTCGTTCTTTCCCGCTTCTTTGAGATTTTTTTCTCAGAAACTAAACATGTCAGGACATTAAAATAAAAAGGATTGTTCTTCTTGGAACATGCGCCACGAAATATAACAATTTGAAGCAAAATAAAAAAAAATACGGCTGCCCTTCGTTGCCTGAATTCAAATAAAACCGCCCATATAAATGTTTAAATTTTAGTACGTGCAAAAACTTATAAGCCTCACGCTATTTCGACTCTCGTGAACATTACTTTTCTTCAGTATGGTGGCCAGGAGCTTCGGTATGTATAGTAATTCTACCCGAGAATATTGCATTTTATGCGGTGGTTCGGCTGATATCATTTACTTAAAAGTTTTTTTTTTTTTTTTTTTTTTTTAACAGCGCGACAAGGCAAGGGCAAGGTAAAGGCGAGACACACGACAGCGCTGGGTTTTATGACTTTGCCCTTTTCATGTCGCGGTGTTTTAAACACAGATGCTCATCAACGTTACCAACTAGCCCAAACATACCCTTTTGCGAGCTACAAAGTTTTAGCCGAGAACTTTCGAGAGAGGGCGCAGATGTTCCAAAAAGCTGGGAACGATCCAGTGTGGAAACGTTGCCCTTTCTGCAAGCGCGATAACTCTGCTACAGGCGTGCACGTGCAGAGCTTAATTTTAGCCAGCCGTCTTGTACTCTGCCGCCTGCCTCCTGTGCACTCGAGTTATGACAAAGTCAGGCATTCGCAGAAGAGGTATGCATCGGGAGGAAGGAGTATACGGTCTCTTAAACAAAGAGAGAGAGAGAAAAGACTTGCGAAAGAGGAAATTCTACCGTGGGAGTTACAGCCAGAGGCCTAACGGTCATCGCTACTTAGGGGGGGGGGGGGGGGGGGGGGTAGGGGATAACAGCTGATAGAAGAGAAAATTGTGAAAGTCTCTTCATTGATAATCGCTTTCTTTTTCTCCTCATTTTAGAGCTCCCTCCTCAACCGGTTTCCGTGGTGTAGCGGTTATCACGTGCGCCTCACACGCACAAGGTCCCCGGTTCGATCCCGGGCGGAAACAGGATTTTTTTTAAATTTTTTTAGTACAGTGCAATTTTTTTTTAATTACATTTCGGGATGCAAGTTTTGAGAGCTTAATTTTTGTTCAAGCCACGTGCTCTAAAAGCTCGCGTCCCAACATATAATAAAAAGTATACAATAAAAAATATACAAAACAAAGTGTTTCCGCCCGGGATCGAACCGGGGACCTTGCGCGTGTGAGGCGCACGTGATAACCGCTACACCACGGAAACCGGTTGAGAAAGTCGTTCTAAAATAAAGAGAAAATGAACGCGATGAACAACGGATCGCCTTTTGAGTTTTGCGGTTGAAATATTTGGCCGAACATCGCAACTCCCCTTTCGTTACGAAAAGACGATGTTGCTCGTCTTCCTGTCCGCAACGGTGCCGGCGGTGCGTGCGCCGGTCAAGATTTGTCGGCTTCAACGCGGAAACGCGGCGGTGATCGACCGG
This sequence comes from Ixodes persulcatus, assembly GCA_013358835.2. Classification (NCBI taxonomy): domain Eukaryota; kingdom Metazoa; phylum Arthropoda; class Arachnida; order Ixodida; family Ixodidae; genus Ixodes; species Ixodes persulcatus. The sequence goes on from JABSTQ010011552.1 coordinate 42,600, forward strand.
TCGGCAGTGGCGCTGTAGTGGCGCGGCGCGGTTAGGCGCGGTTGCACTGTCGTAATCATCATCAGTAAAAAAAAAAAAAAAGGAAAGGGGAAAAACAAGCGTTCTTTGGCGGGAAATTCAAAGTGCTACTTTCCGCGGTGGGATTGCAAAATAGAGCCACCCTCGGGTTACCTACTTACAAATCCTTCTCTCGAGCGGTGGGAGACCGTGCTGGCTAGCTCTGACCCCAGAACCGAAGTTCTGGCGGCGGAGTGGGCTGACTAAGTCGTCGAGGGCTATGTACGATCTCTTAGCACCAAGCTCTTTTCGACGAATAAACGTTTTACAATCAAAATTAATTTATACTGCCTCAAGACAAGGCGGAACATCCAGCGATGAACAGTCAATAAAACCCATAGACATCAAATAGTCGCGTTTTAGCACGATACCATCGCTACCTATTTTGTTATATCATATGTCGTGAGCAGCTAGCAACAGACCAACCCCGTTCATTACTGCTGTTTTGCTGGAAGATTCGATGAATGTAGTGTGGGGGCACTCCTCAGACGAAAATATTGATATCTCGTATATCTTTACACTAACAAATTTAACAGTGCAATATATATATATATATATATATATATATATATATAATGTAGAATTGCCTCACTACGACCCCCCCCCCCCCCCCCAAACGCTGTTGGTTGCAAAGGTTTCCTGTGGCAGCTCCTTGGGCTTTTGTCAAGTATGCACAGCATTAAACAGTAAACTCGGCAACGAAAATAGAATAGAGTTTCCCTAAGCTAAAAATAAAATAAATAACCGGAAACAAAAACAGAATTCATGAAATGTCTTGTTTTCTTTCAATTGGCAAGTAAAATAATGTGTCGTTTTCGGGCAGTGTCAGCTCCGGCAAAATTAAACATGGCAACGATCAAACGAAAATAGCTTTTTAACTTCACGGGCCTGCTTATGAATAAAACCGTAGCTAATAGGTAGGGCTGGGCACGTAATCGATAAACCTACGAATATTCAATTAATGCTATAATTGCGACTAATTTTTCTAACAAATTAATCGGTAAAATTTGGACAAAAAAAAAAAAAAAGCCGCAGAAACCACTATTGTTGGTTGTCTATGAATTGGGACAGCATTCGTCATGAGACTCACGACGCAGCTCACTGGGAATAAGACGACGCAAATTTTGAGTAAACACTTTATTTTATTAATGGTTTACGACGCAATCATTGACGTCAGAGCGACTACATTGCGCCACTTCAAAATTTAGTCATTGCTTCGTTTCTGTGTAATCGTTTAATCTTATGTCTCTGTGTAATTTTTAATGCTCAAGCTGTTTCCCCACCATCATTGCAGCTTCGTGTGTGTGTGTCTTGTCCTGTCATCATTGCCATCATTGACCATGTACCAACCAGTGTTGGGAAGTACTTGAAGTACATTGTACTTAAAGTACTACTTCAAGTAAGTTTTGATCAATTGTACTTTACTTGAAGTACAATCCTGATACATATACTTGTACTTTACTTAAAGTACTTTTTACAAGTACTTTGCGGGGGAAAGTACAAATTCGACTTCAAAGTACATTCCCCAAATTCGGTCTTGCTGAATTTGTACCACAAATGATGCTTGTTCAACTCTGTAGAAACACTGGGACGCGGGAGCAGACGACGCATCGCTCCGTTTGTACCGTGGGCGACTTCCCCGCAGCGTTTCAACCTCTCGCTGCTTCTCCCGTTCTCTCTCAGTCAGTGGCAAGGAGAATGAGGAAGCGGCGATCTTCACGAGAGTGACGAGTGGGTGGCCTGCGGAAGCTAAAGACCGGCCGGCGCCATGCCCTCCTCTCCTACTGTTTTTAACCATGAGTGTATGCTTGGTGCAAGCCAGTGTGTGCGGCGCCAAGTCACAGGTCAGAAGATTCGCGCAGTTTACGGAGTTCGCGGCACTTCCGAGTTGCAGAGTGCGGCGCAGACGATGGCTTCTTTACGGGAGAAGAAACTGCCAGCGATAGTTGATGGTGAATTCTTTGAGATCACACACTCGGATGGCAACAAATTCTGTGCTAAATGCAAGCTCTGCCCGCTTGGTAAACGATCTCTGAGCTCGCAGTCCGATGCAACATCAAATCTCAGAAAGCATTTGAAGGTAAGTGAGCGCTTGGTTTCGTTTTTCCAGAGAATAATCTTTCGAACAGTTGTCCTAGTCTGCCTGCAAAACTACAACTTAAATGTTTACGAAGCATTGCGCGGAACTTAAGAAGCTGAACAGCCCCGGTAGCCTTAGTTTAGGAAGGGTTTCTTTTTGCATCTGAAACTACTGCGCATCGCTTTGTCGTTACAGCGGGTCCATATTTGTAGAAGCGAATGACGTTTTAGCGAATGATATTTTAGGGCATAGCAATCATTTGAGCGAATGAATGTTTTCTCGAATGACGTTTGGGAAAATAGGCTGTTTGTAGACGGCGGCAGGCTAACCTTTCAAAAAGACCGCGCTACTCGCGTCACATCGCTATCGCTCTGGGGAAATTAATATCATATCAAGCCCGAGCGTGCATCGCTTAGGGTTTACAGCCAAAGGTTCGGCAAGCAAAGCTACTAAAGCCTAGATCTATTCGCTACCACGAACGCCGTCATTGTCATTCGACGAAATGTCGTGGTTTCGTTTGCGTTCGCTGAAACGTCGTTTGATCAAGTGAACGCCTCCGATGCGGGTCGAAATTTCAGAGGCGTCGTAGTACCAGTCGTACTCGCGGTCGCAGTTACTTGAATGCGTGTCCCATGCCTCGAGAGCTATTCAGCGATGGCCTCCGTAGACGACCGCAAAATACAACTACCTGTGGAAATGCATGCGCTGGCGACGGGGGCTGCCGAGAACAGCCCGTAAAAAACGTTTACCGGCGGCACACGTTCTTAGAAAATATCGTGCCGGGTGCCATAATTCTAACTGCACTTATCGACTAACGTGGGTTGGTCTAGCTGAAATACAAGATTTCTGGATATATGCAGTACTTTCCTCCAGCCTTCCTTCTATTTATCTTATTTCAACGGTTACAACAACAGTTAGAAATAAATTTGCTTACCTCGCGTTTCTTATTTTTTCGTTTAGTTGCGTTTCTTTCGCTGGGACATGGTTGAAAGTGAAAACCGACATTGCATACTTTAATTATTTCGCGGTTGTTATTTTTTTTTATGAGCTTTTCTTTGCCAGCACTTGGAAGGGTATCTTGACGCGAATCACAGACTTCCCTAGTACGTACCGATGCCATATTTCATTTCACACTCATAATGAGAAACGTATACCAGGCAACACTTATCACCATGCTCTTCTCCGCTGCTTCGATGGCCCGTGCGTTTCTTTTTCATAACACAATATTATTCGCGGTCGTCTATGGAAGCCATCGCAGAACAGTGCACACGGGGTGGGACATCACGCTCATGCCAGGCGACTGCGACCGCCGGCACAGAAACAACCAGGAACAAAGACCACATAAAACCCGCGTGCACTCAGTCTATGAGACATCAATGCCGGCAATTTGTTTTTCGATGTGCCGTGCCAGTTACCGACAATTTATGTCCATTTCATAAAATAAAGCCAGCCAATAAAAAAAAAAATAGTCACACCAAGTTACGCGCTTCTACGGTGACCACTGAATTATGTCCTTTTTTTACACTTGCATCGCTCCGGTGCAGATTCTGTTATTTGACTGCACGAGTGCTCATGCAGTCAGACAAACTTTCGAGGTTATACACGCTGTCTTATCATGTTCACGCGAACGTTAAATGGGAGTTTAAAAGGAATGGTTTTTGGTCTTCCCTACAGACTCACCCTGGTGGTTTTGAGAAATACCAAGAACACAAAACAAGACCAAAGGAAACCAGCGCACACGGAACACAGATGACGCTTCAACAGACCATCGGTCGTTCCACGTCGGTTCACCAATGCAGAGTGAATGACGCCATCACCAAATTCGTTGTGAACGGACTCCAACCTCTTCGGATTGTGGAGACGGATTACTTCAAAGATTTTGTTTTGGCGCTTTGCCCGAATGCTAGTGTTCTGTGCCGAAAGACCCTTGGAGATAAGATTGAGAAACAATACAAAGTCATGATTTCGAACATCAAACGAGAGATGAGCAGTGCCTCAAGCATTTGCACGACTGCAGATATTTGGTCAACCAACCACAAAAGCTTCATGGGCATGACAGCTCATTGGTTGAGAGAAAACCTTCAGAGAGAATCCTGCGCCATTGCTTGTCGTCGCGTGACAGGCAGACACACATTTGACAAAATTGGTGAAATCATCTCGGAGATCCATGGAGAATTTGTTGGTTATGACCAGTGCTCCAAAATTGTATATACAGTAACAGACAATGCAAGCAACTTTGTAAAGTCGTTTAAGATGTTTGGTGTTGTAGAGGTACCTGAAGAGTTCCAGCGCGTTCCACCTGTGCAGGCTCAGGTAGGCGAGCCTGATTTGAGTTCTGGCTCTGACGATGGAGGCGATGGTGATGAGGTTTCTTTCTCTGACATTTGTGAAATCATGAACCAACGGAATGAGCCCCTGGTGTCACTTCCATCACACATGAGGTGCGCCGCTCACACATTAAACCTGATCGCAACCACTGACGTGACCAACGCTCTATCGAAACAAGGCGGTTCATATAAGAAGCTCTACCGTGGGGCAATGGCAAAATGCTCCAAACTGTGGTCAACTTTCAATCACAGCGATCTGGCAGCAAATGTGGTTCAGGATCTTACTGGCATGTCTCTTCGAACGCCAGGAGAAACTCGGTGGAACAGCACCTTCGATGCCGTTCGTAGGTTGACAGACGAAAGAGTGAAGGGCCATCTGCCAGAAATTATGGAGAAGCTAAAATTACCCCCGTTTTCCCGCAATGAAGTGGAATGCTTAGAGGAATACGTCATTGTGTTTTCGCCCTTGGCAGAAGCCCTCGACAGACTGCAAGGGAAAAAGCATTGTTTCCTGGGCGAACTGATGCCCACTGTCCAACAGACTGTGAAATCAATCCGTGTAGCTCAGCGAACTCTCAAACACTCTTCAGAGCTTGCTGAAGCCCTCCTTGCAGGGTTGCAAAAGAGATTTGGAGACATGATTAACTTCGCAGAAGGGAGTAAGGTCTTTGCGGTTGCGGCTGTTTGATCATCCCACCTTCAAGCTTCGTTAGGTTCCGAAAGAAAAGAAGGAGTGGGCAAGAAATTGCTTCACTGAAGCAGTAGTGAAGAACGCCAGTTTATGCGTAGGGGAAGCAAGCTCTCCAAGGCAAACATCAGGAAAACAAGACTCATTCTTCGATTTCGAGGAAGACTGTGCAGGCCCCGAAGTTGAGCACGATGAGTCTGTGCGGATGGAGTGCTTGCGATACTTAGAACAGCCCGCTGGTAATATCGAACAGCTAGAGCTGTGTCCTCGTGTTAAGGGTGTTTTTATCCAACTGAACTGCGTGTTGCCTTCCTCTGCTCCGGTAGAGCGTCTTTTTTCCACCGGGGCTTTAGTTGAGACGCCACGACGGAACCGCTTGTCGGACTCCATGTTCCAGAAGCTGTTGCTTCTCAAAGCTAATAAGAAGTTTTGTAAGTAAATCGTTTTTCAATAAATGATTTCGGTTTATGCCTGTATGAGCAAGCTTCCACAGTACTTGTCTTTTTCGTTGTTTTCAGAAAACAATAACTATATACTCGGTCTCAGTCGGTGTGAAAAGCGCTGGGAAAGAAAAGGGGACGAGCGCCTTGATCTGGGCAGTGCCCAACTATTGTCCGAAGGCTCGGGGAAGTCGAAGCTCTTTCAACAACCACGCGCTCGCGTCCGAGGTTTTCCCAGTGCCGCACATAACTGCTGATGTAAAGTATAAGTTCGCGCTAACTTCGAACAACACAGTGGCGGATTGTTTTCATGTGAAAAGGCGCTATTTGTCTTTAGAGACCTCATCTGGTCATTTCCCTGAAGGAGGTGATGGTTGCTATAATTGATGGACGCAAATAAGCGCATTATAACTTTATTGTATGGAATAGATCGTCAGCGCGAGAGAGTCTACTGTGTGACCTCTTGATCATGTTCAATATTCGCTGCCATTCCCGCAAATAATTAATGTCCCCCTTTATTCGCTCAAGGACCCATGGGGCTACGCGTATAATAAACGATTGTGTAAAGAAGTACTTGTACTTTACTTTGAAAGTACATTGTATTTAAAGTACTTTACTTCAAGTACATTGCCCCCGATGTACTTACTACTTTACTTGAAGTACATAACCTCTTGTCTACTTTGTACTTGACTTCAAGTACTTTTTTTATGTACTTTACCCAACACTGGTACCAACAGCAACCTCAACTCAAACCTATAATTGCTTCGTAGCTTGGGCGCAAATGTAAATGCGTGCTGCCGCTCTCCGTATGCGCGGCGCGGGTTTATCATGCTTTCTAGGACGACGTCGAGGACAACGTCAAAGACGACAGACGACCTCAAAGGCGACGTGTAGGACGACTTCTAGGGTGGTCTAAAGGACGACCTCAAGAATGACGTCTAGGACAACATCGAGGACGACGTCAAGGACGACCTCCAGGGCGGTGTCGAGGACGACGTCAAGGACTTCAGGTTCTTCGAAGAGGATGCGAATTTGAAGGAGTGCGAATTCGAAGGTGTGCGTACTGCACGACGCATTCGAGGCTAGATACCGTACATGACAGCGTGCCACACGCGTGACTCGGAGAACGTCTCGCAGAGCTCGGCCTTCCTCATCACTGGTTAAGCCTCATTCGGTGCCTCTACGCCAGTAATATAGCGATGACCCGGTTAAACGGAACCAAATCCAATCAGGTCACTATAACTACAGGGGCCTTCGATAGGAATGCCCTCTCTCCCCGCTGGAGAAACACCTTATTAAGTCAAAGCTGGCATTTTCCCTGAAACACATGGAAGGTGGCACAGAGCAGAGGTGAAGTGGACTCTGCCGGATCTCACCTGCGCGGATGATATTATATTGATAGCAGAGAGACCATGGAGGACCTGCAAAAGCTACTGAATACATGCGAGAAGGGAGCAACTATGCTGAGCATTCAATTCAACACCAAGAAATCGGCAGTACTGCAGTTGGCCGTTCCCGACGACAGTAGATATATGGTGCTGGACGGCGATATAGTGCGGGTCCAAGAATCCTATAAATGTTTGGGTGTTACACTGACTAGCAAGCCTGAGTACTTAACCGAGCGCTACGCAGATCTCCGCCAAACAGTCATGTGAGTCATTTGCTTTGGGCCTGCTTTAGGTGCCGACTCTACGCCGACGACCATCGCAGGGCGGAGCCAGGTTCGGATCCAGAACTCCGTTTGGGGGGGGGGGGGACGAAAAATTTGTAAGGATACTATTCTCCCATTCTTTCGTGTGCACCACTGTAAAATTGCCCTCCGAGAAGAGGGGAGGGGGGAGGTCGACTTCGTTTGTGGGGGTGGGGGGGGGGGGGGGCGGCCGCCCCCGTCGCCCACCCCCCCCCCCCCTTGGATCCGCCCCTGGGCGGAGCGGAGGGGTGGAAACCACCAAGAGGCCGTGACAGAATTTGTGGCTGAATTTGTGGCACAGGGAATAAGAAAACCCCACAGGCTAGATCGCCAGCACTACGGGACCGCCCGATTTTAAGGGAAGAGCCACAAATCACCACCACCATCATCATCATCATCGTCGTCGTCGTCGTCATCATCATCATCATTATCATCATCACCGTATCGCGAAACCCGGGTGAAGTAGCTAAAGAATACCATCGCATTAAGGAACTAATTTGTTTTAGGGGAAACACTACATTTCTAGATGTACGCGCAGAGAACGTAATTTGCAAAGGGTCAGCGCTGACGGCATGCATGGTTTTGGCCCTAAGGTGGACGACCGCGAGTGGCACAAGGTGGACCTGAGCGTGTTCCGTGACCACGTGGTGCTGTACCTGGACTGCGAGAAGCACTCCAGCCTCGAGCTCACCGCGCCTCGGGCTCCGATCGACGTGAATGGCGATGTCAACCTGGCCAAGTTCGAAGCAGACCTCAGCACCGTGCCGGTGAGACACGCTCCAATCTAAAGGCTTGTGCGATTAACATTGAGTGTCTTTTCGACCTTTCATGATTCACCCTGTGCTCGCCGTCCGTTATCAAAATAATATATTTCCACCAACACTACATACATATACTGTCTGCTCGAAAGGGCGTTTGATGACGTTGCAACCATGATCAGCCTACCTGCGAAAACAGGTATGCGCATGTGCTGACACATGCAAATATTTATACAAATTTGCAATCATGCAAATTTCACGCATGACGCTATATTTATTTATTCTTTTTTTTTTTTGCTCTGAAGGTTTGATTGCTATGAAGCGCAGGTGAAAGGACAAAATACTGAAGATATTATTGCTATATTGCCTATCAAGATCCCTTAAAATGATTTAAATGCACAATGTACGCTCGGCTCGTACCAAAAGCTCTTCGCCTCCAATCTGGAAAACGCTGGATATAGTGCAGGGCTGTTGCTGGGTGGTTCATAACCATGAGGCTTCTTTTATAGTTGGATCTTCAGTGGATGGTGATGAGCTGCAATCCATCGAGACCGGAAAGGGAATCGTGCATCGAGCTTCCGGTAAGTCACCTAACCTCAAGATTCCAATTCCCCTTGTACAAAAATGGTTGCCCTCGACGAACAGCTGGATGTTCAAAGCTTGTATCCAGTGTGTCAGAGCATCAAACTGCTAAAAAAGCCAGAACACCGGAAACAATAGGTGCCATAATATTTGAGTCACGACATCTTGCCAAGATATTCAAGTAGGTCGAAGCATTCATCGAATCAATGGATCCAGCCGATTCCGACCATTCAATCTAACGTGTCGAAACACGCATGCAGTGAGTCAAAAGATCCAATGTGTCGCATGGCGATTGAGTCAGAACATTCATTGTTGTATCAGAACACTCAAAAAAGGTTAAGACGTTCATCGAGCCAGAACATGATTGCATCAATCGAGGAAATCATCCACCCTTGTCGAGCCATTAACGCACCCGAGAGTGTTCAGACTTCGTCGTTGACATATTATTCTGCACGACTGGAGGACAAGGCTACATGAACTGTATTCACCCACCCAGTGCCTCCAACGCGTCGCTACTACCCAGGCTTAGATGCGTCTTCAACCGAAACCAAATCATGTGACGTACGAGAGTTATGCAAACGATCTGTTGGTTTCTGACGTCAGCAAGGCGGTGCTACTGACAGTGGAATATAGCATGCGACGCTTGTTAATTCGGAGAGCAGGTCGTCTGCTCCTTGCGCAGGAGTCGCGGTGACGTCAGAATGACGGCGAGCTCTGATTGGCTTTGATTGAAAGGATAGTGGGTAGACCTCAATGCTAGATGCTTTCAGGTCTACCCCCTATTTCTTTTTTCAATCAGCCGATAAGAGCTCGGTGTTCTGACATCATCGCAACCCCTGCATGCGCAAGAAGCAGACGAGTTTGCGCTCCGTATAGACTGAGTTGGCGGAATTAGTACACTAATTTGACATATTATAACGCAATATTGCGTGAAGTGCTGTAAAACCTTTTCAACTTTATGAACTTGATGACGTAAACTCAAGGCCCTAAAGCAAGATGCAGGCATACTTCGGAGTCATTAGAAAGCCAGCAACCTGAAATTCAGAAAAAAAATCTTCTTAAAAATTTTACATATCGGAGTTTTACAACTAATAGCGTACACTCTCGTCAAGTTTTATTGCAATATTTAAAATATTTACAGAAAAATAAAACATTTTCGGCGATCCGACGATGCCAAATCACGTTATTTTCTAATCGCTGTAGCTCCGCGTCGGGTATGATTATACCCTCGTTAGAAAGAGCCTTCCTCGCCTCACAATTTCGGCACATTAACCAAGTTCGGTCGAGAGTAAACACTACATGAGGATAAGAACACCATATAAATCCCACTTTTAGGAGGCTATGCGCACGAACAAGACTCAGAAAGCCCGTCCTGATTGAATAGAAACCTGAAACTATAGAACCGACATCCGTTTATGAGTCACGTGGGTTCGTCTGCTTTGTTTCGCGACGACGCTCGCCCCGCCCACAAGTGCTGACGCTGGTTTGTGTATCGGAAGCATATCAAATTTTTAACTCGTTTCACAATCAACGTCCGCACGACGACAGCCAAACACACTCGAAAAAGGCGTTTGAAGCTCGGACTCGCTCAGCAAAGCCACACAGCAGATCACATGGAAGCGGAAGGCACTGCCTATATGCTCCTGGTGCCTTTTAGTCGCCAAGCGGAAGGGGTTTTACCTTTCTGTTTTGCCTGGAAGGCCGCCGTGTACGCACTGTTCCTGCGCAAATAAATCACTGATTACATGCCACCGACCACAAAAATGAAATGTACGGTGTGGAAGCTTGAAATAGTTTTTTTTTTTCTTCTCAATTTCACATTTTCACAAAAACTTTTATTTGAGGAGATCTATCCTTTCGGTGCATTATCAAATTTATTCTTCGTTGTCGATGTTTCTGCACTGAAATCTATTAAGGGATGTGGCTAGATATCTATTTCTTTATTTAAATGAAGTTTCCATTGCCAGAAAGGAGGTTTTTGACGGGCAGAAAATGCCCAATAATGTATAACGTTTTAAAACTGATATTTTGCACAGACAAAGCTTAAATTTTGACGTAGTAAATAGATAACCGCTCTTCCCATATATTTTAGTTGAGGCTGTAGTTCAGAAATGCTCAAGATTTTGCAGCAATATTTTTACGATAGATTTCTTTGCTAAGTAAGGCGACTTTCAATTAGTAGCTGTATGCCTCCTCCTTTAGCTTGTCGGAAAGTTGTCTCAAAGATTACAATTTGTACAGTGCACTTAAACAAACAGGGGCACAGACTCTTCATATTTCAACCATCAATACTGAATGACCTGATTTAGAGGTTGACACTTCAAGGTCGGGTCTCCTTGACTAAAGTGAGGACATATCACATCAGCCAATCACTGAGCTGAAACTTCTTGGCTCAACTGAGCAAACTAAGCCGTAATCAGCCTTCTAGCCAAATGGAGATGTCCGAGCCAAACTAGAACTTCCAGCCGATCTGAAAATTAAGCTGTATTAAAACGTTTAGCCGAAAAAAAGAAATTTCCGAATTGAAACTTACACCTAAAAGGCCGATTACACGTGGTGCGCTACCGGTAGAAACAGTAAAAAGGTTTTATGTAGAAAAATAAAGTTGTGCTCGTGTTAAAGCATGGTGTGGTGTTTGTACGCCGTGCTGCAAGTTGTGCTCACGCAACGGAACATCATTCTCAGCCCAAAAAGGTGCCCACGGTGCCGCCTACGCTGCCTGCCCCTTCCCCTCCGCCAGTGCCGATAGAGTCGGTGTGCGTGGACTGCCCTCCTGGACCTCCTGGACTGAACGGAACAGAGGTGGGCAGCGCTTCCCCACTCGCGACTTTCTAATCGTGCACTGTCGTACGGATATGCGTTTGTATCTAAATAAAGCTTTTACTTGCAAAAATACGAGCGAAGGAACCTAGCTAAATGCTGAGCCAGCGCCGAGATACTGCGAAGGCGCCGCACCAGTGAAACTGTCGGCGTTGATTCAGCGCCGAGTTAGCGCTGCACTGTGGATGTATACGGCATGTAAGTTGTTTGTTCTTCGCGCACCTCGAGCGCTTGTTTTCCCCCCTATTTCAGCCAATGACGACACGCGCTTGGCTGCCTCATCATCGAGCATTTCCTGCGCGTATTAAAAAAAAAAAAAACTATTTTATTGCTGTGTATGTAAGCAGGAAACTTGACGGATTCACATGCAGCAGTGTGCTGATATAGCGCTGTGTCTGCGGCGTTGAGTTACCTCTGCGGTGTTTATATGAACGGGCCTTTGTACTGTTCCACAATGCCTGTCGGCTCCAGTCAGTCGCGACGCACGGGGGAGAGCAAAAGGTACAGTCCCCTGCAATATGAAAGACCCATTCGCTTATTCAGTTTATGCGTTGGTGTTAAGCCCACACATGCCAGACACATATATTTTGAGAAAGGGGAAAGAACAAAGATTAATTAATTTATTTGTACTAAGAAATGTTCACCTTGTCAAAGCGAATTCGGCAGATCCACCTTTAAATGCATTCTCTAATGTGTCTTTTATATTGCAGGGGGTGTATGTGTCTTCCGTTTGATGGGGCCAGCTAAGCGCTCAGCAATTCTGTCGTGCGGTGAAGTCCATAATCTACTCCATAGGGGACTATGGAGTAGGGGACTCTGGTGTGACTGCGACACCTCGGTAAAGATGCACCAAATAGCAGCACTATACCCGTTACATTATTTTATAAATAATTTAGAGGAGGCGAGGGCCGAGTATAGTTACGGCACGAAGAAAAAAAAACAACACAAAAGAAGGTAGAGTTGAAGGCTGTATAAAATTCAAAGGCAGCAAGATTAGGTGATGGTAAGAAGATATTACACCTACCGATGATATTTCTAAATAATAAAGAAGTATAAAATAAGGGTTTGATCAAAGTTGAAATCACGAGGTTTATTCCCTCATGTTTTGCTGTCCTTTTGGTCGGATATGCTTCGGTAGTTCAGAAACCTTGACTGGTGTTAAAAATGTGCCGGGGCGCGCACATAGCTTGTCAGGGTTTCCACATTCCCGACCGATCGCCTCCGAATGGATTCACATCGCAGACATGCTCTCATGTCACTGTTTATTCGCTCACGTCATGATCCTGCGGGGGGCTCGAGTCGGCGGTAGTTCAGCGGTAGTTCAGCGGTCCATCGTGGTCGGGTGGTTGCGGCAGGCAGCGCCCGCGCCAACGGAGACGGCCCGGTGCGCACGCGTCTCCTTGGTGCCGGACCAGCCAAGGCCCTTCACTTTGGGTGTCCGGTCCAAGGATAAGCGAGCGTCGGCCACTCGTCCTCGTCGTCACATCGGTCTCCTATGTTCGTAACACTCCCTTGACCGCGTGACCCTTACCTTTGGGCTACACTCGGGGATAATGTCAGTCCCATTTCGGGAACCATAGGTCACTTGAAGTCAGGCTGCGCGAACAGGTGCAGCCGCGAGGGAGGGGGAAAACGGGAGACGATTGAAAATGACGGAAAAGGTTACCACAAGCTTTGGCTACTTCATTTATAAATATAAATATACGTACATGAGTAGGTGTTGTGGTGTACTGAAAGCCCAAAACTACGCCACTTTCCCATTTATTTGTTTTGAGCTCCACCTTTGCATTTCGGTTACGCCTTTGCACTCAAACCCGTACATTGGCATGGCTGTTGAAGCGTCACTAGCACGTTTGTCGAAGTACGTTACGGTGCTCCAGTACACGATTTTCATGAGGGAGTTCTCGTAGATCGTATCCAACGTCTCGCAACGCTCCTCGCAACCCGCTATACGAGATCCGGTACTTCGCAGACAAGGCTATAGCGGCGCGCATGCGCAGTAGTGCTGTCCTCGTTGCGGAGGGCCTATAGCTGAGGGGTATCCAAATATGGTCTACGAAAACTCCCTATTGATTCAGTAACTCGCGATGTCGTCACTCTCCCAATTTCTCCCTAAAAGGGAGTTCCAGGGCTCCCAGGAGCAGACGGAAAACCTGGAATTCCGGGAGTGCCGGGGATGAAGGGAGAACTTGGCAATCCCGGTGTACCGGTAAGAGGGTATACCTGTTCGTTATATGCCAACTGTATATTACTGGGCAACATGAATTTTGGTGCATAAAACGTTGATACAATGTTGTCCAATGCAATCACAGTAATTGAGGGAAAAAAGACGGGTTGTCCCTTGTCCGGAGTTTGTTTTATTATTTCTGTTGCCAGTTATTATTTGGCGTTTCTTCTTTGTTTTTTTGTTTTTTGTTTTGAAGCAATGCTTTTTGGAGACACATTCGTACGACTTTAACTATTTTCCGCCCCATAACCCTGGGTTAGATTGCGATTATAAGGTGCGATATAAAAATAAATCCTCAATATTTTCTTTTTTCTTTTTTTGGTATGCCACTATCTTTTGAGTGAAACTCCTTTCTTGCTTTATTTATTAATTTTCTTTTTAGTTTGTGCGATGTTAGAATTTAAGCGACAAAGTAAATTACGCGGTCTCCACCGAGAGCTTATAGGAAATGCAATGGATATTTTCTTGTAGCCGTTGTAGAGTAGAGTGCATCCACAATATATAAAAAAACAAGTTTGAAACAAACACAGTTCCCGAAAATTACAGCCGTGGTGCCCTTTCCATAATATACGAAACACTAACAAGTAAAAAATAAAAAAATAAACATTTTATTTATTAATAACCTACATTGCAATGAATCAAGCTTCTGCTATAAAACCATCGTCCTAACGAGCATAACCTAAATTTCAATCAACCCTGGAACAAAACTGGCCCCTAACCCCATAATCGTCATGAAGAAATCTACGTTTCGTGTAAGACTCCTTTCTAACCCAGAAACCCTGGACTAAATTGCGTATCAATAACTAACGAGCTGCATAATCCTAAAAGTGGAACGCCGGTGGTGCCTAGGGTCTACCGGGACTGGACGGACTACCAGGACTACCGGGACCAACCGTAAGTTTACGTCGTCATCGCAAAACTTTAACCGTCTAGAACGTTTTTTTTTTATCTTCTCGAGGCTATTTTGTGGCTGAAGTCTATGACGATTTAAATCATCATAATGGGAAATGTTTTCTTCTGATCGCCGTTTCTTTGAGATCCACAGGGACCTGTGGGATCTAAAGGATCGACCGGAGCCCCCGGAATACCAGGAGCGCCGGTGAGTCAGTTTTAATAGAGCCTGATTAAATTTATATTACTATTTGCCTGCAGTATTATGTAGCAGAACTTAGTTACGTTCAAGATCTGCAGTTTGCCGTTGTCGTTGATGTTCAGTTATCATCGAGATATTTACTGTTGTTTGTTGGCTGACAGGGCTTGAAGGGTCAGAAGGGAGACAACGGAGTTCCTGGCGAACCAGGCGTACCGGTATGGTTTAAATGTTTTATCCAATATATATTATTTTATGACGTTCAAATCAGTTTCCCACAATGACTTTAATGTCAGCATATTTGAAGCGAATAAAAGAAAAAGGGCGGAATTGCCAGCGTGTACTACATTACCTCTTTTTCCAGGGGAGCCCTGGTACGATGGGGCCCAGGGGACCGCAAGGACTTCCTGGAACCGCCATTGTGGTACCATATTGTTCGTTCAAACATTTCAGTGCGGGAATGTTCCGCGTGACTCGTCGTCACTTCCATGAGTGCAGCGACACAGCACATTTCATTTTAAAACTGTCGCTCACAAGACATCTGTTTACTTTTGCTAAAGTAAGTTGCAGCTCAAGAAGGTAGGGCGAAGGAAAGGAAGGCTTGGGAGAAAGAAAGCAGACGGAACGCTGGAAAGGAGAAGGGGAAAGCTCCTCCTCTCTCCAACGTCCCGTCTGCTTGCTCCTCCCTGGACTTCCTTTCTCTCGCCCTAACTTCTTGAGTTGCAACGGACTATAATTTCTAAAGAAATGAATTTTGCGCCATGACTCCAGATTCTCTCCCCAATATCACAAGTTATTTTGCAAAGGTCGTCCTTCTGTACATTCCGTGTGTTCGACAGAACAGTGAAGGACATGCTTTCAATTTTTTCCTCTCAACATGACACGATGGGAGACGCAAGTGATTACGAGTAAATTAAAAGCGATTGTCATCATGGTAATTGTTCTTCCATTTCGAGACCTGTAAACAAGACGCGTTCTTACAGGAATGTATTAGTGTACCTTGAGTCTTTCTTGGGTACACCACACGAAGTTGATTGTGGTAACATAAAATTTGTAAGTGAGGCAATTGCTGCGACAAAACAAATTAAATTTATGATATGGCTTATACCTTGTTGCCAGACTGAATGATGCAAGGTAAGCGCTTTAATTTCTGACTTTCTAAGTAAATATTGCTAACGATGCTCTATCACGTATAGGGAATGTTACTAAGATCCAATTTAAATTAATTTCCGAAACCCCGCTTTACTTCTAGACTCAGGGAGCAGTGTTTTGGTACAGAGTTTGGTACAGCGTACTTTTATTTTCGAGCCGAGGAAGTATTAAAACCATCCCCACAGTCCTCCGGCATGCCCACGCTTCCACAAATTATCTTCTTTTGGATGGGTATAATAGTTGTCTGTTTCATGCTGGGCTGACTCCCACACATTCTCCAGACCGAAGGCTCCATAGGACCCCCCGGAGAAGTCGGACCACCGGGGCCTATGGTAAGTTTACCGTTGAACTCGACAGATTGTCGATGACCTATTCGGGGTAATGATCCACTTCCGACTCAATATCAAGTTTTAGTACAGTGCCCGTAAAGCAGTTCCGTACGCTAGAACAAAAAGAGTTGTGTACGAAACCTACGACGACAGTATTTTTAGCACACGCAACTAATTTGTAGTATTCGTGTACTAAAACTTTATAATGTTGATTACTTTCTCGTGTCTCTACTAAATTAAGGGGTAGCTATTTATGATTTGTAGGCGGTTCATATTGTCCGCAGACATCTGTAGGAGCCAACACCGTTTGTGCTGATTTAAGCTCCTGTAAAAAAAAAAAAAAAAAGAATGCTTTTTTTAACAGTCTAATTGGGAACACGCCTGTCGAGAAATAAATTTTACACACACACACACACAAAAAAAATCATTTTTTAAAGCAATATTGGCGGCGAGAGATTTTTTTTTTTTTAATTCTGCGCGCGAAGTTTATGACGTTACTGGTCAGTCCGGAATGACCATCTCGGTCGTGAAGGCAAAGCCGATGCATCTCTCCTCCAGCACCCGAAATGCCGAGAGAAAAAACAAGTGGAAAGGAGATGACTACAGACTAAATCGCGTCTCGCGCCGTCAATATTGCTCTAAAAAAATTTTTTTTTTTTCGCGTAAAAGTAATTTTTTGACACGGATGTTTCTACCAGACTTATTTTTTTTGGGGGGCTTTTTAATTAACACAGCGTTTTTAACTAATCATCTTCTTATAGTTCCGAAAAACATGTTATCTTTTGAATATTTTGGAACGTTTTTTTCTGGTACCGTAATTTCTCACGTCTGTCGAGCTCAAAGCGACGTACTACAATGCTGGTGGAAACCGAGGGAGACGAGGAGGCGAGAGCGCGCAAGACACTCCAGAACACCGATGTTTGGTTGGAATGATCAGTGGATATACGCCAAGCTATAGCTAAATTTATCTCTGCTCGCCGAGCACTGGCGTCTGGCGAACGCCAGACATCCAGCGTTTGGCGTCTGGCGTTTTCTTATTGGCTGATTAAAAAAATGAAAGCCGTTTGCAACTCCCTGTAACGCCGAATTAGAGTGCAGCTCTTGAGGAGGGGGGGAAGTCACGTGACTTTGCGGGGGGGGGGGGGGGGGGTCACGTGATCTCGGGGGGGGGGGGGGGGGTCACATGACCTCGGGGGGTCACGTGACCTTGGGGGTCACGTGACCTTGCGGTTACGCCGACGGCGACGCCGACGCCGACGCCGCTTAAGCCGGAAACGGGCGCCTAAGAGCTGCGCTCTAAAAAAAAATAGTCGGTAGACTTTGAGGCATTTAGTATTGAGGTCTAACCACTATCTTTTCAATCAAAGTCAATCAGAGCTGCGGTGACGTCGTTCTGACGTCACTGAAACTCCTGCGCAAGAAACAGACGGTTTGCTCTCCTCATAGTTTTGCGTCTACCCTCTAATCATTCAAACCAGAGCCTCCCACTCTGACGTCACCGCGCGCTCTCGTCTCCTCCTCCTCTCCCTCAGTTTCTACCCGCATAGTCACTGGCAGACGAATGAAACGCAGGGCGCGACGAATCACGAACATCTCATTACAGCACTGCAGCCAATCATATTGAGGCATTAGACCACGAGAACGGTTGAAGAACAAATCACAAAACGCGAAGATTGAAAAAAAAAAAAAAAATTACACCCCGCGGGTTTTTGAGTTTTCGGTGACTAGATCTACGACACCAATAAACGGAGTGCGTCTTATACAGTAATAGACTCTTTTCAAAAGTCCATCGAGCAGCAATGGCGGTCGCCGTTGCTTGGTTGTTAGGCTAGGTGGCGCAAGATACCGCCCGTTACAAAGGGTGTAGCCATTAACGTCCATCCATCCATCGGACATGGAGCGCGTAATTGGATCCGAGTCCTCACCGAACGCTGACGCAGCCCTCGTGTCCAATAGGAGCTCAGAGAACTTGGTCGAGCAATGGCGGACAGGCGATGGCGCGGACTTGCGAAAGGGGTGTCTATTCACGCGTTACTGCTTAAACGCCATTTTGGAACGTTTGAAAAAAAAAAAATATATATATATATATATTGCGAACTTTTCTTTTTGTAGGGTGAACAGGGCCTACAGGGGCTACCTGGCCCAGTGGGTCCCCCAGGAAGCAAGGTGCTGTTTCCCTTATTTCTAACCGTTATTTTAGAGTCGCATCTCCCACAATAATTTGATGAATGTTTTTTTTTATTGTTGCTCTTTGCATTAGGAAAGTTTTGTGCGCGGTATACAGGGCAAACAAAACAAAAAAAAAAGTATTGGAAATTGCTAGGCAATTATATTGCATACGTGAAATCTTCTTGCTTCACGAACCTTTAGCGATACTCTGAGTTTCGCAGACGCCAGACACCTACGTTCACCGTGTTCTTATCAGATAGTTTAACGTGCATTACGTGTACACCTGATAGTGGTTCCTAGAATGAAGCGATACTACCGATCGGGCTGATAAACATGGCGATCTTCTATAGTAGGTTACAAGTCAAGAAGGTAGAGGCAAATGCCCCTCAAAGGGAATCATATATCCCTCCGCCACCTCCCCATCCAATAGCGTCCCATCGTTTCCGTGACGTCGTGGCCAACGCGGGAGAGGGTTTTGCCTTGCTTTGAATATTTGCTTTATCTTTCGACCTTGACTTGGCGTTGTGGAAGCCAGGAGATGGAGATTAGGAGTCGTTTTTGTTTCCGATGGAAACAAAAACGACTTTGGGGGATGAGCTTCCCCTTCCGATGGATACAAAGGCCACTTCCAGGGGCTCGGTTTCCTCTCCGATGAATACAAAGGTCGCTTTCTTAAAAAAAGGGGGGGGGGGGGGGCGGTCGGAGACAAGTTGGCATCACTCTGTAGCCATTATCTATTCACTGAAGCGGAACAAGGGGTGTTTCCAGGGAACTATTCTTTCGACTGCGGATGAATTTCAAACAGTCGCATCACGATTATGGGAGGAGCCTCTCCTACCTTCTTGACTTGTAACCGACTATAGAGCCTTCCATACTGTCGAACTCCTCTCCCTCACTGTCCACAGGTGATCGAGCTCCTCCTCGCCTTTAACTCAATCCTTCTCGCCTACTCCTCTGGTCACGAGACCTCCCCGTTCACCAATCAGCGTCGAGCCCCTCACTCCTCTTTTACCACCCGTCAACCAATCAGTGTCGAGCCTCGCGGCCACGCTTTTATTCAGGCTTCACGTTTATGCTTCACGAAATGCGGAATACCTAGCCAAAGAACGTTTCACGTTAAAATATTCGTCGTACGCCTTAGTTGAGTGTAAGTTGCGCGCGCTTTTCACACGACCATATCTTCCAAATTCTAAAACTCTCTCTTGCAATGGTTTATGACTGATACCCCTGTCAGACGGGAAAGTAAATGTCATTTTGATCGAATGTCATTCACCGCTCGGCGAATCAGCTCGTGATCCTGGTTCTTCACGTGATCCTGGTTCTTCATCGCTCACGCTCATTGGCCGAGCTGTAATGTCATTTTGCTTAAATGTCATTTAACGTGCCCGTCTGACAGGGGTATAAGAGTATCCCCAAAAGGCCGGGATTTGTTGTCTTGTTAACGTAACGGTACCAGACTTGATCCCGGCGAAATCCAGAAAATCTGTTTTTTTTTTGTTTACCTCAGCACGTTTTCAAATAAGGTGCAAAAAAAATGCTGTCATAAATAAGCGAACATAAATGTGCAATAAAGTTTTGCATTGACCGAAATTAACTGTATTTTTTTTAATAGCTGCCGGTGGCTGCGATTAAGTTAAATTTTTTAATAGAATCTTAAGATTCTTCAGAGTCAGGTCCCCGATCACACGATCATGGCTCGTGATAAAAGCCACCATCTAAGAAGACCGGGTTTAGTGTATTAAAGGTAGAAGCTACTGTGCCTGCAACGCTTTCCCCGACTGGTTTCCGCCCACGCATCGGAAGTGGTCCCGAAGAGGCGACAAATGACGTCACAGAAGCCGGAGGGTCATGCTGTCGGATGTCGCGATCCTGGCGGTCGGTCGTAGAAGTTCCGGAAAAAAATTACGAGCGAACGCGAGTTGTCGCTGTCGCGTCGCGGCGTCCCAACTTCTAGCTGCGGAAGCTTCCGTAGACTGTCCCAAACTGGAGAGCGACCTGCAGCACAACGGGCGTCTGCCACACATACCACTGCTGCTGTGACGCCGCCAGGATCGCGGTCGGCGACAGCGTGACACTCCTGTGACGTCATCAGGTGGAAATCGAGAAACCACTTCTTGGGTCGCGGTAAACGCGTTCCCGGCACAATATGATAGAAACGTACAAAATATTTGGCAATCGAGAAATGGGATGAGAACTTATTTGTAACTTTAAAACATTCTTCAGTGTATCACGCGCTTATGAGTGAAACCTAAACCATAAAAAATACATACAAAATTAAACTTTTCCTGTAACTTAACTGCCACCAGCAATTAGCTCCGAGAAAAAAAAATAATTATAAATGCGTAACATATACATCTAAACTTGTAGGGCGAACCCGGCGAAAGAGGAGTCACGGGGAAGACGGGCCCACGTGGTCTGACGGTGAGCAGAGTCTTACAGTAAGCATGGTCTCGCGGTAAGTGTAGTCTCCCTTTGAGCATGGTCTTACGGTAAGCATGGACCTATGATATGAGCATGGTCCTCTGGTACAGACATGATCCTATGAAATAGACATGGTCTCGTGGTATAATCATGTTTTTACGATAAATGGGTCTCAAGGTAAGGGTGACTTACGTTGGACAAGCTACATACTTAAGGACTGTGAGGTTTTGTACAAGCTTTATGTGTCCAAGAGCATGCCGTTCTTATGTATGCGAAATGTAAAATAAATTAGACAGAAACTTGTAATGAATTCGATGAACACAAACGCGGTTGATTTTAGAAGTTTGTTTTCGTGGGGCCTGATGAAAAGGTTAGACCTATAATTTTCGTACCAAAAGCAAAAAAAAAAAAAAATAGAAAAGGGATATTACGGAAAACTGAAATTTAACTCAAAGTTACTACGTATCCACACAAAAGTCTCGTCCTGTTGATTTTCGTGGACTTGGAGAAAACGTTTCCTGGGGTCCTGCAAAGTGGTCGGTCTTTTCGCTCTTTTTCTTTGCCGAACAACATCAGACACTTTTGTTTCAAGCGCAAACTAAGCTTTGTTGCGCTTGTTCGTTACCAGAACGTTGCGTTCTGGTAACGAACTTGGTTTCCAAAAAAAGAAAAAAAAGTGAAGTACCAAGTGTTTGCTAGAAAAGAGAACCCTGTTTTTCTTACTGCAAAAACAAACTATGAATCACGGTACCTCAGCCTCGGTCCAAATCTATAGTGCTAGTGGCTGTGACCCAATGCCGAGGTTTCACAACTTACCGTTATCTAAATCGGAAGATATATAAAGGGATTTTCAAAAAAATGTTCAATGAGAAGATGGCGCCCAACGGAGCCCACATATACATGGAGACGAATGGCAAACGCTACCGGGAATACTCCTTATTATCTCATTGAACATTCTCTGAAAACCGTTGATAATCATTGAATTAAAGAACGGTATAGCTTCTGAAACTTTTACATCTGGTTCGGACCCCTATAGCGCTACATCTTGGCGGAGATTCAGGGTTCGGCAATGCGCTATGTGTATTCTTGCAGTGAGAGAAGCACGGTTCTGGTTTTCTCACTAACGCTAGGTGCCTCTCATTGTTCTCTCGCGGACAGCCACAATATGTAGAAATCACGTCTTATTTTCTCCTAGAAATCATATTTGCCTTGTGCGAATGATCGTCATATAAAAAAAGAAACGTGTTAACGACGAAATTGAATCAGGTTCATCTACCGCCACCAACTTTATATTCTTAGTTTTCTGACATGATATAGTTTCCGTTGTTCCGTTCAAGTTTAATTGTTTTCAATCAGCTTTTAATATTGTTTTGGTCAGACGCATTGTCCTTTAATTAGGCTCATTTAACGTCGCGTTGAACAGATATTGATATACAGGGTATTCCACGGAACTTCGGCCAAGGTTTAAAATATTTTGGTGCATTTTAGGAAGACGGAAGCAAACAAATAAGTTTGTTCATTGTTTGGAGCAAGTCAGGCTTTTTGTTTTTGTATTTTGCCCGATTAACTAAATAAATAAGATTAATTAAATAACTTTTGAAATATATAGTTTAGAGCAACAATTTTTATGACGAAGCTGTAGAGCGTCCTCAGAAGCATTCAATTCAGTGGTTTTTATTAAGAAAAATTATTAACACCTTTTTTTTTATGGGCTTCGAAAAAAGATCACGAATTATGAAAAAAAGAAAACAAAAAAAAACGTGTGACTCCCCATGTGCACCTTTTATTGCAGTGCTCTCAGCCGTGGCTTGAATAAACAAGGCCTGCCTGTTGAATAGCACACTGTTGACTGGGCGCTGTAGATAAATTCGCGTTTTCGTTGTGTTTTTTTTTTTTTTATAATTCGGGCACGTTTTTTGAAGCCCGGAAAAACGAAGCGTGTTAAAGGTTTCTCGATAAAAACACTGTATTAAATGTTTCTGAGGCCGCTCTACAACGTGGTCATTGGAACTTAGGCTCTAAATTGAATATTTCATAAAGTTCATTCATTAATCCTAATTAATTATATAATTGGAAAAATACAAAAAAAATAGCCTGAGTTGCTCCAAACAATGAACAAGCTTATTCGTTTGGTTTCGTCTTCCTAAACTTTACCAAAATATTTTTAAACCTTGGCTCAAGTTACGCAGAATACCCTGTATATATATTTGTTGAGGACGTGTATGCACTGATGATGCACTGGGTCATCAATCCTTGCTTGCTCGTTATTATTATTTCTCCGCACCAGGGAGAGCCTGGTCCAAGAGGACTGCAAGGAGAGCAAGGCATACGAGGTCCTGCAGTGAGTGTTCATTTGTTGGCTTCTGGTCATACGTTCCTTGTAAAGACCGGTGGGCATATAAACGCAATAGACGTGCTGACAGCCTGAAGAGTTGACTCATTCGAGAAACGCTGAAGCCTATGCCTATGAGATCGTTTGCTACATTGCAAACGAAAACGTTACGGACAAAACATTTCACTAATTATATTTTTGAATAATGTTTACTTATTCAGAAAGCTGAAAATTTGTAAAAAAAAAGCATGAATAAAATGCTTCGAAGTGCCTGAAAGATCCGTGATCTAAGTAAATAAACTGTAAAAAAAAAAATTGCAGCGACCTTTATTTTCAAAGTACTATAATGCATGAATGGCAGTATTTAAGGGGCAATCGTTTAAAATTGTTTAGAAGGCATTAAACTGTCCGTTCGGGGGTCGGAATAGGAGCCTTTATTTTTACCAGTTCCCCGCTGCATTGAGCGGGAAAGCTGGGTGCATCCGTCACGTGACGTAAATTTTCCCGCTAAGTTTAGCTGGGAAACTAAACTGGTGTATAGGTCATCGTGACGTCAATTTTCCCGCTAAGTTTAGCGGAAAAACTGAGTTGGGGTACAGGTCACGTGACATCAATTTCCCCATCGACCTTGGCGGGGAAACTTGATTGGTGGGTATAACACGTGACATAAAGTGACGTCACGTACCCTAAGAACGAATTCAGTTTTCCTTCTAAATTTAGCGGGAAATTCACGAACGGACAGACCAACGAAAAAAGTTTTGAAATAGGGGGTTCTATGAAAAAAAAGCATTTCATGCTTTAATAATAAATGGATGGAATAAAATATTATTGTAGCATCGGATCTTAGGATTCTTGGCTAATTATTGCCATATATATATTTTTTTTTAAATTTTAATTCAAGCTATGTACGCTTTTTTCGTTGCAAGAAAACGGCACGAATGTACGTAAATATTGAACCATGAAGAGTCTGTATCACAGTCATGAGGTTAATCACGAGTAAACGGATGGCATTGTTTTACGTGTGTATAGTCGACTAGATGACCATACTTGCAGTTGAATAAACAATCTGCAGATCGCTGGTAAATTCGGTGATTGACAATTTGTGATAAATGTTTGCTCATCTGATTGTTTTACTAAACATAATTATACTACAAGCATTTTTGAGAGAAAAAGAAAGTAAATATTTACTAAAAAGAAAAAAGAAAACAGCGAGCCAACTTGGAATGCAACTAACTTACCTGATCGTCGAACCAATTTACTAAATACGGGGCAGAATACCGTATCAGCTGATCGGTTTTTCAATTCACTACTTCTGATCACGTGTAGCTTAGAATGAGCCGTTTATTTTTTATACTATTCCCAGGGTCCTCCGGGACGCGATGGTATCCCAGGCACCACCTCAGAAACGTCTACATCTCCCGTAAGTCCGCACATTCTTAGTCTGAGTTTTAACTTTATAAGGCTGTATTGCTTTATTCGAATAAGCTGGACACGTCTAAAACCATTACATTATTATTGTTTTTTTTTATTTATTTATTAGGGCGTACCGGGACTTCCGGGAATACCAGGAGAAACTGGACCTCAAGGACCTCCCGTACGTAAGGAGGATACCCTATAATAATTAGAATCTCACAATTAATCGATAGAATACGTTTTAAAGAAATGGTGAGATGAGTGTGAGGTGCAATTTATTAGCGCACGGTTTAGGACACATCGAGGCAAACGATTATTTCCATTCTAGTAAAATTAATAATGAGCACCAGTGAGTTGTAATGCGGCTTTTTATGTTATTGTGCATGATCTTTATTACGCTGTTGTGTAACCGATTTGCTTAAGTTTGTAGGCAACGTCCTTGTGGTGTTCTATAAAATGGTGTAACATATATATTTTTATGTTATTTGTATATGCTGTCTATGAATGCTAACGTATAGGCAATGTTCATTGTTCCACATCTCTCTGTTACCTGTGTATGTTTTGTATACGTATATGCCTACGTTTGCAATGTTCATTGCCTCGATCACCCATGTCTGGATCTTCAACGTACCTACAATATCAATAAGTAAATAAATAAAGGAAGAATTTTTACCTATCGTGATTATTCTAGGAATGTTAATTTTGAAAACAGTTGATTTTTTTTTTAAAGCTGGATTTTTACCTATTACCGTTGTGCACTGCGCGACACTGTTAGCGCGAACACGGCATAAGAGCTCTTTTCGTATTTTACTAAAACATGTAATTATTGAGCATGAAATTTCACCGCTTACGTTAGTGGTCCAAATGAGCTTTTTACTTCACACGAAAAGATTTGTTTTTAATGACTGCTTTTTTATTTTAAAATGACAACAAAAAACACTGGCGATCGCTTGTTTGCGCTAACGGTGCCGCACAGTGTGCCTGCTGGCTTCTCAACAAAACAGGAGACATTTGTTTAGATGCTGATGCGTATTGTATGTGTTAACTCATTGTCTTCAGGGCGAAAAGGGGAGTCGAGGACCGCCGGGCATTCAAGGAATTGAAGGAGAAAAGGTGATCTTAACGCAGATATTATGTTTTTTTCATCATACATTACTTCTTTTTGTTAGTGTTTTGAGATGGTGACAATTATGTTTTGCGAAATATTGATTCTCTTCGTAAGAATTCACTACCATTCGATTTTTGTCTACATAATCCGGCGATCTATCTAAGACGTATAGCTTCCAACGCTGAACAGATTATACAAAAAAAAAATACTATACCCAACAATCAGTTAGCATATTTCCGCGCAATCCAAAAATTCAAACCTGCTAGGTTAACAAAGCTGACTTGCTCGGTCATTCTCTAAGCTGGGCGGTTTGCGTATCTATCGGAAGGTCACTTGATCTGGATAACTATTTTTCTCACAACGTAATATATGTGTCAGGATTAGCGATGATGATAACGCAGACTTTCATTTCTCACCGTTTCCAAGCATTCGTAATTTTGTTTCTAATGACAGCCTGCGAAAAAAAACAATTATATAATTTTTTTCCCCTTTCTTTCTTTTTACTACAGGGAGATAAAGGCGACCGCGGCATCACTGGACTTCCCGGACCAACTGGGCCGAAGGTATGTCATAAAGCTTTATAATCTGTTTCACCAACGACCATGAATAAAGGGACGATTCCTTCCAGACAACGTTATTGACCGCGGAGGACGTCAAGAGGAAGTGTAAATTTATCATTAGCAAACTGTTTACCTAAAATTAACTAATTATTTTTTGAAATGTTTGCCTTAGCCGGCACATTTGAATTAAACAAATATTGTTGTCCGTCGGCGAAATAGGTCATAGCTGTTAGAATTCAGACGACTAGAATCTGCTGAGCGTTATTTTCTGGCGACGCTAGGCTAACTGGAGTCCGAGAAAAGCGTTGAAGGCTGCGCGCCCGAGTGGACAGCAGAGGGCGGTAAGCCTTTTCTGCGACCCCGTGACGCGATCGGCTTGCGTTGACTTGCCACCCGCGCCAACCCGCGCACGCTGCGGCGGCTGACGTCGTCACTTCCGGTTGGGATATCAGTCTGTTCGAGGCTTAAATTTATTTATTTGTTTATTAACACATACTGCGACCTCTGTGAGGTCATTGCAGGAGTGGAAAATTCAGAAACAAATTAACATTCAGTCAATACAACATGCCCTTGAACATAACAGAAATGAAAACGATGACGTCATGCGTTACTGAAAAGAATAGGCAGAACCGCGCTAATAAAATCATCATAGGGAAGAGTACGTACTTCCCCATCAAGATTGTTCCAAATTTCAATACTATGTGGAAAAAACGAATATTTAAAGCGGTGAGTATGAAACTGAAAAGGAACAATATTTAATGATTGAGATCGTCTGGTGCGTGAACTAGTAGAGAATGAAATATATTTACTTCGCTCTATTCCACAGTCCTCATTAACAATTCTGTGCAACATTTTAATTCTATCAACTGTTCGCCTTCTAGACAAAGGCTCCAGCCCCGGAGATGAAACAGCCGAGGAGGGCGAAAAATTACGGTCATACCTATTCAAGATAAACCCTACAGCCTTGGCCTGGATAGATTCAATGAGATTAATGTCTTTCTTAAAATAGGGATCCGAAACAACAGATCTATACTCCAAGATGGGCCTAACGAGGGTCTTATAAGCACAGAGTTTAACTTCTTTAGTAGAGAATTTAAGAGTACGTTTAACATAATGTATTTTTTTAAGGGCGCGAGAACAAATAAAGTTGACGTGCTTGTCCCATTTGAGGTTGGACGTGAAGAAAACACCTAAATATTTGAACTCCGTAACTTCATTTAAAATGACATCATCGATGCCATAGCTAAAAACTAAAGGGGTTCTCTTATTCGTAAATCTCATAAACACAGTCTTATCAAAGTTAATATCCATTTGACATTTCTTGCTCCAATTAAAAAAAAAAAACGGATAAATAGGCCAATGAATATCGCGGACCTGAATTTAGGTTTTTAAACGGGACTTTAGATAACTGATTTGTACATTTTACTTGACATTCGTAACCTTACGTCTTCCGCGGTCGATAACGTTATTCCGATGGAATTATATTGTTTCATTTTTTAAGTGCCCTTTGCTGATACTTCCCATTCGCTCCTGAAACACCCTAGACCCTAGTTAGAAGTCTCCTGCGCTACCCTCAATTTTGTCGACGAGGAGTCGACAAGAAAGGTTACGCAGATATCTATCTCATATCCGAGCCGTGTTGCGTTGGTTTCGTGGGATTTGAGACTGACTATGTTACTTCATGCTCAGTTTACAGGACGTTAATCGACCACTAGACCGTTTTCAAAAGTGCGCTACTCCAGTAGCGGCTCCAGGATGCGTAATGAAAGAAAGCTTGTGGAGTAAAAAAAAAAAAAAATACCTGGCCAATTTTGGCACGTTTACTTGGAGAGGGCGGGGGAGGAGAAGAGAGAAGAAGGGGGGACCTGGAGGTAAACACGAGGAAATGATTCCGTGGTCGTTATATTTTGCGCATGCGCTTCGATCATGCATTAGACATGAGTGTTACGTCAGTTTTCGTTGCGAACTCAGATCCTGTCACGTGCTTCGCGTAGGAAGCGAAGCCCAAAAGATGGCGACCGCGAGTGTTGCTCGATGAACTTGTAAACAATAGTCTATTGTCATCAGAAACGTTTCAACGATGAGTTAATAAGCTAAACAAGAATAATATCCTTGCAGGGAGACCGAGGAGAGAGAGGGTACCAAGGTGACTCGGGGCCAAAGGGTGACAGGGTAAGTCACGCGGCAAATCAAGTCAAACATACCCGATGTAAAGTACACAATCATTCCGATACATGAAAAAATAAAATGTAGAGGAAGTGATATCAAATTTCAATCAAATGTAAACCATATTGTATTGCAAAAAAAAAAAGCGAACGTATTTTTTTTATGCATTTATGTGTATTGCGTTATCTTTACATTCACATATTCAATCATTCTTGTAAGGGCTGGGCAGTTCGATTATCCTACCCATCAATCAATTACTGCCTTAATCGCTATTAATTTTTTTTAACCGGTTAGTCGCAAAAAATTTGGCTAATAAAACAAAAGTATCACGCAGACGTGGACGAGTACACCTGTAGGAAGGGCAAACTTGAGGTGAAATTTGAGCTTAAAGTAAACTGAAGGGGCGGGATTTGAAACTCCAAATAGGTGGAAAATGTTAAAATGGAACATGTTGTCCGAGCCACACAACATGTTCGTTTAGCGCAGTAGAGACTGTTGTGAACAATCAAGGGAGTTCGCTACTGCCGGAGAATATTAACGAACCTTTTTGCTTCCGCGGATGAACTAATGATATACGAGTGGTGGTGTCTTTTGACTGTTCTCAACTACAGATAAAGATTGATTTTAAATCCAAAATTGTACATTGCGTCGTTCGTCACATATTTAACACAAAAAATTGAAGTTTTTTTTTCAGCTATATGCGTGGCAATAGACGAAACCGATTAATCGATTAATTAATCTGTTAAAGGGTGGCGATTAATCGGGTTAAAGTTTTAATCGACGCCCAGCCCTAATACTTGTATAAGTGTTGAGTATTGTTTTATTGTTTGTTGTTGTTTATATATTTCCATGGTATGTCAAGATGCCGATCACATGTTTGAGCTTGTAGCTTTCAGCTGAAGGCATTTTTTGTGTCTATTTGTGTATGTATGTGAAGTGAAAGGGACCACTGCCTCTTTAGGCTTGTGAGCCTCATGCACTGGCACCGCTTTCGGACCCAGTCAGAAGGAAAACAATACAAAATAAATAAATAAAGTGAAACTTACTCCCCCCCCCCTCCCCTTTCCCTAAAAAAACAAAATACACATAATATTAGCAAACTTTGTTCTTTTGCGCAGGGTCCCTCCGGAGTTGATGGCAGCAGAGGGGAACCCGGACTCATCGGCCTCCCTGTAAAAAGCCAATTATTTCTCGACGTCTTTAAAATTGTAACGATGAAATGCTTTTATTATTAACACTTTTCGAAGGGCGTGTGAAAAAAAAAAGTGTTAACCCAGATATGCCTTGTTTTTCTTTTCAGCCATAACAACGTGCAAAAACTTTCAAAGTGTTCTCTAACGCGACATAAATTTTCCTATTATTGTATTAGAACGACACGTGGCTTAAAATCAAACCTAAAAGAGCGGTAAAGATTATTAATATTGAATATAGCTGGCTCATTTATAAAAATGGTCGCCTAAAGGAAGTTATTGTAGCATTACAGAGCGATGCCAGGAGACTGATTGCACCTATTTGCTTACATTGGCATCAGCTTGAGTTGGTGCTATACGTGCTCATGTGCTGTTCAGACACCATTGTTGACATGAACAATAAGTAAGAGCTCAAAAGAGCTGTTTTAAATTGAACATGACGACAAAGAATTCCGAAACTGAGGCAAGAGATGGACAGCAAAAACACAAAGTTTAAAACCGTGTTTGTGCTGTCCTTCTCTTGACTCAATCTCGAGGCTGTTTCTAATTATGTTCAAGCAGTGACGTCAAGTCTGCGGCAGCGACCCAAAGGACGCATCATAAATTGGATGCAATAACATGTAGTAAGTTTACAAATGAAAAAGAAACAAATCTTTCAGGTTTTAAAACGATTGCTTCATAACTTATATGCTAATCTAAATACTAATTGTTATCAAACACGCGGTCCTTAAAGGAATAGCCACATCTGATTTGGGTTCTGCCTTAAGTTCTAAAACATCCTTGTAAACAGGGTCCC
Organism: Ixodes persulcatus; assembly: GCA_013358835.2. Taxonomy (NCBI): domain Eukaryota; kingdom Metazoa; phylum Arthropoda; class Arachnida; order Ixodida; family Ixodidae; genus Ixodes; species Ixodes persulcatus. Next base: position 72,995 of record JABSTQ010011552.1, read on the forward strand.
ACCGGCAAAGACGGATCGTCAGGGTTGACGGGCCAGAAAGGTGAAAAAGTATGTTTCGTTTTAATACCATATATTAAAATCTTCGGGTTCTTGTGCGGCGAATTTAATGGACATTGCCTTGCCATGATTTTACTAGAGACATATATACTATATCTCATAAATTCCAAACAATGTATGTAATTCGCTAACAATTGGTTTTTATGATATTTTATGGAGAGCCACTTGCGTAATATATTTATAATTTATCTGTGCTGCAGCGCTTTTATAACTCGTGGTTCTTGTTTAAGGGAGGAAGCCACATACGTTGAATCACTGTTGGTTTAATTAGCTGTACGGAAGCAGTTTTGGCGGGCAATAGCATCGTATGTGCCAAAATAAAAGTAATTCTACCCCCCCCCCCCCACCCCCCGTCCCCCTACCCCCTTCCCCCCCCGGGCCAATGGCGGCACAAAATGTTTGGCATGCCAACCGATGCCATTAATTCTACCATTCAGTCAAGTGCATTTTAAATAAACACCTCCGTTTTCCAACGCGTCTTCGCTATGGATCAACTGGCATTGACACGCATAAAGTCAACCACGAGATTAAAGAAAAATAAAGGAATGCGTATGTTACATTTTATAATAATAATAATGTTAGCCTCACAGACCGCTTTATAAACCATGGGATATTGCTTCTTCATTTGGCTTCGTGGCTCCTGGTATAATGTAATAGGATTCCTTACCGTGGAATTTCGGAGTTCTAATATAAAATATGCTGACTCATCTCAGGGCGAGCAGGGAGAGGTCGGCAAACCAGGAGACGTGGCCCACCCAGGAGAACAGGTGAGAATTCGTGGTCTGATGCATCGGGGATCTATTCCAAACTTTTGGTTAAGTAGAAAAGCTATGAAGGATTATGTCCAGCGCAAAGTTACACGTTGTAGAGGCCTACGAAAATCCTTAATTTGTACGTGCTCGGTTATACTTTCCGAATTCCGTCGTCATCAGAACCACTCGCCAAGTTTGTTCGTTTTTACGTACAATCTTCTACGTAAAAAACAACGTCCGCTACGTTTCTACGTAGTGGTCGTTGTTTACTAGATGGGCGGAACGCGGCTTACCGGAAGTGAAAAAAAAAAAAGGCGTTTCATGAAGCCATCCTATACAGAAGTTCTTCCTCTTCAAATTGTAGGGTCCGCCAGGCGTCGCTGGTCCTAAAGGAGAGCCTGGAGCTGACGGTCGGATGGTGAGATATTTGACCTCGTCTCGGTTTCTAAACATGTCCGAGTTGTGTTTTTTTAACCGTTACTCGTGACGGTTAGTTGGCTAACCATTACATCCAATGGCTCTATTTCTGTTTCTCACTCGCCCAAATTTGTTTTATCAGGGTATCATCGGGCCTCTGGGTCCCAGAGGATTCCCCGGACCTCCAGGACTACCTGTAAGTTGTAAAAATTTAACAGCGATATTCTTCGCTCGTGGCCGTTACAACAGCTAGCACCTCTCCGGTGCTTGTACCGTCCAGGCGAAAAATGCCGAGTCACTGTGCCGCGGATGCATAAGCGGTGTCTGATCTTCCGCCGAAGACGGCTACTGCGAATGTTCGGAATGCATTCCACAGCATACTATAGACAAGGAGGGCAGCGTGAAGAAGGCGATTAATGGAAGAGATGAAAGATAGAAAAGAAATGTATGTAACAGGCTGAAGTATAAATATTTGGGAGTGGCCATTACGGGTACTACTTCTACAGGAATACCGTAAAATGCTGCACGCGACTTGGACCCGCTAAAGTTGACTAATTAAGTGGGTTTCGACCATCATCCACCAAGTTCCAAATCGAAACAAACCTTTTATTGTAAATAAAAACAAACCACTCCAAAACTCCTTGTGTGTGTGTGTGTGTGTGTGTGTGTGTGTGTGTGTGTGTGTGTGTGTGTGTGTGTGTGTGTGTGTGTGTGTGTGTGTGTGTGTGTGTGTGTGCGTGCGTGCGTGCGTGCGTGTGTGTTTGTGTGTATGTTGTTTATGTGTGTGTGTGTGAAAGGCTATACATCCCATAAACTGACCCATTCGCAGTAAATCAAAAGGTGTGCTTTTTTTTTGTTTTTGTTTTTTTTGCGACGCGTAGAACTTCTCATAGGAAACGTTCGGTCAACAATCAGTATACAACTATGCAATATGCAAGGAGACAGTCTGTGTATTAATAGGCAAACTGAGATATCTCATTTCAACTAAACCATATATAATATTTTACGCTGTTAGGAAGATGTAAGCGGTCCATTCGTAATCAACGTTACGAATATATATACATTTCACTGAAGCCTCTTTTCTGCCAGTTCAGTATTTAGAACAAGTTTCGTTCTGTTTTCTTTCAACAGGGACCCCCAGGGAAACCAGGAGTACGTGGAGAGCAAGGCGCCGAGGTGCTTCTTTTATTCCTTTTTTTGTTTTGTTTTGTTGACTGTGCTTATTTCATATATTTCACAAGCAGTCACTCCAAATCTAGCCACTGGCAGCTTAAGGGCGTGGCTTACCATGTTAGTGATCACTGAAACGCGGGACGCGGCGAGTTTCAAGCAATCTCATTATCGCTCCTCAACCAATGAGATTGCAGCATTAGGAAATAAGAACGCAGAAAGACGATTCACCGAAGCGAGGAACATTAATCTGTACATTACAATCCGTTCATTCCTTGATTAGAAGTCTGAACTGTACGAGCGGCCATCCGCACCAATCTCGTGCTTGTAACTCGTCATGTGACTAAAGGTGTCGCGAACTTTTGTCGAACCTGTGGGTCGAGTGGTTCGGCGAACCTTCGAACTTTTAGAGAAATTCTACCAAGTTCGACTCGGGGACAGTGTTGCCGGACTTCTACAGAAAATGTTTGAGTATTGGGAAACTGTAGTTTATAAAGTAGCTGTTTAATATTTTCTACAATAGTCAATAATGTTTTCAAGATAAAAATTTAAACATGTGTACCCATCAATGATTTAGTTAGTTTGGTACTGTGCAGCAATAATATAATAGGCATAACAAATACAGCACTTCTGCTCCTCCAGGTGGAGTCAGCTCGTTTTCAACTTTGCTCATGTGCACAAAAAGTCAAACTTCAGTCGAACTTTCGTTGAACTTGTCCATAAAAGTTCGAAAAAGTCGAACCTGGATATCCTGACCCGTGACAGTCATGGCGAGGAACTGTGTACACGCGGAGCGATGTCATATGACGCTTAAGAGGCACAGGATTGGTGAACGCGGCTCGTAGCTTTCGTCCGCAATCAATGGAAAGATCGCGAATAAACCATAAACAACATTTGTGGACGCTTGGACACTGCAGTGGATTGAACCGCAACCTCATTCGTTAATACGTTCGGATATGTTAAGCGCCCCTAAACAATTAAAGCTGCGGCATCGCAACATTACGGTATACTGTTATCTAGTCTACGGGCTGTCGTTTCCGTATAATTTATTTCAATCGCACTCAAATTTAACTCGCGCAAATTAAAAACAAATATATATTTTTGACAATGTTGTTTATAAGATTCTTCAGGAATAAATGAGTAACATCTCGACGTTACTCGTAGCATCCTAGAGTGGAATTTACTCGATGTTCCGATTTTAATAAAGTGGCGTTCTTCCCGACAAATTCAGGGACCTAGGGGTGCCAAAGGAGACGTCGGGCCGCCGGGGCTCGAAGGACCATCCGTAAACTATTCTTTAAATGAGCATAACCCAGCATAGCCTAAACTAACCAGCGACCGTTTTACCTCACTTTCTAACCTACTACGTTCGTCCCCATAGCTAGAGAAAACAGCGCCAAAATAATACGAGGACCAAGGCAATAGGGACAAGACAAAACACCTTGTCTTGTCCCTCTTGCCTTGGTCCTCGTGTTACTTCGGTGCTGTTTTCCTTACTATGAACCAACTGTCCCAAATTACCACCTTATTTCCTCCTCATTTATATGTATATATATATATATATATATATATATATATATATATATATATATATATATATATATATCAATTCAAGTGACTTTGCTCACGATGAATATGTTGACTAATCTCAATGATTTTTCATTTGGACCATGCATGCCAGCGATAATGCTATATAAACCGTACATTTCGTGAAACTTTAAACTCTGAAAGGAAAATTCACATTTAAACAAAACCACCTGATACGATATGTAATCGTTGTTTACTAAACTGTAATAATACCCTATATCTTTATTATATATCACGAATAAAACTAACAAATCGCAAATCCATTCTGAGGAAATCTACTTTCACAAACGAATTAAAACGTAGTTCTACAATAACTTTTGGAATCACTTTTGAGGTTTAAAAAGATAACAAGGATCAAGGCGAAGTAAGAAAACTCATCCTTTTGGTCCGTGTTGCTTTTGGTTCTTTTTTACTTTACTTTTTAAGCTATGTACCAACTAGCCCAATTAACCACTTGGACACCTTTGCATGCACTACCTCCGTATATCTGAATAATAAAATATGTCTGCTTATTTTGTCTAATAAAAAGGAAGCAAGAACAAATGCTTTTAGATGGTGTCGACTGCGACTTATACACTCTATGCATGTGAATCTCGCGAAACACATTATAACATGACAACAACATTCGGGCTCGAGCCCCATGAGCTCCTCTGCATGATGCATCCGCTTTCGAGATGAATAACCTGCACAACACAGCGTGAAGGTTTGCAAACCAACACGTGTATATTCGTTGCCTCGGAACCTGAGCAAGCCAGGAGTTATACGCAGAAACTTTCAAGATGGGACATCTGCCAGAACCTCTTTAGCGGAATGGTCTATAACCGCCAGGCTTTCGGAAACATGGCTGCCTATAACTGAAAGACTAAACGCTTCGCACTTATGAAGAAAAGGCAATGTTGGGAAGTACTTCTGCCTCCCAAACGTTGGCACCGTTGTCCTCAGGGTGAGGCCGGCCCTCAAGGACGAGAAGGATCGACCGGAAAACCAGGTCCTAAAGTAAGACCCTGAGTCACGAACCTGAACCAACTTGTTTTTTATTATTATTATTCTAACTGTTTTTACGTGCGCAACTTTGGCGAAAGTGGATTAGGCTGTAGATGGATAAATGAAAAGATGTTGTTGATACATATATGCTCCATGCGCCTGGCTTAGTGACCTCATTTGGTGTGGAGCAATTGATTATATTGACGGGGGCTCGATGAAAGCCCTCCAAAATCGGCGTATTGTGTTTAACTGAACATTTCTTTTCAATAACATTTAGTAAAATTTAAATGCTGAGATCTTCTTCCTGTATTATAAAAAAGAAAATAGACAGAGTTTTGGACTTTGGTGCTTGTTAACAATGAGTGAAAAATTGTGTGAAATTCCACAATGCGGGCGCAACGCGTGTTTTTTAGTGGCAAGCTCAGAGCAAACGTTCTGCGAAAACCCCATTTCAAAGGCAGCGAAACAATGTCCAGTTACTTCTCGCCTGACATTTGCAATATACAAAACAAGATTTTTAGCTGGGTTTGATTTTTAAATTATCTAACATTAACCAGATTATGCTTTACAAAACTTAAAACGCATGCCCAAAATAAAAAAGTAAAAAATCCTAGGAAAATCTAAACAAGCAATATAGTTCACGACTGTTTCTCTTTTTTTTTTAATGTACCTATATTATTTACCTCGAGGAAATTGCAAAGTTACTCTTACGAAAGCCATATTTGCGATTTATGTGCGGTAAAGGTTTCTCGCACGACTCGTCTTACGATTATAGCATTGAATGATTTTTGTATGTTTCAATTTTATTTCTATTTTCAGATATATTTGTACATGTATTTCAGCCTGTAATTGAATGGCTACAATTTTCAAAATGTTATTACGTTGCTTCAAACACGTAATGCCTTTAGTTGTAGGAGACGTGATTGGATTTCGTCGTCGACTTACAATTAATAAAAAAAATCAGGCAGATTAAAAAATTCTATTGTCCAACGTTTTTTTAAGAGTCAGATTCTTTATATAATATCAGCGGTTTTTTAGTTCATGATGTGGGAGTGAATCACAGGGCTATTAGAACCAAGTTATTAGAGGCTGATTAACTCGCAGCCTCCTGAAAAGGCTGAAGTAAGATCCCAGCCCCCAACCACCCGCAACTCTTAACAAACGACACCATCTTCGTTTTTTTTCTTCGAAAGGGCACCCACGGTGACAAAGGACTCAGAGGCCCTGAAGGTCAAAGAGGACTACCAGGGCCCCAGGCAAGTCCTGTTCCTTACTGCTGTGTATAATGTCCAGCCTTTTCAAATGGTGCCGTGTGATCATGCTTTAAGTTAATATACTCCAATTCTTTAGGGCCCACCTGGAATCGCCGGCACTCCAGGACATCCAGGGTTACCAGGACTGATGGGACCCATGGGACCTAAGGTGAGATGAGGTTTCTACGACTGGCGGGTCATAAAATGGAGAGACTGGGACTTATAGGGACAACCTTCTTTCAAAATTTTCTAGAACAGCTTTTTTTTAATATCAAATGGATACATTAAGTCAAATCTTAAGGCAAATGTATTTGTGGGTACTTGCACAGCAGTGATTGGAGAGCCAATCACCGCAATATAAGGAGAAAGATAGGCCAAGGACAAGGAAAATAAAACGACGATAATGAAATTAAATGCAAAGGTGCAAAAGCGAGCTGGACAAGGATTATTTTCGTCAAAATGAAACGTTTTCAGGGTAAAATGAAATCTGCGGCGGGACACTGATCTTCTCGTTTCATGTGTTCATGTCAACTGGGATGCCAGGAACCGCATGGTCCTGCCTTCAAATTATTAGCTCGCAAACTGGAGGGCACTCATAGTCACTGAGAAGGTGGGAACGGCGTGGAAGAGGCGTGGAAGTGCAGGGGTTGTGGTGACGTCATAAAAACGCTGAGCTCTGATTGGTTCTGATTGAAGGATTGTGGGTAGACTTGAAGGCAGCTTGCTTTGATGTCTACCTTCTATATTTCAATCAGAGCCAATCAGGGCTCGGTGTCTTTCTGACGTCACCACCACTCCTGCAAAAGAAGCGAACGAACGTAAGCTCCACATACCTTCGACAGTGCTTTGGCGTCTCGTGCACCTCGAGTGCGCCCGAGCAGCAAAAGCACGGCGGAAGGCACGGAGCGCGTGCTGGAGGAAGAACGTTCGGAAAACACGCCCTGGCGTTCTCACTATATATGCCGGTGACTCTAAATACTTAGCGACATTTCAAGGACAGTCGCCCTTAGGGGATTGAAGAAAGGGTGACGTCAACATTTGCTCGTTTCTTTGTTTGCTTCAGGGAACCGAGGGATCTCGCGGTCTGCCAGGCGAAAAGGTTGGTTTCCTTCTGAATAAAAACGCAGTTTCGTTATCAAGCAAACTCTTGAGATTGTGCCCTAGAAAGCAGTCCCATGGTCTTATCGCTAAGCTATTTCACGAGTCCATTATTTGTGCATAATTGGCGATTAAATCAATGACGATCCTGTGCTTTTGAACCTCTTCAGGGAGAATGTGTTTACCAGACAAAGGAGGAGTATCACGTGGGTCATAGCAGAACGGTAAGTAGAAAACGTTCTTTTTTTTTTATTTGTCGGAGACGCAACTTTTGCAGTTGTTATCTTCGTCCTTTTAATACTATTTTACTTAAGTAATGTGCACATTTCCATAAAGTCCCGGGGAAGATGAGATAGATGCGCGTCCTTGAAACTCTAAGACCTAAACCATTTTGTTTTCAGGGAGCGACTGGAGCTATGGGACCCCCCGGACTGGTATGAAATGTGCCTTCCTACAACCCTTCGTATATGACAAATTCAATCGAGTCTTTTTTTATATAAACAGGCATAAGTATTGAATGATTAGGTAAATCGTTTTTCTATTAGTGCCGTTGTGAAAGCACCTCATTTCATGAAGTGATCGGGTACCTTTGTCTTCAAGATCTATACATGAGCATACAAATTAACTCGATTTTTTTTTTTCAACGAAGCGTATCAGTCATGGCCCGTTCTTATCCAGTCGCATTTGTACTATTCGGGCACAAATATTTGCCTTATTTTACAACAAAACTGACGCTTGAAAACACGTGATGCACAACCTCGCGATGTTACCATGGGCCGTGTTCCAAATCTTACCCAAATGGATCTGAGTTACTCCGGCGGGTCGTGTCAAGTGACAACACAGATTGAAAAACGTTGGACGGGGGTAGGTTTTAGAACGCCAAGATACAAAACCTTTACCCTAGAGTAAGATCGAGTAAATTTTGGAACACGGCCATGCTGTGACGTCACCATCGACGGCCAATCGCAGCCCGGGGAGAGGGGAGCCCGCGGGGACAGGGGGCCACCAGGCTCTCCGGGACAACTAGGCATGCCAGGTCCCTTGGGCTCTCCCGGCGTACCTGGGACACCCGGTACCAGGGGACAGCCAGGCATGCCAGGACTGCCTGGGCCTCCGGTAAGATTCTGGCTCCGGATTACTCAGGAGCTTCGAGTTACTGGACGGCTGATTTAAATAGCTACATATTTTGCTGCGACGCGGAGTAACTTTAGACATAGCACAACCCCGAGACTACAGGTGAGCAGACGACGACACACACACAAAAAGTATCAAACACGGCTGAAAATTTATTTCACTTGAAAGGTGCTTAAAAATCAAACGCCACTAGAGAGACAGAATATTGCAAAAAAAAAAAAGCAGAAAAGCATGCAAGCGCTCTCTTTCCACACCAAAACTAGAGGGAGATTGCGTTCCTTCTTTCTTCTGTAATGTTCTGTCACTCTGTGGCATTGTCTATATAAGCACTTTTTAAGTGAAATAAGTTTTTATCTCTGTTTGAGACTTTTTTTGTGTACTATCTCAATCAATATGAGTTTGAACAACGCTCTGCGTCACCCGTGGTACGGCGTGCCCCCTGTAGAATGCTCCGAGAAGCGTGGATGCATGCTGTGGTCAAGACAAGTAACAATCTGCGTTCTTTGCACCTCCCTTCATTTCCGGATCGTCTGCATGCGCAGAACGTTGCCTCCACCGTTGTAGTGGAATGATTATCGCATGAGCAAAATTCGGGGCGACGCTGAACTTCTGCGATTAAGTTCGCGATTGATTTATGCTGTGTCATGCATTGCTTTTACAACTTCAGGGAACGAAAGATATTGCCTTATTGCCTACTCTTGCACCGCAGTAACTTCTTGCTTCTGACAACGCATTTTGCGTCCATATGCCCTCGCAAAACGCACGCGAAGCACATAATAATAAAAGAAAAAAAGCTACTCTCATAAAATTGTTTATAATCTAATTTTGCAAGCGCACATTGCTAGCGAAAAAAGCTCTCGGCAAATGGTGAGCTCTTTCGCGGTTCTGCAGACCGTTCTTCGCTAGCAGACGATCCGGATGGGCAGGGTGGTACATACGATCGTTGGAGGCGATATATCTCATCCTGCAAAATGTCTTTATTCTCGCAGAGAATTCAACAAAGGGCACTGGTAGTACGGTATAAGTCACGCGGAGCGGCGTTGACACTCATATTGATTGTGATAGTACGTAGCCCTTTGCTTACCTTCAGTCTGTTTCGTAACATTATCGTTTGTTTTTTAATGTCGTGTTGTTGTTGCTGTGTGTGTTTGTGTTTTTTGTTATTCATTTGTATTTTTTTTGGGGGGGCGGGGGTAGTATTAAACAAAATACTTGGCGGTTCTTGAACTCTCTATTGATACGGAACTGCATGTTTGCTAAAGCGGCAAGATACGATTATTTTGTGCACGCACACGTCTAGATTGACTTTGGGTAACACTAACCCTGGCTAAGCCGACGAAGACCCGACAAGACCTCGTCAAACATCTTACTTTGAGGTGTCGTAAACTGAGATTGAATCAACTTTAGGGCCATAGATTAATACCGATAATTTATTTCCTCTCCGTTCCGACGGTGCGGGTGTGGTATAAAGGAAGATTGAAGGGTTGACATAAGACAGAGACTAATTGTGTTGCCAGTTTATTATAAACTTGTAGAAAAAATTTCGGTTCTGCACTAAATTGAAGGACGGATGCAGAGGACACGAAATTGGCGTTGGTCAGAATAATTTATTAAAATATATATAATACGGCATGTACTTTTGATTCTGAAAAATTTGAACACGGCGGTTCGGTGGTAAGACGCGTCATGGCACATACGCGTGGGGAACTCGCACGGACTTTCTCAAAGATGGCAATGCTGGGGATCCCATAAACGCAACTTAATTTTACGTTTGTCTGTGCTTGGCGGTTTTCAAAAGGGTCGTGGCTTTACCGAAGAGGAGATGCGAGAAGTGTGCGCCACCGTGCTCCGTGGTAAGTCGCTTCAAATTTTCCACGTTACTGACGTGTACCGATATTAAAAGCTAAGCAAAATAATAAGCGAACTCATGTTAATGTATGCATTGTTAAACTAACACTCTTGCATTATGTCATAGAATTTTAGAAAGAGATCGTGCCCTCGTTCACGTGAGCATTTTGTCTGCTAACATAAAGTGTTTTCATTTTGTGCGTACATTTTTAAACAGGAGTGATCGTATTACGGAGGTGTGAGCTGTGTAGAAACTGTAGAACAAAGTACTAAAACGAGCGATGTAAGCGAAGATTTGTCTTAAGTGCTGTAAAGTGCAGCTACCTATAGTCGGTGACAGATCAAGAACGAAGTGGGAGGAGCTTTCACTTCGTACTTGACCTGTCTCCAACTATAAAGCAGTTGGTTTACTGAGTAAATTTTTATTCGAAACCAATTTAAAAAATACAGCTCATTTAGTCATTAAGTAATTTCTCTCAATGGACTGATGTTTACTTAGTTATAATATCACTTCAAAAGTGGCAGACAAATACATTCAAGCCAAAAGTAAAAATCGGCAGAATTATTGACTTCTCTTCTCTACGCTTTCAAACTTTATAAAGGCAACGTTTTGGTGTGTTTTTTTTTATTTTTTCGTAATCAGGTAGTCATTGTTTAATAACCTTGCATAGTGTAATATATCTTCGGGGAAGGTAAAACAAATTAATAATTATTAAAGCCGATGCTCTACAATTTTTAAGCCTATTTCTTGCATTGCGTCATACAGTCGCGCTTTCTATCCTTTTTTGAAAATAGTTGCGGGAGAGCCCATACCGAACGCATATCATTACCGCAATGTATTTAAAAACCTAGTTTTAGTCGAGTTTTGTAGGTATAAACGTGACATTAACTGCTTATGTCAGAGCATGACTTTAAAACGATGGTGTCGCTCTGCGAGTATTGTGACTATATAATTATTGCAGTACATGCATGTTTGAAATTTTCTTGTCGCAAAGAAAATACAAAAAATTCAAACTAAATGCGCAAGTAATTTTTTCTTTATTCTTCTAAATGACAATTCCTAACCAACGACTTCTAAAAACTAATTCTTAACAAACCGTATAAACTTGAAAATAAAAACAAATATACACTAAATTGTGTAATACGCTGTAACGATCAGGGTATCACACATTTTGCGTTTCTGTACTCAAACGTAAGCGCGGATTTCCGTCAAGCGGTCCACATGTTTCAGCTTCATCGTACATTTAATACGCAGTGCTATGAGCACCAACGAGATTAAACGTAAAGTAAAACCGACAATCAACATCCAGGAAGACCAAAAAGCACCCTGCTCTCCATAAAAAAAAAAAAAAAAAGAATGCAAAGATTCTATACACTAACTCAACTCCCTGACATCGCAACACTGCTGTGGCGTTGCTGTCGGCTCTGCACATGCGCACACGCTTTACTCGACTGGAATGTGGTTTCTGGGCACGCGTAGTACCTTCACCTGGTGTGGAAAAACGCTGACTTGTTTGGAAACAGCTTGTTGGTTTATATATACTTTCCCGCAGGGCAGTACAAAACCCAACCACTGCAGCCCAATCACTTTAAAAAAATCCAGTGCGTCTAATTTCCCGCAAAGCAGAAAGTCCCAATTTAAAATTTACGGAAGCAGTTCGGCGAATAAAGAACCTGAAAATATGCTTGGACTTAACAGTGTGTGCTCTGACACTGCAGCATGATGCAAGCACATGAGACGTCCTGCTCAGTGTTACCATGCAAACTGCTTTTTTTTTTCTTGAAACGTTCTTTGAGTATGTTTTCGGAATTTTGTGAAGCCCAGATAAAAGGATGGCCGCGAGGCTCGACGCTGATTGGTTAACGGGGAGGTCATGTGACCAGAGGGGTAGTCGAGGAGGAACTCGACAACCTTTGCACACTGAGGGAGAGGAGCTCGAGAGTATGGAAGGCTCTGGGAGATCGCCAGGTTTATCAGCCCGATGAGCGGTAGTGTGGCTTCATTCTAGGAACAACTATCAAGTGTACATATGGCGCGCCTTAAACTGTCTGATGAAGAGCGCTGTGAACGTTGGCATCTGGAAACTCTGAGTATCGCTAAACGTTCGTGATGGTAGAACGTTTGCCGTATGCAGCACAATAGACCATATGCGAAATGCCCAGCGCCATCTAGTGGGGCGCCGAAGAGCATGCTCCGTCTCATCAGTTGGCCTCGGCGTTGGCAAAGGCCAAAGCGCGAGAGTGTAGTTCTAAAGAATCCTTCGCTCGCACAAGCACTCACGCAGAGAAAGCGCTTTCGAAAACCAGGCGTCCACGTCCGTGCCTTTGCCAGCACTTAAAGCCAAATATCAAGCTCAAGTGTGACTTCCGCCATGTTGGTTGCGGCGAGAAACCAGCAACCGGCGGGGCGACGAGCACGTGTGTGGCCAAGAACAGCGTAAAACAATACTAACCCTTAGCTCGCAGGTGTACGTGAGGATCGATGACGGTGAGTAGTAGGCGTCGATTGTTACCGACAACGCCACGAAATTAACAAACAGCAGAGGAATCTTGAAGCAACAAAGATGGCAGCTCACAGAGTGTTGCCAGACGTTCGAACAATTTCGCATATAGTCTTTTTGCCTAGCAATTTGCCATTTTTGTTTTGTCTTTTTAGACACATTTTTAGCTTTGTTATTCTCCGAGCTTTTTCGTACAATGCAGCGATTGGATCTCCCAAGAGCTTTGCGGAAACGTAGAGGCTCCAGATTTTTTAAAGAAACCATGAAATAAATTTTGGGGTAGAATAAATAATTTTTGATTGGAATTTTACTTATCGCATACCGTTAGTGGGTTAAAAGATAACTAGAACACGAGGGAAGATAACCAAAAGCCTGCTTTTCGGTAAGAAAATTTCAAATTATAGCGGACTATTTCTTACTTCTTCCTTCAAAAGCTCTCCACCTTTTCACTGCGATACATCCGCTTTACCCAAGCACGTCAGTCGAACCCGCTTCCCGCATTGGACACGAGAACTGCGTCACTCGGACGCATAGGGTCGTCAACAATCAATTCGTCGACGAATATTTGGATTCGCGTTCGCGGCCATTGCGTGCCGTGAAGGCACTTATTTTCACTTGCGAAGGACAAGTTTCATGGTGTGCTTAAAAAGCACGGTGGAAGCTTGAAGTCACCGTATTCCGAAACCAACAAAGCCAAAGTTGACAATCTGACATTACTCTTATTTACGTCGATTACGTGGCCAAGAAGGCTGGGAGCACTGTCGCTGTTGCTCCACATTTATCACCGATTGCATCAGACAAAAGGAATAGTGACGGCAAACTCCGCCGACCCTCAGACGGCTTGGGAAATTCCGGTTGAGGGTAAAATACTATACGTCACGACCGCGTGATTTTTCCTTTTGCTTGTACGTTGAGGAGGAAAGCTAGGGGAGAAGCAGTTGACAACTCATTTTATGGTCCATTTAACAGTGTACGGACGGAGCACGACAAATGTTAAATCCAAAACAAAACAAAAGCAAAAAACGTGTTAAATTTTTTTTTTTCTGCGATGTGAGATTGAACATGGCGTTACTCGGCCGGAATCACACCGTAGTACGCAATATGTTTTCACTGTGACGGTTTCATTTTTTTTCTCGCTATTTGACAAAACGCTAACGCAGATTGCTTAGCAAAAAAAAAAAAAGAATAACAGACGCACGAAATATATTACACTGTTAGATATCCCTGACTGCATTCTGCAGCCCAGTTCAGTCCGAACACCAATCATTGGACTTTCTTTGATCGGTTCAAACGATCAGAAAGGACGACAGGCACCCTGCAACATCACCCAGAATAATCAGAGCATGTAAACATCCTCCTTTCCCTCCACCTGACTTCATTACACTTGGATGGCGCCAACTCAGCTAGTTTGCCCGAGCCCGATGCCGAACGTCCTTCGACCCATTGATTGGACATGATGGACCAGCCGAACGCTGACACGATACAGGTGTTCACTGTCTCTGCTCAAGTTCACCGTGATGACGTATAGATGCTAATGCACTGCCTTTTATTATTCTATATGTGGTGTTGGCTCTACTGACATTGCGGTCTCAATGGCAAAATAGTCGGGCACCTTTCTTGCCACGAGACTGCGTTGTAATGCTACTCGCCCTTCTCCTTTGCTAGTTCGATTATATAACGATCCCGAGCAGCACGGAATTTGGCCAAGCATTGGCCAATGGCTGGTGATGGTCTTCTGGTCAATGGCCAAAGAGTGGCCATTCATCGGCTAATGCTTGGCCAATGGCTGAGGGCCAGTGGCCAGAGAAAGGACAGTCACTGGCCAATGGCTAAACACTGTCTGGCTTCTGGCCAAAGGCCCATTGCCAGCCATCAGCCAATGGTTGGCCAAATCTGTGCTGCTTGGTATTTTTGGTATAGGGTGGTATTTACGGGACGCTGTACTCTTGGGCCTTGTTTGTTGCGCATTCTCAGAAACTAGCTCCCGTTTATCGTCTGCCAAGAACTTAACGGCCTTGATTGGTTGTGAAATCGTATGTTCTTCCCAGTCAAGGTATTTGTTCTTGGCAGACGACAAATAAGGGGCCATAGTCACTGGCATGGTGAAAAGGGCAAGAATATCTTTCGGTTGTCTCACCCCCAGTGGGACCTCCCTACCTTCGGTAGCGCTTCAGCCTTTTGTGACCCACGAGCGTGCACGCGCAACCGAAACACGGCGGAAAGTAACGAGCGCGTACTTGAGGCCAGACTTTCGAAAGAGACGCCCTTCGCTCTTATTATACTAACAATATGGCGTCCCCTGAATGCTTCCTTCCGAGTGTATCTCGACGAAGCATACAGCTTCTAAGAGTGTGGAGTGACGCACGACCCACAGTGGATGGAGTAGACCTGTGGGACACGCTGTCGTCCAAAAGTAAGTGGTAGACAGTCCCCCGGCACTGCGCTCTTTTCGTCCTTCTTTCCCGAACTTCCCAGAACAACTGGCCGAGCTGACGGCCAAGCTCCGAGGCCCTGCCGGACTCCCAGGAAGAGGAAAGCCAGGGAGGGCTGGACCTCCGGGGCCACAGGGCTCACCAGGTAACTTTCAAGACGCCATGATATAGCCTGAAACCGAATGTTTGCTTATTCGAGGTATCTAAAATGTCATTGTAAATAAAAAGAAGAAACATTTCGACGTAGAACGTTTATATAAAAAAGAGCATATTTTTTTCACCCTGAAGGCCGGTTTGCCCTACTGCTCAGCGCTAACTCTGACTTCGCGCTGTATCGGCGCTAAATCAGCGCTCCGCTTCACATTGTCGCAGATGGAAAAAGATCGACGAGCGTAAAACTAAAAATAAAGGTTCAGTCGGCGAAGTTTTTCCAGAAACAAAAGAAAGAACTAGCGTCGAGAAAGCAGCGATGAGCATCGAAAGATAGGGAGCGTCGACACGCGTCGGCGTGACAGCTGGGCAAGTTGTCACTCCGACACCTCGACGCCTTTGTCCTTTGTCCTCCCTTTTTCCTTGTGTTTTTGCGCGCTGCCACCAGTTGTAATCATGAACCAACTCGCCGCATCGCCACACTGATCTAAATCAAGATTTGACCCGCACCCTTCCTGATTGAGAATGACGTTTTTGCGAGTATTCAACCGGGCCAGAAAGATTGACGTGCCAGAGATAAATATCAGCTACGGTGCCTTGAGGATACCTGTCTGTGACGTCCCTAATACTTGCAACCAATTGGAGGCTGAGTTCGAATGGTTATTTTTTTGTAGTTAGAAATGGGAACTGGAACGAGATGCTTCAGGTAAGTGTATGCCCGCTTGCCCCGCTTAAAACTGCATGGGTATTGCTTTCCCACGTAGCACATAAAGTTCACGTGGGTCCAACGATTCAGCTGAAGCAGATCTAAAGGTGAGGTATCTCCTCTTTTACGCATTATTTCTACATATGAAACAGTATAAAAATAGCCCGATAGACAAAGACAAAATAGAAGACGTGATAAGCGCTAATTCTTGCCTTCGTGTCCGTGTCTGTCGTCAGAGCCATATTTTTCTTTATTATGCTTAACGCACTGGCACACCATATATTTACTACATTATTTTCAAAGTCAACGCTCTTTCTTCGCAAAAAAAAAAAGAGAACTTCACATTGACTTTTTAGTGAACTTCGCATTTCAGTATACTGATCTTCGATTGGGCTATCGAATGTGACCAATATTAACTTTTTCGTTAGGTCAAGAGTGCATATAGAGCTACTTCAATCTGGAAGTAGTTTTTACCTTTCCCAATATTAGGAGACGACATGAAACGCCTAGTTTTAGGAGTAGGGAAGTCTAACTACTCCCCAAATGGAGTATTTTTACGGGATTACTTCTGCAGGGAGTAAAGTAGTGTCTACATTGCGTGCTGGAGTAGAACGAAGTACACGTCTCACGTAATAATGAGCTATCAAACTGCATCAACAATATTTTATTATTATTTTTGTATATTTAGGCTAGTGATACCATGTCGCAAGATTGAAAAAGAAAACAATATAGCGTGATTTTAAACACTCAGAATAAATTTAAAGGAAATGGGTGTTCCTTTTGCTAAGATATATCGCAAAATACTGGCAGCTACACTTTTTCATGATTTTTAGCCGACCGCATAATATACGCATGCATTTTGACCCCCTCCGCACCACAAGTCATGAACATCCCAGCCACCTCAGACCCCCCCCCCCCCCTTAAAAAAAATAGTCCTGGCTATGCAACTGCCTTGTAGCCTAGCTATTTTATAACTACAAAATGCGCATACATTGAGTCCACTTCGTTAACACCAAATCTCACCTTTGACTATTTTACAACATGCAACATGGTTAAAAACACGCCTAAAACACTGAATACGCATTTTAACCCGTCCTGTTATCCAGAATAATTAACTAAATATCTAAAGCAAATTGTTCGCTAAAAGGATGTTGCATGAACGGCGCGTAAAATTTATCATTTAAACAACGGGCCTTCGTATAATAAAAGCCTTAGGCATTTCAAAAAGAAACTTTAATCACTGTCCGATTAAAGAATCAAAGTGAAGAAAAACAAAATGGAATTCTAAACAATTTGTAACCGGCGCCGGCAGCCATAAACGTCGGACCGCCGGTGCCGGAAACGACTGAATTGCCAAATGTATCGTTCAGCGTTTATCATACGTTGAGAACCTCTGGGAGGTGTATTGACCGTTCCGATAATTCAATTTTTGCGCGCTGCCATCGGTCTGCTGGGCTTGTGGAAAACGGTCTGGATATGCGCACTAGCTCTGTTCTGCGGAATATGCGACGTCGCGCATGCGTCCACAGCCCATGGTGACTCGGCATTTTTTCTTTTCGCCTGGCTCGTAAGCACTGGAAAAGCGTATACCCTGGGCTCATCCGATTTACGCTCATCAGCCTGCACCGGTGCAGGTAAGCGTAGCGCGGTGCAGAAAAGTGCAGTGCAATGTACTTCCGGACATTTGAAGGTAAACATGTTTGAGAGAATGTACTTGCGGACATGTTTTGAGGCGCTGCACTCGTACAGCGAATGGTGTACACAGAGTGCGGCTGACACAGCAGGTGCAGGTAAACCGAATGAGCCCATTAGCGCGATTCGTTCCCACATCACAATTATCCGCAAATTCTTCAAACATGCATATTTCTGTCCTTAATAAAGACCGACGCTTCGTCCACCCGAGGAAAGAGAAACAAAGAGATATGCCTCGCTGAGATTAAGTACCTTCCGCCTTTAAGCGAAAGGTTTCGCTTCGGATAATGGCTTGATCCCTCGACTCTCGAAGGACAACAGCGGAGTGACAATAGTAGAGGAGACAGTTATAGTATCTGACTGGGTGAGTGAGAAGGACCCATGGACCACAGAGAATATGCACAAGCTAACGGCCGGCCTGCGAGGTCCCAGAGGCGTCCCTGGGAAATCCCGACAGGGACATCCGGGCAAACCGGGACGACAGGGCATCCCAGGTAAGTCGCTTCAAAAATGCAATAAAGGAAAAAAAAAAAAAAAACAACATCATCATAGTGCCCGGAAACGATAGGCACAGGCCCGTACGACAGTCCCGAAATTTACCATTTTCGTAAATCACCGGTTCCGATCGGTTACTGTTTAGTGAACGCGGGTGAGAAAGTGAGAACGTGAGGTGACGTCGACGCGCCGACCTCTGATCGGAAGACAACGGGTAGAGGCGAACTGGCCTTCGCGTCCGCCCCCCAATCCTCCCAATCAGAACACGGTGTTCTGAAGTCACCGCGCGCCCTCGTCTCCTCCTCTCCCTCAGTTTCCCCCCGCATAGCGTGAAGACCTGTCATGGACGCTCGTGAGTTCCTGGAACACAAGCACATTTTCGTGACAAAAAAAAAACTCTGGAACCGCGAATTTCGAAAATGGTGGATATAGACGTCTGTGTCGTGTCCTTTCGCTTTCCTCTTGTTGACATAGTAGATAGGTTCAAGCAAATCGAGGCCATTTCTTTTTTTGTGGCTGCATGTTATGTTGATACTAAGCGTCGTCGCTTTGCTTTTGGCATTTTTGCATGTCACCTCGCACGGAAAGTGCGCCTGCGAGACTGGTCGGTGAATGTTCCAGTTCAATATTTTGTTACTGTCTCGCGATGAATCTCTTACGGCGGGGTAGGTTTCAGAGCTGACTGAAATTATGGTGGCTTTATAAGGTCAATTGTTAAATCCTTTTATTTTTTGCTTAATAATAAGACACCCTGTTGCGATGAAGACTTAAAGAGTAAAGTAATCAGTCGGCCTATCAAGAATACTTCCATCGCGTGTTGAAAGATCCAACTATCCCACTCTTACGGGGTTTTCTTTTATCTTTATAACCTTTTTTTTCAGCACTGTGCTTCTTGGGGATGTTCCTTACTTACTGTGACATTATCATTCATTTCATCTGAGCAGTCTTGTCTTTTTATGACTAGTCATGAAAGTTCTTTTTATATTGATCTAGACGTGGTTTGTACCAGGCATTAAGTTACCCCATTTCGTCCTTGCTTCAAGTGTTCTCCTTTGTCACTAAAAAAATCCACTTCCAATTGATGTCGTAGAGTACTATAGATGCATAAACTATGGTGCCGCCTGAAGTGCTGCCATCAACATCTCGGGCACTCAACCTCCAGTCTTTTTTTTTTTTTTTTTTAATGTTTGCAAAGTGTTTTTTTTTTTTTTTTGCGCAAGCATGTAGCCTTGGCTAGATTACTTCGGCACGTGGTCGTAGCAGTCAGTGGCACAAAAGACATCACCCTGATACAGCGACATTCAGTCTCCCGCATAAGTTATTGAAAAAATCCAGAATGTCAATCGTACTTCTACGTTTGCTTGAAAAGCGTCGGGCGTAAGCGCTGCTGTAATACCCACTAAGTTCTTTTGCACGCCGCGCTTTATTACTAGAAGTTACATCGAGGCCATGACGATTCTTGTCGCTAGGAAATCAAAACAGGCACCTTTGGTGTTAGCGACACATGCATACCTCTGCCGAATTTTATCTATCCTAGTATTTCCAGATATGGCCGACTTCTGGGAGCCAAATAAGTGATGGTGCTAAGTATGCTTGCGTTGACTACAGTACAGGGTTATCTCGACATGAAACTTCGTTATTATTGATTTTCTATTGGGTGTATCTATATCTGAAAGGCGTCGACTACTACCCGGAGGTCGTCGTTTGCAAACATGACATCTCCCATTCAGCATATTGTTCCAACACCACCTAGATAGAAAGCCGCAGTGTTCAATCTTTTACGTCATCCACTGAGGGCCGGCGCGGGGCATATATTGGACGTAGAAAAGTCAGCGCTACGGATGGATTGATTGATGGATGGATGCTCACGGCTGTACCCAGCTAGGAGGTGGCTTGCACCACCTCTGCTACGGCTTTCTATCTAATCATTGTTGCTTGTTCTCTGCCCGCAAGACTTCGACGCAATATTTAAAAAAAAATATATACATATTTCTAAGAGAATGCATGTCTCACGCACATATTCTTTAAAAGCAGCTTGCTTAATCGTCGCATGTTTCTATTAATAGTAATTTATATGACAATTACCACTCTATCAGGGGACCCCGGAACACCAGGACTTCCTGGAGAACGAGGTTTCATGGGACTTCCAGGATTGCCTGGACCACAGGGACAGTCCGGACCAACTGGTAAGTTTTCGAAAATCCAGCGTCACGATTTCACGCCAGTCATGAGGTGAAGCAACAAGCACGAAACACGACTGGTGGCAGCAACGGACCTAGGATAATTCCGAAGAACATGGGCCATTCTTTTTGTTGTCACAAATGTGAGAAACAAAACACGTTGTGAAAACTTATGCCACAGAGACTCTCTGATCTCTCCCTTTAAACTTCTCTATGGACGAGGAGATCGTACCGTATACACACCAAAGCCGCGGCTGTCTACAAACGTGCACACGCGTTTGCCCACACCAGCAGAGCCGTTTATACTGAGAGAGTTTGGCCAATGGGCGGAGCTTGTTGGCCGCTAGAACAAGCGGATTTCGCGGTAACACAATATGGCGTTACTTCTTTGTCTTGTTCATTCCTGAGAAATCGCGTAGAGTTCCTATGAGTCAGAGCCACAATATGGCGGACGGAAGTAGTCATCCCCCGGTTGTCAGACTACGCTGGTGTGGTTGTCAGGCTGTCAAAATCTCCTTAAGAAGGCCAAACTCTCTCAGTATAAACGGCTCTGCACACCAGGTGTGGACACCGCGTGTGCGCAGAAACCAGAGTCGCGTGAAATGAAGCTTCTGCGCGTGCGCATGCAGGCAGCAGCGCCACCGCGGTGGAGTCACGTCAGAGAGTTGAGTTTGCGCACAGAGGGCGCTTTGACCAGCCTCTTTTCCACAGAGCTCGGTTCAACTCAAGAAGCTCCACAGAGCTTCTTGAGAACACGAGTACAGCGTCGGCGTTCAAATGGGACTCGTGCCCAGTCGGTGTTTCATTGGGGAGTTTTAGTAGATCGTTCCGATACCGCCGATAACGATACGACGCTTGCGCAAAGGCGGCGGCGGAGCACCGGGTATCGTAATAGGAGTCATCGGGACGATCGACCAAAACTCTCTATTGATTGAACAGGAGCCCCCGGCCCAGCTCGGCGTCAGAGTCCCGAGCAAACAATTCATATTGTTCCTAAAGTTAGACGCCAAAAACAACGAGGACACAAGAAGAGATGCAGACTGAACGCCTCGTCCAGTCTGCATCTCTTCTTGTGTCCTTAATGTTTTTGGCGTCTAACTTTAAGGATGAACAGAAAACTAGCCCAACTAGCCGTCTTAATTCATATTGTTGTTGTCCCCATGGGTAATAGTTCTCAACTTAGCCACTCGAAACATTCACAGTTTAATCTATTTAAGAGGGGAAACCACAATCTAATCAATTTAGGAGGGGAAACGCAAACAGTACACGCAGAGATAGCGGCCAGTTTGAGAGCGTTACTCAACTGTTTCATCTGTTGGTTTCTTCGTAATGTCGCTTTTTGTATTGTAAATACAAGAGAAAGAACGATGCAAGACGCAACTGATGCTGGCATTCTTTCCTCTTTACGAAAATAAGAAGAAAAAAAAAACGGTAATCTAAAAGCAGAAACAATAGTTCTGAACTGTTCTCAAACTTCGAGCACGTTGGCTGTGTTTCATTTTAACGCCGATAACCGATCATTAATTAAAGCCGGGGTCACCCTGCTCATACATCTCCAAACAGTCTGCAAGCACGAGTCACCGCAATGTCCCTGGTTAGAATGCCGCGTGCCAAGCTTTCTCCTTGACCTCATTTCCATGCGGCATTCGAAGCCCGGCTATCACGGTGACTCGCGTTCGAATCTGTCAGACTGTATTTTGTATGATGTAAACATCGCGACACTGTTAGCGCGAACACGACATCCGCGCATTCTTGCATTTTACTTCTAAATAGTATTAGTTAGCCCGAACTTTAATCGCTCACATTATATAACTATATGAGCTCTTTCCGTAGCAATACTAACTTGGATAAAATCCCTTGGTTTGGAGAGAAAAACTGGACAAACCGGCGATCGCTTGTTCGCGCTAACAGTGTCGCGCTCTGTACAAGCAGTGTGACCCCGGCTTTACATTCAGTACTTTTATGGAATACAGGCGGTTTGACTGACCACGACCCCCTGAGACAGATACATACATATTTGCTTTCTGCATGCGTGTGACGAGATAGCCGTCATTTAGACTGATGCAAAAATCACTCAATTTTTTCCGGCATATAGTGATCACCACAGATGTGATCTACTAACGATTTCCCTCATTCCGTACACGCCGCAGGTGAAAAGGGTGACAAAGGTGATCGTGGCCCCGAGGGAATCGGAATGGAAGGACCCATAGGACCTCATGGATCCCCGGGTAAGAGACGTGCACACGGCGATATGTACCCAAATATAAATTGATATTACTTGATGGGTATCATTGTTTACTTTTCTCAATAGGGAATGAAGAGCAGCTAGCCCCATTTCGCGATGTCGAAGGGAATCAAATGGATATATTTACTAATGTTACTGAAATTTTCAGGCGGATTAACGAATTGGACCTGCCAGGTTTTGAAACGTTTCCTGATTTTGAGATCGCCACAGACGATCCTAACAATCTAAGATTAATATCGTTTTAACCTTATTACTCGCAAGTGCTTTTTTTTTTTTTAGACTAGGTTAGTTAATTAGCTACATTCTTTACAGCACATGAAAAAAAAGTAATGCTAGTTGATGGAAAGAATAACATCTACTTATCGCTGTACGTGTTTTAGAACAATAAGTGAAATATTCGGCATTTTGCAGGCCGCTGTTTTTGCTCGAACTCAAAACACTTGGTACTACGAATCTCCTAGTGGATTCTTTCTCGAACACCTAATCAGACTCAAATTAATTAAAAAAAAATATTGGCATCGATTTTTATCTGCAAAGTCTTAAGAAGCACGAAATTCAGTATTTAAAGGGACCATGAAAATATTTTTTGGCTGGAATAAATTTGGATTTTACTAATCGCATATCGTTTTAATCGCGCGCGGCCGCGAGGCGCGCGCAACTGCGCCTATGCGCGCCGCGGAAATGGGTTCGCTTTTGCGTGCTAGCAGACACCGGCCCGGGATAGCTCAGTCGGCAGAGCACTTGGCTCACAATGAAAGAGGATCGGTGGCCGATTGGGATAACGCGTCTCAGCTCGGAGCGTGGAGCGAAAGCTTGCACTGTGGAACCTCCTGGGTTCGATCCCCACCCCCTGCATATTTCGATTTGAATGAGCTTCGTGCCGGCACGCGTTCGTGTAATCACTACTGCGTGGTGCACGTTAAAGACCCCAGGTTAGTGGTTGTACTGCACTGGCTAAATTTCTCATCTGCAGCTAAGAGACCAGTCACCCGTTGAGGCGTAGTAGCATTAAGGCTGTCTAAACATACAAGCAACACAATTTTCTTGGCTCACAATCTCACGGTGGTGAGTTCAAACAGTGCCGGGGAGTGAAGGGGCATAACACTTTTCATTGTCAGTTTTTCGTTCCAGCCGGCTGTTACAGCCAAACGTTATAGCCAAGCGTTACGCAACCATGCAAATGAGCTAATGAAACACATTTTGTGTTAAGCAAGTTGTCTGCATGTTTGGTCATTCTGCCAAACGCATTTAAATGCGGTAGCTTGATAGGGTGGGTGGGGCTCTTAGTTCTTGCGGTGCCTAAGGGGCAAGATGACCCCTTAGTCCTTCAGTGCCTGGGGGTGGTGTTCTTACTTCAGGTGGTGACTAGGGCAGGGTTTGTATGGAACCAGATTACGTCACACCGTTGTCTCTTTGTGACACTGAGCGCGCTTCCCTTCGGCACCACCCGGATACAAAGCCTTTGCGCTGAACTTTCTGGATCACCGAGAGAGGGGAACTGGCCTTCCTAGGCTTTCCAGTCCTCCTCGTTCCGCGCGCTCTTTCTACACCACCTGTTTGTGCCCCTGGTTCCGCTCTATTTTTTTTACCGAATAGTTTGTGCTTCTGTCTTTCTTGCCCTTTCCACCCATCTTTGCTCCGCGCGCCTTCTCGCACCACTTGCTTCTGCTCTTCCCGTTCCCGCGTGCTGGGTTCGTAGCTCAGTTAGCAGCGCACTCAGCTTCCATGGCGGTGACTAGGGTTCAATCCCTGACAGCATGGTTACCGTTTTTTGTTTTTTTTTAAACATCGTTTAATGGTTACTGATTGACCGACTTACACATTTCATGCTTACGTGGCTTCTGAGATTGTTTGGTCCTATAAAGCTACCGCATTTGGAGATAGTGCGCACCGCGTACAATTTCAACGTTTACACGTGTAGTTTGTGGACTATATATAGTCCAGGGTACACGGTGCCAATCCCGTTCTAGGATCTCCGGGGCCGTCCGGAATCGGTGTGCCCGGACGACCCGGGGAGCGGGGTCCTCCAGGGAGGCTCGGGGCTCCAGGACCTCGTGGACCTCCAGGAGTGCAGGGCCCGCCGGGCTACTGCGAGATGTGCAACTACGCCAGCGCCGACATCCTCAACATGCTGCACATGAACACCGTCCGGGAGAACAACAAGGGACCCGGGAAGTGATCACGTGCCCAAGCACGTGGCCTCCACAGAGCCCAAAAGGTAAGAATAAAGGTGCGGTCGTAAGGACCAGCACATTCGACACGCCTTGCAACATTCGAATTCCAAACGTATGCATTAACTGAAACTGGGCACACGGTGTCGTCGCTGCAGACATGCATGACAGAATTACCTACGGGCACGCCACAAGCTTATCGCCCGAAGCACTTTAGACACACGTATTCTTTGAACATGTCAAAAGACACTCTTTGCACGGAAAAATGTGACGTCATACGAGGAAGGAACAAGCGCAAAACAGTGTCTGCAGATTAATTTTTTTTTTTTTTTTTTGTACGAGGATTTTTAGGAGCAGTGCGATCGCGGCTTAAGACACTCTTCGGCCATCTCGGGGCACAAAATCATTGTCGCCACCAGTTGTCCGAAGCGTTTTATCTGAAATCGTAAAAAAAAAAAAAAAAGCTGCTTTCCGTCCATCCAGAAATGTCCAAAACAGTCCGCGACAGAGCGAAAGGACATTGCTGAAGCTTCCCGACGCCGTGTCTGAATCTCGGGAGGTCGCATGCTTTGCTGTCGCAACGCGATGGCCGTATATATGGCACCCGCTCTGCACTACTAAGCACCGAAATGGCGGCGCCCACAGAAATTTCGGCAGATCCAACCATGGGGTTGTTGAAAATTAAGCGATGAGTTGCAGCCATAACTAAAAGAGCCGCGACGGGTCACGTGTCAATTTTCCCGCTAGCGGGTAAACTGAATTTTTGTATAGGCCAAGTGACATCAGTGTGACGCCAATTTTTTCGCTAAACTTAGCGGGGAAAACTGAATTTGTGTACATGTCACGTGATATGAAGTCGTGATGTCATTATTCTCTGCTAAGTTTAATGGGGAAACTGGGTTAGTGTTGAGGTCACGTGGCGGTGATTTTCTCTCTAAATCTAGCGGGCAAACTGAACTTGGACATAAGTTGGGTCATGTCACTTCATGTGACGTCATTTTCTCCGCTAAATTTAGTTGGGAAAATCAGCGGCTAGAAACATACCTCAAAGTGACCTGAAGATCCTATAAGAAAGCTGATCGCTTTAACAGTGGCTCTAGGCTCGCAGGAACTTGTCGGAGCCGTTTTTACTGGAACTACGCTCGGCAGTCTTTCGGAGATGCAGATAGCAACAAGGGCTGGAAGCATAACAAGAGAGGAATGTGGTGTTTCCTCCGCCACCTTGTGTTGCTTAACCTAAAGCATAACAAATCATGTGTGTCTCTCGATGAGAAAACACGTCATGAAGTGTTATAAGGAAGTCGACTTTTTCTAGCTGGCGAAACATTTCCCAATATAAACCACTCTGGGATAACTTATCACCGACCTCCCATTAAAGCGAGAATTATTGCTTTGGAGGCACGTTACGTGTCTATTAGCAGCAGTTTTAAATCCTAAGAGTAATTTACTGACCGCAAACGGAACAAAAACATGATTGACAAAAAATAATGTCTGTAGGAACATCTATAGATGTTTTTAGACATTATTTTCGTCAATCAACCCCTAAGCCAAATAGATTTGTCTTAGGGCTTGATCAAGTTTTTAACGATACATATAGATGTTTAAATGCACTTTATTGTTTATTCCAAGTGCATTGTAAGATCCAGGGAGCGTAGCACAAACCTGGAAAA
Source organism: Ixodes persulcatus (assembly GCA_013358835.2). Classification (NCBI taxonomy): domain Eukaryota; kingdom Metazoa; phylum Arthropoda; class Arachnida; order Ixodida; family Ixodidae; genus Ixodes; species Ixodes persulcatus. Next base: position 99,537 of record JABSTQ010011552.1, read on the forward strand.
GAAATATGAAAGGAGAATACGTCTCCAAAGACGAACCTTCGCTTTATGGTTCATTTGCTACCCTTTAATTTTTACGTTCTTGTTTTCAGAAAAAGGAAACAAGCAGACAAGAAAGAGGATATCTTAACACCGTCCAAGCTGGAACCAGCCCATGGAAATGCTACTCTGGATGTGGACTGGGAATGCTGTCCGTTATTATGCTGCGGTTTAAGGCTTTTGCTTTGGATCACAAGGAAAATTTTTGCTTCTGGTGAAATGTTACTTAAAGCCGTTTTTTTTCGATGAGATTATGCCGAACATTGAAGGACATTGAATTCTAATAGGACACAGCTGCATGAATCCTGTCACTCCATCCTCCAAAGAAGGAACTAGTGCTATGGATTTGTATAAAGTATATTGTGTGGTTTAAGCTCTCATGATTTTTTTTTTTTTTGGCATTTGACAATTTGTAGCGGAAGGTCACAGTCGCAATGACTTGTGACAAGAGATATGATCTAAGGCACCCTGAAAAAAAGCTTGTCTATGCCAGATTCACGCGGAGTAAAATTTAAAATAAAAATGTGTCATATTCGAGCATAGCATAGCCTCGAGCATGCCTCCTTTGTATGGGGAAAGCCTGACACATCGCCGACAGCATGAGATATTGTCTACCGCTGTAAAAGAGTGAGGGCAAGCGGACGGCAAACGAGGTAATCTTGGCACTTGGCGCCATGCCACGGCAGCGGCCATTCTCAGTCCATCGTCGCAAATTGTGTTTGGAAGAATACAACATGTGGTTCAGAAAATAGTCGCTGACGTGGTGTGGCGCCGGGTGCTAAGATGTTCTAAGGTTCTTAAGATGCTCATTATATTTCTCTCTATCCCATTTTTTTTTTTGGTTAGGCCTTAGCCAAAGTTCTCAGGTGACATCGAATGGCAGGTGCAAACGCGCAAACCATGACGTATGACGATGACATTTCGGTACTAGATCCAGACACGTTTCCGTATTACATCGCTGATGTGCACATGCGCGAACGGGCAGATGTACTCCTCACCGACCACTGCCAAATAAAACGAGAATAAAGAATCAGCTTTTGTTGTTTATGCAGTTTTCGCTTGAAACAGACTGTTGAAGCCTCTGTGAGACCATCATGCACACTTTCTATCAATAGTCTTGAATTAACAGTGACAGAGGGCTTCCGAGCTCCATTAGATGATGGTTAATTTCGGAAACGCTTATTGGCATCTGTTTCCAACTGCCAGCACTACATTTGGACGGGGGTATGCATTCCGCGATTCGTGTTTTAGTTTGCAGTGAAGAAAAGGAAAAGACATGGTTTTCTTTTTTTTTTTAAACACCCTGTGCCCAATACTGTAAAAGTAAAAATTATTGAGAGTTTGATAGTACAGGTTTACAACTAAGGGTTGGGTCTGACATAATGTCAAAACTGAAGTTCCTACCAAATAAAAAATGGGCTGTCTTTTTACGGTGCTTTATTGCAGACTGCGTCAAAACGCAGTTGCCCTGCTTGCCTTCTGAATATCATTTGACTACTCGACGGTTCAACTCAGGGGCGGATTTAAAGTTGGGAAGAAAACTTTTCTTATTGAAAAACGACACACACCAACCTTTTTTTTAATTTTTTTGTTTTTGTTGAAAAGGCAAATATTGGGTAAACAAAATAGATCTGGGCAACCCTTCTTTCGTCCGTGACGTAACATCCGTCCGTAAAGTCACCTGGAGCGTTTTGACAGTGTCCGATAAGCTACCAGTATGTGTCATCAACCATTCTGAAGAGCCGGTCACCTTATTCAAGGGTACAAGTCTCGGAACCCTGCACGCTTTTGACCACCCTGAAGGCGAGTACTCCGCTGCTCCACTTGACAAGAGGCACGCGCAGGCGGCACGAGACAGCGTCTGCTCTGCGACGAAAAGAGAGAAATGGACACTCACCTCGCTGCAAGATGAGCTTGCCGCATCACAACACCTCCAGGGTGATCAACAAAAACTCATCGAAGGTACGCTTCTTGACTTCGAGAATATAATTTCTCAAGGTGATTGGGACTTGGGGAGAACGTCAGTTCTGACGCATTCGATCGACACTGGTGCAGCAGGCCCAATCAAAGAAGCCCCGCGCCGCTTACCTCCAAACCGCCGCGAAGTTGTGACCGCGAAAACGCATGAAATGCTGGACATGGGAGTAATTCGTCCTTCTAACAGCCCATGGGCTGCGCCGGTCGTTCTGGTGAAAAGAAGGACGGAAGCTTGCGCTTCTGCGTAGATTACCGTCGGCTGAACGAGGTCACACACAAGGACGCATATCCACTACCTAGGATCGATGACACTGTCGAAGCCCTGAACGGTGCTAAATATTTCAGCACCATCGATCTGGCGGCGTCAGGATATTGGCAGGTGGAGATGTCGACGGTGTCTCGAGAGAAAACCGCGTTTGCCACACATCAAGGACTTTTCGAATTTAATGTCCTTCCATTTGGGCTGTGCAACGCCCCTGCGACGTTTCAACGGTTGATGCAAATGATCGTGGGAAAATTTGACTTCTGTCTTTGCTATCTCGACGATCTTATCATCTTCAGCAAAACGGAAGCCGAACATGTCATACACCTTCGACAAGTTCTGAAGGTGTTGAGAGGTGCAGGTCTCAAGTTGAAACTTTCAAAGTGCCGCTTCTTCAGCAACAGCGTTTTGTACTTGGGCCACAAAATTTCAGCTACGGGAATCGGAACCGACGAGACGAAAACAGAAAAGGTCTCGAAGTGGCCACAGCCTTTAAGCGTCAAGGATCTTCGCTCATTCTTAGGACTTGCCTCTTACTACCGGAAATTCGTTGCAAACTTTGCCGGCATCGCGGCCCCGCTTCACAAATTGTTGGAGAAGCAATTTCAATTCGTCTGGACACAACAGTGCCAAGACTCCTTCGAAGAGCTCAAACAGCGCCTCACGAACTCTCCAGTTCTGGCGTTTCCAAATTTTGACCTACCCTTTATCCTCGACACGGACGCAAGTGAAAACGGTATCGGCGCGGTACTATCCCGAGTACAGGATGGGAAGGAGAGGGTAATCGCCTACGGCAGTCGTACCCTCACGAAGCCTGAACGCCGCTACAGTGTGACCAGGAAAAAAATGCTGGCCCTGGTTTATTTCGTCCGTTACTTTAGGCACTACCTGCTTGGACGGCGATTCACCTGCAGGACGGATCACAGCGCGCTTCAATGGCTACACAGCTTCAAAGAACCGGAAGGCCAAGTCGCCCGCTGGATTGACCAACTCAGCGAGTATGACTTCATCGTCTCGCATCGGCCGGGAAAGCAACATGGTAATGCAGATTCGTTGTCTCGACGGCCTTCCCCGGCGAATGAAGGCCAACATGTCGCGCTCATGACAGTTGCACAGTCTTCATTCACCATGACAGACTTTCGAGAAGAACAAAGACGTCACCCGCAGCTTTCGCCCATCATCGACGCCCTGCTTGCAGGCACGCCGGCAGGAGAGATTCGTCGATGCAGCGCGGGAGTGCTCTTTCGCAACCGGCACAAGAAGGCTCGTCGACGGCTGCCTTATGTGAGCAAAAACACCAGAGTCAACCCCCGTTCCCGTGATCCCCGAGACATGAATACCGCTGACCCTAGACTCTGTTCATGATGCACCGGGGGGCGGGCATCTTGGGCGCGCCAAGACACTGAAGAAGGCCGCAGAAAGGTTTTTCTGGATTCGAATGGCACCAAGTGTAGCCGACTGGTGCTCGAGATGTGTTAAGTGCTCCGCTCGTAAGTCACCAAACCCCAGACCACGAGCACCACTGATTCAGGAAGCGGCCGCCTTCCCTTTTGAGCGCGTGGCTATTGACATCACTGGTCCGTTCCCAACGACAGAAAGAGGCCACAAGTACATCTTGGTGGTGAGCGACTTTTTCACTCGATGGGTTGAAGCGTTCCCTCTGAAAACTCAAGAAAGCAAGGAGGTCGCCAACAGCCTCGTCCACAACTTCTTCAGTTGCTACGGGATACCATCGGCACTACACTCTGACCAAGGCAGAACTTTCGAGAGCAACGTCTTTCAAGAAATATGCTCAATTCTGGGCATCCGAAAGACAAGGACCTCCCCTTACCACCCCCAGTCGGATGGATTGGTCGAGCGATTCAATCGCACGCTGATGAACAGCTTGAGTGCGTACGTCAATGAGACACAGACTGACTGGGACATCAAGCTCCCTCTCGTCATGATGTCCTATCGCTCAAGCGTGCATGAGTCGACTGGTTACAGTCCTTATTATCTGCTCTTCGGTAGGAACATGAATATCCCAGCTGACATGCTACTCGACGTGCACGGCCTACACTACCATGGCGTCGATGTCCGATTACGAACAACACGCATCGCGTCTACGGACATCATTGCAAAAGGCTCGCGACCATGCAATCGTGAACAACATGAAAGCAAAGGATGCACAGAAGCGCCACTACGACAGCACAATCAGTGAAGAATACTACAAACCTGGCGACAGAGTTCTTCTACATTCACCCGCTGTGCCGCGAGGACAGTCCTCAAAGTTATATTTGCCATGGGTGGGTCCATATGTAGTTCTCAAGAAGCTACCTAACAACGTGTACAGAATCCAGGAAGAAACAGGTAAAAGAAAGCGGCGGGTTGTACACCATAACCGTTTGAAGCGGGTAGCCGATGGGAAGGAGCCAGTCTTGTTGCCTGCCAGGACGTTATCACACGTCACGGATAACAACCTGCCTCTACCTGCACCTGCACTCAAAGACTTCCCGGAAATAATAATCACAGAAAAGGAAGATAATGACCCGGCTCCTACTCCTCCAGCAGTCACCGAGTCCCGACTACCCAGACATAATAGACCTTGAAGGTGATGATCTGTACGTCGATGCGGTCGAACATCTACCACCGGTACAAGCAGCCGAGGATCCGCAACTGGCCGACGCTCTTGAGAACCCACTGCTGTTAGACATCCTCGACAACGAGCTTCACGTCAACGACCAAGCGGAGGAAAACGGGGACCAGGGCACTGACGGAGGCCAGCACAATACGCCGCCAGCGAACGATGCCGACCTCCTGGACGACGATCAACTTCCAGTCGTTCTTTTGCCCCCTGATGACGTCACTCCAATGGACTTGCCCATAGACGTGCCACAGCAGGCAGAGCCAGAAAAGCGATACATCCTCCGTCCACGAGAAACATAGAGAGTTTTAGTAGATCGTTCCGATACCTCCGATACTGCCGATCACGATACTCCGCCACTGCCTCCCTTGCGCATGCATAGTATCGTTATCGGGGCTATCGGAGGTATCGGAACGATCTACTAAAACTCTCTATTCGACCCGCGCGGTATCGCGATTGAGTGCCCCTAGCGTGAGAAGCCTAGTGCCGGGACGGCAACTTCCTCGTGAAGGGGGATCGCTGGTATCGCCACGGCGAAGAAGAAGAAGCGCGCTCTGGGAGCGCGTGCGAGGGAAACGCGAATGGATATAAAATGGTAGCCTAAGACCGAACGCTGTCGCTTTTTGGCCATCACGCTACATATATATATATATATATATATATGTAATATATATATATATATATATGTAATATATATATATATATATGGTAGCCTAAGACCGAACGCTGTCGCTTTTTGGCCATCACGCTATATATATATATATATATATATATATATATATATGTAACTATATATATATATGTAACGTGATGGCCAAAAAGCGACTACGTTCGGTCTTAGGCTACCATTTTATATCCATTCGCGTTTCCCTCGCACGCGCTCCCAGAGCGCGCTTCTTCTTCTTCGCCGTGGCGATATCAGCGATCATCACACACACACATATATATATATATATATATATATATATATATATATATATATATATATATATATATATATATATATATATATATATATATATATATATATATATATATATATATATATATATATATATATATATATATATATATATATATATATATATATATATATATATATATATATATATATATATATATATATATATATATGTGATGATCGCTGGTATCGCCACGGCGAAGAAGATGAAGCGCGCTCTGGGAGCGCGTGCGAGGGAAACGCGAATGGATATAAAATGGTAGCCTAAGACCGAACGCTGTCGCTTTTTGGCCATCACGTTACATATATATATATATATTGTGGGAACGAGAAAACGAACACCAGTTCTCGCGGTGTCCAAGCTCCGACTGCCCCCGCGTGCCAGCTCGCCCCCTGGTCGTCGGTGCTCTTTATTCTCGTCTTTTTCCGTTCCCCACACATTCCCCCCCTTCGGGGGAAGGGAGCGTTTGGTTACAACACTCTAGTTTGGTTTTGATGGCAGCGATGGCCGCCTGCAGGAAGCGGTCGCCCTCCTTGAAGAGGAAGTAGTCCTCGATGAGCTGCTGCTGCGTCTTCTTGCCCATGCCGGTCAGTGGGTAGTAGGTGGCCTTCAGCTCGCCCTCCAGCATGCGCAGAGTCGAGCTCACTTTCTCCTCCATCTCGCGGTATTGGGCCTCCGTCAGGCACGGGTTGAAAGGGTAGCCCTGCAACGAGCGTCCGCAGCGCACGCCGGTGGAAATGACGAAGTGGTCGTCGGGGGTCCACGTTTACCAAGATGCTGAGGTCTCCGAAGTCCGTGAGCGGGTGCTTGTCGGTCGCCTTGAAGCCGCCGTGGTAGTCCTCGATCACTGGGTTGAACAGGCCGGCGAATAGCGTGTACGACTCGGCATCCGGGGCGCACAGGCCGACGTCGCTGTCGAGCTTCTCCGCGCCGGACTGTATGATGTCGACCAAGGTGGCTCCCATGGCGGTTTTGCGAGTCTTGAGCTTTTCGAAGATGAACGGAGGACCGTACGATGGTATTGGGACTCCGAACGGTATCTGACGTGCGGTCCAAAGGACCTTTGAGAGGGCGCGATTCGGAGAGCTTGGGGCGGCGCGACGGCTGGCGGGAAGGACGGTGGAAGCAGACTCTGGCTGCACTCTGAGCTTCGACTGAAAAGTGTAGACTCTCGACGCCTGCGCTGGAACGGGAGACGTTCACTGTGGTCCTGGTGTTAACGTCCACTCGGATGCGCGATCGACTCATGGCTACGGCGTTCGCAGAGATGTGCTTGGCTGCTCGAGAAGGACTCTGCCGGCCACTCCTCTCCCTGCGGCTCTACAGCGACTGTGCCTGTTGCTGGGATCCGCACTCCCGGCGTCCTCGGAATCCCATGGTCTGAGCACGTCCGGTGTCCTATACCGCGTTCGGGGCCGTTGGCTTGCTGAATGAGGCAGGAGGGAGGGGGCAGGGAGGCGGATTAAAACTCGTCAATGATGACATCTTCGTGTGCGTGTGCTGCCTGGTTAGGCGCCCTAAGCCTCTCGGGGCACGATCTCGACACGACGATGAGCGCCGCCTCGACGTCGGCGGATGTTAGCGGCCGAGTTGCTGCCGATGCGTTGTTCTCTTGTCGTTGGCGACGCTCGGTGTGGAGGGCCCCGTGCAGATGACTCTCCCCCGCTATCATGGGCACGTGGCACGGGGCGCATAACCCGGCACGCTCTTTGTCGGTGTAAGTCGACGGTGTGTCCTCTGCGCACCGCTCATTCAGGGTGCGTCCCTGGAATGGTGCTGGGACGTCGGCCGGCGCCAGTCCTTGTGGGACCTGTGGCTGTCGGTCCCAGGGCAGGCGGGAAGCAAACCCCACGAGGCTGTGATGCTCCATGATGCACCACGTCGCAGCCTCATGGGTTCGGGGACGTCGCCGTGGGTGCTGAGGAGGCGGCCGATGGCCGAGACTGCGGCTGCCGGGGGAGCGCGACCGATGGTAAGACGACCGCCGCGGGGGTGGGTGGCGTGGCCGTGACCACGGTCGGTCTGGCGGCATGGCTGCAGGTAGTCGAGGTCAAGAAAAGGCACAATTAGACAAGATGGAGACGACGTTACTGAACTCTCAACACTCTTCGCCACGTGTCCCCCCCCCCCCCCCCCCCCCCCCCCCCCCTCCCCTCCCTCCTGCCTCATTCAGCAAGCCAACGGCCCCGAACTCGGTATAGGACACCGGACGTGCTCAGACCATGGGATTCCGAGGACGCCGGGAGTGCGGATCCCAGCAACAGGCACAGTCGCTGTAGAGCCGCAGGGAGAGGAGTGGCCGGCAGAGTCCTTCTCGAGCAGCCAAGCACATCTCTGCGAACGCCGTAGCCATGAGTGGATCGCGCATCCGAGTGGACGTTAACACCAGGACCACAGTGAACGTCTCCCGTTCCAGCGTATTTCGGTATTTCTAGCCGCAATCACGGCATATCTGTGGCTGGCTGTACGAGAAGTCTAGATGTGGCCTCGCGCTCTTGCAGTAGTCTAATCATACCGGCAAGAAGCAGGGGAAGTTGGTCCTGAAAGGTGTCTACTAGCGGACCGTCAGTGTTAGGGGAGGCATCTCTCGGTGTCGGGGAGGGGCGCCTCTCCGCCTGCAATTCGCGCGACTTGGGGTGCGCGATATCTGGCGGTGAAGCTGACCCCAACGGCGCAACATCGGATCCATCTCCAACTCTATGTGGGTCTCGTTCAATCGGAGGGCCCTCCCGGGCAGGATTTCGTCCCTGGTCTCGAGCGCGAGTTGTCGGTCGCGTATTACGTGACATTTAAAGAGCGAGTGAAAAGGGCGTGGATGTTAGCCAAAGCGCGATAGATTTACCTTGGTCGTGTCGACGTGTAGCTGCGGCGATGTTGGGCCCCACGTTGGGCGCCAATGTGGGAACGAGAAAACGAACACCAGTTCTCGCGGTGTCCAAGCTCCGACTGCCCCGCGTGCCAGCTCGCCCCCGGTCGTCGGTGCTCTTTATTCTCGTCTTTTTCCGTTCCCCACAATATATATATATATATATATATATATATATATATATATATATGTGATGATCGCTGGTATCGCCACGGCGAAGAAGAAGAAGCGCGCTCTGGGAGCGCGTGCGAGGGAAACGCGAATGGATATAAAATGGTAGCCTAAGACCGAACGCTGTCGCTTTTTGGCCATCACGCTACACACACACACATATATATATATATATATGAAAGGGGGAAGAGAGGGGGGGGGGGTTCAAATCGGGCGCTTTGTTCCAAGCTGATAATCGGGAAGAAATCTTGTTCTTTCGCTATACTGGAATTTTGTTTCCTTAGGCTCTATTTCGAAAGATATAACTATAATAGACCGATCTCACCAGCCAGTTCGACTACGCCACCGCTGCCGCAGTGCATCGAGGGAACTTTAGTCTTTCTGCACGTGCGACAAACTCGCTGGAGCTCTGCGCGTGTACAGCACGAGGCGGCACGAGCCCTATCATGCACTGCCGTTTTCCTTCTGTGAACTAAAGTTATGGCGGCGTCACGCATGCCACGAACGCTTGGTGAGATCGGTCTATTATAATAATAATCTCTGGGACAAAGGGAGACAGAGGACAAACACAAATCTCCAATATCTTTCTTATTGTCCAGCTCGCTTGCACATTAGAATTAATTGCATTATCATCACCACTATAATTAACATAAATTGCATTGATCTGTTTCAATTCATGGATGCTTCTTTTTTCACAATTAAGTCAAAGAAGGTACACAGAAGTTCAAGCGTTTGTCTTCTTCGAGCGGCCACTGGAATTTCAATGTAAAGGTACTAAAGTCCTACCGGAGCAGTCTCACCATGGAACTCAAGGACAGGGGCGGATCCAAGGGGGGGGGGGGGGGGGCGACGGGGGCGGCCGCCCCCCACCCCCCCCAAACAAAGTCGACCCCCCCTCCCCTCTTCTCGGAGGGCAATTTGACATGAGTGGACCCCCCCCCCCCCCGCACAAGAAAGAATGGGAGAATAGCACCCTTACAAATTCCCCCACCCCCTCCCCCCAAAACGGAGTTCTGGATCCGCCCCTACTCAAGGAACTCCTGCAATTGTATGAGTCGTTTTGCACTGCCCTGCGGGGAGTCGACTTTCGCGATTCGGCGAAATACGAATTTTGGAGGGGTTCAGTGGCACGGTAGGAAAGAGGCTTTGATCAAGTTGGGGTTTCACTACAACGTAGTAGAAGCCGCAAAATCTTTGTTCCAAAGCAAAAAAAGAAAAGAAAAATTAAAAAACCCTATGAACGTGAACATATCGAAGCGTTCTTCCTCCCTGTTGGAAAAATGTCTCCAGTTTTGCCTGAATGTGGGGCCTTCGAGACTATAGTCTTTCTAGCATCTGTGACATAGCTGCAAAAGTTCCTGCCGCCGAGAAGCGAAGTTTCTCAGACCGGTCCGTTAAGACTGCCTCGAGGTTAGCACGTAATAAGAATAGACCTGAAAAAGTGAAGAAAGAGTCAGAAGCCGGTTTGGTGTCTGTTTCAAACAGACCAAAGAGGCAGGTTTGCGCTTCTGTCGGTGTCTTGTATTTCAAGAGAGATAAAGAGCAGCGGTTGTTCCAGCCCTGCACGGTGAATTTGAAAAGGATAAAACGAAATGTCTTAGAAATACTGAAAGAATGTGAAATGGGGAAGGTCGCGAAAAAGATCGAGGAAGTAACGCGGGCCTTGCTTGCGGTAAAAGTTTCTTCTCTTTTTTTTTTTTTTCTAAAAGATTATAAGCTTTTGTTGTCACTTAGGTTTGTGGTGAATGAGAATGCTTCATGGCATAACGTTGTATCTACTCTCTCAAGTTGCCTGTCGACAATTGTGTTGAGTAGTCCGATTCGTTTGAAAAATTCAGTGAAGCTTGTTGACTATTTAGGTAATTTTCACCGAAAGAAGTGCGAGAGTACGAGTTCTTCGCTTGGTCACCTTGCGCCGTCTCGGATTGCCAGGTCCGGATGGGGTGACGAACTTCGTTGTGAGAAGCTGGATGGGTCTTGTCTGAGACTCAGTAGCTTCCCTTGGCCGTCGACAACTAATTCGGTTGAACTTGGTGGTTACTTTTCAATAAACAATTTAATACTTTTGAGGCGAATGAAAGTACACAAATGAAACAATACTGCAAAAAGGTAACTCCCCCGTGGGGTCGGGAAGGAGGGGCTCGGGTGTTAGCTTATCCAAACTTAGGAGTTCGCTGGCTCGTGGGATTACGTCCCGATTTCGGGGACAGAAGTCACTCGGAATGACACGACACTCGATTCCGGAACGTTAGCTCTCAAACTCCAGCACAAACTGAAACCGCCTGCTGCGTATCCACTAAAAATCGCTCGTTGGCCCATCCCCTTTTTGTGGACCGGCAAATCCTCGACGCGTCGTCAGACAGGTATTTCCCACTGGCCGAAAAGCCACAACCAATCGGCTAAATTTCTCACCATGGGACAATTGCTTACATTCCCGTGTGAGACCCCACGATCTGCGTATATCTCACGGCTAAAGATCAGGCGGGTTCGGATGCAAGCAAATTATATGTCCAGAACTCGCGAGGCGAGTCAGAGAGCCGACCCCGGTGTGGATAGCGCTGACTGAGCCATCCCTTCATTTATTCTGCTAGACGCGGTCTGACGCTGTCGTTCTACCGTGCCCTCCAACACGGGGGCGAGAAAGAACACACCGATACCAGAACCATCGCGTTCTCCCGGCCCGGAGCGCACGTTCCTATTCTCTCGGCAGAAAACGCGCGTTCCAAACCTCGCATCGTAAAGTACACCTGTCTCTCGAGGTCGCCCACTACGGTAAGTGTTTACGCCAACGCTTTCCTACCCCCCAAGAGCAGGCGGCACTCTAGGGCTAGCGGCCCACCCGCGGAGCCCTCGTCGGTCCTTACAGCGAGATGATGTTAGATGGATATAAAAGACCTGTATGACTCCCTTCATCAGCCCCTGTTGCCTTAAAGGGGCTATGCAACAATTTTTTTACTTTGCGCAAATACCGCTTAGAACGGATTCCTGGCGTTAATGACCTATGAAACACGCGTTCGTTTTTCACCCCACGCAATAGAAGTCCCAGAAAAAAATTAAAGGAAAACGAGCAGCGTTCACCCCCTCAACTCGCAGCCAGAACAAGCGGCCACGTGATCTGGAGCCCATTATATGCCGCCAATGTTGATCATAGCCACGCGCTGGGGTTGGAAAAGCACAGGACACGCGCTGAGTTCCAGACATTGTTATGGCTCGGCTATTGTCGTCGTTGCAGCGATTGGACACGGGCCACTACCCGAATGCTTCTCGAGCTATCAATTATCACGAGCCCAAATCGAGTGCCCACGCAATGCTCGGGTCCAATCTATGAACCGCATTCAAATATCGTCATATGGGTGTACTGCGGTCCCCACGTTACGTCATCGAATTTTGCAAAGGAGAGATTGAATGAAAATGATCGCTTTTGTCCTTGAAATTACACCGCAACAAAGGAGTTTCTTGGCCAGTGGCATTGCATGCGAGTATCCTTGAGTCCCACTAGTGCCAGTAAGCTCGTGTAAAGTGAAAAACATTCCAATTGAATATCGTTGCACTGCTCCTTTAAGGGTAAGTTGAAAACTTTCCGCCTATGACAAGGTGCTTGGGGCAGTTAAGCATCAGTCATTGCGTTTGAAGGATGCGGGTTACTCGAATAGCCTTGAAATGCTTAAAGAGTTTTAATTGCATTGAAAAGAAAACGGGGGAGAAACAGGACAGAGTGGTGTGTATTCCGCTTCTTTTCACGAGTTTTCGCACAGTATGACGGCGTTAGCGAATAGGTGCCAGGTAAAAGGGGTCTTTTACTTCAGACTACAAGTTGAACAGGCTGACGCCATTTTCAGGGGGAATACAAGGTTGTTTGAAAAGGCACGGGGAAGCCCCCGAGGTTCTCCTATATATATGTCGTACAAACAAAGCGCTGTTTGAATGATAAAATATTACTCGAGCACAAGAGGGATGTTCTAGAATAATGCAACGAACTGGGAAATTGCAAGGCACGTAGAAGAGTGCAATAATTGTTCGCCGGTGAGGGAGGACACTGTTTTATTGAGTAAAGAACAATTTTACACAAAGAGTTTTAAAAGAAACAATTGGAATTGGCTCTGTGGGAAATTGTATTAGCCGGCCGTCAATCGAACTGGATGCGGCGTCAAGGTTATTTTCTACTTTATAAGGGGCGGAATGGGAAAAAAGGAAACATTTTACGGTTTGTTTGCGTACGGTTTTGTTAGAGAAGTCTGAGCCACGTACCATTGGGTACGTTATAGAGGGCTGTGCAATGAATACGTAAAAGTGTGCAAACTTGGTGCAGGTCATGTGAGAGGGGTATTGTACACTAGACGGGGGGGGGGGGGGGGGGGAGGGAGGTGCACCATTGGATTTGTTATGGAGGCGTGGCTCAGGCTGTGTGCGCGAGCAAACACCGTGGAGGTCGTGTGAGGTGGGTGGCATATAAAACACGATGTGTGAATAAAATCTATTCAGCTGCGTTTGAGACCTGCGTGTTTGTCCCTTAATTGTCCTTAATTGTTAACCAGCTCGTCTGTTTATTAACCTTGTATTTTATGGTGTATCTACTCACTTGGGCTTCTCGGTCTTTTATATTTCTTGCCGCTTACTTACTCTTCCGTATGCAGAGCATATCTGCATTCAATCCAGTTTTCTCTGGTTTTTGGACATATCTGAATTGAGAGAACGTTCTCTCAACATTACAGCTTACGCGTACATTTCAATGCACAACGATATTACTTCAGTTCGACAGGAACAAATATCTGCTGTTCCTTTCGAAATTATGTTTTGAAAGTAGTTTCTTATTCTTATTTTATCTTTTTTTTTTATTTCGCTGGTTGAAACGTAAATAAAAAAAAAAGGAGAAAGGATAATTTACAATAGACACAAAAGCGTACATTTTTCGGCTCAATTGATGTCGCTGCAGTTCACTGAAGCCCACATATCGAATCTAGGTTTGTTTCCAAGGTCTGGAGTTAGCGCATATGTTCCAACCAGAGTTGTATGTAATCCGTTACAAGTAACGAAATTACTTGTAATCCCTTACATTTATCGGTAATTTAGTAACGGAATAATTACATATTTTCTAGAGCAATTTTTAAGTAATTCCCTTACATATTTACGTAACAGATTCCTTGTAATTCGCTCCATTTTGTTTCACCAACAACCCCCCCCCCCCCCCCCCCCCACCCCCGTTCTATAAAAGGGTTGTTTTCATTTTGGTAAAGTCGAGCGCCAGCACTAAGGGAGGCTTGGCACTCTTCAGTTCCCGAGAGCCTTTCTTTACAACACCAAGCCCCTGAATCTATTTTTTTTTTTTTAGACCCTAACAACAATGTCAGAAGACCCCAAATAGGTATTTCTACAAAAAGAAAAAAAAAAAGAAGTGGGGCAAGCTATATTTGCTTTTTTATACCCTTTGTTTTTTTCTTTGCGATCGAAGACGGGGAGAGGAGGACACCAAGTGATTGTGTGCCTCTTCGAGAAGCTCGAAGTGGTAAGCGAACAGATAAGAATTAACAATGCACTCCTCGGTTATAGTGACAACCACCATTTTTATAATGTCACAACACGAGACAACGCTCCGTCTACCCTAAAATCCACTAAAGAGATGTTCGTTCCTCGTTCGTTGCTGCAGAGTTTTCATCTTCTCTTAGAACCGGGTGCCTTGAAACCTCTTGATATCTCTTACAACGAGAGGAGACACTAGTACCATCTATTGGGTAGCAGTGCAAACTTGGCAGTCCGGTATATTTTCTATTTCTCTCGCGCATTATCGTTTCTTGGCTCGAAAAACTATTGTTAGCGTTATAAACGAGCCTTTCTTATGGGTATTACGCACATTGGACCTCTGAAATCCCGCAAAACCTTCGCTCTTGTGCAATGCAGTTCCAGGATCACCGCATAGATGGCGCCAGGGTGTTAGATGTGTTCTTTCGTCCTAAGAAGTTTTAAGAGGTCTCTCTCGGTCGTACTCGGTTGCAAGAGTGTGAACGGGCCTTTAGAAAACAGGATGTATTTTTTTAGGCTTCTTTAACCTTATTTGACCCTGTTTTAAAAGCTACTTACTTTTTTTGCGGTCCAACTTCTAGGGTTGGTCTACTTTATTTGCGAATTTCAGCCAGGTTATCCGCATCTCAGTCACGCTTTTTGTGTCATCTTTTTGCGATCATTTCAAAAATAGCAATTGTCTTCCTTTTTTTTTTTTGTTGCTGTTTGTATCCCAGCAGGATGCATCTTATCTCAAGCAGAGATTTTTACAAATAAAACAATGGTGGCTGATGTAGACATGAGATTCTGGGCTTGAGGAGAGAGTGAAACTCATGAGTGGGGCCATAGTGTGGCTTACTTATAGTACTCCGCCCTTCGCTGCCCGTGGCATCAGCGGAAGTCTATCTGGAGAAAACAGGAGTAAACTGCAATCGGTCCGTGCTCCGTGCGTTTTTGAACGGCATCAAGAAAGGTACACATGGCAAACGTGCGTTTACATTTCCTTGTTTTAACCGACGTTGTAATTAATTGTTGTTATGAATGTCCTGTTTTTTTTTTCTATTACTTATATTTATATATTAAAAACGTTTTCTTATTCACCAACACGCCTCAACCGAGGCTCGACCTGTTCAGAACCAAAGGACGAAGAATATCGAGCCAAACCTTAATTATTATTTAATTATCATCTTACTGGTACCAACTATGTTTTGATATTGTTTGGCAATATATACCCGTATAGTAAGATGTACATAAATCAATTCCTATTCCAGTTTTGGCTAGTTGTATGACGACTTCTACAGCTTCGCGATTTCGACAATAGAGAGTTTTAGTAGATCGTCCCGATGACTCCGATAACGATACCCGATACTCCGCCGCCTCCTTTGCGCGTGCATCATATCGTTATCGAGGGCATCGGAGATATCGGAATGATCTACAAAACCCTCGAATATCAGGCAGCGGCTGCAACGACGAAGCTTTACTCTATCTTCGAGGTAAATAGTACTTCCATTGCTCCGCTGAAAAAGCTCAATGCAGAGCATAAAGCATTCGTGAGGAACAATATGGCGCTCCTTTCCAGTGCCTCAGTTCAAAGGGTGTTCAGAGTAGCAGTCGGCATCTTCAGTAAGAAATAACGCAAAATGTCTGACGAGATTTTAGAGAGTCAGCTGTTGCTCAAAATACTCAGGGTCAATAAATGGAACAGGTGGCAAAAATAAGAACTTGAATAACCCTCTTCCCTTTGTTTCTTACTTGAGGACAATAATGTTGAAAGTAACGCCACGAAAGTAACGGATTACGTTTTGGGGTAACGGTCACTTTTATTGGAGGTTAATTGTAATTGTAAATAATTACAATTTAGCCTTGAGTAATTGTAAATGTAATTCCTTACTGTTCTTCAGTAACGTTCCAACCAACCCTTTGATTCCTAGAAAAGATTTTCGGAACAGAGTAACTTTAAAAATGGCAGAAGTCTATTTTCGAATTTGGGGAAGAATAGGGTTTAACCCAATTTTCAAGAAAAACGTTCGTGGTGTAAGTATTGGGAAATATCGGGCCTTACCCGTAAAAAAACGGAAGGACCTATTCGCCTCGAGATTCGATCGGCACGGCTCCTGTGGTGAAAAGCAGAACTACGCTTTGTTTAACACTTACTTTGAGCAAAACAAGTGTTACGCACGCGAGGCAGAAGCAGACTTGTACACGTTACTGAAAAATGGTAAGGAATTACAGTTACAATTACTCAAGGCTAAATTGTAATTTATTACAATTACAATTACTCTCCCATAAAAGTAAGTGACCGTTACCCCAAAAAGTAATCCGTTACTTTCGTGGCGTTACTTTCAACAATATTGTCTACAATTAAGAAACAAAAGGGAGAGGGTTATTCAAGTTCTTATTGTTGCAACCTGTTCCATTTAATGTGCTTGAGTATTTTGAGCGACAGCTCACTCTCGAAAGTCTCGTCAGACATTAGTGCTCGTAAAAAGCTGACTCACAAAAATGGGGACTGAGATGCAGATAACGTGGCTGAAATTGACAAATGAAGTGGGCCAACCCTAGAAGTTGGACTACACAAGAGTACGTAGCTCTTAAAACAGGGTCAAATAAGGTGAAAAAAGCAGAAAAAAATACATCCTGTTTTCTAAGAGAAGATGATAAGGGTGCAGCAAAGAACGAGGATGCTTGTGGCAATAACACCTTCACGTATTATCACATCACTTTTAGTGGATTTTAGGGCAGTCGGAGCGTGGTCTCGTGTTGTGACATTATGAAAATGGTCGTAGTCACTATAACCGAGAAGGACATTGTTAATTCTTGTCTGTGCACTTACCACCTCGAGCTTCTCGAAGAGGCATACAATCACTTGGTGTCCGCCTCGCCCCGCCTTCGATCGCAAAGAAAACAAAGGGACTAAAAAAAGCGGATATAACTTGCACCCCCCCCCCCCCTTTTTTTTTTTTCTTCTTATATTTGTAGAAATATTCATTTGGATTTTTCGACATTGTGGTTAGGGTCTAAAAAAAATAGATTCAAGGGCTTAGTGTTGCAAAAAAAAAAGGCTTTGCAGAACTGAAGAGTGCCAAGCCTACCTTTGCGGTGTCACGGCGCTCGAGATTACCAGAATAAAAACAACCCTTTCTTTAAAAAGAGGGGGGGGGGGGGGGGGGGTCATGAAACAAAATGTAACGGATTACAAGGAATCCGTTACGTAAAAATGTAAGGGAATTACTTTAAAATTACTCTAGAAAATATGTAATTATTCCGTTACTAAATTACTGATAAATGTAAGGGATTACAAGTAATTTCGTTACTTGTAACGGATTACGTACAAGTCTGGGCAGAAGCCATGGGAGGCTTAAATGCAGCACTCGCGCACTGGAATCAACTGCTAAGAGCCGGCGTACGCTTCCCCTAATTTTAATCTGGGTCTTGAGGCCAATATGCACGATGAAAAAAAGACACAAAAAATTTGCAGCGGCATTTCGATCTGTCGATCAAATATCACACGTAGAAATTCCATTTTATGAAGAACGCAGCGGCTCAGCCTTCCAGGCACGCGAATCCGTGTCAACGTCGCCACGTCCTCCTATTATACACCATTCCAATGTTTACAAGTCCTCAGCCCAGCGTACGATCTCCTCAGCCCAGCACGCTCATGTTCGTCGCTTCGGAAAGCGAGCAAATTACTCGCCATACGCACAAACACTGAAAATGGAACCGACCAGAAGCCCTTTTGGAAAGGTCAATATTTTTTATTATTTTTTCGTATTGTGTTTTCGAAACTTTCTCATGTATTTTTTTTTTTTATTTGCGTGTTGCTTTCTTTTTTTCTTTTTTTTTTCGCAATAGGCCCGTTACTTTCAGGCAGGGGGCGCGAGCGCGTCGTCAAGACTAAGTCAAGACTAGAGGTGGGAGCCAGAGTTGCGTGTCCGTTTTCTACGTGCCACCACGCCGCTATTCGCCGAGATCTCATGACTTGAGGAGCAGACTCAAATGCCGTGCAGAAAAGTAGACGTTGCACGCGTCCCGGCTTACGCTCCCCAGCTGCTTTTGAGCGCGCCGCGGGCCTCGAACGCGCGCGCCGCTATTCGCCGAATTCAGTCACGTGAGGAGCAGGCTCCAAAGGCCGTTCAAGAAAGACGGCGCTACGGGGATGAACGCGCAACTCTGGCTTCCTTAGGGAGCTTATGCGGAGAGCAACTCGTCTGCTTCTTGTGCAGGAGTTGCGGTGACGTCAGAACGACACCGAACTCTGATTGGCTTTGATTGAAGGATAGTGGGTAGACCTCAAAGAAAGCTGCCCTGAGGTCTACCCACTATCCTTTAACCAGAGCCAATCAAAGCTCGGCGTTCTGACGTCACCACAACCCCTGTCAACGTTATTAGATTAGCTCAGTTACGGAACTGCTCATTCACGTTGCATGCACAAACATTACCCCCCCCCCCCCCCTTCCCCCCCTCACTCACCACGACTCGCCTCCCGTCGTTCGACGCGCTGAACGGCTGCTTTGTTAACTGCAGTGTATTCTCTGGGATACGTACGCTTCGAAGCGCAGCGTCTAGATGGCGTTCTACCGTGCTCTGTGGCAGCTCCATGGAACACACAGTTCGGAAAACATAATCTGAATGGCGCTTCGAACGACGTGAGGCGGACTGAAGTGAGTGAGATGGTACGGGCCCCTTCCGCGGGAGTTCCACAACTGAGGTAATTTAGTAACGTTGGCATACAAATACCATCCAACTCGATGTTCGCAAGGTGATGACGTCACGAGAGGGAACCATAGGGGGCGCCACCAAAATATCTCGCCACCAATAGGTCTTTAGCTGTCAATTGTTGAGCTGCAGCGCTCCAGGGGAGCAAAATAAAATATATATAGGTCGCGTTTCAAACATGCGTCATTACGCTTTCTCACTACAGTTTTCTATAGAGTTGATTCGCCCAACCAGGGGGCGCTTCAAAATTGCGATGGTAGCGCCACCGCAGTACAACACATGGTCGTGTCGCGTCGGTCGCGTTCGTAGCGTTGCATTGGCGTCGCAGGTGTTTCGAACGTACGGTGAAAGATTTAGAGAAGGATAGAAAGCGTGCGAGAATTATTTCTCATGGTGAGTCAAGAAACGATAGAAAAGCTTCAATAACACGCATCTTCCGCCGAGAAAGCGGTTGATTTCCCCGCCAACGAATCGGGTCCGCCTCGCAAGTACGGCCGTGCGGCGTCTACGAGATAACTTTACAGGTGAGCGTCACTTGTTTAAATTTTGAGCTGTAATAACATTGTGCCTTCTCCTCTTAAAAGAAAGATTACTAATCACAATGAACCCCTGTTCTCGTGAGTCCTGTTAGACGACGTCGGGATACTATTTTTCGGTCGCTGAACCACCGGCAGACTACGTTCTCACACTAGAGGCTACGAGTGGGATAGCTTTTCGGGCTCGTCCACGTCGAAGAAATATTAACGTGTCGGGGATCGTGCGGGCATAGGGGGATAATTCCGGGAAGAGATAAGTCGCCCGCGTGCAGTTGCGACTACAGGTCCTCGCTGGGCTGGAGTCGCGGACCGGTGCGAGCATTGTGCCGACGATCTTAATTTTATTAGTGTTGGTGAACAGCCTGCCTTAGCAGTAGCGAACTAAAACGCCAGGGCATGACCTGAACAAAGGCCTCGTAGATTTATTATCAGGTATTTTTATCCCACTTCACTGAGGCAGTAGGTTGCAGTTACTGGGACCTGCTCCTGCTGATTAATGGTATTTTTTCTGCAAGTTTGAACAATAATGTGCCGCCAGATTCTGTCAGAAAGAGGGGCAAAACAGTTGAAAACGAAGAGGCTAGCCTAGACTAAATCTCCTGCATAAATGTCTCCTATGCAGATGACTGCACATAATTTTAGTCGAATTTTCATGACAATGTTCAGTTGCATGGATTTATAAAAATTTCATTTCTCTTTCAGGTTCAAGGTGTCCACTCCGCATGCAAGATCTTCAAATGTTGGGTGGGGGCTTGATTCATACTTTCCTGTGTGGGACATTTTAGGAGGAAAATGTTGTGTAACAAAGAAAACACCAGGGACACATGATAGGTTGCCAATTTTAGAACAATTTTTATTTTCTGGAAAAATAATCCATGCCTGTCAGTGTTTAATTGCTGCTTCACTGAATAAAGTTTGTTTTGTTGCATGCTTTCAAGCGTTTCCAGGAATGTACCGTATTTTGCGGGCTATACTTTTAAAAGTTGAAATTTTTAAAAGTTGAAATATCGTTGATTATGACGAGACAAGACGAATTTTGTGAATAAAAGAGTATATTATAGGCTCTTTTGTGAGCTAAGAAAGAAGACATTTCTCAAGGTGTGCCTATGAGAAGATATTCGTGACGACTAAGCACCATGAGTGGACAATCTAAGCAAACTCTTTTATATTTTACCCCAAATTTGCCCCTGCAGACTATAGCCTGGAAATTATGGTACAGCAGCATAATTCAACGCTTTCAAAAATGTTTTGTTGACAGTGAAAAAGATTTTTATTGAGTTTTATCACAACCACGAGTATAGGTAAACACACAACCTTGCGACAATATAAAAATTCTTCCCATGCTCTTAACACGGTGACATTGGCGCAGACTCGAAGTATGGCCGGCAGGCTTGCAGATGATGTACATGTCTCAAGAAGCAAGGACTGTCAAAGAAATTGTAGGGCCGAGAACCCAGACTACTTGAGGGATCTTGCACGGCAGATCAGCTGTTCATGATATTCCAAATCTCACGAAAGATGTCTCCCAGTTCGTGAGAAAGCAGTCATCACTTAAGCTTATCTATCTCTAGCCAAGCTATATTGTATCTTGGAGTACAGACTAAACCAAAACATGTAAATCAAAGACACAAGAGACTACAGAAGTTGCCAAGGAACTAACGATACTTTTAACTGGATAAGAACAGGGCACATATAGAGAATGCAAAATAGACGAGGAAAGGTCACCTGTATCTTCGAGTGAGGAAGTGAAAATTAATTTAAATTAACTAAGAATCTTTCACGAGCAATTACAGTGTTGGTAGGTTCCCTGCAATTAGTCTTTATTCGACACCTCAGCTGGCATTTCGTCTAGTAACTTGTTGCAGGATGAGCCTCAGCGTCGTCCTTGCAGGTGTTCACGAAGAGCACGCTACAGATCCTCGCTGACGTTGGCGGAATCAAAACTGAACCGCCCCCACTAAAAAATAAATCAATAATATAAGGTCTCTGGTGTGATTAGCGGAAAATCGACACGAAATAATAAAAACTACTATTGTCCCAGACAAATAAAAACGTAATCAGGCTTTTTCTTTTAAGTAGGGGGGGGGGGGGGGGGATGCATGTGCATATTATAGGGTCGTACATGATGGCTATAAACAGCTAAAAAAACGGGAACACACACGGCAGGACAAAGCAGTACTCGCAACCCCCAAAAGCCCCTCCTCTAGCCAGAAGTCTGCTGACGAAGTAAGAACGGCAGGGCGTCCTTTCTGAACGGCCGACCTCCAGCACGTCTTCGTTACCCTTCGCTTCGATTTGGCTGTACGTGCACGCTCGAGGCTGGCGAGATCGAAGCCCTATCGAAGGTTGGAGGCTAGTGCTGGAGGCGGGGGAGCTGAAGCTCCTCCCAGCCGTTCTCCACCTGTCACTGATTCTAATTGAAATACTCATGCCAAAGGGATCCAACATCGCGACCGGGGCCCCGTCAAGCACCTCGAGGGAAGGGGCAGACGCGCACGAAAATCAAGTATTCCGTCACGCAGGCACTGCCAACTGACTTTCACGCGTTCGGTAGTCATGCTGTTATTGTTCTGACACCAATTTCATTTCGTTTTTCCGGCGTATTGAGCAAAACTGACCTTCCAACGAACGAGAAACTTACTTTTGTCGAAGCACTGACGTGGTCCAGGCTCGGCGCCGTTCGAGTCTCGTACGGCTTTTCAGGGAAGCGGTAGAATTTTTAGGACTGACTACAACAATATCGGAGGTTGTTACTGCGATCAACAACGAAATATTTGTGCTAGCCGGGCTTTTATATCTTCTTTATCGCAATTAATACAATTGGCTAGCGTACCCGACCGCCTACGGCGGAGAAGCGAGGCGAAAAACAACGAGCCACTCGGATTGGGGCGTCCCGCCAGGGGCTCGAATGGCGCTGTAGTCAGCGGCGAAACTTGAGCGCTTCGGTCCTATACTCCGTTTCATTATAAGTGCCAGCCACGGTGGAAGAAATACTTTTAGGTGATGACTCTGGCCGCTTTTCCCGCGGGGGGGGGGGGGGGGGGGGGGGGGGGTTACTGCTCGTGCATGCAGCGTCCATGAACATTCCGTAACTTAACTAATCTAATAACGTTGTTGTATGCGGAGCGCAAGTTCGTCTGCTTCTTTTTGCAGGGGTTGTGGTGACGTCAGAACGCCAAGCTCTGATTGGCTCCGACTGAAGGATAGTGGGTAGACCTCAAAGCAAGCTGCCTTGAGGACTACCCACTATCCTTCATTCAGGACCAATCAGAGCTCGGCGTTCTGACGTCACCACAACCCCTGCAAAAAGAAGCAGACGAACTTGCGCTCCGCATTGAACATGGTGGAAGCATTAAATCATTGCCCTCTGAAACCAACGCTGCCACACCGTCAAAATTGAAGTTCTTACGTTAAGCGTGTTTCACATGCAGCGGTTTTGACCCTACAGCGGCGCGATTTCTGCCGTCGCGGAGCTCTGGCCAGCACCAGCGGTTGAGCGGCACGAGCGCCGCGACGGCAGAAATCGCGTCGCTCTAGGGCCAAAATCGCTGCATGTGAACCAGGCTTTACTCATATTTCCGTCGATGAGAAATCCTTTGCTGATGTCATTGTAAGCATTCGGCCAATCGTGGAAGGCCGATCATACCGACGCTTACTCGCGGCTGATGACAGCCGGCCGCCAATTCTCTCTTCGACCGAGGCAAGCCACCTCTTTTCAAAGACTAAATCAAAGTTACCTCAGTTAGGGCTCATTCACACTGGAAGCGGATCCGCGTTCGCAAAGCGGTTGCGAACGCGGTTGTATAAGGATTCAGTACATTTGCACGCGCATTTGATGACATCAAATGCGCGTGCAATTGTACTAGATTTTTATACAACCGCGTTCGCAACCGCTTCGCGAACGCGGATCCGCTTCCAGTGTGAATGGGGGGTAAGAGTGCAGTTTTGCATTAAAAACGTATGGCACTTCGTCTCGCCATACGATGGATATACATGTTGTAGTGTTGCAGGCACGTAGCCAGGGGGGGGGGGAGCCCATGGGGCCCGCCCCTCCCCCCCCAGAAATCTTCCATTTTGCTGGGGCCTCCTCTCCCCCCTCCCCCTCATACAACATTTTGTCATAAGCGGGCCCCCTCCCCCCCCCCCCCCCCCCCCCCCCCGAAACAAAATCCTGGCTACGTGCCTGTAGTGTTGGATGGTCCTTTGATTTTGAGCCGATTGAGGGACGCCGGTAAGGGCAAACGGACTTCTTTAATCCGTCGGATGGATGGACTGAGGGATGTTAAAGGGGCGGTGCAACGATTTTATGATTAAAAGAATTTGCATCTTGTCATTTTTACGTTGTTTATCGTGTCCCGGGGGATAGAGAAAACACCTCCTTCATTAAAAATGTCGCGATTCCGCTGCACAATCGCAAAGCAAAAGTCAAGCTTTTTCGTCCACCTGCAGCCCCAAGTGGCTGCCGAAGGAACTACGGCGAAAAGATTACGTGACCTCGCTCGGCTCTAAGCTGCAGCCTAACGCCCGCTAATGTCAGCAGAGGGAGGGAGAGGAAGCGTCCTCCGAGATAGCACACGGGAACCTACACGGCACTCCGATTGACGTCACTGGGAGTGCGACCAGGCGTGACCCTGAAGACTGGGAGTGAGTTGAGGGACTTTTTTTATAAGACACGCAGGCGAAATCGGTTTTCTGTTCTTTACTTCAGAGGTGTCAGAGGGCAACTTACACAAATATTTGACCGAAGTCCGGAAATCGTTGCACCCCCCCTTCAATGGCAATACCCTTTGTAACGGGCGTTAGCTTGCGCCACCTAGCCTAAGTCTAAAAAGACAAACATTTGATTCCTCCCGCCCTTCTAGCCATTTTTAATCCCCCTAACTATCACCAGGGAGTGTGGGATGTCACCAAGATGACTTTTGGGGGATTGAGCAGAAAAACAAAAACAAAAACATCACCCCCCCCCCCCCCCCTTCCCCGCTTCTTCCCCCCGGTGTAACGATGTGTGTACATGGTTTTCCAGCCCAGTAGACAAAGACAGTAACACGCAGATCTGGAAGGCGATTATTGGAAGGTTCAAACGGGCCGCATCACATATGTGCGCTCATGGCTTTGGAAAGCGAGCGAAGCATACGATATAGGCACAAACGTAGAAAATGGCACCTGCCAGCTCAGCCCTTTATTGAAGCGCTCCTTCAGATTTCAAATCGGTTCACTGATCTCTTCCTTGAAGCAATTTACTACGTGATTTCTAGTGATTCGCTATTATACCTGGCTACCGCGCTTTCAGTTCTACTTCATCCTAAGATGAAAAGAAGGATGCATTCAAGCTGCAGAACAAGAAAGGTAAAGTTAGTCAAAATAAAAGTGCACAAAAAGAGAAAAACAAAAGTTGCAATGCCTTCCACATCGTGAACCCTCGAGACAACCAAAAATGAAACAATTTATCTGATCTGGATTATCTATTCGCGTCGCGTGGCCGGTACTCATTAGATGACGCAGCGCAATATACCGCCCGGTACCTTCGAGGCACATCCACCCACTCGCGCGGTTCCTTTTGGAAAGCGATAAGAATAATCGTTGTGAGCCCCGAACCCTGCAGGCACTGCGTGGGCAGCGTTCTCTGGCTGCAGAAACAGTCAGTCCTCGCCGTTCCAGCGACGGGAAAGGAGCCGCCATGTCAGCCGCCTTACCGCCCTCCGTATCCGGCAAGAAGGTGAAGACGTCTTCAACAGTGCGTAAGACCCCCTCGTCCGCCAACGGCGCCAAGAAGCGGCACCGCCGGCGCAAGGAGAGCTTCACCACCTACATCTTCAAGGTGCTCAAACAGGTGGGATATTTAGTGGCCAAGCTAGCCGAGTGTGCTGGTGCAGTTGTAGCACGGAGCACGTGGAGCGAGAGCTCGAGCTCCAGAACCCAGGGATTTTGAGTTCGAACTTCAATCCTCTCCCTAGCCCTCGTTTCGATTTGGATGAACATCGTGCCGGCGTGCTGTCACGTGTCACTATATACCTCCGCGTGATGCAGTCGTACGCTGCACTGGCAAAATTCCTCATCTACAGCGTGGACGAGTATCGTCCCACCTCAAAAGCAGACCGACCGACTAACAATGCAGTAAAAGCTCAGCTTCCAGCATGCGCTCGCTGGCTTCGGCCGGACTTGGGCAGTACGTTCGACGAAGTGTTACCAAAGACGGGAAGCTCACGCAGAAGGCGCTAATCGCGAACTTACAATGAGCTTCCACAACGCTTCAACAACGTGCATTTCGCTCTTCTCAAAGGAAAAGCGGGGGCTGGCTCGGAGTGAAATCACTGAATCCTGGTAATGAAAGTAGCAGCATTATCTTCCCTGCCTGCTAGCCAGACACAAACGGATACTAACATATACCGACAACCGGCTGATCGGTTTCAGCCTCCATGGAAATCGCCATTTCGGTAGAAAGGGTCCTTTTGAACCAACCTCGCCAAAATCACCATGGAGCATTAAGATCGTATACCAAAAGCGTTCCCCGCCGATATAAGCATCCTTAGCGCTGTGCATGAAAACCACTTATTAATCATGCTTATCTCCACAGATATCTTGCAAGGGTACTGTTAAGCCTGGTTCAGACAGTTGCGTTTGACTGCGTTTGACTGCGTTGCGGCTGCGAGAAACCAGGACATCCCTGCTGCTAATACCGCGTGCCAAGATGAGTCCTTGAATTGGATTCCACGCTTCATACGAAGCGCAGATGTGCCGGTGACTGGTTTTCGGTTCTCGACGCAACGCAGTCAAACGCACTCAACCGCAAGTGTCTGAACCGGCCTTTACTCTTGCGTATTTCAAGACAAAACCATTTTTTTTTTTCAATGCCATCAGGCACCGACGCCGCATGTCGTGGCAGTGCGAAGATGTGCGCCTGTTTCGACGGTGCGGATAACAAAATCTCGGTATTCAAGAGATGTCTTTGTAAAGCAGCCGGTCGCTGCGAATTTGAACCGCTCATTCCAAGAAACAAAAATGGCAGCCCTAAGGGGAGCTTGGCGCTACCTTTCCAGGATCCAGTGACTTTAGCTCTGAACATGCGCTGTGAATACCGCGTTAAAACATGGCACCCTTCTTTTTTAGAGCGCAGCTCTTAGGCAACCGTTTCCGTGTTTCGCGGCGTCGGAATCGGCGTAACCCCGATAAATTTAGAAATCTCGGAGAAAAGCTCACCGGAGGAAAGCTCACCGCAAAACCGGCGGATGCGGAGAAAAGCTCACCGGCCATTGAGCGTATGCTGAGAAATGCTTGTTGTGTTTCTAAGGTCATGGAGTAATCGTAGTCGTTACGAATAAACCTTTAGTACACAAAGAACAACTACTATTTACAATCAGGGTGATTCCGGTATCGGCAGACGGCAGCGTTCGGCTGGCTCGCTGGCTCGCGTCGGTCAGCTCGAGCTCGCTTCTTCCTCGTCGTTCCGTGTGTCTACTCTAGGACACAACACTCCCTCAGACTAATCACAGTCCGTACCGAGACACCGGCTTGCGTGCTCTCGAGGGGTATCGGCGTTTCGCGCTTTCAGACGTTGTTCGGGCAACCGGAGAAGAGACAGTTGCTTTTAAATCTGGCATCCCATGTTCCGCTGATTGACTTTCCACCTGCTCTGGAATGAACAGAGTATCTGACTCGGATTCCCCGGTGCCTGCAACTTGGTTTGGTCGGCGAAGAAGTTGGTTGAGGTGTCGTTTCCACACTACGTTCGGCACCTTGACCTTGTAGTGCGCTCTCCCAAGACACTTCAGAATTGTGCCTGGAATCCAACTTCTCTTTGCATTTCGGTAATCTCGCACCAAGACACCGTCTCCTTCTCGAAACTTTCTTTTTGGTTCTTTCTGAGCTTGAACCTCCGATAACTTGTCTGGGTGAAGGAGATCCAATCTTGTTCTAAGTCTTCTCTTGAACAACAGTTCTGATGGTGCGAAACCAGTGGATGTGTGTGGTGTGCAACGATAAGCCATCAGAACTCGGGAAAGCTTCGTTTGTAATGACCCTTCGGTCTGTTTCCGCAGTCCTTGCTTGAGCACTTGTACTGCTCGTTCGGCTGCACCATTCGTTGCAGGATGAAATGGAGCGCAAAACTTGTGTTGGATTCCATTTCCCCTCAGAAATTCTTCGAAAACTTCAGAATGGACGGGTGGTCCATTGTCCGAGACAATAGTTCGCGGTAGTCCATGCAGTGCGAACAACCTCCGCAACACTTCCACGACTTTCTCCACAATGGACCTTTTGTAGAAATACGCGGTGCGCATGCGCGGAGTATTTGATGCGCCTGGGTTCGAGAGTATCTAGTTCCAAACAATCCGCCATCTTGCATTTCTCGCCTTTGAGTGCCTTGGAGACCCTCGAGACTCACGTTTTGATGTTGCGAACAAGGTGAAGACGAGTCAACGTACTGACGACGCCCATTCTAGATTACGACGTGCACCGCAATCATGCCGGTGAACTGTGTAGCCTTCGGTTGTCGGAACTATAGGAAGTATTCACTGGCGGCCATAGCTGTGTGCACGACTGCTGAGCGCGTGCTGATGGCGAGCTTCCACAGTTCTTTTGTAACGCGCATTTCGCACCCTCAAGTTTGCCAGTCTTAGCAGCCTATTGATGTGGGCTCGTTCAGAGCATGCGCTCTAGACATCACCCACAAATATGGCGCCCAGTGAATACTTCTTATTATCGCCCGGATTGTGGAATGGACCTTTTGTAGAAACATCGGCTCGAGAGTAATTAGTTTCAGTACCCTCTCTCCCTTCCTTCTGGCCGAGCAGAGAGGGAAGATGGTTTCGTTGTGTCGACTTCGGGGCGGAAGATTACGCACGATGGGGACAAAGAGTTTGGGGGAACCGTATCTCGGTCACAGCGCCTCAATGGGTGAACAGGATGTAGCTGACGTTTTGGGTGAGGAACGGGTGGGAGAGGCCTTGCGCGCACGTTGTTTTCTCGCCACTTAGCCTCAAACCCAGTCGCGTGTCTAGGAGGCAGCACATATTCGCCAAGAGGTCCATTGTGCTCGACATTATTTCCACTTCTAACCATTTAGAAAAGGCGTCGGTGACAACTAAAAACTTGGCCCCAAGGAACGGGCCAGCAAAATCGATGTGCAGTCTTTGCCAGGGTTGTTCAGGTGTCGGCCAGTGGAAATACTCTTGAACTGGTTGGTTCCGAAATTTCTGACACAGAGAACACTCTTCGACTTTTCTTACAATGTCATTGTCAATGTTGGGCCACCAATCATGCAGTCTTGCCAGACTCTTCATGCGCACAATGCCGTCATGTACGGCATGAAGCTCGTGCAGCACTCTTCCTCGGCATGCTTCTGGAATAACCACTCTTCGGCCCCACAATAAGCATTCTTCCTCCACCGTAAGTTCCAACTTCCTCTTGAAGTATGCTTCCATATCTGGACTTACGTTCTCAGGCCATCCGGTATGAGTGGATTTCAGTGCCTTGCTGTACAGTTGGTCTTCTCCTGCCTCCTGTAGAGTCTTCGTGTCTACTGGACACAGGTCTAGCTGTCCCAAGTAGAAACTTGTGGCATAGTCATTGACCTTTTCTCCTTGTCCATCAATTGGCAGGCGAGATAAGGCATCTGCGCTGAGATTGTCTTCCGATTTCTTGTAGACCATTGTATATTGATATGCTGACAGAAGCATTGCCCAACGTTGCAATCTTGCAGCTGCTATTGTTGGAATGCCTTTCTTGGGTCCAAGGATGGTTGCCGACGGCTTGTTGTCGGTTACCAAGATGAAGTTACGTCCATATATGTAGTCATGGAATCTCTTCACTCCAAAGATTATCGCTAAAGCTTCCTTCTCTACTTGAGCATAGTTCTCCTCTGCTCGAGCAAGTGTCCTTGACGCATAAGCAATGGAACGCTCTGTCTTGTCCGGGTACACGTGCGCCAACACGGCTCCAACTCCAACTGGGGAAGCGTCGCAAGACAAAATCAGTGGTAGCTCTGGATCATAGTGAGCCAACACTGGGGCTCTGCTCAAAATTCCCTTGAGTTCCTGGAATCTCCTGTCGCACTCTGGTGACCAGTTCCACGGCACGTCTTCATGCAGCAGAAGCGTGAGCGGCTTTAGTATCGTAGACAACTTGGGCACGAAACGTCCGTAGTAGTTTACAAGTCCCAGGAACGATCGTAGCTCGCTCACATTCTTGGGAACCGGTGCTTCCTGTACAGCCTGGACCTTTTTGCTCATTGTGCTTATTCCAGAACAGCTAACTGTATGTCCCAGGTAGTCCACCTTGTCTTGCATGAACAGGCACTTTTTCGCTAGCCGCAGTCCACGATCCTTCATGCGCGTTAGTACTTCGTGCAGTCTCTCTAAGTGCGTTGAATCGTCCTCTGCGGTTACCAAAACGTCGTCCAGGAACACGCAGACACCTGGAATCCCTCCCAATAGTATCTCCATTTGTTTCTGGAAGATAGCAGGGGCGGAGGCGATCCCATACGGTATACGCTTGTATCTGTAGAGTCCCTTATGCGTATGTATGGTGACGTACTGGCGAAACTTCTCATTCAACACCAGTTGCTCGTAGGCGTGTCTTAAATCCAACTTTGTGAACTTCTGCCCACCGTTCAAAGTCGTGAACAAGTCGTTTGCTGTTGGCAGAGTGTATACTGGTCCACTTCAAGTTGTGGATTTACCGTGAGCTTGTAGTCGCCACAGATCCGGACCTCTTTTTCTCCTTTTGGAATATTGACTGTAGGCGTGGCCCATTCACAGTAGTTTATTGGCTCGATGACGTCTCTTTTTATCATGTCATCTAACTGTGCTTCGATCAGATGCTGGAGTGCATAGGGAACTTTCCGGCTTTTCATGAACTTTGGTTGGGCGTCTGACTTCAGCTGCAGATTGACTTCAACTTCTTTGAAGCACCATAGTTCCTCTTTGAAAAGTTCGTGACACTCGGCCAGGATGCCTTCTAAGCAATGCGCATCTTTCACAGTATTCACCTGGAGTGCTGGCATCCATGTCTCGTCCAGGACTTGTATCCAATTTCTTCCCAACAGTGGTGGCACCTCTGCATTCACCACGACTAGTGGCAGCGTCCAGGTCTTCTGGTTGCTTGTGACATGGACATCCGCAGTACCACAGACGTTCAAGCTTTGTCCTGAGCAAGTGCGAAGCTTGGTCCTGAAAGGCTCCAGCGTGCGAATCTTCAGTTTTCCTTGCAGCCGCTTTGGAATCACTGTCACCGTAGCTCCGGTGTCCACCTCCATTTCCAGAGTCACATCATTAATAAAGACGCTTTTCTTGAGGGGTGGTACAGTCAGTAATTCCGCGTTTGTCCGCAGGACTAAATATTCTTCCGCTCTCTCTTCCTCTTTCAGCTGCTGCACGGCTCCTATCTAGGCGGAGAAAGTCGTGGAAGTGTTGCGGAAGTTGTTCGCACTGCATGGACAGTGCGAACACTGGCTGCACAGTCGTAGCCTTTGTAGCGGCAATCTTGAGGAGTGTGGTTGGTTTTGAGACAACGCCAGCAGGCAGCGCTTGTGCTTGCTACTTGTTTCACTTCGTCTTCAGCGGTGGCGCGTGCATCCTTGAGAATTTTCATCTGATCCTCAGCCGCTTTCAATCCCGCTACCAATTCCACAGCTCGCGTCAGAGTCAGATTTTCAATTGTCAGGCACTGCTTCTGGGCCATCGTGTGATTGAGACCACAAACAAATCGGTAGCGCAGTTGCTCCTCGAGTTTGTCTCCAAATTGACAGGTCTCCGCCAGCCGTCTTAGTTCTGCCAGATACGTGGTTGAGGGTTCACCTGATCTTTGATCCCGCTTCCCAAATTTGAAGCGTTCGGCTATCACTAACCGCTTTGGCGAGTAGAATCGACTTAGGAGTTGTACGAGCTCTTCATAAGTCCTCTTGCTCGGTTGCTCAGGAGACGACAGATCACGAAGTCTGGAGTAAGTTTTCTGTCCGATGGCAGTGATCAAAACACGGTCTTGATTTTCTCTTTTTGCAACTCGAAATACTCTTGAAGGCGTTCCTCGTACTCGTCCCAGCTTGTCCCTTCCTCATAAGGTCCAATCGAACGCGATAGGTCGTCCATGCTGCACCGTACCTGGTTCGGTCGATTCTTGCCCTGTTAGATCAGGTCTAGGTTGATTCCTCGTCGCCACTTTGTTGTGTTTCTAAGGTCATGGAGTAATCGTAGTCGTTACGAATAAACCTTTAGTACACAAAGAACAACTACTATGGGCCTCCTGCGTTGCCCAGGGGGTGCTGCGAAAAGGCCTTGTTTTGGGTAGTACAGACTTTAGCGTCTCAAACTGCCACGCATGCAGAAGCGTGCCAGCTCTGGTGCCGAGCGCGAGATCACGATGAAAATACAAAGAAACAACAAAAATTCGAACGCCGTCAAAGCTAAGACGCTAAGCGCGTGAGCCAAGAACAGCCGTTCCGCGCGTTCCAAAGTAGACATGACAAAGAAAAAGAAAAATTAAAGCGTCGCTTCACAGGTGTTTTGACGTCACCACCCAGAGATAAGAGACGCGTACCCTAGCGGTGGGGTCATGAATTTGGCACTTTTGATTGTCTTGCGGCGTTGAGTCTGGCCGATTTCTTGCGTCCAAAGGTGTTTTTTATTCTTCAGCACAAGACAAAATTAAAAAAGCTCAACCAACGTGCCATAAGTAGTGCGAGGCTCAATCAGTTGAGCTTGTACTACTCAAAAGGAGGGCGCTACAGTTTGTTCGAAGCTTCAGCGCAGGAGGCCTATTTACAATCAGGGTGATTCCGGTATCGGCAGACGGCAGCGTTCGGCTGGCTCGCTGGCTCGCGTCGGTCAGCTCGAGCTCGCTTCTTCCTCGTCGTTCCGTGTGTCTACTCTAGGACACAACAATGCTCACCGATTTTTTCTTTTGATTTGGAGGCTGTTGGATCGTGCATAACCATAGCCTCCTTTATACTTTATAAATGAGGCTATGGCATAACGTATATAAATTTTTTATCATTAAAATTAGTCAGCTTTGTAAAACAAAAATGTCCTTTTGTAATATTTTAAGCTTGTTGGGTATATTGCTCCCAAATTAATAACTGCCGGCGAGTTTTTTCTGTGGTATACTCTCTAGGCAGCGAAAGCCTAACTAAAAGCTTCATGAGCTTGAAGAACAGGAAAAAGATCGGAAGCTTAATAATATTTGCCTAAAACCTAAAAAGAAAAACTGTAAATACCGAAAATTCGAAAGTGCACGCGCAACGACGAGCACAGGAAAGGACGGTCAGTAGGATATCGAGGTTTCTTTCTTCACGGACATGCACGTTTTCTGGCCGTTCGTGCTGGTGTTTCCGCACGTTGCCTTTGTGTGATAGTGCCCTTCTACGGCGAGCCACCCATGACCTTCAGAGCTGCACACCGTCACCGTTGTTACTCGTGTCCTATATAAGAACTAGTCTTCTGTAATGTAGCGAATTGGGCGAGTTGGTAAACGTTATACGTGATGAAAACTGCTCAAACGACGAAGACGGAGTGAAGACAACAAACACGACATGACGAATTTGTACTCGCAAATGTTTTATTAATTAAAATAACAGAAAGGAAACAGCTTAGCCGACACTGATTACATCAACAAACACCTACTTATATATAAGAAAGGCACGACATAATCTTCGGAGCTGAAACAGTGCACACACCGCTATTCATATTAGCTCGCAAAAAACAAACGTCTTTATCTGACAGAGCTACCGACGGTGCACTGAAAAGCTGTAAATAGTCTTTTTTACGGGTGTCCGATGTTCTGATTTTATGCTTGCGGCGTCATTAATATACAGAATGGGTGATTACTAATTTCTGAGGAATTAGTAAATATGGCCAATTAACTTTACGAATATTACAAAAAAAAAGATGACAATTATTTTTAATGAAGTGAATTCTAATTGTGTTCAATTGCCACGTGTGACGCACAACCCGCTAGGCTAGGGAAAAAATCGGTGAGCTTTTCTCCGCATTCGCTCAAAGGCCGGTGAGCTTTTCTCCGCATCTGCCGGTTTTGCGGTGAGCTTTTCTCCGGTGAGCTTTTCTCCGGTGAGCTTTTCTCCGGTGAGCTTTTCTCCGGTGAGCTTTTCTCCGGTGACCTTTTTTCCGGTGACCTTTTTTCCGGTGACCTTTTTTCCGGTGACCTTTTTTTCCGGTGACCTTTTTTTCCGGTGACCTTTTTTTCCGGTGACCTTTTTTTCCGGTGAGCTATTCTCCGGTGAGCTATTCTCCGGTGAGCTATTCTCCGGTGAGCTTTACTCCGGTGAGCTTTTCTTCGCCGCCCAAATTGAGTTGGAGAACGTAGGAGCATGGGCGAGTTGGTTGCTCATTTTAACACACACTACAGCGCACACTGCAAATTTAACGTACACTCACCGAATTTTTCCTTTCTTTTTCGTGTAAGGAGTAAGTGTACGGTGTGAGTGCACGTTTGCAGTGTGTGCTGTAGTGTGTGTTAATGAGTGGGAGAATTGACGTCACGTGACCTCAACAGCAATTGAATTTAGCGGTGAATGAAATTGCTGTAGAGGTCACGTGACGTCAATTTTCCCGCTAAATCTAGCGAAGAAACTGAACTTGTTCATAGGTGACGTGACACCAAGTCATGTGACGTCATTTTCTCCGCTAAATTTAGCGGGGAAACTGAATTGGTGTTGAGGTCACGTAGCGTCAATTTTTCAGCTAAATTTAGCGGGGAAACTGTAGGAGGGGAGAGGGTAGGGAGGAGGATGGGAAGGTACGGAGGAGAAGCAAGGGAGGAGGACGGAAAAAGGAGGAGAGGGAACCGAGGAGGAAGAGGCATATACCCTCCCCTCCTCCTTCCCAAGAGCTGCGCTCTAATTTCGCATCACAGATTTGTAACGTCTTTCATTTTAGAGCGCAGCTCTTAGGCGTCCGTTTCCGCGTTGAGCGGCGTCCCCGTCAGCGTAACCGCGCTAGATTTAGCGGGAAAATGGACGTCACGTGACCTCAACACCAATTCCCCGCTAAATTTAGCGGGGAAAAAGACGTCACGTGACTTGGTGCCACGTCACCTTTGAACCGATTCAGTTTCTCCGCTAGATTTAGCGGGAAATTGACGTCACGTGACCTGAACACCAATTCAGTTTCTTCGCTAAAGTTAGCTGGGAAAATGACGTCACAAGTCTTGGTGTCACGTCACCTATGGACAAATTCCGCTTCTCCGCTAGATTTAGCGGGACAATTGACATCCCATGACCTCGACAGCAATTCAATTCCCCACTAAATTTATCAGACATATTGACGTCACGCGACCTCAACACCAATTCAGTTTCCCCGCTAAATTTAGCGGGGGAAATGACGTCACATGACTTGGTGTCACGTGACTCGTGAACAAATTCAGTTTCTCCGCTAGCTGTAGCGGGAAAATTGACGTCACGTGACCTTAACAGCAATTCAATTCACCGCTAGATTTAGCAAGAAAATTGACGTCACGTGCGGAGGAGGGGAAGGTACGGAGGAGGAGGGGAGAGGAGGGGGAAAGCAGGAATAGGAAATTAGGGGAGGACGCGGAGCAGGGGAGGGCGGGAGTAAGGGAAGAGAATGGGAGGAAGAGGAGGGGCATACCCTCCCCTCGTATCCTCCCCTCCTCCTCCTCCTTAAGAGCTGCGCTCTAATATCGCGTCACAAAAATCTGTAAACTTTAATTTTTTCTACATTTTTTTGTGTCGTCTAGGTGCATCCAGACACGGGTATCTCTGCCAGGGCCATGACCATCATGAACAGCTTCGTCAACGACATCCTGGACAAGCTGACCGAGGAGGCGGCCCGGCTGGCCGTGTACAGCAAGAAGTCTACCATCACTGCCCGCGAGATCCAGACGGTGACCAGGCTCATGCTCCCGGGTGAACTGGCTAGGCACGCGGTGTCCGAGGGCACCAAGGCTGTGGCCAAGTACACGTCCTACGTCAACGCCGCCCTCGCCATCCCGTCCCAACCGTGAAAACCGAGGACTTTGTCGTCGAACCTTTTTTGTTTGTTTCTGCTGGAAGCGTATATTAAACGCAACTTGATGTCCAACCAGAGGTGTTTGGCTATAGAGAACGCGCGTGCACATCATGAGACTCCGAAGTATGAAATATCCTGGCATGTAATGTACATGGAATGAAACGTCATGGGATGAAACGTCATGGGATGAAACGTCATGGGATGAAACGTCATGGGATGAAACGTCATGGGATGAAACGTCATGGGACGAAACGTCTTGGGACGAAACGTCTTGGGACGAAACGTCTTGGGACGAAACGTCTTGGGATGAAACGTCTTGGGATGAAACGTCTTGGGACGAAACGTCTTGGGATGAAACGTCTTGGGATGAAACGTCTTGGGATGAAACGTCTTGGGATGAAACGTCTTGGGATGAAACGTCTTGGGATGAAACGTCTTGGGATGAAACGTCTTGGGATGAAACGTCTTGGGATGAAACGTCTTGGGATGAAACATCTTTGATATAAAGTGTCTTGGGATGAAGTGATTGGACCTCTGGGCGCTCGCACAAGCATCCCCTTGTAAAGCCTGTCATCGGCTGCGTTTACAATGACTGCATTTTCATGGATGCGGCCGTAGCGCATCCAATCGAGATTTGACTATTTTGATTGGTAGTAGATGGGTAGAAGAGGTAGTAGGAAGACAGGGTGCGTGTGATTGGTCCCTGTTTGATTGGATGCGCTACGATCGCATTCATGTAGACCCAACCATGGTCGCGTATGAATGAGTTCATGGAGCGCAAACGTATGTTCGCGGTTCATGAACTCATCCGCGACTGTAAAGCGACGTATGGATCTCCCATAAAATGAGGTATAGATCTCCTATAAAACGAAGTGTAGATCTCTCATAAAACGAAGTATAGATTTCATAAAACTAAATGTAGATCTAACCAAAAATAAGATTTTTTGCGTCGTGACGAGGCAACTTTATCACACGCCCAATGACTCGCAGGAAAAGAAAAGCGAGACGGTGGTCTTGCGACGTAAAACGTGGCTGGAAATGCGGAGACGACACTTCGATTCGTCCCTCGTCGACGAGAGTGTTTACGCGTACATAAAATTCGTGGGTAATAAAAAAAGACGTTTGTGCCACCCGCTTTTTTTTTTATCCTTTGTTTCGACGGTAGTTTAGAAGTGTTATCTTCCTTTGTCTTGGCCCAGATCGGAAGGTTGAAAGAGACTACTCACATTGGTAACAAGAAGATAAAAGTGACGTTTAATGCTAAGTGCGATTGGGGTGGCCACACAGGCCGAGTTCACGTTCACCGTCGCCACACAGGCTGAGGTCCTGTTCACTGTCGCCACACAGGCGTTTTCTACGCAGCGAGAATGCACACTGAGTCGTAGGTCCAGAGAGACAGCTCTGCGGAGGCCCCGCCCGGTAACAGCCGGTTCCGTGTAACTTGATCCTTGGGAGCGGCCTCGGTGCCTCGCTCGGACTTCGCACGAGAGTGCGCGGTATATGGCTGAGCGCGCCGCCGGATACTAGCAATATGGGTCGCTTACTTGTGGGAAAAGTCTACAGAAGCAACGCATTTTAAAGGGGCGGTGCAAGGTCTTTTGTACTTTGCGAGAAAACCACCTAAAATGAATTCTTAGCGTTTAGAACCTATGGTTGCCTATGGTCCATGGTTGCCCGTACGTCATTCGACCATGCCGGTATTTTATCGGACACGAGCGTTCAGTTCACCGTGTTAATTTTACACAGCAGATGTAGTTTGAGTGCAACCAGCAAGGAGAAATAACCGTCAGAATATGCAGGAATGGCATTGAGCGCGTCATTTGGGAGTTTTCGTAGACCACGTTTCCCCCACCGCTAAGCCCTCCGCAACGAAGAAGTTGCTACTGCGCCAGCGCGCCGATAGCCTTGACTGTAGAGTTCCGGGTATCGTAGCGGGTTGCGGAGGGCGTTGCGAGACGGCGAAAACGATCTACGAAAACTCCCTATTAACACGCGTCCCCGTTATTCGCTAAACCGTCGATGCGCTCAAATGGCGCTTTTCGATCAAACGCCATTCGCTCATGTGATATGAACCCGTCAAACGGCGTTTCTATACACCCGGAGACTGGCCTTCAGAACGACGATTCAAACAACCAGTCACGCAAAGTCTCGCACAACTGGTGCAAATAAGTTTGTGCGCGATTCAAGAAAATTAAGCCACAAAGTGCAGAAGAATTTAAAAGGGAATTAGGATCGCACGCTGCTGATTTTCACCTGGCAAGCCTTTCAAGGCAGCTGAACAGTTCATTCGCTGTCAAGCGGTCAGATCGGCTCCATGCTCGAGTTGTGCCGTGCTCTGGGCAGACAAGTCCCAGAGGTCAAGAGGATGATCACTGAAGTGATGCGCCTTGCGGCACTTATAATGACAGTGCCAGCGTCAGCGGCACCGGCTGAACCAAGTTTCAGCACACTCCGGCGTATCAGGAATTACCTCAGGGCTATCATGTCACAAAAGCGACTGCTCAGGTGATGCTGCTGCACGTAAACATTGAGCGAGCAGCAAAATGTGATCTCAACTCTATCATGAGAAAAATCGTGTCGAGGACGGCCGAACGACAAACCATTTTTGGCCACCATTATTCATTATTTCACGCTGTTTTAACTTTGAAGTTGTCAACATGGAAAGGGGGGGAGAGGGGGAATAATTTTACCACAGCCCAAAAGCATTCATTCTAAATAAACGTTTGTGTTTCGTTTTAGAGCGCAGCCTTAGGCGCCCGTTTCCGGGTTGAGCGGCGTCGGCGTAACCGCGCGTTGCATTATGGGGTACGTTTCCCCGCTAAACCTAGCGGGGAAATTTTCCCGCTATATTTAGCGGAGAAATTTTTCCGCTAAATTTAGCGGGAAAATTTTCTCGCTATATTCTGCAGGTTAAGTATCCTCGCTAAATTTAGCGGGGAAATTCACGTCACGTGACCTCAACACCAATTCAGTTTTTTCGTTAAGAGGGCGCGGTACCTCTATTTTTTCGTCCGTTTCAGACACCAGATGGCGCGCGGCTCGCGAAGTGGTTCAACGCGCGACTTCTAGATGGCGCCAGTATCGAAGTGTGAAAAGGCCCGCGTTCTCCGCTGCGTGAAATAGATCCCCAAAATGTGCCGTGTTCTCCCGGCGGAGGAAGTTTGTCCCTCCCTCGCGCGCGCCTGGTCAGTGTGCATTGCATCCGACGTCAGTGATAATATGCGCGGTGGCCGAGTCCGGCCTCTGCGCTGT
Source organism: Ixodes persulcatus (assembly GCA_013358835.2). Classification (NCBI taxonomy): domain Eukaryota; kingdom Metazoa; phylum Arthropoda; class Arachnida; order Ixodida; family Ixodidae; genus Ixodes; species Ixodes persulcatus. The sequence goes on from JABSTQ010011552.1 coordinate 138,411, forward strand.
GTGATGCAGTGGGTGGCGCTCGTTTCTGTTCGGAGGTAGGAATAAAAATGTCGGTTCCTTTTTTTACGACGCTCGTTTCTATAGCTTGGGTTTTTATCTCAAGTGACGTACAGTACCGCCTTTTCGAAATCGTACTTTGCCGTGAGCGATTGAGAGTTAGGTTAGCATTTTATTTTTTGTCAGCACTACACGTTCGATAAAGACCTCGGGCGGCGATGTAAATATGTGTTGCTCCCCAAAGTGTGTCCAAGGTGCGCAGTGACATTTGGAAATGGCATTGAAGGCGCGCGACCGTCGGTTGGTAAAATACGTGCGTTAGATTCACTTATTCCGTCTAATAATTTTCGCCAACGTCTTTTATCTGTTTCGACAAAATACGTGGTCGAGTCTATTGATAACCTTAGGCAGACTGAACGTACGGAGTGTACGGGCTTTAAATAAATTTGCTTCGTTTATGTGAATGAGTAACTGTTTTCTCTTCCGTGCTCGGTGCTATGCAAAAATCGCTTATATGTTATGGTAGCGTAATGTGGCGGCGTTTTGCACGCTGACTCGCTATTGCATTCGCTGTGCACAATATGTGTTCAGATGGAATGTGTCAAATCGTATTTACGATCGATATGATGTATTTACTTTGCTGCAGTGTTAATTATATTCTCCTGATTTAAAGTGGTTCGTTCCTGATCTGAGCCCAAGTTCAAATTCGAAGGTACAGACAGACTTAGCGTCGTAACAGCCGTAATGCGCAGAAAGAAATTAGTACCATGAAAGAAAAACAAAAGGATACGAGGCGGCGCGGTGTTATAGAACTAATAAGTGTACGAAGGATGCCATCGTTCGTTTTTTTCTTGTTGAACGCTCCGCATCGCTGGGAAACGCTCAAGGTACGAGCAAAGACAACGAGCTGACGTGAAATTTCCATCAAGCGGAAAACGAGCGTCACTTTCATCGTGCGCTTTCATTTCGATATGGCGCAATATGCGCGCGAAATAGTAACAGGTTAGGCAACAAAATTTAGATGTTAGGTCTGGAACGCCGCCAGGCTCAGCCATGTTGGGGGCATCACTCGCGAGTCAATAGTCAAAGGTATTGCGCGTCGAACTGTACTTGTGAATTATCTGTTTCGGCGAAACCTTGATTTCGGAAAACTATTGTGCGTTAGAGATATGCATTGTGTTAATCAGCTATGATTAACTATCTCAATAGTTGCGCGCAGTACTTGGAAGCCACGAGCGAGAAATAAATGACAGTTGATTTTATAGGACAATCGCGACGTGGAAACCCATAAAATTGTTCCGATAAGAAGAGAGCTTCCCCTTCTCTTCAAGTACATGGGCTACGCTCTCAATCCTGCACCTGTGGTAATACTGCAGGCTCCTAAAATCGTTTTTCCTGAAGAACACAGTAGCCTTCGGAATTGAGGGGTGCTACGCGAAAGCGAGCGACATGTCACGGGAACGAAGGCGAGGTGCTCCGGGCTTTGAAAACGCTCCTGATCGCAACAATAACTTTTTTGTTTCTGTTTTTTTTTTGTCGAGGCACAATTTCTTTTTTTTTTTTTTTCTTTTCGTCTATCTTGATACCCTATCAGCGCAAAAACTACCACAAACTAAAAAAAAAAAAAAAAGATGGTGGGCATACAACGACAACGCATCCACTGGGACCCGAGTCAAGGCAAGAACAACTAACTACTAAAAGGAAAAAAAAAATCATGTTCACTTACACAAACAGAACGCCTCCATCGAAAGAAATGAATCATGCGCTTGTTCTGCCAGTCTCGCTGTGCGTCTGTCAAAAGCCACAAAGGAGGAAGGCCATCAGCGCCTCACCCCCCCCCCCCCCCCTTCCCCTAAAAAAAAGAAGAAAAGAAAGGTTTTTTGGGCGCCCACGGTCACCCAAGCGATGACCTTGGAAAGGTATGCGATTGTAGCACGTTTGTCCCCCGGCTGTTCCCCTGTCTCTAACGCCCACGGTCCGTTTCCCCCAAGTACCAAAGTTCCCGTCTTATCTTCCCCGAGTATCAACTCCGCAGTTATTCTGAGTCATTCCGATGCTTGCAAAACGTTGCAAAACTGTTAGACGAATATTTGCACACAAGTATACACTGTTCGCAGAACTATCTACACTCTACAGTGCGAAAATTCAAAAGCGCTGTGTTGGATTCGGGAACTCGCGTAGGTTTAGCTCATTGTTGGAACATTCTTATTCGCTCGATGAACTCCACAAAACTTGTAAATATTAAAATGGACTTTCCAGAGAACGATATTAGTTGTAGGGATCCCAGGCGACTGGACACGTCGCAATTATTGGTTGATTGAACATTTTATTTCATAATCACAATCGTATCATCAAGGGAAACGCCATTTCCTCATCACTTCTACGAACGGAGTTGCTGTATTCGTAGCACACGTCGACGGAAACGCTTGAAACTGTGCTCAAATAATACCTTCTTTTCGTAGGTACTGCGCAACGATAACACACAATCTTCTAACATAAACATGCTGCTCCACATGTTTCTTCACAAGACGCAATACATCGTTTTCCCAACTTCGTTGAAATGGGCATGAAAGCGCGTAACCGTCACTTGGTTGAAGTTCTACTTAGAGATTATGTGTTTACCAAAAAAACATCGTTAATTATTTATATTTTTTCCGTTTCACTACAAACCTCGATTCACTTCAATTTTTTTTTTTTTTTTTATGTCGTCTCTACAGCGCTTTTACGTCGGTACTTTCGTGTTAGAGGACCTCACATATGGGCTAAAAAAAAAAAAAAAGAAAAACGGTACGATCGATGCTGCATAGCCTCTTTTTTGTGGACATTAAAAAAAAAAAAAAAAGTAGAATTTTCTTTACTTCGCACTGCATGTTTTAGCACGGAAGTTCCTATTTGGTTATGATGTGTTTACTTTCTTAAAACATGTATACAGTAATTTAAATTACCGAATCACAAAAACGTCGAAATTGCATAATTGCTTTTCGTTGGGACGTCGTGACGACAGCGACACTCGTGTTCGCTCGTGGTTTTCGCCAGCATTTCTACGATGAATCGCGAGGATCGCGAGATGCAACAGCGTGACACTCCATCTTCTGTGACGTCATTTGTTGCCACTTGGGGACCACTTCTGATGTATGGGCAGATAGGACGCTAAACACATCAGTCGGAGACGCGATCCAGGGGCCATAGTACTGCTCCTAAAAGTAGCTGTCACGTGCTTTGCTCCGCGACTGTGATTCCCTCACAGCAGCTCTGACTGAGGATCGCCAAATTACGGTGAAACGGAGTATAGACAAAACAGACAGAAAACGAGCTGCCAGCACACGCTAGTCAAACTTCCAACAAAAAGGATTAGTTTCTCCCCAAGCTGGACGACATTTATCGGGCTTCTTTAGAGCTGCGAAGCTCAAAATCACGCGTACTCATAAGAATTCTTTCTCTCGCGTGTTTGTGATTTTTGCAATGTCCTGCAAGCAAAAAAAAAAAAAAAAAACAGGATGAAGTCACTTCGAGGGGGTACCGATAACTGCGAGCCACGAACATGAAGGATTCGCTAACATCCGTCAGGAGTGTGAACGGTAAATCGTCACGCAAACATATTCTCACAAGCTGCAAATATTTATTTGGGTTATCAAGTAGAATTTACTAGCGACATGTGATTATTGTATACAAGATACCATTTCTCGGTTCTTCAAGACCATTTCCCTAGTCTGAACGGTCGCGCTAAGGACCGCGGCTAGCCGTCCCTCGATAGACTACGGAGCTGCGTTGTGTCGTCTGCTACTGTACCGCCAACAGGAGAGCGATAGCTCTGTGTGTTCCACAGATACGTGTTGCGGTATGATTCTGTACGTCTGTCCTGAAAAGGATAGGCTCTGTGACCCCCACCTAAGCTATAGCTAAAACAAACAAAAGCACACTCGTTTGGATTGAAAGGTTTCCGAAATAGTGGCCAGACATTGGAAAAACATATGTCACAGAGCGTGGTTTGTGAAATGGCATTATTTTTTCGAGCAAGAAATCACCTGCTCACCACTGGGACGACGAAATCTTCACTATTTATTGCGTCAGGTGCATTTGCGCTAATAAAAAAAAAAAATCTGAACACATCCTTCTCCCAACGTCCTATGTCGAATAACAGACACTTTTTAAACATGTATGCACAAATAACTGATTTATTGCTACACTTTTTATACACGTGCATCAAACGACGTCAAACCGCATTTGGGATTAGATCTTGATGTCTATACAACTACATTCATATTTCTTTAGGGCTTTATTGAACGATAACTTTAACAATAGTTAATGGAACACGATGGCTCGATCTCACCAAAAGCCTCAACGTGCGAAGCTTCCACAGACGGTCGCTTGCGAGTATTCTCAATGTGAGACTTCAGAAGCTTTCGCCTGCCATAGGAAGCTTGCTTTCGACTACAGCACTGCACGGGCCCGGGAAGCGCGGAGCGCGCTGCTATGGGAGAGGTTGACTTACAAGATGACGTGTTACGTGATCACGTAAGATGACGCGTCGCGTGATCACGTAAGATGACGTGATTTCGTGTAACGTGATCAAGTAAGATGACGTAATTTCGTGTAACGTGATCACGTAAGATGACGTCAGTTCGCATGAAGTGATCACGTAAGATGACGTTTTCGTGTCACGTTATCACGTACGATTACATGATTTCGTGCTACGTGACACGAAAAGGGTGAGGAAGAACTAACGCTCACGCATTTCCATCGGAGAAATCCCATTGATCGCTCCACTCCAATTGTTTTTCGTTTTTGGTGTGTTTTTGATTTTGCTTACGCGGTTGGGAGCGATTGAAGGCTGGTTCACACATTTTGGTTTGACTGCGACTGCAACCACTTGCGCCGGTTTACAACCAGAGGTTGCTATGGCTACAGTTGCGTCGAGCATAGACATGCCTGAGCTTGAAAGGCACGCGTCGTACTCGAGCGGAACCAAACGCAACTGTGTAAACCAGCCTATAGAGTCCGTTTTGCATTTTATTGTGGTGCAGCGCTACACGCTGATTCAAGATTTCGGGTCGGTGTGGTTCTTGGAAGACAACGCCAACAACATTAGTGTCGTCCGGAAGCATTGACCTGAGAAACGCGCCTCTTCGCTTGGGGAACTAAGATGCGTTGATTGTTTTTTTTTTTTTTTTTTTTTTTTTTGCCTACTACCGACCATTTAAAAACTCGCCTTCTGGGTGCCACCAACTTCGTCTACTGGGCAGTGAAGCGCGTTCGAGCGTGCGCAATAGCTCTCTAGGCCAAACGATTGTACACTGCGTATGCGTTCACAGCTCAATGACTTAGGCATTTTTCGTCGGGATAGATGCTCCCACGAGAAGAGAGTATGAGATATGTGAATAGAATTGGAAACTTGAAATGTTTTTGTCCAATCGCATTTTTCGTCCTCGGTTATCAACGCTTTTTAGCGTCATCACGAGACGTTCAACCATAATACACTGGTGTTTAAAAAATGAGCACCGAAAAACATGCACCGATTTTTCCTAAAAAATAAACACCGGAAAAAGCATACCCTAATCATTACCCATGTCACCTTTTTGGGCAATATGTGAATTTCCAGAAGAACAGCGAGTTATCACCCTCCCCTAGGAATACCCTGACTACAGAGCAGGCGACCCGTTTTTCCTCGCGTCAGATTGCGGTGACCACGAACCGTACGGAGGTCACAGGACGTCCGTGAAAAATATAAAGGAGGCAAAGAACGATCTACTCTGTGCACGTTTCATCCCCGATTTCCACGACCCCAAGGCCGAAGGACGTTTGTGTGAAAGATAACGATAAAATAAAACGTTGTGTAAAAAAAAAAAAAAAAAAAAAAAACGTTTTAAAAGACAAAAAAAAAGTACAAACAAGCACAACGCATTGACGGACCGCGAGGTTGTGGAACACCTCGCGGTCCGCTTGCCATAAAACGGTTGTCTTCGACTCATAGCTCCAAGGTGAATTTGCCACGTGCGAAAACACGGAGACCTACCCACCGAGAACCAGGAAAACGAGACGCGCACACTGACGCCTCGGCGTGCAGAATGAAACAGGATACGGGCGCGGAAGAATACCTTGCACAGTGCCACCGACCCGGCCGATCGCCGAACGGACAATTTCGCATTTCGTGGACAGCGAGCGCTACCTCACGGGAGAGAGAGGTACCTTGAAAACAATGAAAACAAGCACCGACACCTTGGTTCTTTATATTCGCTGTAGATACGGAACAGATCGACTTACATGAATAATTTTGATATTATTCGATTCCGTAATAAATTTAGAAGACATTAAGCGAAATACTTTTTCTGTTTTCATTTAGATAATTTTGTAAATTCGCTCCGAACGCAAGAGTGCCGAATTAGCCGATTTTGACCATTTTCATGATTTTTTAAGAATATAATTAAATTTATAATAAAACATTTGTTCCGCTTAATGTCTCGATAATGCCTCAATGTCTTTAAAGCCGAAATTTTCAAGAATATCCGTACAGCCGTTATTATGTGAGAATTTTTCTAAGTTGGCGAAAAACCTCATGTATTCTCTATGGGGCTCTGAGGTGCGCCCCCTCTTAAGGGAAAATTTTTCTCTAAATTTCCCCGCTAAATTTAGCGGGAAAATGTCCCTGCTAAATTGAGCGGGAATATTTCCCCGCTAAATTTAACGGAAAAATTTCTCCGCTAAATTTATCGAAGAAATTTTCAATAAATTTTCCGCTAATTTTAGTGGAAAAATTTTTGCTAAATTTAGCGGAAAATTTCTCGCTAAATTCTATATTGTTCGAACTGTTTCATAGCCCCCCCCCCCCCCCCCCCCCCCCCCCGAAATATACTTCTGACGCCACTGCGTGTATGCGACTGGCGAGTGAAAGCTTAGTGGCTCTAGGTTGTTCAACATGGTATGTGCCCTTTCTATTCCCACAATATTGTTATTGAGAGAGAGAATACACGATCATGTGGAAAGTGCAAATATTTTGGTGGGGAGGCACCCACTTGAGTGAATGACGCTTTAGCGAGTGAGATTTCGTCCATGATGTTTCATCAAATGACGGTATTCATTTGAGCGAATGCAGTCGCCCGGTCGCCCAGGTAACATTAGTTAATGTCAATTAACTCAGTTTAAACGGTTGATGCCCATATCTTAAAATGTAATTGAAGTATCGGGTGTCTCAAATAGCGGCCAGGCTCTTTAAAATCGACCGCAAAATTCGGTTTCTTAACCTATCGCGCTACGATTTCGTGCAACGTTCCCCACAGGAGGTGCATTTTTCTATAAAATTTGCAAAGTGCGAACTTACGCGATGAAAAAGTAAAGAAAGAAAAAGGGAAAAAGGCTTAACTCCTATGGAAACCCAGCGAAGTCACCGGTCTTCAATCAATAGGGCGCCCTATTGTTTGAAGACCGGTCGCTTCACTGCGTTTCCATAGGGGTTAAGCCCCCATTCTTTTCTTTTTTTTTTTTTTTCGTTTTCCTCAGGTAAGTTTGCTCTTTGCAAATTTTATAGACAAAATGCACCACCTGTGGGCAACGACACCGAATTTTGCGGTCGATTTAAAGACCCTGACCGCTACTTGAGACACCCGGTATCTAAAAACAGCGGAATGCGGAGTGCAAGTCGTCTGCTTCTTGCGCGGGAGTTGCGGTGACGTCAGGAACACGCCGAGCTCTGATTGGCTTTGATTGAAAGGATATATGGGTAGACCCGAATGCTAGATGCCTTGAGGCTACCCACTATTTTGTTCAATCAGCCAATAAGAGCTAGGCGTTCTGGCATCATCGCAACATCTGTGCAAGTAGCAGACGAACTTGTGCTCCGCATTGAACAAGAAGAGACGGGACTCGGCGCAGCTAGAGAGCGCAGCGCTGACTCCCGTCTCTTCATGTTCTTCGTCCTTTTCGAGTTGCTTGAAAAGAATGTTTTCACCGACGTCATTTTGTCCACTATTTTGTTGTTATGAGTAGTCTTGCGCGTGCGGAAGGCGAACACTCCGAATATTCACATCACACCCACAAATTGGTAGTGCACAAAAAGAAAACTTAAAAGTTTCATCATGCTGACATTTAACAACAAAATGGCGGATTGACGTCACGTGAAAGAGGTGATGTGCGACCAAACTAAAATGACAAAGACAAGTCTGCTTATCAAAAAAAAAAAAAAAAAAAAAACACGCAAAAAGCAGCAGGGTGGTTTCATTTGAAATCGAACACGCTTGTCGGGGTGGGTCTTTCGATGTTGTTTTTTTTTTAAATATATGTAATTGCCCCATTTCTGGAAAGAGCAAAACCGCTTTTCAAACTTTTTTTTTTTTTAATATTTCGCTTCACAAAAAATTATTGAGTGTAGCAGGGTGAAAATCTGTTCTTTACTCCTTGATTTTTGTACCCAGTTCTGTACGCTGGTATGAATACGGGAAGCATACAAAACTCGCAGTAATTTTTTGTGCTCTTGTGTGTTATTTCAACTATTTTTTAGCTCGGAGGAAAATACTTTTGTATTTTTTTTATTGAGGTAAAAAATGCCAAACATCGTCTCTTTGACAATCCGGTGACATTTTCAGAGCCTTGTAACTCATGAGTTATTATATTTGTCACTCATTAAATACTATGCGGGTGTAGCCCTGTGCATGGGCTATCGACGGGCATAAGTTTAGTTGTTTGTTTTCATTGAATTTTTTATATAAAGTTTGAAATATCGTCGAAAATGAAATTAACCGATATTTTGAACCCGCTTTATCAAAAATGGACATTTTTTATTTCGTTCAATTTTTTTATTATTGCTGCCGATCATATAAACTTTCAATTGGCTTGATGCGATTTCCCCCTTTTTCTGTTGTATCTTCTCTAGAAGTGATCGAAATTGCTCCTACGTGACAATGCGGTGACAACTTCAGAGCCTTGTAACTCATGAGTTATTATATTTGTCGCTTACCAAATACTATGCGGGTGTAGCCCTATACATGGAATATCGACGGGCATAAGTTTAGTTTATTTTATTTTCACTGAAGTTTTTATATAAAATTTGAAATATCGTAGAAAATGAAATTAACCGATATTTCGGACCCACTTTATCGAAAAAAGGCCATTTATTATTTCGTTCATTTTTTTTTTTTTTATAATTGTTGCCGATCATATGAAATTTCAATTGGCTTGATGCGATTCCCCCCTTTTTCTGTTGTATCTTCTCTAGAAGTGATCGAAACCGCTCCCACGTTCTCAGAACGGTCAAACGCAGTTCCCGCAGGTCGGCTTCGCTGCAAAGACTATACAGCTTATTTGTGTGTTCAAATGCAGCGGATAAATTCATTTTGATTGAGAACACTCGTGCTTGGCTACATATTGTATTTTCTTAGTTCTTTAATGATGGCAACTGACATTCCTTAGTCTGATAGTTAGCGGTGCAGCGGATGTTCCATTATCCAATGTCTAAAGCCAGGGCACAAAGGGCGGAGAAAACGGAACGAAGAAGTGAAAACCTCGCGAGCACAGCTGTGATCGACGCACTGGATCGACTCTAAATGTGCGCGAGCGCACGGGTACTCATGGCTTTAGCTTCATTGCCAAAGGCGAGCATTCCAAGGATCCAAAAGACACTCTCCAATGTGTAACATCACGCTGAATTAACGCATTCGCGTTACGTGAATCGCCATCAGGCCGTTCCGATACCTCCGATAGCGATACGATTCACGCGCAAAGACGGCGGCCGAGTATCGGGTAGCGCCAAGTTTCGGTTTCTGTTTGAGGAATTCGAGTTGAAGCGCTTTTTGTTGCAGAACCTTACTACCTTATAAAAACGCGCCGAATGTTTACGCATCTGCATGTTTTTTTTAAACCTCCTGCACTCCTATATGAAAAAATAGCAAAAATTGAAACATATGTATTTGCAGCTACCCAGTACGCCACCATCTTTGGAGCTGTCCGAGATTCGGAGCCGAATCCGAAGATTCGGAAAGATTCGGAAGAGTAGCCGAATCTCAAGGAACCTCTTACTCTATCGTTGATGTAAACAAGACGAAATCTGATTATATGCAGTAACAGTACCTAGAAAAAACAGAACTGACCGCATTCGCAAGGTTTACGACAAGGTTCACGCCAAGTTCACGCTGCCATCTGCAACCAACAACGAATCTCCGAATCTGACGGATATTCGTCGCGGGAAGTTCGGAAATTTCCGAATCTGGGCGAATCCGAATCTTCGGTGATTCGTCCCACAGATTCGTCCCATCACCACCCAGCGACCCAGCGACTCCACCACTCCACTGAGCCACTCCAGCAGGCTCCAGCCGCTCCAGGAACGTGCGTCCGCTCGCTCACGACCGCCGTTCGTCTCCCGGTCCCCCTTCATATCACCAACGCCTCCGTTGATATCACACAGCTGCCACAGCGACGTCCCCGCAGTTCGGGCTTCTACGAATGACTTCAATTCGGGGGCCATTTTATTAGTGACGGGGGGCATCGTCTTCCGAATCCTGGAAGGGACTGTGCATCCGGATCATCACAATGGAGGTAAACGACCGGTTGATTGACATCGAAGGCTGCGATTCTCCGTCGAGCGTCGGGATTTTGACGACGACATCGCGCTGTCTTTGTCGTATCTTGTGCGGGATACTGCTGGGTTATTCTGTTTCGTTAATGCATGTTAAGGGGGTTGGCGTAGGAGGGCATGAGAAGCGGCACCGCGGACCTCCATGGTACGGGTGCCTTTCCGCGGTGCCGCGGCTCTCCAGAGCCAAAAAAATAAAGACTAAAGCGCCTGTCCGTGTTCTTAAATTTCTTTGTTCCAACAAATCTCGTTAAATTACGCTAACATGGCAGTGTTGAGCGTGAACCCCGTCAAACTGACTCATGTGCTTTGTATGTACTCGATGCGTTTATATCTTCTGGAGGTTGCACGCCGCGACCACACGACATGACGTCATAAAGAACGACGTTCTCGCTTTACATATGCTGTCCCTCCCCCCCCCCCCCCTTTTTTTTTAATGCACTGCAATGACATTGCATGCTGGATGATCTCGCGGAGGGTATGTCGTAGTGATTTGTACTACTGTACCTTAGACGTGACGGATCTCAAGTGGCAGAAGCGGGGGGGAAAGGGGGGGGGGGGGGGGGGGGGGCTGGGCTGCCCCGGGTGCAGCGTGCAGCTCTCCGGGGGTTGTCGCGGCGGGCCACGAGAAGGGGGGAGGGGGCATGGTGGTGGGTAACGAGCGGCTGTGTGTGTGTGTGTGGGGGGGGGGGGATGCCGCCGGTGGTCACCGCCCCGAGTGCCGCTGACCCTAGTGACGCCACTGGGCGCGTTCAGTAGCGGCCCCCTCAGCTCCGAACGGAGTCACTCGAGTCGGAGTCATCGGAGCGCCTACTGAACGGCAAAAAAAACCGCAACTCCAAACCTGCTTCTACGCAATTTCCGCTTCCTCCCCTGTGCCAGACGGTTTCCGAATAAACTGGAAGCAGACGATGGCCAGTACGATCGCTTTTATTTGACGCCGGTATTGAAGAAGTCTTGACAAGGTCGCTGAAGAAAAAGCGAGTGACTTTGCACATCAGCGCTGCTGTTCGAAGCGATGCAACGCGATCGAGCCCTTCGCTTGGCGGTGCAAAGGCAGCTACTGTTATAAAAACCGACAAAAACGTCGTCAGCACACGCAAAATATAGAGCTCGGCGAATCTACGCCGCCGGTTGCGATACTTTTATACGGCCATACATTTGTTCTGCCCTTCGTAACAAACTTCCTATAAAATGTATTCGTATACACACAGGAAATTCGGCCGCACTCGGCGATCAAGGTTTTGTCGGCCGAAGCGAGCGTCAGCCAACATGCACCCCGATTTAGCTACGCAAACAAAACGTCAATCGGGATCACGCTCTGCGTGAGTGTCCAACCGGCTACCGAATTCGCGTTCATACCCTGCCTTGCTCTGTTCAGCGCGGACAGGACTATCGTCGATATTCACCGAGTTTCCGTGCAACGGCGATCAAGACACGGCATCAAATGAACGTTTACGTTGTTTATTAGCATATTCAAACCAAACAAAATATGGTCCAATGCATTTTCCGAAAAAAGCCTTACCTGGAAAAGAAATTTGAATGCGTCATTCGTCTTACCTTGAGCAGTTTTCATTAACAAAAGCGAGCTAACCGCACACCCGCGACAGAACCGACGCAGCATATCCCGCCATTTTGTTTTGTTTTTTTCTCTTTTAGCACCGGAAATCGTCACCAGTCAGGAAATGACGTCATCTTTAGCTCCTTTGACTCTACGTGCACCGTCTCCGGACTCGGTGCTTTGGAGCTTGACTCCAAAGCCCCGGAGTTACGTGCACCGGAAGTGACTTTTGGCCATCCAGTGGAAAGAGTCGGTGACTCCTTGACTCCGGGGCCGCTACTGAACGCGCCCACTTGCTGTTGTAAAACATCATACCTGCTGCCGTGTCTGTGACACTATTTTAGTGGTCGCTTTACTGCGATATCACACGCATCATACGTAGACTGTCTTCCATGATCTTTTCCGAAGACAGCGTCCCACATTCCTGTATATTTGCCATCTGTAACTTTTGTTTCTTTTTCTTTCGGTGGCGGTTTCTGCAGCATGACTCCCGTTCGTGGCACCCAAGGCATGGACCGTCCGGCCGACCCACAGGCTTCAAGCCCCACCAAACCACACACCCTGGCCACCCAGCTGATAACCCACCCAGAACCCGGGGCCGGAACCACCGTCTTTATGCCTTGCACCTGCAGCACAACTGCCCAGATCTTCCACCCGTCGACGACCTGGTCACTCGGCTCCAGAGACTGCAGGACCAGTTCCAGAGACACGGCGTGGACATGCAGGCACCATGCACCCACGGAGACCCTAAGGGCTGTTGGATTCTCTATGAGGCAACTGCTTTCAACGCTGTCCTACAGCACGTGGAAATTGAGATTAAGGAGGTCGAGCCCAAGCGTCTGGCCATTAGCTCTCTGGAGACCCTCGTATTTGTCAACCTGAGAGACTCCTGGGTCTTTGATGCTTGCATCCTCTTTCACCTCCTTCTCAAGGGCCATCGATGCATCAAAACCGCCGACTTCTCCAACAGCGCGCTGGCACAGGGGTACCCGACGGTGCTGAGTGACGCACTCTCCTGCAACCGGGGGCTGTGTCACCTGAAGCTCTCCTGCTGGGAACTGTCTATGAAGGCGCAGCACGCGTTGGCCTACGCCCTCTGCAAAATGACCACACTGGAGACACTGAGTGCCGACAGGTTGATCGTCCAGCCGCAGCTGGCCGCACGTCTCGCGGACATGTTTGCTCGAAGTCGGACTCTGAGGACTGTCGAGTTACTGGAGAACGATATGTCTCCCACGGCAGCGGACAAAGTGATGCAGGGACTCTGCAAGAACTTGAAGCTCCGGGTCCTGAGGTCCACAGACAATTCGCTTGGCGACATTGGCGCAGAGGCGATTGGGAAGTTGCTTGGCAACGGGTCATCCGAACTAGAGGAACTCTCGCTCAAGAGCATAGAGAACTTCAGTGAGACACAGGTCGTTTCCATCGTTGTGCCTATCGCCATCAACCATAGCCTGCGAACGCTTGTGTTGCACGCATGCTGCCTGACACCAATTTCTGGCGCCGCGCTGATGGACGCACTTGCTGCCAACAACACTCTGACGACGTTAAGCCTTGTTGCCTGCAACGTGGGCCACAGCATCGCTAGGGCCTTCGCAAACCTGCTCGAAGTCAACACTTCGCTGCAGGACATCGACCTGAAGCACAACCGCTTCAATGATGTGACCACTATAGCACTGGCACGGTCGCTCACATTCAACCGAGCCCTGCGGCGACTCAATCTTGAACGGAACGACATCGGAGCGGAAGGCGTCATCCTTCTGGTCGATGCCCTCACTAAAAACGACACCCTAACTGAGCTGATGCTGGGTTACGTTGACATCGACGACGACGCTATTCCTGACTTGTCGCGGTCGCTGCAGCGTGCCGCTGTCTATGACCGTGTGCGGCTGAGCTATGACGCCCACGGGGTGTTTGCCCTCTCGAGGAACATTAAGAGCCACGCCAACCGGATCACCTCTGTCCACCTCGAATCTTTGGTGGACTTCGATGCAAGCTGCCTGAAAGAACTGTTCGCAGCGCTCTGCAGCACCCCGTGTCTGGAGACGTTGTGCATAGAGGTGGAGACGTGCATCGACAACTCTGCGGCTCGTCGACTGTCCAGAATGTTGGCGACCACCAAGACCCTGAAACGCGTCCTGCTGAACACGGCGAGCTCGGAGCCACTGGTGATGGCCACTGTGATGAACGGTCTCAGGGACAACCACAGCGTGACACACTTCGACGTCGAGTACGTCTCCAACAAGCCACCGATCACACAGGCCTTCCTGGACGTGCTACAAAAGAACACCACTTTGGTTCACTTCGGCACCATTAACGCACCTAAGGAAGAGCTCGAGGCCATCGCACAAGGGATGAGGCAGAACCGCGTCCTCACATCCCTCCGAGTTTGGGACAAGTCCGAGTGTGCAGACGCCATCTTTGCGGTGAACGAGGTCTTGAGGAGGAACGTGTCTCTCCTCAGCCGGGCCGTGGAGTTTGCCATGGACCCTGGTGGCTTCGGAATGAAGCGGTTTCCGGCGGAGGTTTACGAGCAGCTGTGCTGCACGGATTCCTTTGCTGCTCTCATTGTCAAGGTTGCTGGGGCCAAGGCAGTGAAGCAGCTGATGCTAAATGCACGCCGGTACATCACAGCGAACCTGTTTGTGATTGCAGGCGTCTCGAAAGGCCCAGTCGTCTGCTGGCCCAGGAGGCGGCGTAACTGCACCCAGATCGACTCCCTCAACTACGAGTGTTGGCTGAAGATTTGCTCCTACTTGAAAGTAACCGACATCAAGCAGAGGAGTGCATACTAGTGTGGAGAGCGACGTTTCTTCTGTCGCACGTGCATTTGTGAAAAGAAATTGTAAGCGGCGCATTTCTTTGCGGCGTGTTGCACATGTTGGCAACGAATGAAAGCATGGCATGCTGCAAAGTCGTGCATTTTGTGACACCAGAACGTTGAGTGGATGTTTCCGCCACGAAAAGATTGAAGCAATGTAGAGCTTATACGTTGGGAATGCACAACCTGTGCAAACAGGCTTTCAGTCAAATGCAGTTTTGTGCAAGACGATACCTTTTTTTATGCAATTTAGTTATTTAGAACTTGTTAATCCCAACATTTTCTAAGTTTGTGCGATACATGTTGCCCTCTAGTCTTGTTTTTGATGTCACATTTTTAATATATTGTCTGATAAAACCTACCGATGAATGTGGTACCATATTGTCCTTCGTCTACATTTGTAGTGCAATTTATAACCATGTTCTCAACTAATTTCTTAGTTCTTACCGATTAGACCATTTTGACGCATGCACCTTATTTCTAGAATAAATATTGCTTCATTTTTGTCCTTCTCCGCTTCATTTGAGTTATCCTTCCCGATATCGTGAGCACAGTAATGCATTTAATTTGGAAGAGTATGCAATTTCGGTGGCCCCACAGAGGTTGTCGCAATGCGATAGAGATAGCTGCCATGCTTATGGCGAATTCGGGTGGTCAATCGCCGGCGAGCCATTGCCGGTGGCACCGGCGACCAAAAACGAGCCAGCGGCGCACCACGTGACCCTCTCCGCCCGAACACAAAGCGCCGGCAACTGGCGTTTTTCTTTGCCTGGGTCGCGCATGAGCTTTGTTACCTTTTTCCTCGATTATTCTATGGTACAATAAGCACGCTGTATGTGCCAACAATATAAATTCTGACTCCTTGAGATGTGTGTAAACACAAGCGGCTTCACAGTAGTTTTCGAATTTTTAACATTACCACGGTCCGCATAGCTTAGATGATCTTTAATTATAAGGTTAAAGGAAAGACAGATTAATAAATCGGTGTGGGGCTGTTCGCACACTCGTCAAATTTCAATATATCAGTGTTTGGATTCCCGAGGAACTCTCGCCATTTTACAAGGGTCCCAAGGAGGCTTGGCAGCGTCTCTTTTCATATTCCTGTTTATTGTTATTACCTTTTTGAAATCCTAAGTTTTCTCATTGCGCCCCCCTCCCCCCCCCCCCTTGAAATTGTAATGTGTATTCGAGTATCGAACTGCATCACTATGCATAAATTTTTTTGCAGCTATGTCATAACTTGTAACACAGTTGTAAAACAAAGTAATGTATGATGCAGCCCGTGTATCAGAGCAAACTGACCTTGCGCATGCTAGACAAATTCTTCCAAAAATGTTGGCTTTCTCTGAAACATAAATTATCTTTATCTTCATTGTTTTCGCTATCTTGTCTCGATGCACAAATGGTGTCTGTCTCGATGGCTTCGTTTGCCACTCGAACCCGCTATTTGCCGCTTTCGGCAAGCATTGTTTCGTTTGGTTCCCTTTCCCCAATCGGATGTGACGATACCGGATACAGTCTGGCAGACAAGCTGCCCGACCTCTTGGAGCTCGGGCAAAAATTGTGCTGGTAAATTGCCGGCACACGCCTGAGAAGCGCCACCCGAACGGAGCGCACTCGTTAGCCTTTGACCACGCGAACGCCCTTGCCGGAGATATGGCAAAATATTTTGCCGGGAAATGACCACCCGATTTATCCATTAGTGAAATTCTGAATGTGCTAGATGTGGCAATTTTCAACCCTGGAAACAGCTGAATATAAGATGGAGCCCGTGGCAAAGCGCCGGCCTTCCGATTTCCAGGTCAGGTTCGAACCCCAAATGAGGTGCCTGCATTAGATTTCAGTTGCATATCAAAAGACCTCCGCGTGGTTGAAATTAATCCTCAGTCCTCCGCCAAGGCATGCCTTCCGCAGGTTTGGCCACTAAAAAACCCCAAATTTCACCTGGCATAAACGGATGGCCTTTGAATTTAAATAATTGTAGCTAAATACAATGCTTCTAGGCATGAAAACCTAAAAATAATTGACTTTTTTTTTTTTTTGCCAGTGTGCAACGAAACATCATGAAGCTGCTTACTTTTTCATTCAGCTGATCTTGTAGTTCTGAAGTTTACACATCCATGCACTACTTCAGGGGGGAGGGCAGTTTATTTTTTGTAAACATAGCGAGAGCTGATCAACTGGGGCAATGTGAACAAAAGATGTCGCCACACTATTAAAACAATGCAAATTGACATTTTATTGCCCAAAGTCCAGCACCTTTGCTCTGGAAAACTCGGAAGAGCGGGCCCAAATATAAATGACCTCGGATCCCTTCAGCTCTAAATGAATGACCTGTCAACGTCTGCAGGTACGGTTACAGAAACAAGTGGATGATTGATTGATTGAGTTTTTTTATAGTGCGAAAGGAAGAAGTGTCTCAAAGCAGTCTTGCTGTAATCTTTTATGACCAGTATAGAGTCGGAACCTTGTATTTTTATGTCCCAGACAAGTTTTAAGTTGCTGATATGTCAAAGTTTTATTTCATTTCCACATTTCCACTGTTTACAAAAATCACAGCCCAGTTGGAGCTCGCTCGCAATTGTGGCCAGCCAGAAATTGCGCGTGCATAACACAAATGCAGCAATGAACGCGTCCTCGTATGCCACAGACTGCTGCTCTGTACAGACGACTCGGAATCGCGCACATGACCTCACCACCCTACTTGCCTCAAGCCAATGGTCTTCTTGTTAAACAGATGGTAGGGACACTGAAGAATATATTTCGAAAACTCATCAAACCTCACGAGAATTGGGGGATGGATCTATCCGAGGCAGCTTCTTTGTCAACGTTCCGCAACAGAGTTCATCGCACTTGAGCCCCTTCGAACTCGTGCACGGTTACGTCCCAAACCTTCCCGGACAGCTAAACATCGGAACAGTTGAAGCTGACCTAGACGAGACAACCAGACTCCACAAGTTGGCGGCACAGTGGCACGACGCGAAAGCCAAATAGGAAAACCCTCAAGCTTTGGTCAAAAGCTGGTACGACGCAACCAGCAAGACTGAGGTTCAAGATCGGCGGCTTCGTTTACTGCAGCATTGGAGCGAGATCGAGCATGACAGACCAGTTTCTCGAGGGCCCACTCAAGATCAAGTCCTCTCCAACCCCAAACACTGTGATCATCAAAAGGCTGCGTTCCATAAAGAGACGACAAAACAAAAAGAAAAGCAAGCATCGAGCAACTCCGCCGAAGCAATTTACGCGCGCCAGCGGAGTTATCCGACACCTGCGTCGGCCGAGCACTCTCTGGTCACTCGGATGAAAGCGACAAACGTGAAGACGAGGACGCATCCGACGTCCCAGCGTGCAATGAAGAAAGCTATGTGGGGTGGTCAACAACGTCGAGGACGACGCTATAGATCAGCAGCAGTCAAGGACGCACACACCTCCGTCCTACCTTAAGGATTACGCGTTGGTGTGATCTGAGGACAAATCAGTTTTAAACCGGGACGTGTTGTCTAGCCTCAGTATATGCGGTGATTTCACACAGGATGTGTAACGTATGTCCACAACACGTGACGCTTTGGAAGCCCGCGAGGATAAAGTTAGACTTTAACCTCCTTTCACTGTCCGTGGGAAAATGCACGTTTGCAATTCGAAGAGCTGAACTGAACTTTGCCCAGGGCACCTGCCTCAAACCAGCGCCGCAAAATTAATATACAAAATGCAGGCACCCGGCCACCGCCAAAAGCGACACACGCGCAGATGCTTCACTTCATGTGAATCCTGTGCACACACAATGCCCACGCCGGGTGTGGGCAAATGCGGATTTGTTCTCTCGTAATCGGCTGCTGTAGCAAATACAAAGGGGGGCACATCCTTCACAAGGGTGGGCAAGAACAATCCAAAGGAAGTCGTCATCCTTTGATTTCTATGCGGAGCGCAAGTTCGTCTTCTTGCGCAAGGGTTGCAGTGACGTCAGAACGCCGAGTCCTGATTGGATTTGATTAAAGGATAGCGGGTAGACCTCAATGCAGGCTGCGCTGAGGTCTAACCACTATTCTTCCATTTGAGCCAGTTGGAGCTCGGCATTCCGCCACCACCCCTGCACGAGAAGCAGACAAACTTGCGCTCCGCATAGACAAGAAGTTCAGGCTTGCAAATAATCCGACAACTGCTTCAAGAAAAAAAACACCCCACCGACAAAGTTCTAAATGTTCTGTCACTGGACAGGAGGGATCAGAGAGAACGGAGGAAGACCTTTATTATTTCCAAAGTGGCGCACCAAGTCAACTTCACATGGTTAAAAAAAAAAAGAAAAAAAAAAAGCAAATCGTCAGTGTACTCATCCACAGGTGCAGAGCCTTCCACCACAGACGCCTGCATTCCAAGATGATACACAAAAGGCAGCAGTGGAACTCTTAGTCCTGACTAGACGTAAACAAACTATAGGGTGTCTCCAATGTACCTTAGCAACATAAAACGAACCAGAAAAATGGGTGCCTGCACATAAAGAGTTCAAACTTTCACCGAATGTGCATTTAGCTAGTGCATTTTACCTGGTGAAATTTCAAGATGTAGCTCCCTTGCTGCGAAAAATGAGAACAACAAACTTGTCAGGGTCAATGGCGGATGCATTGGCAGATGACCGAGCTAGCCTGTGGTGCCACCTTCTGATAAGTGCAGCGAGCAGATGGAAGAGTGCGTCGTCTGCTCGCTGCACTTATTCGGAGATGGCGCCACATGTTACAGCCATTGTAAACTCGGTAGTCTGCAAAATATGTCTGCCTCTGACCCTGGCAAGTTTGCTGGTCCCATTTTTCACAGGAACGAAGCTATGCCTTATAATCTCACCAGGTAAAATGCACCAGTTATATGCACATTCAGGTGAAAGTTTGGGCTTTTTATGTGAAGGTGCCGATTTTTCCAGCCTGTTTTGCGGCGCCAAGATTCATTGTAGACACTCTTCATAAAAGAAGCTGCCCTCTGCTCACGCAACTCGAGTCCCGAGCGATCATAAGTTACGTGCAAAGTTTGCATTGTCAGATGTTACAGGAGCCGTCCCAAGTCCGTCGACTTCGGGGACTTCGGCCTCATCGGAAGACAAGAAAACGGTCGTTTCGGGTGTACGCCGCAGCAAAGCTTCGACCCATCATGGTAGGGTCTGAGAATGCCAGCTCGTTCAGTTTGACGAGGCAGCCGTAGGAAAAGTTTGTCCTAGAAGAAATGGGGGGGAAAAATCAGCAAGGCATAGTAAGACAAGGCAATCTTTCGAGGAGGGTGTTCATTCTGAATGTGACGGTATAGACAAATCCGCAACTCTGTAATTGTTTCCAAACTAAAGTAAATTTAAGCTCAAGTACAGGGTGTCTGCCTGCAACAAAATTTAGTGTTTCTTTCCCCAAATACAAAATATGCATCACCAAACGCTCGGTCTCTGCCCATATGAAGTGCTAGCAGTTCGGACCAGATGCCCAAGTCTCAGACCTGGTCGTTATCTGCTTCAGATGTTGAAAGGAATTTCCAGAAATTTTCAACGAGGAAAGGGCAGTCAACGAAGCCCACGAACATGTGGAGATGAATGATATCGGGTACCGGGAGCGGGCCCCATTTCGTTATTGAACTTTTCCGAAAATCGCTTATAGCTTTTGAACCAGGAGAATGGGAAGCTCAGAAACTTATCAACCACTCACTATTAACATTTTCCAAACTTGGGAATTCTGCTAATTATACGTTAAGCGCCCGATTTGAACAGACAAGCACCCATGTTTAGATTAACCCAATTTTCAGTGAAAGTGGGGTCGGTGCTCCCCCAGTATCTTGCGGTACATTTCGGTGGAAACTTGAGCATCATTATTTTTGCAGTGAACCATTTTCATTCCGACCCAATATTGCCATACGACCCCTTTAAAAGCGCCTTCAGTATCCCCTCATAGCAATGACCAAATGGGTACAGACATCAAGCCCCACCATGCGATTGTACAGACTTTCTTCTCTCTCTCCCCATAAGCCATTCCACTTAAGCGGGAGGAGAGGGGGAAATAAAGCCGCGATGTTCGGGCAGTTCTGGCACCCTCCTTTACCTTGCCGAATCCGATAAAATGCCCGGATGTACCATCGGGTTAGAATGAAATGCAAACAGTGGCGGAACTTCGGGCACACTACCGGCGCAACTTCTAAGCTTGGGTTGTGCTGGGCGAGGTTCAAACACATCGGAGTAGGACGCACACCCTTGCAGTGCCCTACTCTCCACCCCGCAGTTTGATCAGCTTCCAGCGCAGTGCACGTCGATGGCCTTGTGCTCCAGTGTTCGCATTTCGTTCAAACCCTGTAGTATGTACAGTGAAACCCGTTTAGAACGAACCCACGTACAGCGAATTATTGTTGATATCAAACTCGCGAAAATTTTAAATAAAAATGCAAGTAAAAAGTACTTTTTATAACGAACAACATATTGGCTATATCGAACATTTTCCCCCCGGGAAGGCTTCCAAAAACGCGCAAACAATCATCTAGCCTGTTCCTTCCCCCTATAAAGAAGTAGGAAAAAACGAAAATTTCAAAAGCTCAAGTTGCAAACAAAACTGAGCGAAGAGAAGGGATTCAGAAGGGGAGAAAGCTAGAAAATGCACTGCACACACACGCAGGAAAAAAAAATTCATTCCAAAGCATTTGCTCACGAAGAGAAGCAATTCAGAAGAGGAGATAAGCTGAAGAAAACACTCTGCACCGAAGAAAAAAAAAACAAGAAAAAAACAACAACTTTACAGCGCGTTGTCACAAGGCGGAAATGAAGAGATGAGAAAGAAAGAAAAGCTCTTGCGTTACAACGAACGCATCGTGGAAGTTCGCTGTAAGTGGTTTTTGCTATATCGAACTACTGGCTATATCGAACTGATCGTAGCGTTTCCTGCTATTCGTTATAAACGGGTTTGACTGTAGATGGCGCTACAGTCAAACCAAATGGCACCGCCCGGGGAGCCCTTGGCGGAACGGTCTATTGGGGCACGCGTCGTGCAGGAGGTGAAAGGGAAGCGCTCACCTCAGGCGGTCCAGGAGGCGCGTGGCGACCCTCTTGCGACGGTAGAAGGGTGCCGTCCAGATTCGGCTGACCCCGCAGATCGCGGGGACGGGAGTGCTCTCACACAGGTAGTTGTGCGTGATCTCTCGCGACTCGCTGGGGATGACCCTGTAAGCCTGCACACACCGAAAAAGAGGAGGCGGCAGTTCGCTCTACCGATTGTAGCCAACACAGGCTGTCTCGAGGCTGGTTCAAACATTTGCGTATGTGTGGGATCATCACCACCAAGGGTCACGGCCATAGCGCTTGGAGGCATGACGTCACCAACGTCAGGGGGAGGCAATCCTGGAAGTTGGGCCTCTCCTCTCTGTAGAGCGCAGCTGTTAGGCGCCTCTTCCAGCTTAGTTGGTGTCAGCGTAACCGCGTGGTGCATTATGGGACGTTTCCCATGACGACGTCACGAGGGTCACCAGTGACGTCACCGCGCATTGTGTTATGGGTAATCTTCCCCACTACATTTAGCGGAAAAAGTGCTTTGCTAAGTTTAAGGAACAAATTCCTCCACTAAATTTAGCGGAAAACATTCCCCCGCCAAATGGAAGGGGAGCAGGAGAGGAGGAGGGGAGGGTACGGATGAGGAGCAGGAGCATATCCCCCTCTCCATACTTTCCCCTCCTCCTCCTCAAGAGCTGCACTCCAATTCGGCGTTACAGGGGATCGTAAACGTCTTTAAGTTTTTGCTCTTCTTTCCTTCTGGACAGTCGGCTATCTGAATGCCGCGGTAGTCGTAGTGCCGTACTCAGAATGTCGCTAAATATAATTTTTAGTTCACCCTTTTGCATAAGTTTGCATTTTTATAATAGAAAACATGCTATATCATTATTTTATTTGAGGTTGGGATTGCAGGTTTGTATATTCTCTACAACGAAAGAAACGAAACTACCGCCCTGACCCAGAGGCCGACTGCCGGTTGCCGCCACCATTGGGCTCGAAAGGTGAAACTGACTGGAACCGCATGGGTGTTGACTCGGGGTATTCAATCTTTCCTTTCTGGGTGCTCTTTCGTGTGTTTGTGAAATTTGAGTGTCTACAAAGAACATCGAGACGCTGCAGAAGAGGAGGATACGCATAAAAGTCACCGGCGAGCTCGAGCATGACGACGACGTCTTCGATTATGTAATGCGCTGCCGGCTTCCAAAAGTGCTTTCCGTCATGCGGCGTTTCTGTGTGCAGGCTAGTCTGTGATCTTTTATGCTATGGCTTTTGTGTTCTGTTTCGACTGCGGCTCGAGAGACTGCACAAAGTCTCTCGAGCGATGTCGAAAGGCATCAATCGGCTGTTGTCTAAGGTGGTAGTACCCAAATTTACTTATGGCGGTGGCTCGGCTGCGTGGATACCTTTAAAAAGTAAGAACTCTTTATGCCATTTTTTTTTTTTCGTATGGGACGCTACGCGATAGAATCACGCGTTCGCACTTCTTTCTTTGTGAGGACCTCCGTCTCTCGTCGGAGCTGCTATAGCTCAGGAAGGTTTGCTGTTCTGCTGATGTATCGGTTCCGGTGCAAGATAGCCATTGGACTAAAAAAATATGGTGTTGGCGATAAGTGATAAAAATAATGAGCGTTCACAAGTGTCTGAGTAGTAAAACCGTAATGAACTTGATTAACTGAATTGACTTTGATTAATTAAAAAATAAATGTGGAAGATTGAGGTAGATATCAACTCTTTCTAAGATAATGTTTCCCTACTTTTATTCGCCATAATTTTTTTTCCTACCAATAGAGTAACTTCTATGCTGTTTTATCTTGAAAGAAACAAAATTTGGAATTCCTCAGCAACACATAATTGCTTTAGCACGCAATACTTTCCGTGAGTGTTTGACTCTGTATGCATTACACTGCTACTATGAACTGTTTTGCCAGGTCACATAGTAATTCGGCGTCACGCCTATTTATGAAAATTATTATTTATTGAACACCTGTCTTTCCGAGCGATATTTACATTAATAAAGAAGTTTGCTTCAAAGCAAACCCATTTTTCCCGAGGCATTGTTGTACACATATTGTTCTTAGACTGCACCTCAATGTTTCTGTGCCCTAATAGTAATTTGCCTGTGTACACCTTTCTAGCTTAACCGCTGTGCGTAACTATCATACTAGAGTATCAAACGTGTCTGCGTTCATAAAAACTTGTAGCTACGAAAGTAAATCCACTCGCAAAGCTTATGTGTCAGAGCTGTTCTGCAGCGCCCAATCGCTTCCCGTGCACCAATATTTGCTTACTGTAGTACGTTGCAGGTTAAGAAGGTAGGGCGACAGAAAGGAAAATAGGAGAGGAGGAATCGGAGGCAACGCTGGCGAGGGGAGCGGGTTTTGTCCTCCCCATTTCCTCCTCGCCCGTCTTCCTTTCCCTCGCCCTACCTTCTTGAGTTGTCATCGACTATAGAACATTTGTTATTTCTAAACTACTTTATAGATAATAAACCGTGTTTGTATCAATAAAAACTTGTTTCTACGACAGGATATTCATGCGCGATGCCTTCATATCAGCGCTATCCCAAGGCGCCCGGCTTGATTCGATTGCCTCCTGCGGTGACGTCAAACGCCCCGGCCTCGACTCTAGGTGGCGTTGGTGCGATCGGGCGCATTGCATTTCCTCGCAATCGCTTACAACTGCTCAATCGGCGTCACATGGTTTGTGGGACGTGTTCGTAACACAGTATGCTCGCGATAATTTGAACTCGGATATTTCACACCTCTGGGTAATTCAAACAAATTTCGAAATTTCGCTGGTCCCATCATGTTTTTCATGTCTTTATAAGCCGCTTAATTCTAACGGCATTTTCGTGTAATTCACTTTTTTGTTCTCGCGACCCCGTTGAGAGCGCTTCTTTCTGGGCACTGCAGAGAAGCAACCCCCGCGAAGCTCGCATCCGCAGGTGTTGTGTCTCCGCAGAGCACCGGTACTTGTTAAGCACGCTCAACGGAGCTAAAGCCGGGACATATGGGTGGTAATTGAATTACAGTAATTGAATTACTGTAAGCTTTTTACTTATTATTAGCTGCATTGAGCTTAACTAGCATTAATTTGATGCGATCAAACTCCTCGTCACTGTTGTGAGCAAGCCGTAATGCTCCGACCTTGTCCCGCATTATTACGACATCTGACGTCACATTTTTGTGTTTCCAGTAAGGCCTCGGGCCAAATTTGAAACTTAAAGGGAGGATGGGGCACTTTTGCATTTGATAAAAAAATACTTGTATTGCGGTCATTTGGCATTTAGAATAAGAGATATCACAATTGGATTTCAACGCGACGCGCCAGAGAGCCATAAGAACAGTTTCAAAATAGGGTTAAAGCCCCGCCTCCCTAGCCTTGGGCAGCCAAAAGATCCGTCGATGACGTCACACACAGCGACTGTCTTTCGCGTTTTCTCACTTTTAACACTACTTGCACAGCAAATGGTTCGGGTATTGGGGTTCACGGGGTAAAAATACACTAGAATTCACTTCTAACTCATTTTTTTCAAGAAGCTCCGTAGCTTCCCTTTAAAGTTATATGGCCCAAGTAGGGTCGCTCTCAGAAATAAGTAATTGTAAAGTAATTGCATTACTTTTTAAAAGTAATTTGTAATTGCAATTAATTACTTTTCAGATAGCAGTAATTGTAATTAAACTAATTAATTGTAAAAAAGGGGGATGGGCGCTTGTCCGGTCATAAATTTTAAATATAAATGTATTGCCAGTGTTTTTTCGGATCTTACAAATTTGCCAATGAGTGTGATGCGCGGTAATCTACGGTATGCAAATGGGCGATGAAAACGGGTGCTACGTGGCTGTTTCTATACATGCCTTGCATGGGACGTCATATGGCACCGTACCAGCCGTCATTGCTCCGTACCAGATTCCCTTGCTTGTACATTCTGCAGCATACATTTCGTACCATCGAATTTGTTCTTCTCGCCAGCCCTTTCACAGAAGGACAAATTCGGTGGCGCCGATGTATGCTGCGGAAGGTATGAGCACAGGAGCATGGTACAGAAGAATGGCGGCTGATGCAACATCAATGCAAGCTACGTATAGCAACCTACACGGACGCTGTGACGTGGTGGCATGGCATAGGTCCACGTCGCAGCGTCCAGGCAAGTTGCTGTGGAAGCTGCTGAGTGGAGCCCATTTGCATCGCTTATGTGTACCCTGCTTAATAGTCAACAAGAGAGAACTTTTTTGCAGGATAAACAAACTTAAAGGGACACTGACAGGGTATTTATGCTCGCCGAGGTTTTTAGTTGTACGTGACATATGAGAGCCCAACTACCCAGAACAGAATTTGCGGCTCGAAATTCGGTTTCTTTCCGCCCGAAAACCGCCGATCAAGAACTGGCCGGTTCGAGTCTCGCTCACTCTCTTTTCCGTGGTCACGGGCCGTTTTCTAAGGTATCGATGCGACCACCAAATTTAATCGAAGTCGTGGGTCATTGAAGGCACGCAGTCAATATTAAAAAAAGAAAAAAATATGAAACCCATTTTTTGTAGCTTCAAAAAAGCTGCAAATACGTTGATTGAAAAAAAAAGGTAGCACAGACAACCGGAAGCTTTCTGTGCGTTCACTACATAATTCTCAACATGGCGTCGTTTCGCGTATCGTGGGACAAGCGGATGGCAGCGGACGACGGGCGTTGGACCTCTACTTCAGAACTGTCGTTCACGGTACTGGCGAATTCTGTCTTTCTTCGAAAGAGAAATTTCGGACCAATCAAAAGAACTGATACTCATCCCGTACGACACGCCCGACCAGCAAGCCGATTGCACGAAGACGCCGCCGAGCCGTCGTCCCTTCTCCTGGCTGAAGGCATCGCTCGCTCAAACGTCAAGCACGAAGTGCGTACTTCGAGTTGAATACGCACGCGTACGGTTACTTTACGAGGTGCGAATTTGCCCTATGCGTGGTGCTGCCCGACGTCAAGCCGGGAATGCATGTATTGAAGGGAAATCGGCAGCAAACTTCCGACATACACTCTACCCGCTGCATAACTACGCATGAGAGAGTTCTTTCAGTAGCTCAGTGGAAAGACGTCCGCTTCACACGCAGTGGGCACGGGTTCGATTCCTGGTGTGGGTGTACCTTTTATTTTTTATTTCAAGCATTCTGCGATGTTTACATTTCTTTTTTTACAATTATCACAGAAAAAAAAAAAAATTGTTGTGGACGATACGTCGCTCAACTAAATTGTGTGGATTCCATTTCTGACACCTGCGAACTCAGTGTATATCACTTTCCACAAAATGCAAGGAGCATATGAATCGGGTAGCGTCCGCTTTCCGAGCTTCGCGTAATGGTTCTACAGGAATTGCAGCCAGCCATTGATCCCGACCCGTTGATCGTGGCGCCCCCTGGTGTTCTGCGCCATGGCGCAGAAAGAGGGGCGCGGCATGATCTTCGATTGGACTTTTAATAGAGAAATTGGCCGCCCTTGACCGTGATTTCGGGTTTTTTAGGATGCTTAGAGCCCGTAGAATGAGCTATGATAATAAATAGACAATCTCAAAATCCACTTGAGTGCCCCTTTAAAGTTGATATTTAACTTTTCCTGGCGAAAAAATATTTGCTTTCTTCCTTAACTTAAATGCAACGTGTAATGCATATTGACAGAGTTACAATTAAATAAGGTCATAGTTAGGGTTCAGAGTTTTCGGTTTAAACCGATAAAAGTACGCCGAATCCATTTTCGTAAATTCGGTTTTAACCAAAAAAGATCAGTTTTTAGGTTCGGCATTTTCGACTTAAACCGATAAAAGTACGACAAATTTTTTTTTTAAATTCAGTTTTAACCGGAAAAGGTCACTTTGACCTTCCAGCCGTACCGCAGAGCCGTGGCGAAAAAGTGGAACGACAGTAACGACCGAATTGTGTCGGAATGTATGGGATACACGGGTGCCATCACGGCGTTTTGGTTTAATGTGTGCATCATCGATCGGAACGTGAAGTCCGAAATGACCCATGACTTCGCCATGTACGAGCGTGTTTTCAAACTCTTTGTAAGGAAGACTGACTTGATGCAAGCTCTGCATGTTGTGTTGAGCTTCAAAACGTTGCACCGTGTCTCTTTTGGCGGTCACAATTGGTTGATTGGCCGATTTTGGCTCAGGCAGTGCTTCATCTCCTAAGCCCGCCAGTGTCCAGTATTAGCGTTGAAAGAGCATTCTCGAAGCTCAGGGTCATATTAACAAAAAAGAAAGAGTGCGGATCAACAAAGAGAACCTGGGAAAGTACATGTGTGTGTACTATAATAAGATCACGTAATGCCAATGTACAGAAGGTGAAGTTCCATGTTTTTTGGGCATAGGCTTCGTATCTGACTTGTTTGTACTTCCGTCTTTTTTCTTGTTTCTTTTACAGTTGCACACATTTGCCAAATAAAGTGTCCATTTCTTTTTCAATGTATCTGTGCAGTTATTCTTTAAATTATCACAAATATCAGAGTTACAAGAACCGTCTGATCCGGTGTCCGTTAGCGTTTATTTTAATTCACCGAAAAAAGCTGATAAACTTTTGTGGGCATAAATATACACCGAAAAAAAAAAAACGAAAATTGAATTTTAAAATAAACACCGAAAAAAGTACGCCGAATTTTGAAAAAATAGAAACCGAAAACGCGGAACCCTAGTCATAGTCTACAAGGTAGGTGTATCGGTGTCATTTTTGTGCGTTTACTGGCAATTTTACAGTGATTTCTTGCAGAAGTGATGCAACAAAATAGGGTAGTAGCGGGCACAGTCGCGATACTCAAGTTTCGGTTTTGAGGCCTCATCAGCACATACCTGCAAGTGTGTGTACATTGTTAAAATAAAGGCAATGCGGAGTGCAAGTTTGTCTGCTTCTTGCATAGGAATTGCGATGATGTCAGAATGCAGAGCTCTTATTGGCTGGTTGAAAAAAATAGTGGGTGAGTCCCACTGCTTGGCGAAATATCTGTCGCCGAAACTTTCGTACATGATGCGGGGTGACCATATTAACGAGATATGGCATCCAGCATTGAGCTCTACCCACTATCCTTCCCATCAAAGCCAATCAGGACTTGGCATCATTCTAACGTCACCGCAACCCCTACAAAGAAGCAGACAACTTGCTCTCCACATAACACTGAGTTCTTACTTTCTCTGCAAGTCACCGTCTTGTGCGCGAAAATGAATGCAACGGTTGCTGAGCCTCCATCAGAAGAGATAACAATATTATTATAAATATGCATGTTTTTTTTATTTGAGTCACTTGATGCCAGCTTTGCATGAAACTGTACGTCCAACATTCACGTCTCGTTAACTTTTAAAATGCCAGTCTCTGATGTTAGGCAACACACAAACGTTTAGGAAGATGGTAAGAGTTAGGAATGTCGGATGTACAACTTCGAGCATGATAGTTCTGCATAGTTTTTTGCGGATAGATGAAAGCCGCAAAATAACGCTAATTAAAAAGCAATATTATTTTGTTTTGGTACAAACTACTTCTGAGCCGAAAAGAGGATTGTTATATTTGCGAGGAGTGCTTTGAGTACCTGTCAGTCAACGTTGCAACTACCTTGTTGCATCACTGTAAAGACCAAATGAAAATCGTGTTATCCAGAATGTACCGCACCGTTTGTCACTTGTGCAGTGGACTGCGCCAATTCATGGTCAATTTTCTGTTCATGAGGCAGAAAAAAAGAGAGAGAACCACACTCTCAAAGGCTCACAAACGCACCGTTACTGTGTCGCCTACTCCGCACCTCGCCCTAACCGCTGGTAGTACTACACTGTTTGATGGTAACCGTACGACTGCACAGGCATTCATTTGCAATCCATGGCCCTGTTGCGTTCTGGCGCATGTGCATACGTTTGCCGAATCTTTCGACAAATCTTCACCAAATCTGACGTTCGGCAGATTCGGTCCATCAATAGTCTAAACAGCTTACGATAAACAACATTTCATGAGGGATGAACAAACTTACGTTATACATTCCACCAATGTTTCATATGAGGTTCATGCTCATGATTAGAAGGCCTAGCTGTGAAGAGGAAATCATAAAATGTCTGCTCTGTATGTGTAGCCGTCGATACAGCCCATCATAATTTTATCTTTCATCGTATTTAGATGAATTTTTGACAATTCAAACTTTCGGTAATTAAAACAAAATTTGCGGCTTTCTGGAGTTTAAATTAATGAGAGTGTGCTGCGAGGAGGAGCTGCAAGCATCGATGGTCTGCAAGCGCACTTGCGACCAATCCGTGCACAGGGTGTTTACCATTAAACTGTAAAAGCTCTGCGCAGTTTGAGTTGTTCCTAAACACACACAATTTGAGCTGCACAGTAAAATTGCTCCTCTCCTAAATCTAAGTTCTCTCTCGAGAGAGAGAGCAGACCGGCAACGTTTGTCGGGTGGTCCCGGGAGTCCTGCCGTGCGTGCAGAACTAGACTGAAGGTTTTGCTGTAATCGCAAGATCAAAGCTGTGCACTATTTATGATAAATAGTCGCTTATAACATAATCAGAATTATTTTGAGCCTGCAGTAAGAGAGTTACGCGTAAAAATATATACGCAGGGTCACGGGCGTTCCAGGGTTGCCCGACAGACGGCATTAGCGTGCCAGTCTCTTGTCAAAAGTGGTTAGAAAGAAATGCAAATGAACGCACTCGATAACACTCAAACGAAAACGTGTGAACTGGCCTTTGCCGCGGAAAGCAAAGACCCCTAGTAAATCTTCCGCTAAATTGCTTGAACACCGAGGAGAATGCTGGGAATGTAGGGTACACGCTCACCTTACATAAGTATAAAAAATTCAAAGTAAATAATCTAAAGAAGGCACCGACAAACATGCACGCAAACTGCCATTTGTCATGGGGGTTTTTACTTTTAGTAGTTACCGCCGCAGACGCCAGCAGGTGTGAACATGCTTTTTCGGAGTTTAGGTAATTTAGAGCAAAATTTA
Organism: Ixodes persulcatus; assembly: GCA_013358835.2. Lineage (NCBI taxonomy): Eukaryota > Metazoa > Arthropoda > Arachnida > Ixodida > Ixodidae > Ixodes > Ixodes persulcatus. Next base: position 169,313 of record JABSTQ010011552.1, read on the forward strand.
TTCTCCCCACAAAGAAAAACATGCAGTGGAAGCTCTTTATGTAAAACAGTGAGGAACCAAAAAAAAGAGGGGTCCACGTTGCAGAATTTTAAGTAATACTCCGAGGGTCAAATAAAGAGTGTCTGCTGCATTTGCGCTTTTAAAGACATAGGTTTTCAAGACTGTCCGAGCAAGTGCCCGTGTAACAGGTTTGTGCAAGGGCTTTCTAGTTATCATAGGTGAAGGGTCGTCTCCAGCAATGCAGCGCAAGGACATGTCCTATACATAGCTTCCACGTGGCATCATCGCACCATGCCGGAGGCCATTCCTAACTGTTCTTGCCGAGAAAAGCGAAGTTGCTCGCTCAACGTGTGCGCTGCAGAAGGTGCAAACTCGGGAGGAGCGTACGAATTCGGGAGGAGGATTGCTACAATGGCAGCTAAAGTGAGGACAATGCAAGCCATGTATTGTTTCAAATAGTCCCTTAGCTGCAAAAAGCAGGCATCAAGAAACTCAACTCCTCTTTTTGTAGCATCGAAGTTGGTGCAGCTCTCAGCACGAGGCTGCCACAGGGTGCAGCAGACGTTTCTGTGGTACATTATGTAATTTACAGTAAATTACCAAGAAAGTGCACATGCAAAGGTCAAACAAGATTACAAAAAAAAAAGGGGGGGGGGGGTTGGATGCTTGTTAGGAGGTTCAAGGGCAGAAAAACATCTGGCGGGGTAGGCCCTCCTTTGAACCGACAGAATGGAGTAGTACGGCAGTCTGGCGAAGCCCCTAAATTTTGAAGAGGCCGCGATGCTCCTGTCAAGCTTGCTTTACACCGGAGTCCTCGCATCAAGCGCCAACGCTTTGCACAAATGCATGCGCATAAAGCTTCACCGTTCTGCACAGGCTTCTCGAAGAAGCAGCCGACGCAGAAGAACACATCATTCGGCTCGGTGTGTTCAGAGTTTTCCAAGATGGGCGCTTGATATGTCCGTCGCCTAAACTTTGAATATTTTAAGAGAAGGGGGGTGAGCTCTTACTGTGACATGCTCGGTACTTTATGGCAGGCACGATTCGCATCTCCAGAAACGAGGCAGGGTCGAAATTGCGTCGTTTTGCCAAGGCGAGGCCGTTTCGTTCCGTGTGCCGAAGAGGCCGGGTTGAGCTCACCTCCTTAATCTGCTGAGCAACCAGGAATCCCAGGACCTTCTTGTCGTTGGACACAAACACAAAGTACATCCGCGGCGGACGGATGCCGTCGACGGTCTCCAGGATGCCGAGGTTCCTGCGCCGACATAAACGATGTGAGGGGCAATACAGTCGCAACTGTTCACAACGAACACGCCCGCCTCGAAGAAATATGCCATTACCAGCGGTGACAAAAAACAGAATGACGGTCCAACGTTCAACCTTTGCAAATGTGAACCGTGGCCAGGTCGGTTAGCAATGTCGGCTTCACGCCGGTCGCGACATGTGACGTGCAGGCAAATCTCTGCCTCCCGCATGCACTGGTTGCTTTCCGTCGCGCTGTGGCTGTGCGTGCCCCCAAGCGACATCCAAGATAGAAAGCTCACCCTGGAGGCAGAGCTTCTACTACAGATTTTATGTAGCCAAGGACCCTAAATCAAATTACCACGATCCTCAGAGCTTGGGGAACACACCCAGGAATACAGTACTTTGTCTCAAAAAGGCAGACGAGACGACGAAGACACATCAGAATGCGATGATGGGCGAAATGTGAGTGGTCCCTAAGGTCTTGCCTGCACTTTAAAGAAAGGAATGTGAGCTATAGCTTTCATGCAGAACTCTAGACAGCCAATCGCGGCAAACAATATCAGGGTCCAAGCGACTGACAAAGCTCAAAACACGATTACATAGATAAAAACAAATGTGACACGTGCAGAGACAACAAGCATGGCATTTCAAATGCTTCTCTTTCGCACGTACGTCATCTTTCTCAGATCCAATATATTTCGAGTTTCGTCATTCGTCGGGATCCTTTTGTTTTTCGCCGCGATTAGCCGTCTCTATGTTTTACGGGAAAGTGAACTCGGACTCTTTTGCACAGTGCGATGTGGACCGTACGACAAAAGGGCAGAACTGAAAGCGGACGACTCGCCTGTCCACCATCTGGCCGATCTCCTCCATCTTCTTCAACATAAACTTGGGGTCCGAGAAGGAGACCATGATGATCTTGCCGTCGTAGTAGATGCCCACCTCACGCTGCTTCTTCCATCCCTGCAAAGATGACGGAGTGTCGACTGTAACCCTTCGACTCTAGTCGCCGACGGGAGAGAACGGCAAGGAGGAGCTCCAGTTGTCCCGCCTCCGGCGCAAGCGTCCTCCCTTCGACGACGCTTCGACGACTCGTCCACCTCGAGCGCTTGTGCGCAGCCAAGGCACAATGCGAGGCATGCAGCACGCGCTGGAGGCCAACCGTTCGAAAGACACACCCTGCCTTTCTCATTCGGTCGCCGACTATAGTGCAGCTCCCATCCGACATCTAGTGGACGGATGCTAACGACTGTACCCTTTGTGTCGGGCGGTAGCTAGCGCCACCTAGCCCAGTAACGACAAACTCGCAAAATGTCCCCACCCCCGAAGCCATGGTGGCCGGAACACGTCTTGGACTGCTGTGTGTAGCGTCCCGTATGGCTATGCAACCAAAGGGGGCACAAAGCGGCAACAAATTACGTCGTGCTCCTGGTAGTCGATTGTAGAAGTTCAGAGGACAAAAAAGACAAGGCCGAATGCAAGTGTCGTCGTTATACCAATGTCTCGACTCCTGACTGCCAAAGCTAAAGCTTCCATCGTTTGCCAGGCTGGAAAGTGACCTATGGCAGAGCAGTCACCCAGCGTATTTACCTTCACTGCTCTGCAACCACCGGGACCACGTTGGGCAAGTGTGATAGCATCAGATTGAAATCGAGGGGCCACTAATGAGGACACAACATACACAACAGTTGGAGATGCTTTGCAAGTACCATACCTAAACCCAGAAGCCTCAGAATTGCAGCCGACATTTTGCGAAGAAGCTGGTCTTTTTAAATTAAACCCAAGCCGGCATTTTGGAGTTTCCGAGTTCTACCCAATGCATACCCATGTGAGAAACGCCCCATTCTTCAATCCCAGTGCTTGCATCTGAGACCTTGACAATCCTGCACAGAACTTTAGGGGTGAAGCATAGCGTGGTCCAAGGCTGGCAACCCCAGAGGTGGAGCGCAGCTTCAGTTAAAGTTACGTGGCTCCTCAGATGCGTTACATGAGTGTGTTTTTGAAGCCTGAGCCACTGTTATACAATTCTTGAGCATAGTTGGGCCACTTCTACGCAACTCTTGAGGAAATAGGTGGGCCAATGTTATAAAACTGCTGGTTTACCCAGATTGAGCAAATGTTATGCAACTTTTGAGATGTACAGACAGATTGGTCACTCTTATGGAACTCCTCAGATATATAACATATTTGCTTGAGTAATAGCCGCACTTCTTATGAACAAGGCCTGTGAGTCTGCTTTGTCAAAGAGCACGGGATAGTGGATCACAGCAATCAGCAGAAAAAAGGCAGTAATTTACAAAACAGAAGTAATGCTGTTTTTTTTTTTTAAGTTTTTTTATGCAGTACGCGACGACTGGTTGTATGTGCGCTCTACAGCAAAGTAGACGCAAGAGTCTTGTTCATAACAAGTGTGGCTACTACTTGAGCAATTACGGTAGCCTGTGTCAATGTTCTGCCACTTCCGTGACAGCTAGCCTAAATCAATGTTAAGCAACCCTGATACCGAAGTGGGCATAGCTGGCCCACTTTCATGCAACTCTTCAGAAGCATGTCCCAAGCCAATGCCAAGCTACTCTTGAGACGAATAGCTTGAGCAATGTTCTTAAGATACACAGCCTGAGCCAAAGTTATGCAACCTCTGAGATAAAAGACAACTGGAGCCAGTGTTATGCACATCTTGAGATAGAGCATAACCACAGTCAATGTTCTGCAACTCTCAGGTAAAGCAACCCTACACCCATGTTCTGCAACTCGCAAGCAAGAGATGGACCATGTGTAATGCAACTTACAGGAAACTTGAGAACACCCATGAAAGCCTGGTGGAACCTGGAATGGATTTTCTCGTCCTCCATCTCGCCCGCGCTGTACACCATACCGCACGTGCTGCAGGCGATCGGCCCGAAGTGCTTCTGCCCGGCATCAATGATGAGCTGCGACGGATCTGAGGTATTGACCAGAAACTTCTTCTGGAAGGCGATGGGCGAAGTCTTGATTCTAGGTCTGGTTCCCATCCGGCTCTGAGCATGAACCGGCGTGGAGAAGACAGGGTAGAGAGGCAATCCTCCAGAAGTCCTGTTGTCACTGAACATCGCCATCAGAGGGTTCCTGGTCCCCGCTGCCTGCTTGGAAGGTGTCAGATTTACTTCAGGCAGTGGAAGAATGTCTTCGAAGGGTGTCTCTTCTTGGCAGCACTGCCCTTTCAGGTTTTCCACTTCTCCATGCGGGCCGTTGATGCTAGCTCGAGAAACGGCCGCTTGACTTGTGTCATCTGCTCCGCAGGCCGATTTCTGGTTCTCCTTTTCAGCCGAGATGAATATGAGCGCTTTGGAGCACGATGGCTTGTCGTCAGAGACTGTGGTCACCTTGAAGGAGGAACAGCCAACCTTGTCATCCGCTTCAGTCTGGCAGTAGTTTGCACTAGTCCGGCCACCACGGCTATCTTTGATTTGGCTGCTGTCTGCTTTCCGCTCACTCACTGCTTTGAGTATGCTGTCTGCTTTCCGCTCACTGGCTGCTTTAAGTACACTGTCTGCTCTAAGCTTGCTGTCTTTGAGCTTACTCTCTTCTCCGAGCTTGGCATCTTTCTTGAGCATGCCGTCCTCTTTGACCTTGCAATATTCTGGGAGCTTGCCATCTTCTTCTTCCTTGAAATCTTCCCCGAGCTTGCCTTTCATCTTGAGCATGCCGTCTGCTTTCGCCTTGCGCTTCTCTTTGAGATTGTCATCTGCTTCAGGCTCATAGGCAGGCATGAGACCATCGTATGCTACGACATCATCTGGTTTTTGATCATCTGTCGTCTCAAGTCTACCACCTGGTTCAAGCTGGGGAGTCCCAATTCTAGATTTTCCCAGGGAAGGTGATGGCTCATCCTCAAGGCACTCTGGTACATTGGCAGCGTCGGGAGTCTTCTGCTCAGGTACAGTAGTGCTGAGGACTAGGTCGGGCGGCTTTCTGTTGACCGCATTTTCGGGTTTCTGGTCCTGCTGATGATGCTTGAACGGCACGGTCATGACTATGGGCTTCTTAGCGCCCACGTCCGTGCCACCGGCCGGCCTGGTCGCGGCGAACGCCCGCTTGAACTTGAGGTCGAATTTCCCGTTCCAAGAAACCGCCGTAGCGCTCGCACCCCGATTCGGAACCCGCAGGCCCGACGAGAAAAACTTGCGCACCGGCTTCGACGGCAACTCGGCGTTGTCGCCGGCGACGACGTTCGAAGCGGTGCTCGAGTGACTTTCGGACAGAGGAACGATCACCTGAGCTGGGGCGCGCTCTGGACGCCAGGGTTTGCTTTTTATTGATCTTAGTGGCCGAGGGCCGTTTCTTCGACTTGGTCGCCGCAGCCTTGACCCCAGTGCGGGTCGGCGCTGACTTTCGCGAGCGAAGCTTGGTCAGCTTGGCCTTCTTGGCGGGCGAATCGACCCGATCGGCGGCGGCGGGCAGTTCGTTTTCGAGGGCGCGGAGCCGCTTTCGCTCGAGCGGCGTCAAGTACGTGGTTTTAGAGGAATAAAACGAGCTGCACTGGCGCGTCGAGGCTCGCTTCGGGTCTTGCGCCATCCCGGCAGCCGGCGAGGACATCGGAGAATCTGCGTTTTGGGGAAGCGAAGTCACTTCTTCCATGAGTCAATGCTGAGGGGTAAGTGCCACGACAATCTGTCCCGGGTGGGAGCGCGTGCGAGCAAATAAGAACGCCGTAGCGAGGCCGCGAGGCGGTTTGCTGGTGGAGCAATAGCTTACCTTCTTGTCGTTGGGTGCCGCGATCGGAGGTTGCAGAAATGGACGTCACGGGGACGATCGGTAGTGAAGGCGGAAAAGCTCGGTGTACGTCGAAAATGACATGTAACCGAAAAACAATTCAGCCATTGATTTTTCGCGCCTTTGCGAAAAATAGCCACCGTTAACATGGTTGCTCGACTGGCTTGACGATGGGATGGGGATACAGATTTTTGTTGCCACATATAAGTTACCACCTGTATGCTTATGTGACTAATTTCGATTTTTTCTGTTATATTTTATTTGCCAAACGTGATTGTTTTTGTTTTTTAAGTAGTATTATATGATTTTAGCAACGGTAAAGCCTTTTCGTGGAATTTATGAATCCAGAAGTCGTTCCGCAGCAATCCATCTGAATCCGGTTTTTCTGGACATTTGGTTTGTGTAGTTTGCGTGCGTGCGTGGTCGTCGCGGCCTTTGGGCCCTGGAGCGATACAGGCATGGTATTTTACTTCAAAAGCACAGGTAAGTTTGCAAAAAATTAAACAAATAATCCAAGCTCAATGTTCTAACAGGTTACTATGCATTTATTTTGTAATTCTGCGTAAAGTATGGTTAACGTCCCAACCAGACATCGTGTAGCCTCACGACCTCACTGTCAGAAACGACTGCAAAGTGGGTAATTAAAAAAATTGGTTCATTTGGAAAAAAAAAAACAAAAAACAAAACAGGGACAGAAACAAGCTGTAGGGCACATTTGTGTCAATGTGTCTTTTTCGGTGTTTTCTTAAAGCTCTGCGACCAACTATGTTGTATATTCGTCAGTTATCGTAAAAACTCAAAATTACTACACAATTTAAATGTTGGATTTTATTTTTTTTTTAATTCACGTATGCATTAGCGTCTTATAGTCTTCCTCCTGTACATATTTTTTAGTGGTCTCACCCCCAGCCCTGATCTTCATGGGTCTTGATAAGTTCGAAAGTAAGTTCAATTTTGTTTAATATCCAAGTATTCATGGGCGCCACGGCTCGCTGTAGCCTTGTTTTGCTTATTTTTGCAAGTACGGCCTCTGGGCGCCGCCATCTTGTTCCTGGTGTGGGTAGACCGTCTGATAGTCAAGCGTTGCTGAGGCGTACCCACGATTTCCAGGCTGGCACCCAAACAAATGTTTTCTATCCACGGTGGTCAGACTTGCCCTCGAGAGCATGGCTGCTTGCAAACTTCTATGCATAGCTTGCACTGGCGTCACTTGGTCAGACATAATTGGGGAAAGGACGCGCGAGAGGGAAGCGTCTGCCAAGTTGGTGAGGCACTCCTGTCCAACAGAAAGTAAAGCCCCTCTATACTGAAAGTAGCGCCATTGATCGATTTCCCGACACACTGTCACCAACTAGAAAAAAAATCCTTCTCCTCCTCTTCAATGTTCCCCTTTCCATTACCCCTGATTGGCGAAGCGTCCGTCCGGTTTCTGTTCGCCACTTCCCTCTGCCATTTGCGCCCTTCTGTGTTGCGGCATTCACATACTCCGGCGGCGTGCATACGTATACATACCACGTTGCGGGCCGCCCGTCGAAGCTTTTTTTTTTTTATCGGTAGAGAGTATGTCGCGTGTTTTGCTTCTAGAAACGTCGTCGAATTGCTGCCATGACGTGGCGACGCTAAATCACTTGCGCCTGTTTACAAGACGTTCGTTTACATTTTTTCCATCTCCTTGTCACTTCGGCATGTAAAGGCAGAAACAGAAAGGTACAAGAAGTGATGACGTTTGCCGTCAACTGCTTTAAAAACGATCGAGTCGACGACACGGAAACTATGGTGTGCCTTGCTCTATTCACAGCGTAGGGTCACAGCTTCATATTCTATAACAGAAACGTGTGCCCGGATATCGCCTAGGCTGCCGTTGCTGAAGAGGAAACAACATTGTAGGACAATCCACCTCGCAGTTAAGTTTCATTGTATAAATGTTTATAAAGCGGAAGATTGCATCCAATCTCGAACCGAATGATCCGAGCAGACGCACAGCCGAAGCCTCGACAAAACTCGAGAACCCGCTCCAGACGTGAATCAGTGGAAAGATACCGAGTAGCCAAGACGTCAGGGACACTGGCAACTCGTATCCTAGCGAAAACACGAAGGCTGCGAGTTGAAGTTGCACAGAAAACACCGACCTATAGGGAAGGTTTGTCGGCGGTCACCTGTCGCTGCGCTCGGTGGAAGGGCAGCCTAGCAGGCACCGGCATTGATACGGGACAGGGGGTCGACTTGCGGAGAGAAGGAAAGAGCGAGAGATTCTCGAGCAAAAGAGGGCTTGGCGCTTCTTTCAGCATAGAAGGGCTCTACCGGAAAAAGGGACGGACTGACGACGCGTGCAAGCCACGTATTGTTTAACCGCCCGGAAGGCGGTTAAACAGTGTTCGGCTTTCTATCCCGCCCGCGCGTCAAAAGCGGTCCCGAAGCATCAACAAGCGACGTCGCAAAAGCGGGAGTGTCATGCTGTCGGATGTCGCGATCCTCGCGGTTGGGTGTAGAAATGCTGGCGAAAAGCACCGGCAAATGCGAGTGCCGCCGTCGTCGTGGGAAGCTAGCACGAATCTGAAAGAAAAACGCAGTAGCTGACCAATATTTTTGTCCGTGCGACTGAGAAATGTTTCAAGCTATCTGGCACGTACGAATCATTCGGAATATTTGTTTTTATATTCGAGCGCAGGGAGAAAATGCACTAACTTTTTCCCACGAAAATGCATTATCGGAAGTCAGTTTGAGACTGGTTGAGTCTGCTTCAGTTTGAAGCCACACTCTAGCGCCAGTTAAGCCTCCAGTGTACATTATAATAACTCTATGACTATTATCTCCTCACATTTTGTCACCATTTGGTTCCCGACGCAACACCAGTCGCCAAAAAGGGGACGGACAAACGCCAGAGTTTTGGACGCGCGCAGCTCAAACCTGGGAGTTGCATTTTAAGCTTGTGAATCTTTGCGTCTTTTTATAGTTACTGACAGGATGAGAAAAGCAGGAAGTTCTTATTCTCTCAGAACAGAGCGTGAACGGCTGCCCGCTCGGAGCTCACTAGGCGCCGAAGTGCTATCCAAGCTAGCAAGCTCTTGCTGGAGGCGGCACAACTGAAAGACCTCCCTTCCGTTCTCACCTCGCACATAACCGTAGTTATCTCACTCACTTCATTGCGAACGCCGAGGGGAATCGTGAACCTATTGCCGCCTCATGACAATTTTGCATCCCGAGTGATTCTTCGAAATTTTTCATTTCCGAAGACGAGGATCTCATCAAGTGGGGATGGCCCGAAGACGTCTGGTTTCACGTGGACAAGGTGTCGTCCGCTCACGTCTACCTGCGTCTACAACCCGTGAGAGAGATTTCTTTGTTCTTCCTTCGAGGCCTGTTCGCACGCTTCTGTTCGCTTACGACTGAGTTCTCGCTATCTCTCGCGACGAGAAAAAGTGTGGCACGCCGACGCCACCTATGAGGTGACCCTGGAACCGCATCTCGCTAGAGCGAAGGTTTCACGGTATTTGCGAGATCAAATGTATGTTCTATCTACGAGAAACGGTCATTTATAACTAGGGTTCCGCGTTTTCGGTATCTATTTTTCTTCAGATTCGGGGGTTATTTATCGGTGTTTATTTTTTCTCTTGGAATCGGTGTCTTTCGGTGTTTAATTTCAATGCTGGAGAGAAATCGGTGATTATCGGGACTTGTGTTGCAAAGCGACTGCATAACTACTAGAAAAATCACGGCACACCTCACATTACACACGTTTATCGTACACACACCAAACACGTCACACAATGCACATATATATGGAAATAAGAGAAAGCGTGACTCTTTCAGAAGCATGATATCAAAACTGAAACTTATTGAAAAAAATTGACACATACATTGTCAGAGATTCGTCAGTCATCGGAGCACGTTGCTTGCGGCTGAGGAAACGCAGTCCAGAAAACGCACGCTTCACGTTCGCGCTTGAAACGGGGATGGCAGGAAAATCAAAAGAAGCTTTTGGCAAGACGGGCCATTCCTTGCTGTGCGCTCTCGAGAAGCTGCCAATGCATTGCCCTATTGCCCTCCCCCCTTCCCCCCGGCCCTCTTCGCCTTACCTACTTTCTCCCGTATACCAGGAAACCTATGCCTGGACAAAAGACTTAAACACCGTTGTGCTAAAAAAAGATAAGGGAAAGGAACGGGGCATTAAACATGGTTTCAAAAGAAAGGGACGACCCCAAGGGCAGTTCAGTGGGGCTGCGTTGCGGGTCAACGAGAAAAGAAATCGGGCTAGAAGATTCTTTCAGCAAAGCTGCTATGTATTTTTTCCGCAGCTTGAATTGGGTGTTTTTCGGTTTTTACCGATTCAGAAAAAAACGCCTCGGGGGTTAATTATCGGTATTTATAGGTATATACCGAAAACACGGAACCCTATTTATAACATTGTCAAAAGTTTTTCGAGCCAAGAAAGAAGGAATCGTGATGTAGAATACCCGAGACTGTGGTAAAAGCTGGGAAACTTGGTTGAAGAAAAAAGACAGGGGAAAAGAATGCGTAGGGTGTGCAGAGTTTGTTGTTGTTGTATGTGCCTGTGTATGCTTGTGTGTATGTATGTGCCTGTGTATGCTTGTGTGTATGTATTTGTGTGGTGCTCAGTACTCCCGCCCAGGAAGGCCAGTTACTTTTTTTGAGACATTCTTTTCCCCTGTCTTTTTTCTTCGACCAAGTTTCCCAGCTTTTACCACAGTCTTGGGTATTCTACATCATGATCAACGTCCACCAGCTCGCCTGCGCACTCACTGTTTTTTCAGAGAAGGAAGGACACACGAAAAAAATTGGAAATGTACGGACACGTCAAGTGTTCTGCGGCTACCCAATAGATGGAGCCACTGTGTTCTCTCATCAAAAGAGAGTTTAAGGGGTTTTAAAGCGCACGGTCGTAAGCGGTAGCGAGTGTGTGAACCAGCCTTTGGGTTGCGGTGCCTCCATGCAAATAATCAACCACTTCTGTTTGTCTTTAATTGTTTGCCGCTCATTCTCGTCCTTTTGGTTCAGTCTACGGTTTTCTGCCTTATAAATTGGTCAGAAATGAGGTGGACGGTCGAAGCGACATCATACTCCATTCTCTCCTAAGCTGAGAATGCGGTGGAAGCTATGCAATCGCCGAAACAATCGGCCGCCTTCTCTTCGTCACCTGGCCCTGCCCTCGGCGCTTGGGCATGGGCAGGAGTGTGATCATGTGCCGAGAGATGGACTCATGATTGGCCCTACGAGCATGTAGCTTCCACCGCACTGTTGTTTTAGCCGAGTGGTGAGCAGACTATGGTGTAAGTCATCTTTAGTTTGCCGGGATCTAGACAATAGGGTTCCAAAGGGGTCCCCAAAGGATTGGTCATAAGTGCAGTGGTTTCGGACTGAGTTGTCCCCTTGTAATTTCATGGAATTTTCTGAATTGTATATAGAAGGAGTTCATCAGTTATGTGCGCTATTATGCATGTGAGTTCAGGGAGGGGCTGTCAGTGGAAACACATACTCTAAAAAACATATCTTTCTGCTGTAACTTAATTTTTTGCGAATGGGAAATGGTTGTGCGAACCTGATCACACAAATATGTCACCCATAGATGAGGCCCAGTGCACTTGAATGTCTCCTCATTGTAGACAGAAATAAAGCAAAATGAAAAAGGGTACCATCTTTGAGATTAGAAAGTCTGCCTAACATCCTAAAGTAGTGGTTCTCAAATCAGAGTCCATTTTCAGAGATTGCAAAATCCTCACTCATCAGTCATGCCAAGCAATGTAAATTTTTAAAGTCGTACACAGAAGAAACGTCATACCTTTTTGTGTGACATTTCTTCCGTTTATGAGCATAAAAGAAAGTTAATCTCACACTAGCAGTTTGTGTACATACTGAAGTAATGTTTGTACCATATTTTCCGGGCTATTGTCCGCACCCGGTGCATAGTCCGCAGGGGCATATTTCAGGTCAAGAATGAAAGTGTTTGCTTAGATATAGTTCGCACACCGGGTATAGTCTGCACCGGGTGCTTAGTCGACACAAAAATCTTTTCATACACGGCACACCTTGACAAATGTCTGCTCTCTTAGCGTCACAAAAAAGCTCGTATATACATAAATCATCACGACATACTCTTTCATTCACAAAATCCGTCATGTCTCGTCGTAATGAACGACCTTGAAAAACAAGTTCCCTGTATAGTCTGCATGCATAGATAGTCCACACAGCCTAAAATTTCAACTTTTAAACATCTATGGTCCGCAAACAATAACCCGGAAAATACGGTAGTCAAAAACCACTGCCGTAAAACAATGCACTTTACTATTGGTGTGCTGAAGTTCCTTTGTCCGAAGCTGCTCATCTATTTCTTTGACTGTATGTTTGCTATGTTGAAAAGTGGGGGGCCATTTCGAGGCATGATACCTTGAAGGATAATTATTCATCTCCGGTTCACCACTTTGCTGAAAACCCCAAGTGCCCTTTTTTTTTTTTTTTTTTTCAGAACCAGACTCTAGACGACATCCCATCAAGCGTGCTTGAAGACTGTGCCCAGCTTGTAAAGGCTAACAGCATTCAAGGTATCTTGAACATTCAGTCAATACTTAATTTACCCAATCTGGATGGCACTCAGTTGGTCAAGCAACGTTTTAGCAAACAAAGTCCTGCCCCCGACTTTTCATCGAAAGACATTTTATTGAATGGTTGGCTGCCGCATAGTGGCGTGTATCTGTGGGCCGGGTGGGTTAACATTTTTGTAATGAGCCGCATCATGCTGTCGCTGCAGAGGGGCGTGAACGAAGGGGGGTGGGTGGGTTAACACGCGCCCCAGAGATGCGTCATTCGCTTAAACATCGATTCGCTCAAATGTCATTCGCTCATGTGATATGGGCCCATTTATTTATTTCCAACAATTTCTGTTTCTTCTATTGATCCTATAGATTAAGGAATGAAACAGTAGCCTCAAAAACATACCAACACAATTGCTCACATTGCCTTCAGAATATTGATTTGCGGCCTCCCATTCACTTCAAGAATGGCTGACATGGGACAGACACGTCAAGACACTCTGGCAAACGCTAGGGTGGATGCCCGTCTGTCTCGCCTCGATCAGAGTGAACGGATACTTGCTCATTATCACTCTCAAGAGTGGGCATGTCGCACGTCAAGTGGCTCTCGGGATTAAAAAAAATATTCGGTAATTATAGAAACTTCTGGTATGCCATAATTTTTTTGTTTATATTAGGGGTGTGTGAATATTGAAATTTTCGAATACAAATCGAATATGAATAAGACAAAAAACGGGGTTTGAATATTGAATCGAATATCGAATATGTGTCTAGTAATAAAAAAATTGCAAAACAGGAGGTAACAGCAGGTTTTATTACCTTTTTTAAAATAAACCAATGCAACTGCATTTTACTGGGCTGCAGCAGGCTAAAGATACTTCTAGTAATGCACTCATTACAAATTATCGTCTAGGAAAATTAACTGTTCAAGGTGTTCAGAAAGTAAACGCTCCCTACGCGCCGTGACAACATTTCCGCCAGTAGAGGGACCCTTTAATCGTGAAACCTGCGAAATTTCACTAAAGTTTGAAGAAGTTTGACTTATGGACAGTGTTACCCGTCTGCTAAACAAACATTTAGAATTTTGGGAAACAAGAAATTTAGAAAGTAGTTTATTTTATATTTTATAAAATGGTTACCAATGTTTACATCATATAAAAGCGAAAATATGTGCTTTTAACGCTTTCATTAGTTATTAATGTGAACCAGTGATGCCAATAAACCCAACAATTATTGCACTTTTCCTCCGCCAAATAAGTCAACTTTTTTTTTTTTTTTTTTGCGCATGTGCACGAAAGTAGAACTTCAGTCGAACCTTTGTCAAACATCACGTTGAAAGTTCGAAAAAGTCAAACTTAGTCGAACTCGAACCTGGGCAGGTTCGCGACATCCCTAGTTTTGACTGCGCGGGAGTGGCAGGAGTTGTTGTCGGTGGCGATGCAATGTTCTGCTCGCAGCTAGCTTTTATTTTTAATTTTCAAACATATTAGATAATACTCTCGAAATTTATTTTATATTTATATTTCACTCTCGAGGTTCATTATATTGTATCAATTTATAGAACGCCCAATTACATCAGATATTGCTATAAAAGCACCACACAACAAAGGGCTTGGTGAAAAAGAAACCGAAACTGATATCCTGTCTTGCTGCCATCGGACAGATAGAAACAAAGCAGACCAATAACGCACGCATCATACGCCTTTCTCAATGAATGAACATATTCATAGGGGAATGCGTGGCAAGCAGATTATTCTTTACTTGCTCGAATATTCGTAGTTTGTGCGAATATCCGCCGTTTTTCCTGAATATTCGGCCAAAGCCGGATATTCGGGAACTTCCGAGTATGGAATTTTCGAATCGAATACGTTTCGAATAAGTAAAATATTCGATTCGTATTCGAAATTTAGAATATTTACACACCCCTAGTTTATATGCTAACTAGCCAGAAAGACGCTTGATTTTGGCCTGTTTCACAATGAACCTCTAAAGGCCTGTTCACACACTTGCAATAGACCCTTCCCGAAATTCAGTCTGGCCACCTTGATCACGACCATCATTTTAGTGTCTGGCTTGTGTGGTGGCCTTCTGGTGGTCGATGAAGGAAGGTGTTGAAAGTTCCCTCGACCAGAGGATACATGTCACAAAGAAAATCACGAAAGAGATCACAAAAACTTTGTCGTGAGAAGTCGCAAGTGCGGTAGCTAGCCTTGAGGCTACGACCGCACTTGCTCGTGTTCATTCTCTCGTCTCATGCTGTGCCGTCCATCCAGGCAACAAGATGAACTCGATCGACATCGTCTACACCATGTGGGGAAACCTGAAAAAGACGGCCGGCATGGAAGTGGGACAGATCGGCTTCCACAAGCAGAGAGAGGTAACCCATACACTTGGCTTTTCTTTTCCTTGAAAGAAACAAAGAACGGCGGCGGAAGAGTAGTGTAAGAATGGAATGTGGCTCGCGAGCCACGCCGGAAGTCTGGACGTCCAAAGTGCGTAGTCATGTTGGAAGAGGTTGCCGACGGAGCTGCAAATGCATCCGCAAATCGGATGTCTGGGTGTGTTGCGACGCCGAGATCGTTTCAACGTTCAATCTTACGACTACAGTAGCTCGTAAACATCCTCAACGGCAGAAGTTACGCCATGTCGCCTGCAATAAGCGGAAACATCTGTTCATTCATTGTATGTGTGTACCTCATAGTTTTCATATTGCCTACAGTGTGACCTCCCCCCCCCCAAAAAAAGTTTACGGCGTTTTAATAAAAATGCATTATGCATCGCCGAACGCGATCGGTCTTCGCCCAAATGTAGCCATAGCGGTGTGAACTAGATGCCAAAGTTTCGTAAGTAACCGTTCCCTCATTCAAATGTTGAGTGATTTTCGGAAACTTTCGACAGGAAGTGGTAGTTTGGCCTTTCAGTCCCGCGTATTTGTGGGTGTTGTCGGCCACCATTTTATCGTCGAAAATTTCCGAAAATCGCTCATAACTCACGAATAAGATGACGGTTTGTTGTGAAACAGTGGCATCTGACTCGAAACACTAGTATACTACATTTGGGCAGTAAGTGATTGACCGTTCGATGAGGCAGAGTTTATTTTTGCAATTAAGAAAACCACTTTAGAAATTATCTTTTTTTTGGAGACCCCTCGTAGTCGTAGGCTGCATCAGATAGTGCTGCATGGTACTTCGCATAGTTGGTGACTGTTCACGATGCTGGCGTCGTCACAATGTCACTGTTGTGCGCGGATGCCGACAAACTTTTGAGCTAGTCTTCTTCGGGCCAGTTGTGGTGAGGAACATGGCTAAGCCTTCCAAGGTGTGAAAGGCTTAGGGCTGGTTCACTCACTCGCGACTGCTTACGACCATGTGCCTTAAAACCTCTTAAGATTTCTCACGAGAGGGCACACTAATGCCATTAATCAGGAAGCTGTGGAACACGCGGCATATTTGTATCTTCCGGTTTTTACCGCGTTTCGGTTATAAATGACCATTTCTCGTAGATAACATGTGCGTTTGATCTCGCAAGTGCCGCAAAACCTTTGCTCTAGTGAAACGCGGTTCCAGGGTAACTTTATAGAAGGTGCCAGCTTGCTCTCTCCTCACAAGAGATCACAAAAACTTGGTCCTAAGCAAACGCAAGCGATATGATATGATATATATCATATAATGTATCATATGAAGTGATATACCGTATTTACTCGCACAATGAACGCACTCGCGTAATGAACGCACCCCCCCAAGTCGGCTCTCAAAATTTTGACTTTTTTTCCCTCGCGTATTAAACGCACCCCCAGCTCGGACGTCAAAATTTTGACCCCCTCCCCCCACGCGCGCGAAATGAACGCACTTTTCTATCCTGGTACAGCGAATCGCGAATGCATGGGCAGCATGGGCGAACAAAACGCCTTGTAAAAGGCGTTAAAAAATAATAGATCCAACGGAACCAAGAAAAAAAAACATGGAGAGGAGCTTTTTTTTTTATTTGCAATCCGCGGAAGCAAGAGAAAAGAAAAAAAAAACAAAGAGGAGCTTTCTTTTTCTTGCACAGCTCAGTCTGGACTTCGGGTCGCGCGCCGCGCGCAAGGAGATAAGAAAGAGAAGCGGAGAAGCCCTCGCCTAACCAAAGTGAAACGAAACAGCTTGCGAAAGGAGGCAAAAAAAAACAATCCACGGAAGCAAGAGAAAAAAAAACAAAGGAGTTTTTTTTTTTTCTTTGCACAGCGCGGTCTGGACTTTGGGTCGCGCGCCGCGCGCAAGGAGATAAGAAAGAGAAGCCCTCAGCTTGCGAAAGGGAGAAAAAAAAAAGAAAAACAATCCACGCAACCAAGAGAAAAAAAACAAAACAAAGAAAAGCTTTTTTTCTTGCACAGCGCAGTTTGGTTTCGGGGTCGTGCGTCGCGCGCCGCGCGCAAGGAGATTAGAAAGAAAAGTGGAGAAGCCCTCGCCTAAGCAAAGCGCACATAATGAAGGCATCCTGCCCTCGCCTCCTCCTCGCACTTTGGAAAGAGAAGCGAGAAGCCCTCGAAATGAACCCACTTTTCTATCCTGTGCAGCGAGGTCGCGAATGCATGGGCAAACAAAACAACTTGCGAAAGGCGGAAAAAACAACAAAAAAGAAAACACGGAAGCAAGAAAAAAAAAACATGGAGAGGAATATTTTTTTTTTGCGCATCGCAGTTTGGTTTTGGAGTCGCGCGCCGCGCTCAAAGAGGTAAGAAGTTACGTCGATCTTTCCGATAAAAGGTCCGTTCATTATCCGAGTAAATATGGACGCAAAAATTTTACTTCGCGTAATGAACGCCCCCCCCCCAACTTTGCATCGATTTTTCGGAAAAAAAAGTGTGTTCATTATGCGAGTAAATACGGTATCAAAACCGTGTGAACAGACTTGAAGCGAGAGAGTCAAACCTCTCCGTCCCGCGGATCGTTCGCTTCCCCGCAGGTCCGCACCATGCGGGTGGAGAAGAGGATCAACGAAATCGTCAACCGGCTGATGAAGACGAAGGAGGAGCGGCAGCCGGACTTCAGGGCGGAGCGGGAGGAGCGAGACCGCAGGGAGCGGGAGGACAAGAAGCAGATCCTCCGGGAGCAGAAGGAGCGGGAGAAGCAGGAGCAGAAGGAGAAGGAGGAGCAAGCCAAGCAGAGGTCGGTGGTGGGGTGCTTTTTCGACGGTGCTAGAGCAGTACCACGTAGAAGTCAAGGCCTGCGGCTTTCCCGCCTTGAATGTCATCGCTAGTGGGCCCATGCTGTGCGGCCTAGCTCACGTGTGCATCGCCGCCGAGACGGACGTGTCGGCCGCTTTGCGGCGCCTCTCGTCGAGCTTTCGCGTGTCTGCCGCCTTGGGATGAGTCGGAGGCCCACTAACGAGGACGTCACACACAGGCCTTGTCTTTTAGGTGGCATTTTAGGGGCCACTAAGTAAGCTATGCTTGAAAGTAACGACATTGCGGCATCTCTGTGCTGGAAATAATTGCCCGTCAGTGGGAGCTCTGTGCGAAATCGCAGGAGGGCATTTTCCGTCCTCCGGAAAAATTAGAAAGAGTCTGCGACGGAGTGAAACGACGTCGCCTGAGCTTCCCCACTCTGAGGCTCGGGAAGCCGCTGCTTTTGTTTAGTCGTAACGATCGCCAATGGCGCCTGCTCTGCATCGGGCACCGAAACGGCACTGCCCGTGAGGAAATCGGACGGCGGAATAGCAATAGGTGCGACTCACCTTGAAGTACCGTGGAAGCAGCCACTTCGTACGAGCGCCTGCCGTTACCATTTCCAGAACTTGTGCAACAAGCGCCCATATCTAGATTAACCTAGTTCTCAGTGAAAGTGGGGTGGGCACTTCCTCAGTATTTTACGGTAGTTTGTGACTAGCTGTAACTATTAATGCGTTAGCATTAGTACCCGCATGACGAGGAAAAGCTAATGGCGTCCGTCTGTGGACAAAACAGTGGGAAGGGAAGCGCTGTGTGGAGAGAAGGAGAGCAGTGAAAGACAGAGGCAAGAGGGAGGCGACATCAGGGGGTGGAAGCCCAAGCATGTGCGGATACTTGGCCGAGTCCGAGCTTGTAAGTGTGCAGAGCACATAGGCCTTGGCTTGTGCTACAAAATGGAGTATGACCCAAGCACTAGCGCTGGTCCAAGCAGGTGGCAAAAGGAGACGGATTGGGAACGAAGGAGACGGGCTGCCGAAACTGGTGAGCAGCGAAAGTAGCGTCGAGCAGCAGATGCCGCTGCTAACCGTGCAGGGTGGACGAACGAGAACCTCCCGCTGCTAAGCATGGAGGGCGGGCGAACGAGGAACCCCGAGGCCGGAAAAAATGAAAGGACAATCCATTGTTAGATCCTTTGGGAATTTTTTTGACGTGACCCTTGGGAAACTCCACACACGTCCCTCTTTGGGAAACGCTAATGCTGACCCCCTAACGAAGCCAAAAGGAGGCAGCAAATAATAGAGGAAGCAAAAGAGAAAGCCAGAACAGAGAAGTGAAGGGGTCAGCGCTAGCCTTTCCCAAAGGAGGACGTGTATGGCGTTTCCCAAGGGTCATGCTAACGTATTCCCTAAGTATCCACCAATGGATCTTTCTTTAATTTTCTTGATTTCACCTTAGAGTGTACCACAGCAGGTGCTACGAGCTTTCTTAACCGATCTGTGGCTCCGAGCCTGTCACGTGACATTCCGGTTGCGCGGAGCAATGGCTTAACGTCGCGCACTTTATGTGAGCAGGCTATGGTGCTTCAGTATGCTTTTTGTTAAGGCGGCAAGATTCTTTGTATCATCTGATGCCGACAGCATGCGGCGACAGGAAACGGGCAAAGAAATGGGGTGCGACAAAGTGGCGGCAAAACACCACCCAAAACTGTTCGAGCCGAGAGGCGCTCATTCACATGCTTCAGGACTGTGAAGAGAAAGAGACGTGATGTTACAAAATTGTTTGATGTCACCACTCTAAGGTTGGATGCGTGGACATTGAGACACCCTAGATTAGGGTGGGTGCTTTATAGTGCCACGAGGATCGTAAGGAACTCTTGGATTTTCGTGTGATCCTGGCTTTAACTTTAAACACATTATATATGGTTTGCGATCGCAGCGCTTGAATAAGAGTTACATCCACTTATTTAGGTGCTAGCTCTAAAAATATATTTGAAAGCTGTGTGCTTTCTCTATCGATTCTTTAATACTTTGTTTTCATCCGTTGTGTGGAAAATATTTTAAGAAATGGGAAAGCTAACTTGCAGCACAGATTAACCGTTGCCATTAGGATACGGAGTGATGGTTTCGTGGGATGGATTCATGTGAGCATTTGTTTTGATATCTCTTTTTCTTTTTGTATTTTAGGAGCTACAACAACCTGATGAAAGAGGAAAATATGAAATCAAACAAGGTAAGTTCTATGATCATTTTTGACGACGTAGTATGGTTAGTGAACAATGAAACGTTCAAAGCTAAGTCTGTTCTGTTTCTTTGCAGGAGGCTGACTATGATTCAGACGAATTCATGTGACCTCTGCAGGAAGCTGTTTTAGCAGAAGGTTGTACAATAAATTTTATTTTGCTCAATCACAAGAATGTTTCAAGAACTGCTCGAGACAGCAGCACCTCAAGCTCATGATAAAAGAAAACAAATATTCAGGAAGGGTGGGAACATTAGTGGGCAGTGGAAAAGGGTGCACTAAAGACCACGGTATATATCAAGGCTGTTGCACTTTTTGTTTTTTTTAATTGTAAACGAAACTGCTTAAAGGGATACTGAATGGAAATTACGAGCTCACAAAACAAGGCTGGACGGACAGGCGGGACACTGCAAAACCCCAAAACATCACTCATACAGCGACATCTCTAACGGATCGCCATATTTCTGGAAAAGAAGCGCGTGACTGAACACGGCCGACGAGTATGACGAGTCAAGTCACGTGACGATTTTCATTCCCTCTCCTCCTTGCTACGTCCCATCGACCTGGTGAACCGAATCGAGGAGGAGAGAAGCGAGGCCGCTTCCCCTCATTCTCAAATTCTCCAGGAGGACAATGACGTCATAAACCTCGCTTGATTGCGCCCTTTGTTTTCCATAAGTACGGCCATCCGTTTGAGATATTGATATACGAGCGATGTATTGGAGTTCGTAGCGTCCTGTTCAACGCTTCTGCGGCCTTATTTTGCGAAATTCATATTTCGGTTCAGTATCCCTTTAAGGGCTCAATTTCATGCAAAAAGCGTTGCACTCGAGCGTAACAAAGAATTGTTACATGCAGGTCAAGGCAACCTCCATAGCGCATAGTCGGTAATGTGTAAGCATACAAAGCACAGTTATAAAAATATTGACCGCATCTCCACGTAGTGAATGATGTTGATTGGGGCGAAGCTCTGGTGGTGCTTGTCTGCATAGATGCTGAGCCGCAGCATGCCGAGCCTTTTGTTCGTTTTCATCCATGTCAGAAAGAGAATGTGTGGTATGGAACGTGGTTATATATGCATTGGAGCATTTGACCGCAGCGCCCTCTCTTCTATAAACGTTGAGCCAATGCATGCAAAGTTTAACGCGATTATATACGCATTTGACCGCAGCGCCCTCTCCTGTATAGACGTTGAGCGGCTACATGCAACGTTTCATCCATGACATCCCCAGCTCTTGAGTTACTACCACATCTCGGAGCCCCCTACTCGTCCCGCAGTCGTGGCCGAGTGGTTAAAGACCGACGAACAAGCAGAAAGGAGGAAACTCTCCTTCCATTCCTTCTTTCCATTAGAGAAAGGGAGAGACCTTCCTCCTTTCTGTGGGGAGTAGCTCGGAGACCTGCTCATGTGGGGAGAGGAGGAGAGACGAGAGCGAGAGGGAATGAAGAGAAGGAAACTGGGAGCCGGTTTTCTGCCCGGCAGAAGACAATTCTGTAGGTCGGTCTTTAAGGCGATGGACTAGAAATTTATTGGGGTCTCCCAGCACAGGTTCGAATGCTGTCGATTGCGCAAGCATGTTTTTTCATCATTTTTAAATTTTTTTTCATCTTTTTCATCAGCACCGGACGCCGGACATACGGACATGGCTAGCCCCTAAGGAGCTTCGCCCCTAAAAGCATACTTGGTAATTATAACTAATCACAACTACCAAGATTAACAAAGTGGCCCCTCGATTTTTGCTTGGCGACAGCATATGTCGCCGGTTGCAATCCTCGCGGTGTCGCAGCACCGGTGGTTGATGTGGCAGATGCCTGTTTTGCTGCGGGTCGCTCTCCAGCTGGACAGCCCACAGAAGCTTCGGCAGCCAGGAGCTGGGATGCCGCGACGACGGCGACACTTGCGTTCGCTCTTGCTTTTCGCCGGCATTTCTGCGACCAATTGCCAGGATCGTGACGTCCGACAGCGTGACACTCCGGCTTTTCTGGCGTTGTTTGGTGCCACTTCAAAACTACTTTCGATGCATGAACACCATGGGATGCTAAATACACCAGTCGGAGACGCACTGCAGGCACCATGTCTGGACTAAGTATGACTCACATGAGCCTGCGGTAGGAGTTGACCGTAGGTGCCCGCGGTTGGCTCCCGAATGGGGAAGCCTAGTTGTTCCACATGATCTCTTGTCACGGGACAGACCATGATGCCAGTGGATAGTTCACCCAGCGTTACTAGATTTAACTCGGTTACAGAACTGCCTATAGACACTGCTTGCACGAGCGGTACCTACCTCCCCTCTACCCCCACGGCTTGCCTCCTGTCGTTCGACATGCCGCCGGTTAGAGGATGGCTGCTACGGTAAGTGCAGTGTATTCTCTGGAATTGATAGAGGGGTTTAGGAAACCGTTTTCGCTCATCCGATACGGTACGATAGGCCCTGCGGTACGAACTGCGCATGCGTTACCGCAGAAGAAACTCGCTTGCGCAGCTCGTACCGCGCGGCCCATCGTAAAGTATCGGATGTGCAAAAACTGTTCCCTAAAACTCCCTACTAAGTTTTGATGCATAGCGTCTAGATGAGGTTTCACCATACTCTATCGAATGCACAGTTTTGCATTGACAACCTAGATTGACAATGTTTCAAACGACGGTGGGCAGACTGAAGTGCTCTATCCTGTCTCTCTTGTCTATCCTTCCTTGTCGTTTTTGCGCTGTTAACTCAACATAAGGACTGAAGTGAGTGAGGGAATTGCTCCCCTCCATGGGAGTTCCACAACTGACCTAATCTAGTGACGCTCGTGCAGTAGGTGTATGACGTCACGACTTCACACAGGAGTCAACGTTATTAGATTAGCTCAGTTACGGAACTGCTCATAGACGACGCATGCCACGAACAGTACCACCCTCACTCACCACGACTTGCCTGGCGTCGCTTGACCCGCCGCCGGACGGCTGCTTTGGTAACTGCAGTGTATTCTATGAGAATCGGGATACGTACGTTTCGAAGCACGGCGTCTAGATGGTGCTTCAGCTCTGCTCTTTAGAACGCAGTTATGAAACGAAAATCTAGATGGCGCTTCGAACGACGGCGAGCGGATTGAAGTGAGTGAGGGGGGGGTACCCCCTTCCGCAAGAGTTCCACAACTGAGGTAGTCTAGTAGCGTTGACAGGAGTCGATAAACAGCAGGATAAAATTCTCAAGACGTCAGCTATTGGCGACGTGCTCGATTGAAAGCGTCGCTGTGGTCGGCCTGCCACGATTGGCCGAATGCTGACTATGACGTCGGCAAAGGATTTCTCATCGACTGAAATAAGAGGAATGTGAGAACTTGAACTTTGACGGTGTTGGAGTGTTGTTTTGAGAGCGCAATGATTTCAAGCGTCCACGATGCTAATTACAAACACCATCGAATGTGTTGTTTGCAAGGTAATGACGTCACGAGAGGAAACCATAGGAGGGCGCCACCAAAACATCTCGCCGCTAATATCCAACGTTATTAGATTAGCTTAGTTACGGAACTGCTCATAGACGCTGCATGCATGAACAGTACCCCCCCTCACTCACCACGACGCGCCGCTGGACGGCTGCTTTGGTAACTGAATCGGGATACGTTCGTTTCAACGTTACTAGAAACGGAAAAACCAATGGAAAAAAACTCTTTTTGTAGTAACTTTTATTGGAGTTTAGTACAAATTGAGGGGCGCGTGAGGTTTTCTAAAATATTTAGTTTGCAAGGTTTTGCAGCACAATTAATATTGTTTTTATACAACCATGCCTCAGCGGTGATTTCAGGTAGCGCGTCCCGACCTAGGCGCATCTTAACTTTGGTGATATGTCGCAGCGCGTCCGCTGGGAAGACGGGGGTGTCCCCTGTAACCCTTTCACCGTATCTGTTTCGGCTCCGAAATGGCCGATTGAAGCCAAAATAGACGTCACGTGCAGTTCCTCGAGTGACCGCTGCGGGAGAAATGGTGGCGTTGTGATCGCCATTTGGCGCTTCAGGTGTGGTCTTTTGGAACGCACAGTTATGAAATGAAAATATAGACGGCGCTTCGAACGACGGCAGGCGGATTGAAGTGAGTCAGGAGGGGTACCCCCCTCCGCTGGAGTTCCACAACTGAGGTAATCTAGTAACGTTGGCTATATTGCATCACGTGGCATAGCTGACGTCACCACCCCTAACATGAGACACCTCGCACATCAGGCGAGCATAACAAATCATAATAATAAAGGCACGCATATTGCACACGACACAACTTATGCTCCTCAGGCTTATCAAAAAAATTAAAAAAAAATTAATCTGTCTTTTTAGCCCTATTTTTTTAAGAGCACGTGGCCAACAGAAGCTTCGTTGAAGAGAACATGGAAGTGAACAGGCACAAAACCAGCTTCGCTGTATTTAGCGGGATAAAAGTTTTCGACTGCCCCAGTCTAACCACACTGGGCTCCGCCATTTTGGTGTTGTGTTGTCGCATTTGATCTTTGGTTGATCGTCGTGCGTGAGCGTGTGTGTGTGTTTCGGGGGTGAATTGTGTAGGCGTGTTTCAATTCATCGAGAAATGGCAGCGATGTGTCCCATCTTGGATTCGAAATGCTCAGGACTGTGCGCGATGCGTTTCACCTTGTCTGTGCAAACTAGGAACTTTTAGCAACGGTTCTTGCCGTCACGCGACGCACTTACGATGTCTCGACATCGCAATGTTCGGACTATGAACTACGATGACGGTAAGATTTTCTGCGTATCTTCAGGTGTGCGCTGCGTGTAAACAGATAAATCGTCATGTCATTTTTACGTCCATTTATACGTATCGTGTCGTAGTGTATCGTACTAACGTCAACCAACTAACTTGGGACTCGTCGGATCAAATTTCACAGATCGCTTGAGTATGGTTGCGTTAGTTGGGATGGTAGACTTCGCTCGATCCTTGTTCAATAAGATTCCCATCGAATTTAGATTTTTTGCTTTTTTCTATTTTTTGCTATCAAAATGGAGTTGTGATTGTCTGCTACTGGGATCAGCATTAAAAATATTCTCCACGCACCCCAAGCAGGAGCGAAGTGAGCACTGTTCTTGGTTGAGCGCGATGCGGGCTGTCTCATCGCGTTCCTCGCTATAAACGCACGCATCGCTTTTTTTTTTTCTCTTTCGTATTTAGGATTTTTCAGTCTTTTGAACAGCTGGATGAAATAATAACAATGCTTTGGTACCCCCTTCTAACTGGTTTTCCCTTTTGTTATTGTACTGTATACAACTACCGTTTAAAACTTTTTTTTTTTTAATGTTTAGGTGGCTTAAGCTACCGCCCGTTATAAAGGGTTCGGCTGTTAGCATCCATCCATTCATGTTGTCAAATTTTTCGCTTCCTTCTTTACTCAGACTATGAAGGCTACTACGACGTGTACGGTCGGTCACAGGAAGAGGACTCGTGCATTTCTCCGAACACAGGCGAGTATGCGTCTCGTGGGCAGTCCTACAGTCACTGTGTGCCAGTACTCTTATTTCATAGAGCTAGTGAGGACAAAATTTTAAGCACTTGCGAGGTGTCAAATGAAGTCAGCAAAGTTGTTGTCCCTGCCAATGTGAGCAGCAGCATTAATGCCACCTACCAAATGCTCTTCAAAGTGTGGTCGTGCCGATGACGAGAATTGCACTCGTTGCGTTGTTCCCCACCTCTGTGTCGTCTGCTAATGGACTGGTCGATATATCATCCGATGCTCGCTAGCAGACGACGCAGTGGTGGAGTGTGGTGCCAAAAACATGCATCTCACCCTTGGCACGCACAAGGTCTTACGGAGCATTTCACATTGCTGGACGAGCTCACCTCATCTTTGGTTGTTAAAGGGACACGAAAAATTGTTGTGGGTAACCAGCGCAGTGATTGGCCGCAACTCCTGCTCTTCCGCTTCTGCGGAGGAGGCAGCAAATGCTTGCTGGCAGGTGTCGCAATAGTGGAGTGAGGTGAGCATCTTTGACGCGCATGAGGTTTTGTGTAGCGTCCATTTCACAGAAAGCATTCATGCCCAGATGAGCGGGGCTCATCTCCTACTACTCTGCTTCTGCAGAGGAAACAACAACTCTGTGTCTGCTAGCAGACAACAAAGTATCGGAGTGTGGTGCGACAAGCACGCACCTCACCTTTGGCATGCACAAGCGTCCATTTTGCATTAGCTGTTCATACCTGGAGGAGCTGAGCTCATCTTCCGCTGCTCCACTTCCGCAGAGGAAGAGTTTCTCTACAACAGGGAGAAGCTGCACTCCATGTCATCATTCCTGTCTCCCGGCGTGCTCAAGGAGGAGAATGAGGACGAAGAGGAGGCAGAGGGCCCGTCCAAAGGGGACGAGGTCGGTGGTCTGCTGGGACCCGAGTCTACCCTCAGCCCTGTGGACGAAGGTAGTTTTTTGTTTTACCTGGTGTCATCGAAGAAGCTACGCTTGGAGCCTTGGCACTTCATTCCTAAACTCCTTGTGGGCGCCGTCATTTTGGTGCCTAATAGACCCTTTTCGAAACTCATTGAGAAATATTGCCGTTCGTCTTTTCTTGGGTATGAGGATTGTAATTGGATTGGACGCAGCCCTCATGTCCAATGCGGAGCACAAGTTTGTCTGTTCTTCTGCAGGAATGGGGTGACGTAAGAACACCGATCCCTGATTGGCTCTGATTGAGGGATAGTAGGTAGACCTCAAGGCAGCTTGCTTTGAGGTCTACCCACTATCCTTCCAGTCAGAGCCGATCAAAAACTCTGCGTTTTGACATCACCGCAACCCCTGCAAAAGAAAAAACAACAGATGAACTTGCTCTCCGCATACATGCTCGGGGTATGTGCCCAAATAATGGTGGACTCCGGTAGGGTGTGCAGCAGCTACTATATGGTGTGCACTTTTGAAAAGGGTTTATTGCAGGGCGGGCACAATTGGCAATCAATATGATTATGAAATGCGACTGCCTGGGGGCAGTGAGCAGACGACACACTCTGCTGTCTGCTCGCTGCGTCCATCAGGAGATGGCCCCACGAGTAGGTAGCGTCGCCAACTCGGTTGTCTGCGAACGCGCCCAACCTTGACTTCGGCAGGTTTTTTGCTCTAATTTTTTAGAGGAGAAGAACGAAGCCTTGAAATTTTATGTGGTAAGACTGACCTGCTCAGTGCTCGTTCGAGGAAAGTTTGAGCTTTCTGTGTGCAGGCGGCAAATTTTCCGGCTTGTTTTACTGCAGAAGGTCCGCTTGGGACACCCTGTATTTAGCACCGCTCAATTTGTTTTTCTCGGCAACGACAACTAGGGAATGATCATTGGTGCGATGCAGTGACATCATGTGCAAGTCATGTATAGATAGGGCTCTTTGTTTTTGGTTTTACTTTTGTCATTGACTATTTTTCAATGTCTGCTAAGTTTTATCTTGTTCCGATGGTTCCTCCGTCTGTCCTCGTTTATGGTTGACCTTCCCCTTTTGTGCCCCCTAGTTTAGGGGTTCAAAGCTCCCAAAGTCTTCAATAGGTTTTGCCCATTTTCCTGTTGGGGCTATCGGCTTAACCTTGGTTTTCTTTTGTGTGCTTTTCTGTTGTAGGATCGGAGTCTAAAACAATTTCAATAAAAATAAATAAAAATATTTTTTTAATAGAGTGCCATCAAATTGAAAAAAGTTCCCCCGTTCCGGAAATGACGTCACGGACGTGAAAATAAAAATAAAACCCGAAAACAAAGAACTCTATGTATAGACAGTCATATATTTGTGCCTTAATTTTAAGAGTACTGATGTGGCACATGCAATTTTGTGCTCATCTTCTTAGTTTGTACGACTCAGCTGCGAAGCGTAGTTAATTTTTCACGAGAATTTTCTTCTCAAATTTTGCGAGGGAAGGCTGACTGAATAGATTTTGCAGGGAAACCTGACCATTCAAGTGCATGGAAGCTATCAGCTTGCTCTACAGCAATTTTTCTTTTGGCTTATTTCTCGTTGTGACCATTGAGGAAGGGGGGGGGGGGGGGGGGGGGTCGTGATGCTAAATTGCCTACATGCTTGCTAAAGCAGCTTCTTTTTGCATGCATCACCAATAATAACCCCCATGTCGTACTTTTTGTTCTGTTGGGATAGCTCAATTGGTAGGGCAGTGGGCTGATGATCCAGAGGTCCAGGGTTCAACTCCCAGTAGGGGAAAAACATTGCTGTCTTTTAATTGTCACCCAAGCACAGAAAACGGAGCATAGACCTCGTTTAAATGGTCCTTGTCTCTGGTAGCCTGTGCAACAACAACTTCTCCAAATCCAGTATGTGGGGCTTATTTGATATAATAAGCCTGCATTATATGGAATGGAGATACATTTATTTTATGTGAATTGATTTTCGTGTTTCAAATAAATGTAGGAGATAAGATATAAAAAGATTTATCCCCTGAAACTCTTAAATGATTTTGCCAAATGGAGTATTCGCTACATTACTGTACATCTGTTAATGTTAGAGAATTGAAGAACTTGGCAAACTCTTAAGGGTGCTCGAATATTTCTTTTGTCTAGTGAGGTGCATTCCAGCCTTTAGAATTCACAAAATATAATGGTAGCAAATATGAGCCCTCTGCCCGATTCACAAAAAATTGAGGCTGCTAAAAATAAAGGGCTCCACAGTGTCTAGAAGGTGGTAAACTCAGTTTACCTTACAATTGTTTTCAGGGTCAAATAGGAATGGATTCACATGCTTTGTGCATTGTGCATTAATATTGCCTCCCACCATATGTAAGGGACTGAGAGGCCCTTATAGAAGTTGGTGCCTGCCTCGATTCTTGTACTCCTGAATGCCTCTTTGGCATGCAGCTAGATCTTGTTAACCCCTTGCCTACTAATTTTTCTTTCTTAAAGGAATGTACAGCTAAACTTTATTTTAAACAGGCAATTTGCATCATAATTAAAGAAAAACATTTCCCTGACTTCCAGGTGTTGAATCTTGCTCTAAATCAGCACTTCTGATCTTCTGGGCCTCTTCACTCGTACTCCAGCAGTGTGATAGCTCTGAAAACGTTCAGGAAGGTGGAGAGCCGCTTGCACTGTCCATACTCTCATGTCGTTTCTTGTTGGCTGTACATACTTTGCACGCCTGCGTCGATTTATTTTTCTCAATGGGTGTGATGTCAAATATGCCCGAGCATTCATCAACTTCAAAAATACTTTTTCGTATCTTTTCGTCGGCCGAAGTGGACCTCCCTGTTAAAGCCACGTTAGTTTAACGCAAGTGCTTACAAATGCTAACTAAATTTTTTCTTTTTTGTCAAAAAGAAAAACAAACAAGCAAACATGGAGCAACAAGGGTGGTTCTGCCATCTGCCGGAGAGTGGGCCAAACAAGTGCCAAAACTGAAGCACGAGTCCCACTCGTGGTCGGGCTTTATGGTCCGTTAAGGGTGGCACGAGCAACGCTCGTTATTATTAGGCAAGGGTTAATATAAACACCGCCATTCTCGCCCCCCCCCCCCCCCCCCCCCAAAAAAAAAAAAAAAAAAGATTGTCTATATTGATTAGTCAAACAGCACGTATTTACCCGGCTCGTCCTCACAAACTTTGTGCTAGCGATGCATCGATAGGGTGTCCCAAGCAAACCTTTCACCGTAAAACGGCCCGGAAAAGTCGGCGCCCACCCATAGAAAGCTCGAACTTTCATCGCACGTGCACCGAGCAGGCCAGTTTTACCGGGCGAAATTTCAAGGCGCAGTTCTCTTCTCGTAGGAAATGAGAACAAAAGACTCGCTAAAGTCGAGGTCGAGCGCGTCCAGAGACAACCGAGTTGGCGACACCATTTACTTGTGACGTCATCTCCCGACGGGTGCGGCGAGCAGACGACGGAGCGCGTCATCCGCTCGCCGCACCCGTCGGGAGGTGGCGCCGCAAGTAAGTGGCGTCTGTATTAATGGGGTCCACGGTAACGAGACATGGCCGTAACCTAGGAAGGGCAGTTCTTTGGGCCAGAATTTGGTTTTTGTCCGGGAATTTATAGTTTTACAAAGCCCGAAGAAGCCGAGGTGGAGCCAAACTTCACCCCATCCGGCCAGAGTCCATGTCGTCAAACATATGCCGAAGTTGGACTTCACTGCCGGTGGTTTGGCCGTCACCTGGCATCTTTGGGCCAAGATCGCCAAACAGAAGCCAGAGCTGGGCTCTACTCCTGGTTGTTCGGTTTTCATGTGGCAACGTCGGGCCTAAATTGCCCAACAAGTGCCAGGGTTAGGCTTCACCGCCGATTCTTTGGTTCGTGTACGTGGCATCTTTGGCTCAAGTCTGGGAGCTTTGGCCACTCTGTGTCGAGCCAGAAAAAAGCGCCACAGAAATGTCAAAGTACTCTAGCACTAACTAATGCCCCGAAGCAAAGCCGTATTAGGCCCCCAAGTTAGGCCCTTAGGATTGCCAAAGCTTGTGCCAAGTCAGCGGCACCCGGGGCGGTGGTCGGCCCCCCCGCCCCTTTCTAGCGATGCCACTGTGCCGAGTTGTGCGTTTCTCTGACGTGCTACCCGGGAAGCTGACTCAAATGTCGGGGCTGTTGTCGGCCTGCCTCATCCTCGCTCAATTTGACGCCTTTGCAGTGAGGCTATACGAGTGCCTGGAGAAGATGCAGAACGTCGTGGGAGACTCGATCCCGGAGGCGACCCTTCGCCGCGCCGCCCTGGAGTGGGACTTCAACGCAGAGACAGCCCTTGACAAGTTGCTCTCGGGTGCGGCCATGTGTATATCTTCCCTCTTGCACAGTCATTGAATCATCCATCATAATTTATTAAATTATTAATTTGTTTATATATTTTTTTACATGCCCATTTTACAGTGGGTTGGACACCCACTACAGTTTTACGTTGTAGTTGTTTTGTCCATTGTGGCTCGATGGTTGTGTGCATTATACAGACGTGAAAAAATGAAACGTGAGTGT
This sequence comes from Ixodes persulcatus, assembly GCA_013358835.2. Classification (NCBI taxonomy): domain Eukaryota; kingdom Metazoa; phylum Arthropoda; class Arachnida; order Ixodida; family Ixodidae; genus Ixodes; species Ixodes persulcatus. The sequence continues at coordinate 200,136 of JABSTQ010011552.1, forward strand.
AGTAGCAATACAAGCAAGGGCGCTAGGGCTGGAACTGCTAAACAAGAAACGGGAAATGACAGATGTTACGTCGAGTGGATAGCAAATGGTTCTTGATGTCTTTTTCGGTTTCGTGTTACCGTAAGGGAACATAAGGCCTCCAGTCTGGTTTGTGCTTTTTGAAGATTATTTTTCCGTCTCAATAAGTAGAAAACTTGGTTACCTTTGGTTTCCAGCTCTTGACCTTTCTGTACTCCCTATATAGGTACTCTATGTGACAGGTACTAATCAGGAAAGAGCTCTGTGTGTGTATCCGAGTAAATCATAGTATAACTGACAAAAACGCGGTTGTTATGGGATGTGATTTATTGGGTCTTCCATTGCAAACGGTGTATTGATTTTTGATTGGACGGTGTAACTAAGCAGCACAAGTAGTGCAAAGGTGTCGTGAAGATGTGGAGACCCTTTTCTTCCTCGGTGAATGTGCCCTTGTGAACTGTTTGTTTTGAACATCAAGTGCCTTATTTCTCGATAAAACATTCCTCATATATTTTTAGGTCCCCCGTAGTGTCGCGAAGCCTGAAAGTGCAGCTATAAACTAACTGTATAGCATGATTTAGATTATTTAGCTTTCAGTTCTTCCCAAACAAACATGTCCCTGAAACATGGAAATGTTGGGAAGCTGCTGAGATGTTTCTTCTTACATTGAGAGGAGAAAATGTTTTAATGTCTCCAATTTCGTACGACCCATTTTTGCAGAGGCGGACGCTCCAAAGCCACAGCGGGAACCACGGGAACGCAGACGAGGTGCGTGGTTTTCATTGCTGCACAAACACATTTACGATAGATTTTACATCTTCGTCAACATTAGTATGTTAATCGTATTAACATTGATGAACATACATATGATTAACATACAAAAAGCAGATGTTCCTGGTTTACATATGGTTACGTGGAACATCAGTTGGACTTCAGCAGTGGCGACTGACAAGTGCTGTACTGTGTTCACCCTTAAGGTGAGAGTGCAGCCAAAGCTACAAGCGTGAGTGAGCCCGCGCTTCTGGCTTTGAGACGTGCATTTCCGAGTGCACACTCTGTGGAAGAGCGCTTCAAAGCAGCCACCTCGAGCTCTCGTGCTTGTGGCATCGGCGGCACTCTCAGCTTTCGGGTGATTGGAGTATAGCTTTGCCATCTAACAAACTGTGGAGATAGTTGACAGAGCTTGTGCGTGCAGCAGTTTGTAACGAATTGAAGTGTCACCAAGGAAGTTTGTGCATGTTTCAAACTTCACGAGCTGTCGTTTGCTGCTCGTTAGAAAATGCACAGTGCTTCTCAGCAGGCACTGCACCATTCCAACTCATTTTACCGCTGATGGTACTTTTGCTTCGTGGTTTTCTTCCATCTCGGCCTGTTTTATGTTGTCAACTGAATTGTAACTAAACAAAGGAAGTAGTCAGGATGCTTGAATGTAATATTCTAATGTTGCAGCATTACTAAAGATGAGGTGAGAAAAAAGGGTAGCTGATTTTGTGTTTGCAGTTCAAGGTCTTGGGTCCTGTTTAGTCAATCTCGCCAAACAAATCTAGGCAAGTTTTTTTTTTTTTAAGTTAGCTTTTTTTTATTGTTTTTTTATGGTAGTTTAACGTCATTGATAGACCCCCTAAGAAGGTGAGATATGACTAGGATTCTGTGTTTTCGGAATTTATTTTTTTGCGAAATTCGGAGGGTGTTTATCAAAATTTATTTTTGTTATATTTTCACTTTTCTGAGTTTATTTTGCTGTCTTCCCAATTGTTCAATATTCAAAACAAAAAGAGATATTATTCAGCGCACTAAGTTCATAAGAGCTCGCTTGTATCAAATAATATTTCTCCAGTTGGATTCGGTGTTTGTCTCCTTGCCATTGGTATTACTAACTTTCCCACGATAAAACTTTAAAAAAACTGTCGCTTCTATAGACGTCGATACTTTCAAATCAGCGAACTCCTGATCATAGTGGCTGGGAAGCTCGTTTCCTTCCCATGCTATTCCACCACTCTGCCTGCTGCACGGAATGGAGTGCTGAAGTGATTTCAGCTCTCCGATGAAATGTACGAGCTCATGGCTTTCAGTCTTAGAAAACAGAACCCCTCCTTCCTCTAAGAAGCACAAATAGAAGGGTCCAAACTGAAAACTGGAGAAGTGGCTTTTGTCATGGCTCAGAAGTACTATGACCCATTGTCCTGAATGAAAAATCTGAGCAAATAAAGTAAAATCCCGTAAGGGGCGCCCTCCCCCGAGAGATCGCCCATCCCATTTTTCTGGCTAAATATCTGTAACATAAAAATTCAGAAACATCGCCCACCCCCCCGATTTCCGTTGGACGTCAAGCGATGTCCAACGGGAATCGCGCATCAGAGGCGCGATCGGCGGTACCGGTGTGTCCGAGAAGCGAGTTCATAGCGGGTTCCTGCGTTTTTGTCTGCGATCTGCGTGCGATATCGGCTCGCGTAACACGCTAGTTGTTCCCGCGTGTATATTGCATCGTGAAATGCGAATCTGCTGCGTTCGCAATTTGCGGTATCCGTTCCCGAGTTCGTAGCGGATTCCCGTGTTTTTGTCCGCGATCCGCGCGCGCGATATCGGTTTCCGTGACAGGCAAGATTGTAGCGGGTTCCCACGTCTTTATTGCACCATGAAACATGAATCTGCTGCGTCCGCGATCTGCGGTATCCGTTCCCGTGAGATGCGAGTTCTCGGCGGGTCGAGTCCTTCGCACCGTGAAACGCGAATCTGCTGCGTCGGCCACTTGCGGTATCCGTTCCCGTGACACAGGAGTTTGTAGCGGATTCCCGCGTGTTTATCGCATCGTGAAACGCAAATTTGTCGTGTCCGCGATCTGCGGTATCAGTTCCCACGTCACATGGTTTGTAGCGGGTGCCTCGGCGCTTATTAATTTTTGATAAAGTTTTGCTGTGGCATCCCCAAAAATAGCCCACCCCCATGTTTTTCACCATTTATCTCTTCATTTTGGGTGGGCGTCCTTACGGGATTTTAGGGTACACTTTCTTTTGTTTTGTCAGTGGTCGAATATTTGAGAAGAAACTGGAGTGGCCTCCACTCAGGATCACTGACTGACCTTGTACTAGTCAACTTATTTGTAGATTACCGTTTTTTTTTGTTTGTTTTAAACATTGTGGCCTTGAAATTTGGAGTTTATCGGATAAATGTGAATTCACAAAAACTTGTGCCAGCAAATGTTTTTCTGAGTTTTTCGAATTTTTCCGAAAATGCGGAACCCTAGGTATGACATACTGAGGTTCTGAAACAATTTTTATGGGACCACTGAGGGACACCTCTGGAAAACAAAATTAGAATGTAGCTATTTGACATTGAGACCCACTTGTTTTGGGTCCTTTTTATCATTTATATATGGCTGGCTTTGATCAAAGCTGCTACGGGCTGTTTGCTTCTGCAGTCACATTGCATGTACAGGCATGAGAGTCAAGAGAGATGGCTTCAAAACTAACTATGGGCTTTTTTTTGTTCTCTTTCTCCTCGCCTCCTCCTACCCATTCTGCTTTCTTTCATGATTGCCGCACGACCTCATTGCACATCATCGCCCCATCATTGCCTGCTCGTGTCTCCCATCTGCTTTTCCTCATCACTTGAACATGCCACCTGCAAGGTAAGAATCGGATTGCGATGACTTCGAGACCGCTCTCGTTTTGTCCGAGCTCACAGACGTCGAGAGCCAGTTGTCGGCCGATGGCGATCTCGACCTTGGTGCTCTGCCGGGGTCGTCGAAACGTGCAGATATGGGGGAAAGACGGAATTCGCATCGTGATGCTGCGAGTTTAGCCGACTTGAGCGGGAGCGGCAACGGGGTGTCGTCTCGGACTGTCGATCCGGTGCCCTCCGGCGGTTGTGGACTTGACCTCGCGACTTTGTTGGGGCGAACTGACGTGCAGGAGCAACATGCCGCTACCGTTTTCGGATCCGAACCTGAAAGTGACTGGACTGTGCACGGTTCAGAGCGGGGCACGCTCGCGTCCGTGGAGCAACCTAATCGGGTTGTGATGTGCGGTCGATTTGAGACCAGTGGAATAGGGAAAAGATCTCGTATCGAAGTGGTTTCGAAGACTGCCAACGTCGGTCCGGGGGCAGACGGGTCAACGCCGAGGAGTGCCGACGTCACGCCGACGTCATCGTCATCGGACGACTTTTTAGAAAGTTTGCTTCGTGGAGCGGGGAACGTAACAAAAACTCCCGAGGCAGGAAGCCCTGCTGTGGGTTTGCCCGTCGGTTTCGATGGGCCGATGAGTGCCGACATCGGGCCGACATCAAAAGGTTGCAATGTTGCACCGACATCACCAGACAACCTTTTAGATAGCTTGCTTCGTGGAGCGGGGAACGTAAGAAGAACTCCCGAGGCAATGCGCCCCATCGTGGGTTTGCCTGTTGGTTCCGATGGGCCGACATCGGACCGACTGGAAGCCGACTTAGACCTACTTTTGGGAAGCGCGATGGGCGTCGACGAACTACCAGGTTCACCAAGCCGTCGATCTGGACGGAAGGATGATTTCGAGGACTTTCTAACGTCTTTGGCAAACGACGTGCCCCCAGCCACCCTTTGCACGGCCGAAGGGCCAGGAGATTCCGGCCTTGCTTGTTTGCAAGATGTGGTTCAAGCAGATGACGTGCTTGGAGAATTTGTTTCTACGTGCTCTGCGAAGGCGCGGCGAAAACCGGCACTGCTCGACCTCGGACAAATTCTGGGGCTGCGTGGAAATTCGTTGTCGCAGAACGATTTGTCGGCCGGCAGTTCGCTTAAGCTCGACTCAATACTGAAAGGCAGGGACACGAACGATGCCACTTTGACGCACCTGAACGACTACCATGCATTGGAGGGAGCTCTCGAAGAAAGTGCATCGGGTATCGAGGGGGACGTTTTGCCCGAACGCAAACTGTCCTTCTCGCGGGGCGCATCTGCATCCGCAAAGTCGCCGTCATTGTTTGGTGCAGTGCTTGCCTTTTTTCCCTTGGGTCGGACTAAAGCTGAGGTGGTTCCGTTTTCCAAGAAACTCAGGGACCTGATCTCCGTGAGGTACGGAGGTCAGTTGACATCCTCGATTGTGGCGTTTGACTTCTCGACTCCATCGCCGGACGACATCGTGATTGAGTGCAGGAAGAAAGCTCTCGATCCCTCAGGTACCAGGATGGAGAGTTTGTTGCTGTGCTCCCCACTGCATGTGAACTTGTGATATGTGTCATTCTTATCTAAATTGTTGCTTTTAACTAAAGTATATGATGCTTTGAAACTGGGAACAGTTATGAAACATTGGCTTAGAGTCGTCGTTAGCTACTCCTTTCTGCCGAGGCCTGCGAAAACCGTGGCTCGGCAGCATAGAAAATGTAAGCACGGTAGACACACCGAGGTATGCATTCAATAACTGCTCCCGCCAATTTCGGCATAAACGGACGTTGCACTGCCGCGCATTTGTGTAACTAGCGCCCGCCGTGTCAACGTCTTTGTAACAAATCTGATTTGATATAGTGAAAGCGCGTCTATACAGAACGGATGATGCGGACAGGGACTAGTTTAAAGTTAATGGAATAAAGACGGATGACTACAATGGACGTTGAAGGACATACATTGCAGGGATATTGCCAAGAGCACATGTTGAACAGTGCTGCATATTCCAGACTTGCTTATCGCTTTTGAATGTAGAGCTTAAATCGGTGCTCTTAGTTAGCATCGGGAATCTATAGTGTGAAACCTAGTAACAAGTATTGCATCCCAGATCTAGGGGCGTTTGCCCTAAGAATCTCGTAGATAGTCTAGGTAATTCCTGTGTTGAGTCCATTGTGTATGCTATCTTTCCAGCTTGGAGGCATGCATCATCATTACTTCTATTGGCGAATTCTTTGTTTATTTGAGTGTGCTCATGGAAGGCAAATTATCTACCATAGTGCACAGGGCATGGAAGATACCACTGGAGAATCTGGGTCATCGAGTACATCACAACCTGGGGCATAAGCCAAATTATGTCCTTGAGATAGGAACCCCAATGGAGAAACAAAAATAAAATGATCGCTAACATGACATATTGTGTCCCATATGTCCCAGAATTGCAACGCATATGGCATATTTGATTGCCCCGTATGCGGTTAACATGCAAGACTCACAATATGGTCAATGACATAAGGGAGTTGCAATGAAAAAAAATGCATTGCAAACATCTAGAAATTTAAAAAAAATTGTGGCAGTTGTGCAGATTAGAGAGGGCTGTTGGATGTCGTTTCGGAGGCAGACGAGGACGCCTGCGGCGCACGAGGTGACTCGAACGCCCGCCGTTACTGGGTTGCGTCATCCCGTTTCCCTTCAGAAAAGAAGCCGCTGGAGAGGCTGGGGGCTGCCCAGAGGTCGGGCATCACCAACCCGGAGGATGCGCTGACGGCCGATCCAGTCTTCCGACAGTCCTTCGGCCAGAAGCAGACGGTTGACTTTGACGACCGGCAGACCAAGTGAGTCCTTGAGCCGTCCCAAGCCTCTTCTTAAGTCCTTTATTTGGCCTTTGTTTCAAAACGCATATTAGTGGGACTTGTTGAAAAGGCGGGATTCCTCGTAAATGAGGGGACAACCATGTTAAAAATGAGAAAATTGTTGGCTGCTTGAAGTCTTCATAGTCCAGAATATCTCCTCACAAAACTCAAATGCTCAATCCAATCTCAAGCAATAAAAAAAACAAAAAAAAAACAAACAAACATTGGTGAATTATATACCGTAAAATACCGCAGAGCGCCCACTTCGTTCAAGCGCCCATTCTTAACATTTCACGAACTTGGGAATTCTGCAAATTATACGTTAACTGCCCAATTTGACCAGACAAGTGCTCATATCTCGATTAACCCAGTTTTCAGTGAAAACGGGGTGGGTGCTCGCCCGGTATATTACAGTAAGTTTTAAAGGCTACATTTAAGGAACAAAATTGTAAGGCATGGAGAAACTTCAAGCGTGATTTTCTCAATTTTGTTTTGTGAGCGTGATTTAAAATTATTGTCAGTAAACTTCCTGCAGTAACTGAACTGTGTCTAAAAAACTAATATTCTGCTATACACAAAAAAATTAGCTGTAACTTGGAGTAAACTCGTCCCATTATTTTTTTTTATTTTTCGGAATACGGATGTATTTATATAAATAAGACTAAATATTCCGTTAGCTTAAAATTAAAAGTATATGACGGACGTCGAGGAATCGCGATATTATAAACAACCTAATTTGCACAACTAGAAATACAGCAAAAAACGGATCTCTCAAGTATATCACCCCACGGTAACCATTTCATACCATACCACCCTTAGTTGCAGAATTTTATACTGTCTAAATATTTTCAAAAGATGCACTTCGCAAAATTTGCGAAGTGTAATTTCGCGAATTTATTAAGTTCTTTACCTTACATAGTTTAAAAAAGAACTTCCTAAACTGAAAATAACCCGGGCGAGCCGCGGAAAACAACAAAATTAGGAGTTACAGGCTTGAGTTCTTTGTTTTTCACATTTTTTCTTCTCCCAAGATCAAGCTGGCCCTATCCTACTAAAAATTAGTAGGTTATGTTTTCTCGTACCTCGTATATTGGGGAAAGACATCTTAGACCTGACTGCAGATTCCAAATTGCCATTAAGAAATGCACCTGTGTGCCGTGTTTCTGCTCTCGTGCAGTCGTGCTGCAGTTCCATTTTAATTTTCCGACAGTCTTTCGGTAGTGCTGACGGGCGTCACGATCCCTTCGTGCGCAGACTCCTCATCGATGACACCTGCGTGGGTGCGAGTCACGGGACGAAAAGACTCTTTTCAAAAGTGTGTGCCATCTAGTAGCAGTTGTGCCAGTTATTCATGTCTTCTATTGTTTGGGCACGCACCACGAGCATGTATTAGACAGGAGGACTGCATCGGCGTTCGGCGCGATTTCGGGTCCGATCGCACGCTTCGGACCCAAGATAAGGTGGCCGCCAATGTTGCTTGACGGGGTTCCGTAAAGGGTCCGTTCTCCGGGACTCCCTCTCCTAGGGCCTCCACAGACAATCCCCCGAGGGCCCCGGCAGCCGACAACGTCCTCAAAGTGCCGAGCGCAAGCAGCTCCAACCGAAGCTCCCCTGACCCGGAAAGGAAGGAGGCATCTCCGGACAGCGGGGACGCTCCACCCGCAGCCGACGCCACGCCTGGGAAGCCGTTGAGGTGCGTGGTGGGCGTCTTTGTTCCCCGGACCGCACTCATTTCATCTCCTTTGTTGCGAAGGGTCAGCCTGAAGTTCGCTGTGTTTCTGCTCGCATTGTGAAAAACGTGCCGGGAGCAGGCTAACTAACCGTGCTTGCTCGCTTACCCTCACTCGCGGATGCGAGAGAGTGAGTTTGTAAGCCCCGAAATCTTGTGCATTTCAGCGAGGGGAACGAGTTTGTTTCGAGTGAGTGTGAGTTAGAGATTGACGGTGAGGGACGATGAGTATGGATGAGTTTTCGAGGCTACGAAATGACACGAGTTTGAATTTGGTTTGAGTAAGTGTCATTTATTGATTACGATAAATGAGGGAGAGTATGAGCGAGTTGTGAGCTTTCACGTGAGTTTGAGCGAGAGATTGGAGTTCCGTTTGAGTGAGTATGAGTTGGCGAGTGTGAGAGAGAGTTTGTAATCCCTGAAATCTCGTGAGTTTGAGTGATGGGCAGGAGTTTGGTTGGAGTGAATGTGAGTGTGGGATTGAGGGTGAGTGCGGTGCAAGTAGTGAAAGCTTGTTAGTTTGAGCGAGGGAAATAAGTTTGGTTTGAGTGAGTGTTATTAGTGATTGATGGTGAGTTAGGATATCTGTGAGCGAGGTTGTAGTTCCTAAAGTCTCGTGAGTTTGAGCAAGGGGTATGAGTTTGGTTTCGGTTAGTGTGAGTCTGGTACTGACGGTGAGGGAGTGCGAGTTTGTGAACCCTGAAATCACGTGAGTTTGAGTGAGGTGCATAAGTTTGGTTTGATAAAATATGCGTTGGAGATCGACAGCTGGTAAGGGTGAGTGAATGTTTTTATTTTGCTTCAAGTTATGAGTTTGAGGATCAGGGAATGTGAGGTCTTATTTTAAACTGGTTGTGAGAGAGTGATTGATTGAATGCATGTATTTATTTATGCAATGGTTCGCCTGTCCATGGTTTGGTTGTCTCCTGATGTAAGGTGGATTGGGGCTGTGGGCTGTAGGGAGGGTGGGGGGAGGGAATGATGGTTACGACTATTACTTCGTTACATGAAATGATGGACCTCGAAGTCCCTGATATAACATATCAGGAAAACCAGGAGTGAGTGAGTTTAGGCTAGAATACCAACTTCTGGTTGAACTCTCTGAGCTAAAATGTGGAAACCATACTAAAAGGCTCCCCAATAGGGAATTGGAAAATACTGTGACACAATAATTGTCAGGGGTAGTCCGGTAGGGATTGAATCGAAAGTAATAATTTACTACTTCAACTATTTGGGTACTTCTCGTAAGTGCCTAATGCTCACATTTGTGCTTTCTCAAGTGCTGTTTTTGCATAAGCCAGTATATAGAAAAAGCCTCTGATCGATGATAAGGTTGAAAGTTAGGGGTTATTGATACATATAGAACAAAGACAAAGCCACAGCAAAACAAAGGAGGTGGCTGCTAAGAGGAGATGCAACAAATGAAGGTTAGTTTCAATGTTATTCGCTTTTCCACCACTCTCTTCAAGATCGTTAGAGCATAAGGATGCCTTGACTTTGGGTGCATCGTGCGGGAAATGCGACGATTATTGTATTCAATTCGCTCGTCGGAGTAGTCCAATCTTCTTTGTTCCAGACCCAAGGCCTCTTCGAAGGATGTGCTTGCGGAATACACCAAGGAGCGAGGCGGAGCCAAGCCCCTTCTGAATTTGGTTGTGATTGGTCACGTGGACGCTGGCAAGAGCACCCTCATGGGACACCTCCTGTACAGGTGAACGAAACATTGGTCTTGCGCGTTTCATCTTTGTCACGCAGTTTCGGCTAAAACTACAATTTGTCTCGTCCTCCGGGTGATCTTTGCGGCCCGCCGAAAGCCCCGAGTTAACTCGGAGGTCCTGGTGAAGCGCTCTTGTTTGGTGGCGGTATCGTTCAAAGTGAGGAGCTCCGGCGGTTTGTCGAGCTACCCAATCAAAAGACATTTTCGGAATATCCAGGCTTTACTCTTCCCTGCGTGCTATTCATTATCTCTAAATTCAAGATAGCTATCGAGAGAATAGCAGACAAAGGTGATACCAAAACCAACATTAAAATTTTCACGTGCTCTCCAGGGGGGGGTAACGTCACACGTATGACTTGCAAGTCGAGCGGGCAATCTAGAGAATGACGTATTTTGCTCGTGTTCTTTTATCATTCGCTGCATTGAGCTTAACCAGCGTTCATTTGACGCGATCAAACTCCTCGTAAACCGTCGGGAACAAGACGTAAGGCTTCGACCTTGCCCCGTAATATTACGACATCTGACGTCACATTTTTGTGTTGCCAGTAGTAGAGCCTCTCAGCCTCGGGACAAATTTGAAACTTAATTAAGCAACTTTGCAACGAAAAATTAGTGTGGCTAGCAATCCGGGTTACCGGTTCAGATATGTCTATTAATGTGTTGAACTAGTTTCGAAGCAAATCGATCATTGTCAGAGTTCCAACGGAGCTTCCCTTTAAATAACTGCCAAAAAAGAAAAAAAAATTGTTTAAACAGTCTGGTTGGGACATGCGTGTCAAGAAATAAATTTTAAGTGGAAGAAATTTTTTTTTAGAGCAATATTGACGATAGATTTATTTGAAATTCCTTAGTGCAAAGTTCATGACGTCACGGGTCATTCCGGAATGATCATTCGCTCTTTCCACCTCCACGTGAAGGCGAAGCCAATTCACCTCTCCTTCACACGCCCGAAATGCCGAGAGGGAAAACAAGTGGAAAGGAGGTGACTACCGACTAAATCGTGTCTTGCGCCATCAATATTGCTCTAACAAAATTATTTTTTCACGCAAACTTAATTTTTTGACACGCGTGTCCCAACTAAACTGCTAAAACAATTTTTTTTTTCTTTCCTGGTTTTTTCTTAAGAAGGGATGATATAAGAAGGCAATTCACTTTCCCGGCTGAGGGGATGACGTATCATGCCTGTCGTCTGCTTTCACCCTTCCAGGCTGGGCTGCGTGCAGAAGAAGCAGATGCACAAGTATGAGCAGGACTCCAAGAAGCTGGGCAAGGCGTCTTTCATGTATGCATGGGTGTTGGACGAGACAATGGAGGAAAGGTGGGTCGACATTGTAACCGGGCAGTTGCACCAAAGGCCCGACACCCCAGCTAGGTGGCGCTAGTCGCCACCCAATTAAAACTGGCAGCTACTTTCATCCTCGAAGTCCTTTAATGCTTGAAATGCAATAGGGAAGTAATTGTTTAAAGAAAAACTCTAATCTTTAAAAAAAAAAAAAAAATTTATTATTATAAGTTACGAGCAACATGTATTGTAAGAACTACCGGCGGGAAGTGCACGTTTATATAGACCTTTGCAGAAAAAGCTCTCTGGCCTCCGCCATTTTGCGACTCGAGCGACCCCTATCAGCCAAAACTTTCTGCTACCCGCCTGAGCTGTGGTAACCCGGTCAGCGGGGCTCCCCACCTGCATTGTGCATTCGGAGTTGGCCGGCTTTCCTTGAAAGTTTTTACTTTATATGCCTGTTCAGGATGATTGCGTGTTTTGTGTTATCTTCCACTGTGAAAACCAGGGAATACCAGGGCCAGGGCTCGTAGCCAGCTCGACCTTCGCTGGAAACGAGCGAAGAGAACAAACGTCAAGCAGCCCGCAACGGAGGCCGTTCAACGTTCTTCGAGGGTTATTTCCGTTGAGATAATCTCCGAAAAGCCTTCCCGGCTGTGTTCCCAGTCTTGGCGAGAAGTAGCTGATAAGGTCCGGGGTATGGGAACTGAATAGACACGTTCGTTCATTTGCTTTAGTGCTGTGTAAAAAAGCATCACTCTTTAAAACCTACCCCGAGACAAGCCGGATTCCGTCCGATCGTCGTGAAGTGTCTATCGTCGACGCTGTATTTTGGATATGCTGGGTTATTTGAGAGCTTTCTCAAATCCTGTTAGGATAACGCGGCACCGTGGGGTACATACAATATATGTTCGATTGATGAGACTCGTTGAATTTCATGCTGTGGGCGGGGAATGCCCATGCAGTTCGGCCATCCTGTGGTGTGGTTAAATATTTTAGGCAGTTAAGACCTTAGTAGATTGACACGGCTGAGTACATGGTGCCATTAAAAAGATCAACATAAGGTGAAACAAACATTCTAGTTGGATTTGTTCTGTCGCGCGCGGACTCAACAAAAATAGCTTTCATTTGTTTGTTTTTGTTCCCAAAAATAGTGTAATGTTTTGTTAAAAAATTTGAAAAATTCTCTTCGCCATAGAACACAAAACCAAAAATAAAATGAGGCGACTTTGCCGTCACCAGCGTTCGGAATTGCGCCTACACAGGCTGCCACAGCCTACTGACGAGAAAACCCACAGCCCAGCGCAGTCGGGCAACACTGACGGTCACTCTCGAAACCAGGGACACGCGCTGTAAATCGCTTCGTTAGAGACTGCCGCTGGAAAGGTCTATAGTGACATCAATTCAAAGTTTTATGTCGAGGCTGTTTTTGGGCAAGTTTTGAAAAGCTTTTTTTTATATTTTCAGAATTAATTTTTTCATCACAACACAAAGTGTCATCCTGGTACCTTGGGATCTAGAGTGTGACCTGAATATGTTTTTCTGGGTTTAATACCTCATAAATCAGAGAGTGCACTGAGACTACTACTTCCAAAAAATGTGAACTACAAAATTTTTTAATGGGCAAATACTTTAATGGCTTATTTCTAATTATCAGCGAAAAAATTTCAACTCGTGATAAATTTTTCCATATGAAGCCAAAATTGCAACGATGGCTTTGTTGCACTCTCTACCGCTTGTAGAACATGCTGACATGCATTGTGCCATATTTTTATGGGGGTAGTGTAAAAAGAAATTTGGGCAGAAAAAATTTGTGGTTCTTGAAAACTATAATACTAGATAGGAAAAATTGAGCTTTTGTTTGTGCTTTGCACAAGAACTAATAGTAGATGTGAAAATGGCTTTTGTTTGTGCTTAGCACAATAACTTATAGTAGATGTGAAAATGTAATATAAATTGGATCAGAAACATCAGAAAAATGTTCAAGACCAGGGTTTAGAAGACATCAAACACTTCTTTTGAAGGGCGGAGACGAACCTATTTCTATCGATTTCTCCGCCAAATTTAGCGGGAAACATGTTTGGATGGACGGGCAAATTTTTGGGATGAGTTGGGGGTGGGGTGGGGGGGGGTGTTCATGCTTCAAAGAGAGAACTGCGCCTATTCGCCCATTTGCTCTAGTGTCGAAGCTTGTGTGGTAGAATGCGTGCTTCTTTGCGTACGCCGTGCAGTACTAACCGGCATCACTTTCCTCTCGAAGGAACCGTGGAATCACGATGGACGTGGCACAGGCCAAGTTCGAGACGCCGGCCCGGAGCATCGTGCTCCTCGATGCGCCAGGTCACAAGGACTTCATCCCCAACATGATCACTGGTGAGTTGTGCCCCCGATGTCACCCTGTTTCTCCGAGTCGTTCGAGTTCGCATTGGTTGCATGTTCACAACCGAACTACCTCTTCTGTGGTGTTTTTTTAACTTGAGCACCCTAGTCTGTAAGGGTCTGCGGTGATTTTTTGCTATCTTAAAGGGATTGTCCGGTGATATCCGTAGGTTACTAAGGTTTTGCGCTGGTCACGTAGCGAGGGCCTAAATATTGTCAGATGTGATATCTATTTCGTATATATTCTTTTTTATTTCGCTCCCCAATATTCGTCAGATCACTTCTGAACCTCGATACGAAACTTCACGCCAGATTTTGCGAGTATGCATGGCTGGTTGTGTCGCGACGTCACATCAGGCAGGGTAATGTCAGAGTCGTGGGCGTTGACTTATTCCCGGTTTTGACCAACATGGTCCATGGTGCGCACAAAGATTACCGTCGAAGAATTGAGCTTCTCTTTATACCGTAAGAATCTTCTCTTTCTTAGAACAAAGTTATTTTACTGAGCAATCGAGAGCTGCCGTGGCTCTCTTGGCACTGTTACGTCAAAACTTCCATTGTTGCCAACTAGAACTCCGTATGTTTTGCGGGTGCAATCTGACCAGTTGGGCTCTGTTTAAAATTGAATTACTTCTGCGGCGGAGGATTCCAAATTCGGATATTGTGCGGATGATGTTCCCAGAAGCAATGACAATATAATTTAATTGTTGTTAATTGTTGAATTGTTTGATTGTTTTAATTGTTTTCTGAAAGACAAAATTTTACCGGACAATCCCTTTAAGGCATGGCTGGGCTAGAATGAAAATGCGAGTTTTCTGATGGCCCTCACTTGAAGTGTAGTCTCTCCCTACCACCGTCAGCTCGGCGGAGTCACTGCGATCTCGCCCCCTCCTACGGCGCTTTAACTCGCTCTAAGGAGGCACCCCAATCTCACCATGTCGACCTCTTCGCTCCTGTGTCGAATTGGAGGAATTTCCAGACTAGATAGATCTATGGGGCTCGAGGCCTCCCTAACCTGCAAGAGCTTGTGCAAAACACATTGTCTTTAAAAAAAAAAAAAAGATTTTATAAACAAGCTTTTGTTTATTGTAAGGCAAATGGTATTTCATTTGGCCCACTACAGTTGTTTCTTACGAGTACTATATTGGCACACAGTTTTGATCACAATCGCAGTGGTCAGAACAGTTGCTGGGTGTGGTTGCGCCCCCGTGCGGTAGAAAACCACCCATTGCTTCTAAGCGAGAGCAGAGACCGAAAGGAATGCTGCTGTCTAGCCCGGCTGTGGTTAAAGGTCACCGATCCTATTTTAATCTTTTTGGTGATTTAGACGTCTGTCAGTTCAGAGAAATCTCAAGAGGAGTGTTCAATTTGTGAAAAAAAGTGCTTTTTCAAGGCCTCCTAAATATGACGTGACAAAATACAGTAGACTCCCATCAATGCAAACTCCAGGAAGCCACAAATTTTGGTTTGAATTATCGGAAGGTTGAATTATCAGAAATTCATTCAAATATCATGCAAGACAAAACAGATATTTGAGGATTTCCTCTACATAGGCCTACTGATCATAAGCAGGTATGCACCTCATGAAACATTTGTAAAATGTATTACATAAGTTTAGTTATCTCTAAAAAATGTTGTTTATAGTGGACTGTTTAGACAGCACATGACAGTTTGTTCATCAGGTCAAGAAGTTGTCTAACGTGGACTATTAAGCAGGGGAAACAGGAGCGATGAGAACGGGCACCACGCTGAAGTTTTTATAGCAACTCGCGCGGGCGCTGTGACATGGGCCTATGCCATGCCGCCACGTCACAGCGTTCGCGCAAGTTGCTATGGAAATTTTCGCGTGGTGCCCGTTTTTATAGCCCATGTGTGCTTCTCGCGAAGCACGGGTGCACTGTGGGGAAGCAACACCCGCGGAAGCGAGCTTCATGAGTGTTGCCTCTCTGCAGTGCACCGGTGCTCAGAAAGAAGAGCGCTCAATGGGTCGCAAGAACGGAAAGTATGAATTTCACGAAAACGCCGTTCGAATTAAGCGGCTTATGAATACATTAAAAACAGCAAGACAACCAAAATTTTGAAAATTGTTTGAATTTTCCAGAAGTATGAAATATCCATGTTTCAGTCATTGCAAGCCTACTGTATTTGCATAATTCTTCTCTTCATCTTTAAAATGGCTATTGCCGTGGCATAGGCCCAGAGATTGCTTCAGAGAGTTCTCTGGCAGTGAGCTTGAGGCAGACAGCGACCTCAGCATGCATACACAAAGCACTTCTCAAAGCTACAAGCTAGTGTCAGAATTGCGTGCAAAGTGGTCTTTGACTGCATCGCCGTGGCAGCTTCCATTGGCAGGAATTGTTGTTGCATGTCACCACCAGAACGTACCTATTGGGATTCATTTTCACTGGTACCGAACAGTGCAAAATATCTTTCTAAGGCGCAGCTTTGTACTCTTTGAAGAAGCTTAAATGTCAATTTTAAGCAAAGTTGTTGGTTGGAAGCACCCATTACATGACAATAGTACCGCAAACATATACAAAGGTGAAGGCCGGCTCATTGTCTGACATTTCACCAGGAAGTTAAATACTTTAAGGCTCGTCGTAGAAAACTGGGGTCACAACCTGAGCAAACTCGTCGTTTTTCTTTCTGGCAACGCCGCTATATTCGAGGGGCTGTGAACGGCCAAAGGTTGTCTTTGATCATAGAAAAAAAATGCCGGGATAAGCCGTAGCCTGCACGTCACGCATCTTTCGAGTAGCATATCATCACGGCCTTACAAAATGTTTGTAACTTTAAACTTGCATTTCTGGCTTGTAGGAGCTGCCCAAGCAGACGTCGCCATCTTGGTTGTGGATGCGACACGGGGAGAGTTTGAGACCGGGTTTGAAGCCGGTGGGCAGACACGGGAGCACACTCTGCTCGTCCGGTCTCTCGGTAGGTACCTCTGCCTCAACCTTTTACAGATGATTCACGGATAGCTCGGACAAAAATCGGCTGTCTCTGGCATTTCCTGACGGCATCCTAAATGCAGGGCATTTATAGGGCCTCTTCGCGCCTCCCCTTTTGTTGGCACAGTAAGGAGGCCACTCGGGGGCTTGTTGCGGGGGTTTTGTGAATATTGCATTCACGGCCGAGAGGGAACGCTACTTCATACTTGTAAAAGATTCACGTTTACTCTTACCCCACAAGTTAGACACTCTAACATTCGAGGAATGTTCGAGATACGGGTGTAATAGACAGGGAATTCGGCGTGGCCTTGCTGACTTGCTCTCGTACTAGCCAGCTGTCATGCCAACACCTCTAAGCTCGCTGCTGCTTTCTCGACGCCCATTCTTTCTTTTGTTTCTGGCACAAGTTCTCCGACTAAACCTTTATTTTCAGTTTTATGTTGGTCGTAAAACCGAAAATTATATGAGAATTATAACATCACATGGTGTCACGTGATTTTGTGATGTCATACGACCTAAGGCTGGCGTAAAGCTGGGGGAAAGCTAGTTTGTCGCTCGACTGCGCTGGACTCATTGGACGTTCTCCTTTGGCCATCTTAGGCGTCTCCCAGCTGGCGGTAGGCCATCAACAAGCTGGACAACTGTGTCGTGGGACGAAGGGCGCTACCGGGACATCACGGCCAAGCTGCAGAGCTTCCTGCGCCAGGCGGGCTACCGGGAGGCGGACTTCACCTTCGTGCCCTGCAGCGGCCTCACGGGGGTCAACCTCACGGAGCTGCCTCCCAAGGACGAGGGACTCGCCAAGTGGTACAGCGGCCCCTGCCTGGTGGACGTCATCGGTGCGTCCCGACTTCTTCTCATAGTTTTTCCCGCGTCTTTATGAAGACCCGGAAATGTTCAAACTGGCAAACTGGGTTTCTAGCAGCGTCGTACAGAACTGCATTTCTTTTAGGAGGAGAAGGAGGAACGCTGGTGTTCCGTCCTGCATCGGTGAAACTGGAACGGGAACTCGTTAATTTTTCGAGGGAACGATAGGAGGAACGGAATTCCTTTTTAAAATTTCACCCGGATCTGGTAGGCATTTAGGCTTTTAAGGGGGGACACTACCCAGAAAAAAAAAAATTCTGCAAAAAAAGTTGATTTTGAAAAATTACACAAATACATCCAACAACATCTAGAGAGTATTCCCAGAAAGTTTCATTAGTTTAGACTGCATAGTTAATTTTTAATAAATTATTTTCTGTCCATTGAAGCTAAAGAAAAGGTAGAGTTTGGAGCACTTTGAACGCATTTTTCTCCGTTCCACTTTTTGGTATAAATTCCATTTTAGTCAACCTATCGTTTGATAATGGCAATACACGGAAGGCTCGTTCTTCACTTTTCCTGACTGAAATTTAATAAGGAGTGCCTGCTATGGAATGCTTTTGTCACTTTACAGATGTCTTTTATAAAAAATGTTGACATTTTGTCGAAGACACAGAAGACCAAAAAGTTTACCAATTTTGCAGAAGAGAAAATTTATAGAAATAACTGACTTCTTACAAAAACCTTTCCATAGCCGCACCCCCTAGGCATTCTGCTACATATCTAGCGAATTCAAATCTTGAATATTGTGATAGTTTTCCGACGATAGGTTTACTAAACAATGTGGACGTGTTGCTGATAAAAGCTGTTCTAATTTCCTTCTCATTTATCCGACAGACCTGAAATTTTGTTATGCACCCTCTAGCGTGGCCACCAGCCTACCCTGTAAATTTAATTAATTTTAAGCCAAGAGTTCAAAAGTTGACCCTCCTAGGGGGTGTGCCCCCTTAATTAGCGACCGCTCCAACTTCTGACTTCGGGGAAACGCGATCGTGACGACCCGCCACGTAGTTCGACGCAACATTCTCCCCACTCTATTTTGTCTACGGATCATCCAGCGCTACATTTAATGAAAACGTGCCCACGTAACCTTAACGTAACGGGGACGCATTCCTTTCGAACCATTGGAACGTGTGACGGGAACTCGTTCCAAGATTGGGAAGAAACGAGAAACAAGCTTTCATTCCTGTCGTGGAGGAATGAGTACAACACTGGTTCCCAGGAACCCAGGGGTTCCCAGAATAGTCCCCGAGGGCTCCCCAAGCTCCCAAACTTCCTTGACCGTCCTTGCAGCTAAGCAAAGTGTTCTCCCAGCTTATACATTAGTCCAGAAGAGCCATCCATTGATGCAGGAATTCTCACCCTTTGCAATCTTGTTTAACTCCTGCTTGCCTCCTCCTTCCCGGTGCAGTAGAGCAGGGCAGGAGCCTTCGGACCTTGTGAACAACGATGCACATAAAAATGTGCAGAAATGCACATTTTTGGAATTGTATTTTTGAAGATCCAAAGGCATTTATCGTCTTGTCCTAAAGTATTTTTTTTAAATGTGTGTTTTTTTTTTATATATAATCTTGAATTGCGAACTTGAACACATGGTAAAATGGTATGTGCATGTTAGTATTTTGCTATCGTTTGAGAATTAACTATTTACACATGTTGCTATTTTATGGAAGTGTACACATCCAATCTTTATCATTTTTTTCTTTGTATGGTGGTGTATGTGCGAGGTATCCAGTAAATAGTAGAAATATGGCGTCAGGTATGCATTTCATGCATCCTGCTGGAAATAATTTTGGGACTGCTAAATTCAAAAGTGGCATAAAAAAATCTTGTAAATAAATCATCCTAGAGCTTTCATTAACACCTTATTGAATTTCAGCGACCTTTCAGCCTACAGAGATACATTTTTTTAGGGGCCAAGCTCCTTAGCGTCTATCCTTGTCCATCCGTCCGGCGTCCGTGCTCACATCGATTGCCATCCCATCTGTCTTCTTAAAAAAAGAAAAAATGTTTTACGCAGTCGACAGGATTCGAACCTGTGCGGGCAGACCCCAATGGATTTCTAGTCCATCGCGTTAACCACTCGGCCATGACTGCAGGACGAGTAGGGGGCTCTGAGATGGGGTAGTAACTCAAGAGCTGAAGTTACTATTTTAGGGGCGAAGCTCCTTAGGGTCTAGTCTTGTCCATCCGTACGGCGTCCGTGCTCACATCGATTGCCATCCCATCTGTCTGTCATGGAGGAAACATTGCATGTAGCCGCTCAACATCTATACAGGAGAGGGCGCTGCGGTCAAATGCGTATATAATCGCGTTAAACTTTGCGTGCATTGGCTCAACATTTATAGACGAGAGGGCGCTGCGGTCAAATGCTCAAATGCGTATATAACCACGTTCCATACCACACATTTTCTTTCTGACATGGACCGTTGACTTAAGCGGTGGAGATGCGTTCCCACGGCTTCTAGCGGATCCAAGCTGATCCGCTAAAAGAACCACTGGCTCTGCATTTCACCGACCATAAAGCAGTAATAATGAAGTCGAAACGCAACCCGGAACTCAGCACTACCTATGAGCAATAAAAAAAAATCAGCACCATCAGCACTACCTATGAACAATAAAATCAGTATCATCAGCACCACCAGAGCTTCGCCCCAATCAACATCATTCACCACGTGGAGATGTTGTGACTTTTTTTTATTTGAATACCTTAATTTGTTTTAAAATATTTGCAAGTAAAGCTCAATATTAACAAAAATTAGGTTACATCAGAAACAAGTATATATTTGTAGGCAGATTGTAAAGGCAGATAAGCTACGTAACTTTCATTTGAATTGGATCGCAAGTTATACAACGAAGCTCTAGAAGCGGTGTTGCCCCTTAGACTGGGAAAAGTTTTTTACTTTCTAGTGGCAGGGATGGTCAAAGAAATTGGAAAGCTTGAGGCACCCGTGAGAGTACTGTAAGGCCTCATTCACACAGCTGGCGTCTCGCCCCCGTCTTGGAGAAAGCGCCGTGGGCGCCGTGCCAAAAACGGGACGGTGCGGGGACGGAGGAGTTTTCGAACCAGTGGCGACGGAGCTGCCGGCGGTGGCTATAGGAATAGATGGATGCTGGCGGCTGTGTCCCCTTATATTGGGTGGTAGCTTGCGCCACCTAGCTTAGAAATCTTTCTGCACCTTTCAAATTCCGTGTCCAGCGTTTGTATCCCGTAAAACCGTATAACCGGTATAACCTATTATTTCGTGCGCAATTTCACACTTCCCTCGATCTCTACTACCAATCTTGTAATCTTGTATTTGTGGCTGCTTTGTGGCGGCGTCGACCACCAAATGTAGCGGACGATCGGCGTCGACGGGCGCAGCCACAACTGTTTCGTTCCTTGGAGCTTGCGTTTGGGTCGCCGATAACGATCTTGCATCTGTCAAAACATTTTATTTGTCTCCACATTTCGAAACAAAAACGACAAGACCCACCGCGAGCACGTTTCACATCAATCACTCCTTACGCCGCATTTCGTCCCCGATGATCGACGACGCATTTTCTTTCTATCGCATTTACGTCAATCGCAGAGGAACCGATGTGGTCTCACCATTTCGAGCAGCAGCTCAGTGGTAAATCCAAATCTCTGTATGCCTGTTGTTCAAGAGCCATAAACATCACACAATGTGCCCGTCGTCTCGCCGACCTCCCTCCCTCCCGAAAAAGCTTTGTTGGCTTCGTCGTTAGGGCCTCCCGCGGCCGTGCCCATGGTCACCAAACTTTTGAGAATCCGCCAGATTCAGCGAAAGTTTCCTATTTTGTGATTGGCTGTCCCTCGATGGGGCGGGGCGCCGGCGTTGCCGGTCTCCCGCCGGTGCCGGGGACGTTGGACATCGTCGTTCGGCTCATTTCGGCACGGCGGCCCGATTTCGGTCGGAAACCGGTCCGAACACCCTCTCCCCCGGCGGAAAGGACGGCCGGCACTTTCGCCGGGCGGGGGAAAAAGCGGCTGTGTGAGTGAGGCCTAAGGGACTCCCGTGTTCCTAGGAACCCAGTTTGGGAACCCTTGCATCGACGCGTAACTTTGTGGCAAACCTTCTTTTGTATGTGCGTTTATCTTTCTTTAGATCCGTTAGCTCCTGCAGTGCTTTATTGCATCAGTACCGGGATCCGTGTGCTAATGCATACCATGTCACACACCTAGGAATATCCGCCGAGTGTGGCGCTCCGAGGCGTACGAGGCTTGCGCAGCACATTGACGGCGACACATTTCTGGCTTTCTCGTCTTTCCGAGCGATGCGAAACTTTTAAGTAGGGTTCCACGTTTTCTTTCTATTGCCGCGCATGCGACCGAGAGGGAACACTGCTTCATACTTCTAGAAGATTCGCGTTTACTCTTACCCCGAATGTTCTATGCTCGAATGTTCAAATTAATACCGAGTGTACTAGATAAAAAGGAACCGTGACCTCGTCGAGTCACTCTTGCGCTGGCTGGCTGTCACCTCCACGCTAGCTTCTGCTTTCTCGACGCTCGTCTTCTCTTTGGTTTCCGGCACAAGTTCGCCGATCGAACCTTTATTTTTAGTTTTACGTTTTGTATATCCTTCTCCGTCTGCGAAAACATACCGATAGACCCCGATAATTAACCACCAAGCTAGTTTTACCGGAATTGGGAAAAACCCCAAAAAACCCCGGGGGCGAGCTCTCCTCGAATGAGGAAATGCCCAAACTTGGCGGGGGAAAAAAAAACAACCTTTATTTACGCTTTTATTTTGTGTCAACTTGGAACGCGGCTGCACCGACGAGGCGTCCGCAAGATTGCTGCTTTCTTTGGGAACCGTGCCACACTTCTCGTTTCTTTCTTTTGTTGGTACTGGGACGTTTTTTCACTACTATTTGTACGATGGTCGGGTTCCCCGGAGGTTTGGAAAAATCCATCCACCAAAAAACACGTAATTTGCGAAACAAGTGAACCGCCAAAAAGACCCCCGAATTTGTAGCAGAGTATCCTGAAAACATGAAACCCTACTTTCTAAAATGCTACGAAATATTTTGCTGGTAATACGAGGTCGTTTTGGGGTCATACGGTTTTATTATATTGCAAGTTTTGTTAGAGCAAGGTTTCCTTTAGGGTGCCTGCCAAATGTCGGTGAGGCAAGTTGGATTATGTGTCGTAATCCAACTTGCCTCACCGACCGAGGTTTGAACTCGGTTACGTTGAATTTTGACGAGCGACTTTGTATTGCTTTTCAGACGGATTCAAGCCGCCCGAGCGTCCAGTGTCGAAGCCGTTCCGTCTGTGCGTCAGCGACGTGTTCAAAGGCATGGGGTCGGGATTCTGCGTGTCTGGGCGCATCGACGCTGGAGGCATTTCCAACGGAGACCGCGTGCTGGTCATGCCGGTCGGCGAACAGGGCAGCGTCAAAGGTGCGCCTATCAGTCAAGGGAGATGGGCATTCCCCGATGTTGAAAAGTTTGACAATCCCTGACCCGTAATATGCACCCTTATTTGCAATCTGTTAATTTCACTTTCTCTCGGGCATCGATGGAGTAGCCACTCCGGGGTCAAGGGCGATTAGGGCCTGGAGGAACAATGTTTGTCCTTTCATAAGACCCTGAGGATGCTTCGAAATAAATAAATGTATATATAAGTTACCATGGAGACGTGGGAAGAGCGTGCTTGCAGTTCCTGAGCGTTACTTAAGTCTGAAAAACGAAGCACCAGTACTGTGAACAACAAAACATAAAAGAAGTGACAGTGCTGTAAAAGACACCTTTTTTCACAAACTGTCTTTTTAAGGAAGCTTTCTGCCTAAGCACTTGTTGCTTTGTGAAAAGAAGTGTAGTTACTGTAACAATGTAACAATGACTGAATTTGATTATCTATAGTGCAGAAAGGATAGCAACAGATCAGTACATTGAATCTGGCGACGTGCTGACGTCATAGTAACTATTCGGTTAGGATTGTTCCAGTGGTAAATGGAAAGAAGAAAAAGTTAATCTCTTTGCATAGTACCACCTGTTCTGAACCAGGCTTGTTTTAATATTTTAGAGATTGATGTTCACACCTTTAGATTCTGAATGCTGCGTTAGAATTTTGGCACTGACTCTCGTATGAAAACTTGCCCTGCTTTTTTTCTGGGTTGCCGCATGTAGGTATCACGATCGACGACATGCCAACCCCACGTGCTTTTGCGGGAGACCAGGTGGCCCTGACACTGTCCGGAGTCGACATCATCAATGTAAGTATACTTTTCCACAGTTTGCTTTTTTTTTAAATTACACTAACAGGAGTGGGATGGTTGGTTTTCTAAGTCTGAGCAGTCGACCTTATTTCAAACTCTTCAGTTTTTATTTTTTAGGCCTCGTGGGTCCTCTAGAACTTGGGCTTTCCTCAAATGGCTCTACTCCTAGTAAAGTAGTGTGTTTTCTAGTTTGAGAGCAATTCGAGCATAGTATTAGGTCCCACATATTGATGCGTGGCTTTGTATCGAAGGGTCTCAGTTTTCTTCCAAGCATGAGTATTATTGTTAATAAAGTTAGTAAACTTTTGAACTGCTTTATCACAACACTGTCACGGGGGGGTTGAGAGTTCCCAGTTCTCGCTCACAGTAGTTCCCCGAGACCACAAAGTTTGACCCCTCCCGTTTCATAACATTGTAAAAACATTTTTAACTTTTCTTCGCTTCAAAACTCAAAAGAAGGAATTCCTCGAGACACTCGGAATATCAGTTCTCAGTCAATGTTTTGCTAATTGGCATAGCTTCGAGTAAAACAGACTTGCCAGCATTTCTGCGAGTGATGTGCGTCCCTGGCCGCTCGGCCGCCAATCCCACTTGGAGCATGTCCCTCGGCGCGCAGGTGGCGGTGGGCAGCTTCCTGTGCGACCCCTCCGCGCCCATCCGGGTGGGGACCCGCATCCAGTGCCGGGTGGTGGTTTTCAACGTGGAGGTGCCCCTGACTAGGGGCTTCCCCCTGGTGCTCCACTACCAGAGCACCAGCGAGCAGGCCTCGGTGCGACGCATCCTGTCCCAGCTGCACAAGGGCACTGGAGAGGTGGTGCGACACAAGCCCAGGTCAGGACGACACCGTGGATTTGCTTCCGGTTGGCCCAGCTCTTGGCGCCCGCTTGTCTGTGGCACATAGCCTCGATGGCGGCGTCACGACAACGGCGTCGCGGTGCGACGTCGTCGGCACTGCTGTTGTCATGCTACACCGTGATATCACGCGGCGCTGCAATGTGGCGCGACACATTGCAGCATGACACGACACGTGACCCGATGTCGGGTCAGTTAATCATTTGAGGGGATGTCATGTGACATGATCGCATCAGGTGACACACGTGAAGTCAAGTGGCATTATGTGACATCACGTCGCGTGACCCCAGACATTTGGTTTTCTTCATTCTCGCGAGAAAAGAAGGCTGCTCGCCGTCCCAGCAGTGCCCTCATGGTTCTGCTCACAGACTATTCAGAGGAAGTCAGTACTTCAGTTTAATAATTCTCAAAGGCACTTCAATGAAGTGCCTTAAATTGGGGGGTGGCAAGGAGGGATCAGTACAAGATATTAATGATGAACGTTTCCAAATAACAGTTTGGTTAATTATGAACGAGAGCCCAGTGGTGCCTTGTACGAAGAACTGATGACTGTGCTCCAGCTCTTGGCCTTTCCTTGGAACAGGAGAGTGTCTGACATAGAGTTGTGTGCGGATGGCAGGTGCTTGACGAAGAACACGAGCGGCATCATTGAGCTGAAGGTGAGCCGGCCTGTCTGCGTGGAGCTGTACAAGGAGTTCAAGGAGCTCGGAAGGATCACCTTGCGCTCGGGCGGCAGTACTGTGGCCGCTGGGGTCATCACCGAGGTGAGCTTGCCCCGTCATCGAGCCAGCCTATTGTGGCGTAACCTTACCTAACCCAACCTAACATGAGTTAAGCTAACCTAGCCTGAACTAGATTAACCTAGCCTAACCCAACCTGACATAGGTTAAGCTAACCTGGCCTAAACTAGATTAACCTAACCTAACCGTACATAGATTAGGCTAACCTAGCCTACACTAGATTAACCTAACCTAATCAAAACTAGACTAACCTAACTTAACCCAACCTGATCCAAGGTTATCTAGCAAAGCTGCACCTAACCTGATGTAAACTAAACTAGCCTACTATTTGAACCCAACCTAAACAGACCTAACCTAAAGTGGCTTAACCTACCTTAACAACTTGACCTAACCTAAACTGACCTAACCTCGTCAAAACTGGCCTAACCTAAACTGATGCTGCCTGACCTAACCTAACCTCACCTAGACTAACCTTGCCTACTGTAAGATTCCCTAAGAGCGCCCACCAAAAATGAAGAGATGAATGGTGAAACAGATGGGGTGGGCTATCTTTGGAAATGCGACAGCACAACTTCATAAAAAATTAATAATAAACACCTGGGCACCTGCTACAAACCACGTGACGCAGGAACTGATACCGCGTGTAGAACAAATGTCAGGCGACTCCGATGTCTCGGATGGAATGTCTTTAATCACGCGCGCTCGCACCCACATCAGCGTTTGTGCATGGCGATGGTGCTGCAAGCTAAGAGAGGAAATAAAAAACAACGAAGTGTCTAGCACGGGGCCCCTACAGGGCTCTCCCCCTAGCAACATGGAGCAAAGTGTGTCGCTCATGGGGTAGTCAGATGTTCCATGAGACACGCTTAGTGACGGGTGGCAAATTTGCAGGCGCGTGGGAGTTTGCTTGTTGTATGATCGGAGTCGGAGGTACAGGATTATCATCCAGGAAGGCTGGCTTTATGCGGTCCATGGCAACGATCTCTGTTTGACCGTGCAAATCGAGGGTCATCGCTTTTGACGTACGGTCAATAACCTTGAATGGCCCGTCATAAGGCGGTGTCAAACTCCTCTTGAGGCCCTCCTTCCGCAGGAAAACGTGCGTGCATGTTGTTAGATCTTGGCTTACAAAAACTCTCCGGGAGCTTGGCAGGCGAGGCGGTGTTGGTTGTAGCCGTTGGAAGATCTCCCTCAAGTTTTCCAAGTATGTCTGAGACGGAAGTGATGCAGATGTCTTGGGTGCTTCGAAGAATTCTCCGAGTAAACGGAGTGGTGCACCATACACCAACTCTGCGGAGGTGCAGTTCAGGTCTTGTTTGTATGTGGACTGGATACCGAGCAGGACAAGAGGCAGATGGTCCACCCAGTGAAGGCGTCCGTCTCGTGCCGTGATAGCCGCTTTGAGCTGCCGGTGTAAGCGTTCCACCATGCCATTAGCCGACGAGTGGTATGCAGCGGTGTGGATGTGCCGGGCCCCAAGCAGGTCAGTTAGGGCCGCAAACAAGGTGCTCTGGAACTGGCGTCCCCTGTCTGTCGTAACTGTTGATGGGCGGCCGAAGCGAGAAACCCACGTCCCTACAAATGTTCTTGCGACGGTCTCAGCAGAGATGTCGGCCAGTGGAACTGCTTCGGGCCACCTAGTGTACCGATCCACAGCTGTTAAAATGTATGTGAATCCTCGAGATGATGGGAGAGGGCCTACGAGGTCGATGTGCACGTGGTCGAATCGTGCATCTGGAGCTGGAAACGGTTTGAAGGGTGTTATGGTATGCTTGTTCACCTTAGAGCTCTGGCACTGTAGACACGTCTTTGCCCAACTGCGCACCTCTGCATTCATTTTTGGCCACACATAGCGTGCCGTGATCGGTCGTTGTGTATTTCGGATACCTGGATGGCTGATGGCGTGCAGTCGGTCGAAAACCTGGTGTCTCAGGGCCAACGGAACGAAAGGTCGTGCTGTTCCCATAGATACTATGTCACACGTGATGGTGGTTGACGAGTTCGGAAGAGGTATTTCTTTGAGTATAAGTGACGTAGTTGCATTTTGCAGAACTTGTAACTCTGAATCTACCTGCTGTGCTGCAGCTAGGGTGTGGAGGTCCACGGAGGCAGAAGTAGAAGAGAAGGCAACAATGCGAGAAAGTGCATTGGCTGCGCTGTTGTTGTGGCCCTTGGCATGTCGAAGGTCGGCGGTAAACTCGGAGATGAAGGCAAGATGTCTTATCTCACGCGCTGAGTAGGTGGTGTGGTTGCCCCGAAAGGCGTATGTCAGGGGCTTGTGGTCTGTGAGTACATGAAACGGTCGTCCTTCTAGGAAGTAGCAGAAATGTTTGACAGCCAAATAAATTGCAAGCAACTCACGCCCAAAGGTGCAATAGCGCGTTTCCGCAGGCTTCAGTTTTTGTGAATAGAAACCAAGCGGTTTCCAGACTCCGTCTAACTGCTGTTGCAGGACAGCTCCTACAGCTGTGTCGGAGGCGTCGGTGAGGAGTCGAGTGGGTGCATCAGGAAGTGGGTGGACAAGAAGTGTTGCGTTGGCTAAGGCCTCTTTCGCTGTGGAAAAGGCTGACGCAACCTCTTCGCTCCATGGCACTTCCGATGACGGTCCTTTCTTTGTCTTCAGAAGGTCTGTCATTGGTTTAAGAATTTTCGCGCTGTGTGGTATGAATTTGTGATGGAAATTCACCAGACCCAGGAATTCTCAGAGCTTGCGCAGAGTTGTTGGTCGCGGAAACTCGCGAATCACCTTTACCTTGTCTTCCAGCGGCTGGATTCTTAGCTGGGTGATGCGATGGCCAAGGAATTCTAAGCTATCCACTCCGAAGACACACTTACCGTATTTATTCAAATATAAGTCAACCTTTTTTTTTTTTTTCGGAAATGTCAAAAATTAAGGGTCGACCTATAATCGTGACCAAAGAATTTCGACCTACGTTTGCGACCAAATTTTGCGACCCTACCGAGGGCATGGAGCTATCGAATCACCGAGCTCACGGCGACTCCGGCGTTGCTCGCGTATTTGTATTTGGTCTTTCGTCGCTTCGCCCGTCTCCACCCTCTTTCGTTTCTTCTTGTCGTCATTTTACAACGGACGGTGTCAGTGAGGTATTCTTGCGAATTTGCGAGGATGTCTACCAAGCTGAGGAAGCTTCGGACGACGGTGACATGTCCGGAAGGTCTGACGATGATTAAGTTTTTGGCATCGCCCTGCGATTTAGCCGAGAGTGCTGTGAATAAAGGTTTGTTTCTTTCTTCTGCCCTATCTTTCCCCTGTTCCAAAAAAAAAAAAAGAGGTCGACCTATATTCGAATTATTTTTTTTTTTTATTCTCGGTGGGTTCAATAAATAGGGGTTGACCTATTTTCGTGGTTGACCTATTTTCGGGTAAATATGGTAGTAGGGTTAAGGACAAGGCCGAATTCTCGTAGCCGGTCGAATGAAACTGAGGTGTTGCTTGTGCTCATCTGGTGTGGCACTAGCTACAAGAAGGTCATCCGAGTAAGCGAAAACAAAAGACAGACGTTGCGTGACCTTGTCAATGAATCGCTGGAACGTCTGAGCAGCGTTTCGCAAACCGAA
The DNA here is from genome assembly GCA_013358835.2 of Ixodes persulcatus. NCBI lineage: Eukaryota > Metazoa > Arthropoda > Arachnida > Ixodida > Ixodidae > Ixodes > Ixodes persulcatus. Next base: position 228,957 of record JABSTQ010011552.1, read on the forward strand.
GGGCATATGGACGTACTCAAACAGTCCAAACAGTGTAGTGATGGCCGTTTTCACTATGTCTGCCGGTTCCACAGGAATTCGGTGATAAGCTTTTACCAAGTCGATTTTGCTGTAGATGGATGTTTCTGTTAGATTTTCAGAGAAGCTCTGGATATGCGGCATGGGGTAGCGATCGGGAACTGTGCAGGCGTTCAGCGCTCTATAGTCTCCGCATGGTCGCCAGTCGTAGGGGTCTTTCTTAGGGATCATGTGCAGAGGTGATGCCCAATTGCTCGCTGAGGGTCGTACGATGCCTAGCTGCAACATGTGGTCGAACTCACGATATGTGATGGCGAGGCGCTCGCCAGCAAGCCAACGAGGGCGTGTGGAGACGGGTGGGCCGGTAGTTATGATGTGGTGCGTAACTCCGTGCTTGGCAGGGAATTCAAGGTTGTTGGGTCTTGTGAGTGTGGGGTATTCTTTGAGAATGGCTTCATAGCGCGATGTGGCTGGAAGTGGTTGCAGCGAAGTCACCGTGAAGTTGGAAAGGATGCCTTGCACTGACAATGATGTTGTCGAATCCAAAATGTGAGAGGAAGTCTGCTCCTAATATTGGTGGTCGCAAGTCAGCTACGATGAAAACCCATCGAAATGTTTGACGCAGTTCGATGTCGACGGTGAGGGATCGTTGCCCGTACGTCTTGATCGCAGAGCCGTTGACGGCACGCAGGGGAGGTGAAGGCGCCTGCTGCTGGAGGCAGTCGTTGCGTGACGCTGGTACGATACTGACTTCAGCTCCAGTGTCAACAAGGAAACGGTGCCCTGCAATTCGATCGACGACAAAGAACAAGCGGCTTGTTGTGTGGCCTTGGTCACCCGCCGCTGCTAGTGCTGGGCCTCGGCGTTTCCCGACCACGAGCAAGGTCTCGTGCACCGTGTGGCCCGCTCACCGATGCGGCGATGGTACCAGCAGTGCTGGTCAGAACGCGAATCTCGTGGGGATGCAGACCTGTAACGGGAGGAGGTGCGTAGCGGGGATCGCGACGGTCGCGCTGGAGTTGTTTGCGATTGACCCATGGCAGCAATGGCGTTCGTGAGCTGCTCCAGTTTGGTTTCTATGTTCAAAGCCCATGTTTATCAGGCTGCTGGTTGCGGTGTTGCGACAGCACTCACAGTCTGCGAGGAATATTCCGCGGTGCGGTCGGCAAGCACTGCCAGGCGGTCTAGGGGCATGTCGTCCGCAGCGCCAGGATCATGTGCATGCCTTGAGGAAGCTTCTGGAAGAACAGCTCCCACAATATGGAACCTTGTGCTTCTGAAGCTTGCGGTCCCAACAGCTGCTTCATGCAGTGTAGGAGTTGCGTCTGGCGATTGTCTTCAGATGGTCGTAGGCATCTTCTCGTGGCGGTAGGGCCAATACGTCGTTGAGCTGGTCTGCCACCTCCGCTGGTAAAGAGGCGACGACGTGGTAGTAGCGCGCCATTTGCGTTGTGATCCTTCTCAGGTGGAAACGGGCCTCGACCTGGGTAAACCAGACTTGCGGGTTCTTAGGCCAGAACGTTGGTAGACGAACCTCGATCGTAGCGAGAGCGGAGTCACCAGAGGTTGCTGTCACGTCACCGTCGTAAGAAGCGTTGCCTTGATTCATGTTTACCTTGGATCCGGCGTCCGAGGTGTGAAAGTGACGCTGTTCAAGATTCCGGGTCACCAGTTTGTAGAAAAAACGTCAGGCGACTCGGATGTCTCGGATGGAATGTCTTTAATCACGCGCGCTCGCGCCCGCATCAGCGGTTTGTGCATGGCGATGGTGCTGCGAGCTAAAAGAGGAAATAAAAAACAACGAAGTGTCTAGCACGGGGCCCTTACACCGCAGATCGCGGACACGGCAAATTCACTTTTCACAATGTGATAAACACACAGGAATTCACTACAAATTCCTGTGTCACAGGAAAGGATACCGCAGGTTGCAGACGCAACAGATTCGCATTTCACGGTGTGAAGGAACCGCAGAAACTCGCCGAAAACTCGCCTCTCAAGGGACCGGATACCGCAAATTGCAGACGCAGCAGATTCCCGTTTCATGGTGCAATAATCATGCGGGAATCCGCTACAAACTCACATGTCACTGGAACATATACCGCAAATCACTGATGCTGCAGATTCGCATTTTACAATGCAAAATACACGTGGGAACAACTAGCGTGTTACGCGAGCCGATGTTGCGCGCGCAGATCGCGGCCAAAAGCGCGGAGACCCACTGTGAACTTGCCTGTCAGACGTACCACTATCGCAGATCGCGCGGTTGATGCGATATCCGTCGGACATCGCGTGACGTCCGACAGGAATTGGGGGGTGGGCGATGTTCCTGAATTCTTATGTTACGGATATTCAGACAGAAAAACGAAATGGGCGATCTCTGGGAGACGGCGTCCTCGCTGAATTTTACGGTAGTTTAAAATGTTTGAAGTTGATTTAGCCTAACTTCACCAGACCTAAACTAGCCTAATTGGTCTAGAAAGAGTGTCCATACCAACAGTGTAACCTTGAAATTGTCGGGGGAATGTAGAAAGGAAAATGTGAAGGGCTAATCAGTGCAAGAGCTGTCGGCTCGTGTGCCAAAAGACACCAAAAATCTTTTTGCTGCATCAGTTGTTCAGTCAATTAATAAGTCATCATAGCCATTCTCATACCCAGAAAAAGCTTCAGATGCGAGTCCTTTTGTTTATTTCGAAACTCGCTGGAGGTTGCAGTCAGTACACCGTACTGTTGTTGTCACTAATGGTTCTTAAGTTTTCTTTAACTTGGTCAGGGAAAGCATGAAAAACGTGAGTTTAGGACTTAATTTAGGGAAAGTTGGGGAATTTAGGATTGACATTCCACCAGCATAGCATTTGTTTGTAAAGATAGGGTGCTCACCATTTGACGTGTACCTTTTTTTTTTTTTTCATTCTTTCCTCGCAGGTGACATGAGAAGTGCCGACATCCTGTTACCTCGACTGCAAAACGAAACGCGAGGCTTGAATTGATCGACGTGTGTAGCCAGTTGCAAACTACAGCTCGCATAATTCCCGGTACAGATGATCTCTGTCGTCACTGGCCACTTGCGCTTCCCCAAAGGAACTTGAAAAGAAACTGTGCAGATGCAGTTTCGTATATTTGCGAGGCCACTCGAGTTTTTTTCTAATGCAAGAGACTCTTTGTCTCGAGACAATAAAGCGAGAAACAAAATGTTTTCATGGAAACCGAGCGATTGAGTTTTTTTTTTTCTGTCAAAGGGTATGGGTGATTGTTCAATTTGTAGTATGGGCGATTGGTCAATTCGGAAGTTCTATTATCTTGGTGGTCCTTTTGCTAAATTCAAGCGAGGTATTTGTTCTACAGGTACAGTCATGATAGATCCATACAAAGGTGAACATGCAATTGTCAACTGCTCTGTACCGGTAGCGTGCAACAGCAGTAGATAATTGTAGCCCTGTGCAGGAGTTCTCAAACTTTTTTAATCTCAAAGAATTCCCACCTGCCTTTACTGATAACCAAAAAACCCAAATAGAATAAAATAAATAATACTATTTTTTTTTTTTTTTTTATCTACGAGTTACAAACAACATATTTTCCGAGTTCTAGACTCAGAAAGTGCATATTTATATAGTTACATTTATTCGAGGCTTCATGTTCAGGCTGTTTGCAAGCATGTTTAGAAAATCTTTTCCTATTTTCTTAGAATTCATAATTTCGTCACAACACAGAATTTGGCCCACGGCACCTTCTGATCTAGATCATGGATGCGAATGTTTTTTGTTTTTTTTTCAGGGATCAATACCCCCAAAACATCAGTGAGTGCAACAAGACTAATATGTGTGGAATATGATAACCACAAAATGTTTTAATTGGCAAAGAATTTAATGATTCACTTCTAATTACCAGTGAAAACAATTCAACTTGTGATAACTTTTTTTCAAATGATGCTAAAATTATTAAAAACAATTTGTTGTTGCACTTTCCACTGTTTGCAGAACAGGTCGACATATTTTGTGCCATGTTTTTTGTTGAGAGTATTGTAAAAGAGTGGCAGGAAACATTTGTGATGAAGCTAAGATTTTCTTGAAAAGTATAATAGAAAAAATAGTGAGCTTAGCGTACAATCCCAAGAGATACCCCACCCCCGAAATATAGCCCACCCCTATTTTTGGCTTGATTTGCCATATTTTTTTAAGCACCGAAAGATAGCCCACTTCTAGTAATAATACTGTTGGGATTAATGATGGTCTCGGCGTAAATGCGGCTAGTTCGCTATGGCAGGATATAAGCAAACAGTGCTGACTGGGAAGTACAGTCATCTTTGCTTCTATGCCCCTCGCCACCATAACAAGCTTGGAAGGGACACATGACCTAAAAGTAGCAATTTTTTCAAACTTTTCTCAATTGTACATCGAAAGTTGGCCAACTTCATATTTTCAGCCGATTTGCTCTTAATTTTGGGTGGGCTATCTCACGGGATTTTAAGGTATGTTTGTATTCGGCACGAAAAAGTTATATTGTACGTGGGAACATAGTATAAAATGGACAAGAAATGGCAAAAAAATTTTCAGGACCAATATCGCCCCTTACAGCGGTACAGGAGGCTTGTAAATAATACTGCATATACTAGGGAGTGCTTGGCTCACATCAGCTACAATGGTGCTAAAATTGGAAAACCACTTTACTTAGGGGTGGGGACAATCGAGGAAATTTGGGCACCTTGGAGAACCCCTGAGGGTACTCTAGCAGGGTTCACACGGGTCCTTGAAAGCCTTGAAAAACCTCAAATTTCAAAATGCCATATTCAAGTCCTTGAAAACCCTGGAATTCCATAACTATAGTCACAGGCATTGTCTTCTTAGAGTAATAAGCCACAATTACATTATGTTTTCTTACATTTATAATAAGATTGTGCAAATACAGTGGAATATTATTTTGTTTTGGCACAAACTATACTTGATAGCCAAAAACAGGATTGCTATAATGGCGAGGAGTGCTTTAAAGTGTTTGTCAGTCAACGTTGCAACTAGCTCGTTGCATCACTGGAAAGATCAAATGAAAATCATATTATACCGAATGTAGCGCATCATTTGTCACTTGCGCAGTGGACTGCGTCATTTTTGCATCAATTTCTGGTCAATCTTCTGTTCTTGAGGCAGAAAATATTGAAGAGAACCACACTCACAAAGGCTGACAAACACACGGTTACCATGTCGCCTGCTCCGCACCTCGCCGTAACCGCTGGTAGTACTACACTGTACGATGGTAACCGCATAACTGCACGGCATCCATTTGCAATCCATGGCCCTGTCGCGTTCTCGCGCGTACGTAGACGTTTGCCAAATCTGTGCCAAACTTTCCTTCATAAGTTCCGCATGTGCCAAACTTTGCCGAATCTGAACACACCTGGTGTATTTAGAAAAAAAACAAACAGAAACTCTGTGACGTATGAGTTCAGTAATATTCTCAAAATTAAACTGTGGCTACTATACAAGAGCGTATGTTAAACAGGAGTGCTCGGTGCACTTGCCCACCGAATTGGTGGGCTAGCGCACACCAGCTCGGATTGTGTGGAGCGAAAGCTCACGCTACAGAGCCCAGGGACCCTGGGTTCAGAGTTCACCAAGGCCCGTTTCGATCTGGAGGAGCATTGTACCGGCGCGCTGTCGTGTATCACTACTGCGTGGTGCACGTTAAAGACCCCAGGCTAGCGGTTGTTCTGCATTGGCTAAATTGCTCATCTACAGCTGAGAGCAAGGAGATTTGGCTGAGAGACAAGTCACCCGTTGAGGCAGGCTAAGTTCGGGCTGTATAAACATATCCACACCCCACTATTTTTTTTAATTTGTGATTGTCTTTTTTTTTTTTTAATTGAGATCAAATAACATTCTTTTTTATATATAGCAAGATTTATAATTTTCCTCAATAAGGTATAGCTTGGCATCTCTGTGGGTGTAATTTTATGTCAAATACATCTTTTAGTTGCCACCCCAATGTGGGCTTTAATTTGCTTCAAATTCGCTTTGAACTCAAAATCCACCATTCGCACATACTGTAAACGTCTTATTCTTCGCGGGCTCAGTATATTTCGCGATTTAGGTCAAAGCTGTACTTTTGGAATAATTCACGGGATCTAATTTTCGCGACGCGGTGGGAAATTGTCGGCGATTCGTGAAATTTAAGTCATTTACAGTACCTAGTTTATATTAAAACAATAAAATTGTAAGTTTCCAACGAGCAAGTTTTACTTTGCAGTACCACTTTTAAGACATTTAATGGATGTCTGTTGCGCCTGGCAACATTCGAAGTGGTTTTGGTTTTGTCCGCGGTTGAAGAAGTTGTGCTATTATAAAACTATGGTTTCCTTGAAGATATTTTTACAGGGCCTTGGGGGGGGAAAGTCCTTGAAAACCCTTGCATTTTTGTCTTCAAAACCTGTATGAACCCTGTCTAGGGGGCTCCCGGAGTTTGGGAACTCCTGACGGTATTCTAGGGAACTCCTAAAGTTTGAGGAACCCCTGAGCGTACTCTAGGGAACTCCTGGAGTCTGGGGAACCCTGAGGGTACTCTAGGGAACTCCTGGGTTCCTATACTCTGTCTCACTAAAACCGTGCAGTACAGCCAAAGCTACAGGGGAGAGAGCATATCCGAACCTGTTCAAGAGGAGAGAAAGGAAAAACAGGAGAGAAAGGCTGGGAATCCCAGCCTCTCTTTCCTGTTCCTCCTTTCCCTCCTCCTGAACAGTTTGGGATATGCCCCTGTAGCTTTTGCTCTTCTGCACGGTTTTAGTGAGACCGAATATAGGAACCCAGCTTGAGTACCCATCCCATCAACAATGGGGGTTTTGTTGAGGACAACCAAAACACCGCCTTGTTTCTATCACAGATACTCTGAGAACAATTTTTGATGCAGTTTAAGGTGAACTCCAACAAACATGAGAGCCAGCCAGTCCTGGCAAAAAGAAAGAATGTCACATTTTTCTCGAACTATCCCGAGGGATGGCCAAGGAACCCTTTTTTTCTGGCATTCTTGCGTTAAAGTTCTACAACAGCCTACAAACTGTATAAACAATAATACACATAGCAGAACAGTGGGAGTATAAGAATTGTAGCCACAACATTGTTGCACTTAAAGTACAAACACTACACAGAAATAGAAGTCACTCGGAAAAATCAGTGTCGAGGTACATACACTTGGTGGTACTAGGACCATGCCCAGCAAATCGACTTGCTGGCACTCGAGCGGGAGTGGAACTAAAGTTGGCATCTCTTGTGGTCACACGCCCCAGCTTCGACCCTACTATTTCGCATTTCCCCGTTGTCTTCAATGCAAGTGCTTGTTCTCTTTTCCCTTACCTCCTGCACTCTCCCACCATATATGTAAGCATGCTTGCTCTGTGGCTCCTATAGTCGCTTACAAAAAACCAAAACAATCACTTACAGCCGGTGATAGATTAAGAGTTCAGGGGAAGCTCCTCCCACCTCTTTCCACTTTAGCAGAGCGAACGCTGGAAAGGAGGTAACCTCTTCTCCAGCATTTGCTTTGTTCAAGTGGAAAGAGATGGGAGGAGCTTCCTCTTAACCCATCACCGACCGTGCAGAGAGCAAGTCGTCTGCTTCTTGCGTCGTTGCGGTGATGTGAGAACGACGCCGAGCTCTGATCGGCTTTGATTGAAAGGATAGTGGGTAGGCCTCAATCCTAGATGCCTTGAGGCAGTGGCATAGCCCCCCCCCCCCCCCCCCAAAATCCAGCAGACTGTATAATGTACACATGCATTTTGACCCGCCCACCTTCCTCCGCACCCCACCTCAGCCAACCCCCAACCCCCCCCTTTTCCGAAAAAAATTCCTGGATACACCACTGCCTTGAGGTCAACCCACTATTCTTTTTCAATCAGCCAATAAGAGATCGGCATTCTGACATCATTGCAACCCTTGTGCAAAAAGCAGACAAACTTCCGCTGTGCATAGATACAGAGGTTGTAGCGATGGATGGAAGGCAGGAAGACAGAGAAATTTACCTGGGTAATTGCCCCCCCCCCCCGTTGGCAACTCTGTCCTGGAGGAAAATAATAAAGGCATCAAGTTTGCAAGGTCTAAACAATATACAGGGTGTCACAAAAAAAAAATTAACAGGGTTCTTTTTACCGCAAAAATAAACTAGGCATCGCTGAATGCTCATTCTCCGTCCAAAGGTAGCGCTAGAGGTCACAACCAGATGCCGAAGTTTCAGCCCGATCCGATACCTTATTCAAAAGTTATAAGTGATTTTCTGAAAAGTTCAATGGGAAAATGGAGCCCATTTTTTTGCCAGTTTTCGGTTTTTGGTGCCATAGAGCCCCATATATTAGAAAACTCCGTCGGCCGCCATTTTCCTGTTGAAATTTTCAGAAAATCACTTATAACTTATGAATAAGGTATCGGACTATCGGATCGGGCTGAAACTTTGGCATCTGGTTGTGACCTCTAGTGCTACCTTTGGACGGAGAACGAGCGTTCAGCGATGCCTAGTTTATTTTTACGGTAAAAAAAACCCTGTAAATTTTTTTTTTTGTGACACCCTGTATATAGGCACTATACACAAACACAGTTTCACCCTGCACAAGCTCTCACATTTCTCTTAGGAAACTGGTGAGCTTTGGTGGGCTTTGCACCTGTGTGTGGTTCATCCCAGTCATCAAGCACCTTTGCCACAAAGGGCCAGGTATTGTAGTTCCATGTTTTCTAAGTCGCCTAGCAGAGGCCAGTGCAGGGACAGAATAAACCTAGGTGCCGTGTCAGTGTGGGGCTGGGGACCATGTTCGTTCACCGAGACGTTGATAATAGGAGTTTATAATATAGCACATAGTATGTTAAAAGCAAAATTGAATTTGCAAATAGCTTTGAGACTTACCGAAAGTTTCTCACAGTAGCTAAACCAACCAGTGACCAACATTGCAGAATCTGGAAATGTATTGAATGCTCTGGAAAAGCCAAAAAAAAAAAACCTGGTGCAACTTATATACTAATCAATACAATTGCTCTTGCAGCAGTACTAACTACTTAAAAACTAAGAATGACCTTGAAAATTCCCTAAGGTCATTGCATAGAGCAAGGACGCCAGTTTGACTGTGGGAAAACTATTTATTCACAAAGAGCCGTGCACGGCCCAAGCCACTTCCGTACAAAATATAGTCCTATGATGGCCCCTTAACGGCGGAATGGTCTCCTTCAACCCCCGGTGCTGCCTTCCAACCACTTCAGGCCTGGAAGGACGCCATGAAGTCGACCACAACCTTCTTCAGCTTGGCATCAGTGTCCGGACTGATGTGGCCCTCCTTGGCGATGGTGGCGAGCAGCTCCTTCTGTGTCGACCTGATGTGTGGCAGAAACTCCGCCTCGAAGCGGTTGATCTGGGACGGGTCCAACTTGTCTAGGTAGCCGCGGACTCCGGTGTAGATGACCGCCACCTGCTCCTCAATGGGCATGGGCATATACTGTCCCTGCTTGAGCAGCTCCGTCAGCCTGACACCCCTGTTCAGCAGCTGCTGGGTCGCTGCGTCGAGGTCGGATCCGAACTGGGCGAAGGCTGCGACCTCACGGTACTGGGCCAACTCTAGCTTCATGGACCCCGCAACCTGCTTCATGGCCTTGGTCTGCGCGGCGGAGCCGACGCGGCTCACTGACAGGCCGACGTTGATGGCGGGCCGGATGCCCTTGTAGAACAGCTCCGTTTCAAGGAAGATCTGTCCGTCTGTGATGGAGATGACGTTGGTCGGGATGTAGGCAGACACGTCTCCGGCCTGGGTCTCAATGACCGGCAGGGCGGTGAGGGAGCCACCGCCGAAGGTGTCATTCATCTTGGCCGCACGCTCGAGCAGACGGGAGTGCAGGTAGAAGACGTCACCGGGGTAGGCCTCGCGGCCGGGGGGACGACGGAGCAGCAGTGACATCTGCCGGTAGGCCACGGCCTGCTTGGAGAGATCGTCGTAGATGATAAGTCCGTGCATGCCATTGTCCCTGAAGTACTCTCCCATGGCGCAGCCGGAGTAGGGGGCCAGGTACTGCAGAGGGGCGGCGTCTGATGCGGTGGCGCTCACGATGATGGTATACTTCATAGCGTCCGAACTGGTGAGGCGCTTCAGGATCTGCGCGACTGTGCTCCTCTTCTGGCCGATGGCGACATAGATACAGTACAGCTTCTTTTTCTCGTCACTGCCCTCGTTGAAGTGCTTTTGGTTGATGATGGTGTCGATGGCGATGGCGGTCTTACCAGTCTGCCTGTCGCCGATGATGAGTTCTCGCTGGCCACGGCCAATGGGGACAAGGCTGTCGACGGCCTTGATGCCCGTAAGCATGGGCTCCTTCACGGAGATACGGGGGATGATGCCTGGGGCCTTGACTCCGACACGAGCCCTGCCCTTGCACGCGACGGGTCCCTTGCCGTCGATGGGGTTGCCGAGGGCGTCGACCACGCGGCCCAGAAGCTCGGGACCGACGGGGACGTCGACGATAGCACCCGTACGCTTGACAATGTCACCTTCCCTGATGAGCTTGTCGTTACCGAAGACCACGATACCCACATTGTCAGGCTCGAGGTTGAGCGCCATGCCCTTGAGGCCGCTGGAGAATTCCACCATCTCCTCGGCCTGGATGTTCTTCAGGCCGTACACGCGGGCGATACCGTCGCCGATGGAGAGGACGCGGCCGGTTTCTTCGAGGTTGGAAGTCGTAGTCTGGCCGAGGATGCGTTCTTCTAAGATGGACGAAACTTCGGCTGAACCGGCGCCGGCGTACAGGCTGTTCGAGGTGGATAGGGCGCGCACGGCGACCGAACTTACCCCAATGCATTTGGTTGGGTACTTGGTGACCGTGCGGGCGATCTGCTTGGCTAGGGCGCCCGTAATTCTGGCTGAAACGAAGGCCATCGCGGTGCTTGCCAGGTGCCGAGAAACGAGAGCAATGGCGGCGAGGAGCCAGAAAGGTCAGCCAGCCTCGTTCCCAGAGGAAAGGCGGTTTCACTTTTTTTTATCGTTGTACTCAGTTATAATTTGCAACACCTATAAATATAATTACCTGAAACTTCTAAAATTTATTGTGATTTACATTTTAATTAATTTAGTTGCCTTGTCTTGAAATAACGTAAAAGGCACTTTTGTAAACCGCTAGGTGGCTAGCTTAGTCTCGCTGTTATCACGTTTGCTTATTCGAGTTCAAAAAATCTACCCCGACTGACCCTCGATTTGTTCATAATCATAAGCGATTTTGACGTCACGCATTTATTTACGTCTTGAAGGAGTCACCTCTTGACGTCCAGTCGTCAGAGTTGAATAAACGAAGGAAACTTTTTGATTTTTAATCCGTTTGTTTGTGTTCCCATTGCTCATGCTGTGTAATCAAAAGAGCCTGAGGGATGCAGTTCTTTAAATTTGGTCCTTAGCTTTAAACCCAAGACCGTTGGTTCAACTTGGCCGCTCGCACAACGGAACTCTAACCTGATTTCTTTTGTGTGGAACCCCCAAAGCCATGGACTTGGAAAAAGAAACTGCCGCCGAGGGTCATCTTCGGGGTAAGAGAACTGCAAACGGAAACTGAGCGTTTTTGCATTTCGAGGATAGCATTTTGTTGGTTTTTTTCGTCTTTTCCATTTCACGTACAGAATCCTGCAGCTCTCTGGGATGCCAGAGAATCGCGCAACAAATGATAAGCGATCGTTTGTACGACATCCCACGGCCTTGTTTTGCCGCATAACGGCTCACCTACGATGTGCGTTTTAGGATCTTTCGGCGTTCATTTTGTTTTTCGTCGTTTTGTCCGTTACTGTTGAATTTGTATGTGATTCGGTTACTCGAGTACCGACTTCTTGGTGATATGCTTGTCTTTAAAGCGTGTAGCCTATGGTACCCCACAAATGCAGAAATACTGCTCAACAAATTCAGTTTTTTTTTTTTTTTTTTGTACTGTCCTATTTGAGTACGAGCCAAAAACCAACGACTGAAATTACGTTAGACTTACTTTCTGATGCACAAGACACATGGCCTGTCTAGAGAAATTACCCAGAGGCGATCTGAACCAGGACGGTATGATTTCAGCTGCTAATTAGCCACACGAGAATGGCTCGTAATCCAAACTTGCCCAAGTCGAGCCACAGTAATATCAGCTACCGTCGCTTTTATCAGTAAACGAATTTTGTAACATCAGCCAAAGTAAAAGTGGAAGCTAATCATATCAGCTGGTCTCTGCTTGAAACAAATAATTTTTCCTTAAAACTTACACTTCCTCACATACTGTGAAACTTCTGTGACCGTGATTTAACTTCCCCAAGTCAGACTGTATAAAAGCAAAGGTCCGCTAGCCGGAGTTTATTAAATAATTTACTCGTTTAAACGTTCTCTGTATTATGTTGTCAGATATTTTATTGGGCATCTGAGTCATTTCGGAGTTACAGTAATATTGTGAATGCTTCTGATTCCTGGGTTAAACTGTAGTCTGTTTAACCCAGGCTAAGAATGCTGTAGAAGCTTCACCTACGGCATGTGCTCACTGTCTTTCGTTGCACTTTGGCTGTGCATGTGACAAAGTTTTATCAAATGCAGCAAGCTTGTGTTGGAGGCAAAGCATCTGCTTAATTCTTAACCTTATACCGACTAAAAAAAAACACTTGATGTGTCGGCCCTTGCTGTCAGAGTAATGCGACGCTTTTCCCCGGTTCGTAGGCCGCCACAGAGATGTTCCGCGCTGACTCAGTCTTTGTGACAGCCTACCGCACTCAGAAAGGACCCGGACATTGTCTGGTCTTTTTGCCTTCCAGCAGTATTCTAACGAGAGTGCTTTCCAATCCACAAAGTTATTCTCTAACTGCTTCTCTGCCAAGGTTTCAATGCTTCAATTAATGTATTCACGTCACCACATCATGTAATTATGGTTAGGATTCAACGCCTACCCTCACTGCTTGTAATTCCTCATAAGGCGTAATCGTTTTGGGTGTCCAAGTGTGGAGAGTTTGGAATGTGTCTAGTCTGGCTGAAGAAAGGGTCCACTGACCTGAAAACCCGAGTTGTCTTCGTGTCCAAAGCACGCATGGAACACGTCTGTACTTCTTGCAAAATAAAGCTTCTGTCGCTTGCACATTCGGGATGACGAGCAGCAGCGTTTTTAGTATTCTCACATGGCTGTCTTTTGGCAGCCGTCACTGAACACCTGGACGAGTGGTGAATTGCCCATTTACGCTTCCTTATTCCACGACGCTCTTGTAGCAGCATTTTATATTTGGGAGTCTCACACATCCACCGGTTTGTGGTCCACATTGGAGTGACATGTGACTTGTATTCAGGTTCGGTTCAGGCTTTTGATGCCACACATTGACCTCTACTTTCTTGTTCACCGTGTGGCCATTCCTCGTCATGTTTAGACAACCAGCAAAGTCTCGTGAGGAGGCAGGGAATAGCAATCGGACCGGAGGACTGTAGCTTAGCTCTTTTTGTACCACGGGGGAAAAGTGGCAATTTCTTTGGGATGGATAAAACATTTCTCTTTTTTTTTTTTTAATAACTGGTTTTGGCATATTGCTAAATTGTGATAAATGAGAATGTAGCCAATACGCTAATGTTTAAAAGAATAAAAAAAAATTTTTATGAATGTCTCAGGAAGGTTTCTTAATTTAAATGCTGAACTTGATATTTGTAAAAAAAGATTAGGGCAAAAATTCTAAACATATAGTTATATCTAGAGCCCTGCGTGGATAACAGTTTGATCATCCAATCCACATCCGACTTTGTGTCCGAACCGCTTCCGCAATGTTCTTGAATAATTATATCAGATCCATATCTGCAGACTTTGTATCCGCATCCGAACTGCATCTGCAAAGTTCAGAACCGCATACAACCCTCAATCTGTGCATTCATTTTACATCATAAAATCGAGCATAAATAAAATTTAGAAAAAGCATCTGGATGGTATACGATAAGCCGTCTGCTTACCTTTGTACAAAAATCTCTGTGTCAGAATATGGTCAGTCATTTTATTGTATCCTGTTTTATTGTATTTATAAAATAAGCGATGGTCCTTCCAGAGATACGTTGCATCGCTGGAAAGATGATCGCTGTCATGAGATCTTCTTGGGAGTCCGTGACAATGACACTGTCCTGCGCTCAAAAGAAAGAAAATTTTAATATTTATTTTCCTCTTTGCTTTGTAAAACCCACTTGAAGCAGACACATATCTTATAAACATGAAAATTAACAAGGGATAGACTAATAACATGGTGTCATTTTGTTTAGGCTAAACAATAGAAAAGGGGAGGGAGAGGAACGCGATGCGCCATAGGCCCGTTGCTCTCGGGCAGGGGGCGCGAGCGCGTCCGGAAGATTTACGCAAGACGCGACCAGGTTATGCTGGCTGCATCTTCCGTGTGGCGCTGTAACGTATGATTTTGCACGTGCCACGTTCGAATACAAGCAGCTGTCAGCATCTGTAGATGCGCGCTAACAAAAGTTCTAAAAAGGTAAAAAAAAAAAAAAAAAAAAAAAGAATTGTGCAGCTCGCGGCCGCAGCGTCCGATTAAACATTCCTTTCATCTTTGCTTTCTTTCGAAGCTTCCGCGAGCACGTATGTTTCACTTTACGTGATAGCGAAGCCGAAGCTACTTGTAAAAGCGCGTCCTCCTGAAAGATGCTCGCACTGCACGAGCGCGCGTGCTTGGCAGGGACGCTGAAAGCTCGCAGCTTGGTCTTGCAGCCTCTGCTACGCTGGCACTTAAAATGGAACGGTGTAGAAAAAACTCTAGTGGGGAAGCGTACTGCTTCATGTTCGAAACGCGAGCCAAATATTCTATTTTGCTCGCCGGGAGCGCTGCTCAAAACTTGAGAGCTACGGGCCTATGGACTTTGCCCTCCATGCCTCTCCCTTGCAAATGCCCACAAAAACAAAAACAAAAAAAGAGAAAAAGAAACAACAGAGGTTACTTTAGCTTGTTGCTTGCGGCCGCTCGCGTGTTGCTCACGGCGACTCCGGCGTTGCACGCGTATTTGTATTTGGTCTTTCGTCGCTTCGCCGGTCTCCACCTTCCTTCGTTGCGTCTTGCGCAGTGTCATTTTACAACGGACAGGGTCAGTGAGGCATTGTGTATTGTTGCGAATTTGGGAGGATGTCTACCAAGCTGACGAAGCTTCGGACGACGACGACATGTCCGGAAGTTCTGACGACGATTAAGTTTTTGACATCGCCCTGCGATTTAGCCGAGAGTGCTGTAAATAAAGATTTTTTTCTTTCTTTTTCCCTAACTTTCCCCTGTTCCTAATAAAAAAAAAAACGGTCGACCTATATTCGAATTATTTTTTTTTATTCTCGGTGGGTTCAATAAATAGGGGTCGACCTATTTTCGCGGTCGACCTATATTCGGATAAATACGGTACCTTTGTACAAAAAACTCTGTGTCTGAATATGGTCAGTCATTTTGTTGTATCCTGTTTTATTGTATTTATAAAATACGCGATGGTCCTTCCAGAGATATGTTGCATCGCTGGAAAGATGATCGCTGTCATGAGATCTTCTTGGGAGTCCGTGACAATGACACTGTCCAGAAGGTGGGCTCGAAAGAAAGAAAATTTTAATATTTATTTTCTTCTTTGTTTTGTAAAACCCACTTGAAGCAGACACATATTTTATAAACATGAAAATTAACAAGGAATAAACTAATAACATTGTGTCATTTTATTTAGGCCAAACAGTAAAAAAAAAATGGGGAGAGGAAAGACATTTGCACACCACAGTGAAGTACTCATGCACATGTGGTAAGGCACACACCATTGAGAAAATATCACAATATTTAATAATGGTAACACCTCCTATCGGTTTCAGTTTTAAAACTGCATACTTAAAAACAACCCAGTGCCAAAGAAATAAAACGCGCGCACATGTAACATTTCACTTGTCGAGGTTGCTGTGTAGAAGAAACAATATTGTCAACATGGGCAGATTCAAGCTACTTCACCTCCCTTAAAATAATACCCACTAGGGAGGAGTTTCTCTCTATTGGTACACTTGATGCTGGGGTGGCATGCAGGAACTGTGCAGAAACTCGTGCTGGCTCAAGTTCCACCACTCCAGAGGATCGAATTCAGTCTCCTCGATCTACCTGTTGGCGAAGAAGTCACTTGCGGGCTTCTACTTTCTTGTGGCTCGTTTACGTTTTAAGTTTTCTTGGCCCAAAGAATGTTTTCTGCTCTTTTCCTGCCAAACAAGACACGCTCTCTCAGGACGACTAATGCTCCTGCGTTCTTTACTTTTTCTAGGGACAGCATTTTTGGCGAGATAGAACGTTCTAAAGCGATCTTTGGTGAGAATCAAATCTTTCTTGACCAAAGGAAAACATTTTCTTCCCGATTGGCCCCTTTTATCTAAGAGACTAGTTTGCTCCCGCAATACATTCGATGATGTACTTCATAGTATCACTCACTTATTCAACACTGTACGGCTGCATACATTTATGGGCCGCCTCGGTTAAAATGTAGGTCCGGACCCGCGGATATCCGCATCCGATCCGCTATCCGCCAAATCTGATTAATTTTTATTCGCATCTGCCAGTTTACTGCAGAGATGCAGGGCTCTAGTTATATCGTCATAATATGACTTTTAAAAATCCTAAATATGCAGTGTGCCCCACACACAACACTATCACTTCTGTTAGCTGGAGGGCTCTAGTTGATACTCTCTTTTTTTTGGTTCGTCAGCAAATGTGCTTTTGTGGCATCATGCCATTGAGAGACGCTGTTGCACGCGGAGGAGCATCTCCTCCAGAACTCTTTATTTTTCAGAAAACCTTGGTTATTCATAGCACTGCTCTAACTCCTCTTCTGCTGCTGTTTTTATCGCTTGTGGCCCACATAAAATGCGTGCCCCAGCTCAGGACATCCTAGAAAGCTGGAAGAATGCTCTCCATTAAGCACCTTAGAGCAGCACCTGTCGAAATTCTGCACCTTCAAGGTGAAAGGTCGCAGTAGGAGTTCAAATCAAATGATCCAGTGTCATGCACGGTCCTCACTGCTGCTGTTTGTGCGATTGAGGCTGTCTTTCTAGTGGTCCCCAGTGTCAGCAGGGCACCATGTTTTGACTAGTGCCACCGCTGTGCAGAGGTTTTTTTCTGATAGCTCACCAGCTTAGGAGAAAGTGCACACTTCTTTTTTTTTTTTTCCAAAAACTATAGGAGATTGGAATGGGTTACCTGGAGATGTATTTTTGCCAAATTTCTAGGAAAGTGTTAAAAGGAAGCAGAAGAGGTTCTCGAAAAAAAAACGAGATGTAAATTCTTGCATATTTTTTTAATGTGAAGTCTAATATCACAAGCATTTGACCCTAATGTATCACTGGACGTGGAAAAAAACGGAAAACTAAGTGCTGGGTGTTATGTCATACCCAGGGGTTTTAACTGCCTTTTGCGTGCCGCTTGTGAGGGAATGTGTGCAGCGCTTTTGACTGTTCGGGTAATGCTTGCAGAAGGCGAGGGAATGTTGAGAGCTCTGCGTAACGTCGCGATTACCTCCTCTCACCAAACGCGCCGGAAAGGATGTGGGACTTCTGTGCTATTTTCAAAGCGATGTTGTGGCTACTTGGCACATCAATCTGAAATATAATTATGATATTCGTGATCCCGGAGGCCAAATGAAGATGATTTAAATGTTTTTTTTCCTCAAAACACAATTGCTTCAGTTTTCCTTTAAAGGGAAGCTGAAGTAATTTTGTATTTGAGAAAACACACTTAAATCATCTTCATTTGACCTCCAGAATCTCAAATATCTAAATTATTTTTTCATTTGGTGCATGGAGTCTGCATGTGCATGGACCGCTGAAGGCCTTCCTTCCCAAAGCGTGACGTCGCAAAAGGAGTTTTCGGAATCCCCGCTCTCGCGCGTCTTTAGCGCCTATCCTATCCTAGCTATGCATGTGCACTCTTGCTATTTTTAAAAAAGGCAGAAAAAGACGTCACGAGTGGTGCCAGCGCGAGGGAATATACCTGGTAAGCTTGCGATTGGATGTGCGGCCGTCGAGCGACACGCGCTTGGCGGTCGAAAGGTCCTCTTATGACGTAACAATTGTTCGGAGGTTTTTCGTGTTTTCTCGCGTTTAGTACAATTCTCGGCGAAAACGAACGCGATATTCCGATTCCCGGGATAAAACAACGCTAGAATGAACTTCTACCTCATTTTTTTAAAGAAGTGTTTTAGCTTCTCTTCAAATATGTTTTGATGTATAGGACTTGATGTATAAATAGGCTTTGAAGTATAACTGAATATTTAATTTCACAATTTTCTCTTCTATCAGCTGTTATCACCCCCCCCCCCCCCTCGCCCCAATCTAACGATGACCGTTCGGCCTTTGGCTGTAACTCCAACGTTGGTATTTCCTCTTTTGCAAGTCTTCTCTTTCTCTCACTTGAATATTTGAGTGGTTGTGTTTGAAATGTATTGTTGTGTTGTGTTTAATGAACACTTTTTTTATAGCCCACCCCCTGCAATAATGCCTAATGGCGATACAGGTATTTATGTAAATACATAAATAAAATGAAATCGAAACTGAAGCTGTAGTTCTTCGGCTGTCCATGAGATGGGCGGGATGTGCTCCTGCTCGCCAAATTCGATTTTTGGCGTCACGCGGAAACCATGAATGGCGGTTGATTGGTGGCCTGTGAGCATGGTACGGAGGGAGTTAAATAAGGTGCAAATTGGACAGATGCGTACGAAAATGGGGAGACAGGCACAGTTGTTTGTGAACAAACCAGTGCTTTTTTCAGGTTATCTTCTTTTCTTATCTTTATTACTGACTTCCTTCGACCTCATCGCTTGTGGTCGCGATACCAGGGAGAATGGCTGCTTGCTATCCTTGCGGTTCTCGGTAGAGGTTTCTATAGAGGTTGGCAATGTTTCCACGTTTTGCCGGCAAGGATCCATTTGTTCTTGTTTGTGAACAGAAAGTTGCTTCTTATTTCCTTCTTTTTCTTTTCTTTGTCACGGACATCCTCTAAGCCCATGGCCATGCACGGTCATAACGTTTAGGGAGAACGGGCTAAGCTGATCTCGTGATCCACATTTGGTGTTTTCGTAGTGGTGGGCAATTCTTCATTGTTATTCTGGAAGGTGATATCTATCCCAGAAAGTGGCATGGCAGATGCTCCGACGATTGGTGTTGAATCGGGATATTACGGTCAATTGAACAACTAGAGCAATAAATGTGTGGAGTAGCTCCTTAGTTTCCGGCACTAGTTTCCTACTTGCCATGACAACGAGACACAGGGTTATTATTGCTGCACCCGGCGTCAGTACGCCTACCGTAAAATACCGAGCGTGCGCAAATGCTGTAACGAGCGCCCACAACCTACTTTTGAAACATTTGAAATATTGGCTGAGGACATATCAAGCACCCACTCCAGAAAAACCATTGTTTTGCATGGCAGGAAGCCGTGCAAAGCAGCGAAGCTTTATGCGCGTGCATCGTTGCAAAGTGGCAAAGCTTGAACCCAGAGCGCCAGCAAAAGAAAGCTGGTTTGATGAGAGCGGCGCAGCTGCTTTAAAAATCTAGGATTCTGCCAGGCCTCTGTACTGCTTCTAAAGGTTTTTTTTTTTTTTTAAAGATTTACAGAACAGTTTAAAAAAAGCCATGAGAACTACACTTACGCGGGTTTGTGCAGGTGAGTTATGGGGACATGGTATAGGGGGCTAACGGTAACGATCAGTTATCTAATTAAGTATAATTTGTTAATTAACTTTTTAATTAGTGAGAATAGATACATGGTTCCAATTGGAAAGTTGCTAAGCATCATTGAAAACCAGTAAATCGACTCTTTTTCGGAAGATACAAGACAGGGGCAGCATTTTATGGCGTTCTTTGGATGCGTTTCTAGGTTTCGGTTTCTTATCGGAGCTCATCTTTGCACTCCCGCAGTTCCGCTCCCCGGGGTTCGCTGCGCGAAACCACCCTCTTGCGTCTCTCGTGGGATGGGGGGAACTAGGGCACACGTGTGTTGAGCGTCTCAGCCACTGGGGAGCAGGACCGCGGGTGCAGCGATGCGCTCCGATAAAAAACCGAAACCGAGAAACGCGTTCCAATGGAGCATTTTTACGGAACGCTGTAAAATGCTGCCCTGTGTTACGTCGTTCTAAAAAAAGTTGATTTAGTGGTTTTCATTCACTAATTAAAAAGTTATTTAACAAATTTTGCTTAATTAGCTGACTGATCGTTATGATTAGCCCCCTATGCTATGTCTCCCGTGACTGTATAACTCGCCTGCACAAACCACATAAGTGTAGCTTTCACGGCTTTTTAAAAAACCAGAAAAACCTGTATATATTTCTGTTTGGAACAAACAAGGGATTACCCTACAGTATGCCCCCTCTGCTTTTTTGCTGCTGAACCTAACAAGTGGCTATCCCCATTTTTCCGTGATTTTCTCCAACGTTTGCATGGCCATTTGCTCGGTATTTTACGGTACCACCTTTGCCTAGTGTCCTTAATCTGGTACACTGACTCCAGATTGGGCCACTGACCCACAGAGCACTGAAACAGTTTCTGCTTTCGTTTTAATTGCAGGTGGGTTGAGGGGTGACAGCTCACCACAATCCAAGCTGGAATGTGCCATCTGCCTGCAGAAGTGCATCCACCCAGCTAAACTGCCCTGTGGTCACATCTTCTGCTACCTCTGCGTCAAAGGGATCGCTAACCAGAGCAAGAAGTGTGCTATGTGCCGACAGGTAACTATGCCTAGTTTGTTAGGCACTCATTAGCCAGAATTAGAAAGCTGTGTCATTGTCCCTTGGAAGTGGCCACTCAAAAATATTTTGAAGAAGATTGTTTCCTAACATAATTACACTTTTTGGTCTGAGGTTAGGCCGGCATCTGTGGCTTTGTGTCATATTTGTTTCCTAGCCATCGGCCTTCTGCATTTTGTGTAGGGGTGTCTGAATAGTGGCTGGAATCAAGTAGCACATTGTCACTCGTAGCTTCAGTACTGTCAGGAGAACAGGTTGTCGTGGCTTTTCCTTGCACTGTGAAGGCTAGGAATGATGCAGCACTATCCGATTCAAACCACTATTCCTGCAGCTCTCATTTTTGTGCAGTTTGATGAAGGTATTTCGTGACTTGCAGGAAATTCCAGCGGACTTCACAGGACAAGCCAGAACTCCTGTCGGAAAGCGGCTCCGAGACAGACGAGGTCTCCGAAAACAACTACCAGTGGTTCTACGAGGGCCGCAACGGCTGGTGGCAGTATGATGAACGCACTAGCGCAGAGCTCGAGGCAGCCTCTGCCAAGCAGGAGCCAAGGTGAGACTGCCACTCGGCCAATCACTTTCCAATACTCTGCCAATCACGTACCAACACTCGGCCGATCACATGCTGACACCGCAGGTTATATGTAGGGTTGTTCGTTTTCGGGTTTTATATATTTTAAAATTCGGGAGGTAAAAATCGGGTGCTATTTTTCAAGCTAATAATCGGGGAGAAATCGGGTTTTTTGTTGAAACATTCCAAAATTCTGGGTTTTTCGGGTTAAATTTACGAATGTGCTCAATTTTACATTCTTTTATTTTTTTTATTTTTATTGGTGCGTATCATGAGCTTTTTAACGCTAACGTGTTAAAATTAGGTGTCTGTTTCAAGCTGGTAATCGGGGGGACATCAGGGTTTTTCAGCTCCGATTGTCGTCGGTCGCTTCAAGGGAAGTACCGCCCACGAAATCCTCCTCTCCCTCAGGTGTCAACAAAAACCCCGACCGTTCGAGGGACGGTCGTCTTCGATCAGATATTTCATTATGGAATAAACCTGTTAAGTTTTCCCGATCTGTTTACACGACTGCAAGCTCGGACGTTGTTCGTGAAAAAGGTTGGACGCCAGCGAGATGGCCATGCTACCCGAGAGACCCTGCTGGGCGTCAACACCTCAGCGGTCAGAGGGGGATTGATAGTGCATTTCACAAGCTGCGTGCAGCAGGGCCGAAGCTACCTGGCGTGCCGAGGCGGTTCCACCTGCACAGCGGGGTGACAGAAATGTCCATCCGAGGCCCCAACGCCTATTGTCGCTTTTCCTCAGCCGGCCTCGGTAGAATGTCGCGGTGAGTTAGGCGCGCTTGTTGGGCGATTGGTTGAGAGTCGTGTAGTGCCCACAGTGCTGCACGCAGCTCGCGAAATGAACTATAGGTCACTGTTGTCACGAGGTAGAGTAGCTAGCGTGTGTGCACCCCAAACTCCCTGCGGCGTAAAACTAAATAGGTTGGTTATGTGGTTTTGAAATTCGGGGAGAAATCGGGTTTAACCCGATCCTCCTGAAACATGTTCGGGGTGTAAAAATTGGGTAAAATTGGGTTTTACCCGAAAACGAACAACCCTAGTTATATGCTGACACTCTGTCAATTACGTGCCGACACTGAACGGGTTATGCACTGACACTCTGCTGATCACAAGCCGATGCTCGGCCGATCACATGCCGACTCTCGGCCGTCTGCTTCCTGACACTGCCAATCCCTTGCCGACACTCGATTGATTGCATGCTGAGACACTCGGCCGATATTGGGACACTGCCCGGCTGTTGCTGCCTGTACTGTGCTGTGCTTGTTTTTTTGAAAGTGTGGTCCTGAATGCCCATAGCTAATTGCGTGTGGCAAGAATGTTCTAATTACCGATTTCTGAACACGTGCTTTGCTGACACACAGGTGTGAAGTCCTCATCGCCGGCTTCCTCTACATCGTAGACTTTGAGCACATGGTTCAGGTGCGCCGCAACGACCTCTCCCGCCGACGCCGCGTGAAACGGGACCTGGCCACCATCCCCAAGAAAGGCATCGCTGGAATCCGGCTCGATGAACCGCTGCAAGAGGAAGTCGAAGACCGCCGCGCCGGCGGCACGACCTGCGACAGGAGCGCAGCTCCGCGGCAGCCTCTACCGCCTGCGGAAGGCGGGACACCCCCCGAGACGTCGCCGTCGGAGGCTGTTGAAACTAGCTTCGAGACGCAGACGTGGTCCGGCAACACGAGCAGCGAGGCCTACCGCGACTCTATGTCAGAAGAGGACGGAGTCTCCGATCGCGACACGGATCCGGTGGACCTCACTTCGCTGAGTCTGTACTCTGAAGACGGGACTGAGGAGAGCGTTGCAGTCGGCGCCGAATGCGAGGTGTCTTCTTCTGAACAGGCAGTGGCGGGCGGTGGTGGTGCTTTGCAGGCGTTGCTTCATCACCGAAGGTACTACGAGGATGGGTTGTGATATCTGGGACACGCTGACATGACTGGGCAAGCGTCAGTTGGATAAGTCGCGGAGCTATAGGCAGTGACAGGATAAGAATTCAGTAGGTTCTCCACCCCCAGCACCAGTTTTCTGCCTTTTGTAACATTGTTTTGCAGACGCTGCCAGTGCCTGGCAGATGGCAATGAGCATCTGCTGGAGGCAGAGCTTGTACTGGCTTCTTAACTTGTCATTAACTATGGAGGCATGGCAACTACATCGTACATGACAAAGCTCCTTTGAACTGCTGTGTGTCGACTGAGCGCATGGTTAAGGACTGTGATGCTTCTGGTTTCCTGTATTCATTTTTTGTTTTTGTTCCTGTGGTGTGCTTTGAGTTTTGTTTCGTGGCCCCTGCCACAAGTGTTTCTTTGAGTTGGACCTGTTCCCTTCCCATTAACTTTGTCTAACTATTTGCGTTCCTTTTGAACCGAGTGGGCATTAATCTGACGCCACGTATGGTCCATACTAGAGCCACGTAATGTACCCAAAGTGCCAGCCTTCTAGTTTTTGCTTCGTAACCACCTGGGGGGGGGGGGGGGGGGTGAAGGAAAAAGCAGAGCGTGGCGAATCGTGGGCACCAACATCGGTGGTAACGGAATGAAGAGAGTGGCAATGGCAGAAAAAAAAGTGCTGCTCAGCTTTAGTTCTTTTTCCAGTATAGTGCTTAACGCCGGTGTTCTCTTGCAGAATGAACCTAGAAAGGACTTGTTAAAGTGTCGCCAGTAATTGGGGCCCGCAGGTACTACCACCGAAGTCTGCCTCTAGGCTCCACCATTTTGTGGCAGCCAAAATACGTGGAGATGACACATCTTTGTCTAGATGTATTATATGCACGGAACGATGACCGTGTTGCAGGGCTGCAATTGATGGTTTCGATATGGCAGCATTATGCGATTTAATCAATTTGAGGTGGTTAGATCTGGCAGAGCCTGTTAGCCTTTTATGTTCCGACTACATATAATTCAGATGGATCGGAAAGCTTGTTTGACTCGATTTGTTCATTTTGAGCAGACTCTACGGAATGCAGTAATTTGGGAACATTGGGTGGCTCTGGGCTATATGCCACAATCCGTGACTAGCATTTTTACACAATCAAACCGGTGGGTTAGCTTGGAGCGTTATTTATTCCGCATAATTTTGCACAATAATCTTTAGTGTAGTGGACAGTTTTGTGGCGGCTGTTTGCTTGTTTTCATTGTGCACAACTGCATTTCGAAAGTGCATTTCTCTGCTGCATTTGTGCTGCTGCTGCATTTGTGCTGCAAGGAAGCTCACACTTTAGGGCTCGACAAGGTCAGGTTGTTTTACTAAAATAGCAGCTCTAAAAAAGGGAGTCGCCCACAAGGCGGCGTTGCTGGAAAGTAGTGTCGCATGCTGAGACGACAAACGCTTAGCCTGTGGCCCACAGTTCATTGTTTTTAGTCCACTTGAGTTTTTAGACCACTTGAGTCAGTCGAGCTGCTTGTTGGAATAAAATGAATCTTCCAAACGGTTTGTGCTGGTCTATAAAATATATGCACACTCTAAGAGATCTGGAATGTCAACTTACCCAGTAAGCTCTGTTGGGAGAGCCAATCACTGCCATCGTGGTGAATGATGAGGCTGATCATATGTTAAGATTGTGAAGAAAGCAGTGCCCCGTGACAGAGCAAAACGTTTCACCATGCTTGGTGTCAGTGTAGACTTATTTCTTTAGGTCTAAACATTATTAGCCTTGTGATTTGCCGGGATCTCTCTGTAGATTGCAGCGATTTGCTTTTCCAAATGCTTGGTGGGAAAGTAGGCGCACGAGATTTCCTAGCGTAGTTAAGCATACTATAAGTATGATGCCTAGAGCTCGGCTTCGACTGGTGTGTTTAGCGTCCTATGCTGCCCATACATCAAAAGTGGTCCCGAAGGGGCAACAAATGACGTCGCAGAAGCCGGAGTGTCATGCTGTTGCATGTCGCGATCCTGGTGGTTGGTCGTAGAAATGCTAACGAGAAGGCTGCGAGTAACACAACCGAAAGCGAGTGTTGTTGTCGTCACGGCGTCCCAACTTCTGGCTGCCGAAGCTTCCGTGGACTGCCACACTGGAGAGTGATCTGCAGCGGAACAGGCATCTGCCTCGTACACCACAGCTGCTGGGATACTGCCAGGATCGCGACCGGCGACAGCATGACACGTCTATGACGTCATCAGGCGGAAATCGAGGGATTACTTTTGTGGACGCGGACAGGGGGCTCGGCTTTTTTGGACGCGGTCGCCCCCATAGGTTCTAAACTAGTGGGGGCATGCCACCACACTCAAAGCTCTTCTGACTCCCCCCCCCCCCCCCTCCCTCCCTCCCTCCCTCCCTCCTCTTCTCCCCTCCCACCACCCGTGAGGCTGTTTAATGTTGAAGCTGCACTCCATAGGCGAAGCGAACTGATCTTGGAAGCCTTGTTAACTCGTTCGTTTGAAGTTGTCATTCATTGTTTGTCCAATATGTGCGTTCTCACTAATAAATCAGACTGCAGCCTTCATTTCTCTGTACTACGCTTCGTCGGCGGTCGTTGATATATATATATATATATATATATATATATATCTCGACCTTTTCACCCTCCGCCGCATGGGCGCTGCCATCTTGGAATCACGTGATGCGGCCGACATCAGAGGCGAGACGGGCGAGATTCACGAAGAGCTTCTTAGTTTACGACAACTTAGCTAAGAAGCTCGTAAGTCAAGAACATCGTAAGAAGAGGAGAAATCGGTATTCACGAACGCGTTCTTAAGTGAGAGGAGGAAAGCGGCGTTCTCGTACGGAAAAACTAAAACATACCGGTACTGTTCCTATGGCGACGCGTCTTCGGCAGCACGAACAACCAATCGGGGAGCTCTGCATGGTTCGGAGTCGTTCGGAGCACGTGGATTTTTAATAACAAACACAGGCGGCCTTCCTGCCACCGCTTGTCTGGGGTTCGTGTCCGTGCAGTGATATGTCGACGCTAACACGATTTAAACGTGCCCGAATGCCGAGGCCGGGATGCGTAACCGTCTCCGTTGACTGCTACGAACTCGATCGCTACGAAGTCAACACAACTGTCATCGTTGGTAAAAGAAGGCCCGTGTCAGTCGTTTGCAAAGCGACGTAGATGGAAACAAATTGCCGCGGAGTTTTTCGCGGCCTCGGAAATGCAGGAGCGAGTCGACGTTAAAAAAGATACGTTTGAACTACAAGAGTGCCAGCAAGAGCCACGTAATACCTGTTCACACTCGGAGCGGACGCGCGCTTTTGATCGAAGTGCTGGATTCGCGCTGTTGGACCGCGAATTGATAAGCGCTTCGGGGCCGATCCTTTACGGTTGCAACTCGATGCTGACGTGACACCCGGCAAAGAAAGGTTGAATCGGCATTGTGACCGACGAACTGTTATAGCGATCGACAGTGAGGTGCAGTCGTGTCAGAATGAAAATGGAATACTAATAACAAAGTGTACATACCGTGTTGCGAGGGTAATCCATACGGCGTTTATTTGAGCTCTATATCACACAAAACAAAGAGATTGAGGAGTTTCAGCGACGGAGTCGCCGCCCTGGTGGCCGGTCGCCGAAAGAGAAAGAGGGGGATAGTTTCGCTGGGCGTTGGCTTTGTGTAAAGGCGTCGGCCGCGAACGTAGGCTTATAAACTTCGGCAGCAAGAATATTACGCGGCTCTAGTGTTCCGGTACGAGCAACGGAGGTGACACGATCCGCTACGACTAGCTACGACCACCGGCCGCAGCGATGCCGGCGATGCAGGCGTCGAAGGAGCGCAAGTGCTACGCAGTCAGTCGCCGTCGCCCGACGCAGCTCGTTTGGCATTCAGGGCTTTCCGCCCCGGGTTCTTCGTTTGTACTTGGACCCGAGTATTATTTCCTGTGCTTGTGTGTGTGTGCTCAGTGGCTGGATATGGACCTCATAGAGCAGTCCTTCAGACTCAACAGCGACTAAAGTTGACGGCGGAGGGGCTTGCAGCAACGCTTTCGGTTGGTGCACGGGCGTGACGACTACACGGATAAATTTTAAGATTGCTGCTAGCAAGGTGGGTCATAGTCGCTTTATGTTGACACGATTTTAAGTGTGAGTACTCCGTGCAAAGGCGAATCTATCGCGTTTATAACATGTACCTTGTTTATAATCCACATTTGTTTTTGTTGTTTTTATCACGCACCACCGATCACGGAGTGAATGTCTTCGGCCTTACATTGCGGAACGCCCAATAAAAATTCATGTTCGTTTAGCAAGAAAACTTCCCTTTCGAGTGACCTTTTTTGATTGATAAGTTCTCCCGTGTCTAGGTGCTTCAATCAACCCGATCGATTAGGTTTGCTTCCCTAGTTAAGACATTTTGCTGCCAGATGCGGCACTAATGCTTGGCACGATGTATGCCACTGGTGGTATTGTGAATTGGTTTACTTCCAAAGCTAAAAGTGTAACAGGTGGGACCATTCAGTTTGCTAAAAATGTGATATGAGAATTTCATTGCATAACTAGCGTTTTACGTTTAAGATTGATAAGAAACATGCTCATGGGATGATGCAGGTCTACAGCATAAAAGCCTTGCTGATCCAGAATGGGTGTGCTATAGGCTAAAGCCTCAAGGTTTTTAATGTACCAAATTGGTGATTACACGGCAATAAATATTGTGGTGGAAAACTGCCCATTGACTCTGTGAGTTTTGATCGTGACCATTGGTGTGCTGTTGGCAAATTAGGTAATGGCACACCTTTTCCCCGACCATCTGGCTTCAAGGGACATTGCATCTGGATGTGCTTAAATATGTTTATTTCAAGGTTCAGTTGACCCCTCTGCATCATTACAGGAAGGCAGTATCAAGCCGCAACAAACAGCAGTGAACACACAATGCATAATAACAGGCACCAGTGTCCAGGCGTATAGTCCGCAGAAGCCAATTTGAGCCTGAAATTTTTTGTTTTATTTAGATAGTTTGCATTTATTGTATAATCCGCAGGGCCTGATTTCCGCACCCAGTGCATAGTCCGCCAAGCTGGTGCGTTGTGTCTTCGTGCTTTTTTTCCTGGGTGGCATTTTTTTTCAGAAGTTCTTCGGCGAACGCTCTGTTGAGCCTGAATAACTGCTATTGAGGCCCATATCCAGTCACTGAGCACACACACAAGCACAGAAAATAACATTCGATGCCAAGTACAAACGAAGCACCTGGGCGGAAAGCCGTGAATGCCAAACGACCAGCGGGTGACGGCGACTGACTGCATTGTGCCCCTTCGACACCTGCATCGCTGCGGTGGGTGGTCATAGCAAGTCGTAGCGAGATGATCTCCATTTCAAGCAAGAAATCCTGCCATACCATAGTCAAGATATGTGTGCAAGTGTTCGACGACGTGGGCTCTCTCACACTGGTGCAGCTGTCATAGAAAGGTACATATCAACAATGTTCACGCATTTGAGGCTGAAACTATGACGCATACTTTATCTAAACCTAAATTTATCGGTTTGCGGCTACAAACATTTTTGTTGACGTTGCTTAGATGATGTAATCATTCAGGCCTCGCATTAAATGGTGTTGCGAACTCTTCGGTTGTGTATGCAAACCTATTTTTGCCCTAATAAAAGACATTTTCAAAAATACACGTGTCTTCTGCTGGCACATATCTTCCAATTTACAATGCAGAGGCAAAAAGAAAAGCAACTGTGTACATCTACCACTTAGCATAAGCACCTTTTGCCATTCATTCTTCAGCACACTCAAATATCAGCTTAGGTTGTTATTGTTTTAGAAGCTTTGCCCTGTTTTGTAAAAAGAAAAAAAACTTAAAAAAGCTTTACCTTTGTTCTCCTGGCATTTATTACAGACTTAGCAGATCACACACAGCTGATATTACCGTGGCACATACAACTCGAACGACCGATGAGACTATTGCTATTACAATAAAGCTTTCCACAAGAGCCAAAAGGAGGCTTGTAGGGGTGCACAAGTACTGTACATCGAAATGAGATTGGCGCTTCCGGGGCTTGTTTACTTTATGCGTAAAAACAGGACGATCGGCGACCAGCTGATCGCAATATACATAGAACGCAGGATAAAGACCTCAATCGTCCCTTGTATGCTGTAGCTGTCATACTTTCCATCCAACCGCTTTGTATAGGAATTAACTAGAACAACCGAAGAGTTCGCAACACCGTTTAATGCGAGGCCTGAATGGTTGCATCATCTAAGCAACGTCAACGAAAATGTTTATAGCCACAAACCGATAAGTTTAGTTTTAGATAAAGTACGCGTCATAGTTTCAACGCGCGAACATTGTTGGTATGTACCTTTCTTTGGACCCGCGTACATTCTGTTCAACTTGATGACAGCTGCACCAGCGTGAGAGCTCACGTCGAACACTTGCACACATATCTTGACTATGGTAAGATTTCTTGCCTTCGACTGGCTTGACCACTTCATTTGTAGCATCACGGTAGGTCTTGCTTGAAGCGATGATCGTCTCGCACACGGCAACAAACAGAGAACGACGTGATTTGTTTAATTTATACGCTACCGGTCTACGGGTGTCGCGAATCTATCCCCCTCTTTTCCGCCATGTTGGATCGATCGGAGCGCCCCCTATATTCGCTGAAACTCCTCAATAGAATCGATGAGAGCCCCTTTTCGACGACAGCGTTCGTCACCGCTGCCTCGGAAAACTAGGAGATGAGGTCAGCGATCAAACTAGTATAATACGGGAAGGGTTCACAAAGGCCGCGCGGGCATATTCCATTCAGCACGCCAGCCGGTCGTGGGCAGACGGTCTTGGCCAAGGACCGTAGCATCGCTGCGCCGAGCCGATCTTCCACCGTGGTCGGAGTGGCTGCTAGGCCTATCTGCCGAGCTCGCTTGGTCAGGGTTGGTTGAATCGTGGCCGTTGGAGCTGTTTCCGGGTGTTTTTGGATCCAGCGTTCTTGTTCGTCGTGGTCTGTTTCAAGTAATTTTACTTTTTTCTTGCTGCTTGAAGTCGGGACGCGTGAGAAGCGCACGTAGAAAAATAAACGTCCGTCGGTCGTCGCGACCGGCGCGACCGCGACGCTGTCGTAGGATTTCGTCGTAACCTGCGCAAAACTTACGAAAATTTTGTTTCGGGAATACGGATTTGTTCGCAGGTTTTGTCGTAAGTACATTTTTGTTCGTAAGTTCGCTTCGTGAATCTGGCCTCAGGTTGCTTCAACTCGTCGCTCCGTACTTCCCTCCGCGCTACGCCGCGCCTTAACGGACGCGTTGAATTCATGTTTTTCGTCGCGTTTGACCGCGTTTCTTACTTTAATTCATAAACTGTCGTCTGATACTTATAGTTACTATGTGACTGCATTCGACCATTATGTGCGCAACTTCTTCAGTTAATTTTGTAAGACGTTTTGGCTATTTTTACCGTCAACGTGCCGGCTACGTGCGAAGAGGCTAGATTAGTATAGGAATCAGCGTTAGCGCTCACGCACATTGAGTCATATATATATGACTCTAAGAGAGCGCGAGGGATCAAAGGTCAGAACTCAAATTTGCTTAGTAATAAGGCTGGAATATTTGCAACGGGACGCATAGGGTAAATATATGATATGATCGCGCTTTTAGGATCTCAAGGGTGGTGACAAAATACTCCGCGTAAATAGCCACGTGCGTTTCCTGAAAGCATCGTGCTTTTTATTCATAACAGATAGAAAACAATTACTTTTAATTAAATGGGGGAACTCGTCCACAAGATAGGGAACAAACTTTTAATTTGAATTTTCTTCTGATGCTAGAAACAATAACACGCAAACATCAGGTAATTTTTTCACAAAATCACACTTCACTAGATCTGTTTGATGCCTGAATAATTTCTGCGCTGTAAACATTCGCTTCATCGATTTATTTATGAATTTCAAGAAACTGTATACCGTGCTTGGTCCCTTGTTTATTGCATAAATAAGTTTCTTAAAATAACCAGTTCAATTCAAAGAATTCATTTCAACGCAAAGGTTGAGGCTCCCCGCTTAAGAAACTGTCACAGACAGGCTGAGAATGCCTGGGGTCCACATTATGTGACGCCGAAAAGAATCTGTCTGCATGAAAATCTCCCGTGCTGCATTGTCGACGGCGAATATAGGGATTTACTTGCAGTAGCTCGCGAAGCCGAAATCTACAAAGTGCATCGGTTCAAGCCAGCAAAGAGCTTTCTACACAGGTCCGTTTGGTGGCGCCTTACGCTCGACTTGAGCCTAACTTGCCACAAATCACTTCTTTTGCGCCCTTTAATTTAATTTCACAAATATTATGGAAGATGAATGTCAGACTTCATTTGACGTGCCTGTTATTCATCTCATACCTTGAGAACGTCGTAAGCAAATGTCCAAATAACATAGTCTATTTCATAAGGCCAATACTAGTTCAAGAAATATTCTTGCGGGCCTAGGTTGGTCTACCAAAATATTTCTTGAAAACTTAATTTATATTAGAAAAAAAAAAACAGGCCGAGACAATATTGCCGCGAGCGGAGCTGACCAAGCAGGCAGCGCGCTCGTGGCCTATCGGTTATCGCGCGTGCCTCCCACGCGAAAAGCCAGGGTTCGATCCCTGGGACGACGCATACTTTGTTATTCCTGTAATCTAGTTTTCTGGTAAATTCGAGAATCCTGTTGCGTGTTCGAGGTCCGAATGCTGTACGCGTCGAACATTCTACGCTGATTATTCCAGAAGCTTACGCATGTACATAAGGGGCTCCGCGTGGCGAACCGGAGTAAGTTTCGCCCCAGCGTTCGACTCTGCTCTTTCGCCGACTTCGACGCCCGCGACGCTCTACTGTTATCTTTTGTTTCCTTCTTTATTTTGGGCACAAGTTCGCCCGATTAAACGTTTAGTTTACTCAGTTATTTTCCCAAAATGTCACGAATGACAAGTGATGAGGCGGAAAATAACTGAGTAAACTAAACGTTTAATCGGGCGAACTTGTGCCCAAAATAAAGAAGGAAACAAAAGATAACAGTAGAGCGTCGCGGGCGTCGAAGTCGGCGAAAGAGCAGAGTCGAACGCTGGGGCGAAACTGACTCCGGTTCGCACGCGGAGCCCCTTATGTACATGCGTAAGCTTCTGGAATAATCAGCGTAGAATGTTCGACGCGTACAGCATTCGGACCTCGAACACGCAACAGGATTCTCGAATTTACCAGAAAACTAGATGCAGGAATAACAAAAGATGCGTCGCTCCCAGGGATCGAACCCTGGCTTTTCGCGTGGGAGGCACGCGCGATAACCGTTAGGCCACGAGCGCGCTGCCTGCTTGGTCAGCTGCGCTCGCGGCATTACTCCCCCCTTTAAAAAGTGCATCGCCCCGATGCAACACAAAACAAAACAAACAAAAGGGACGGTAAGCTAAAGAGTCATTTGGAACACATAAGGTCCACAGTCCTATCGAGCGTAGTATGGCTTCATGCGCACGACGTGGACGACTTCTGGTCGTGGAGGGCGGCGTGATGAAGTCCGTGTTCCGTCGGGCATCACCTCGTAGTTCAGATCTCCAAGTCGACGAAGTACCTTGTAGGGTCCAAAGCAGGGCCGTACACAGAAACTTCCTTTGGGGGGGGTTTTCTGGAACACGGTGGCCATCTTGAATGGCCGTTTTTTGTATTTACTTTTTTTAAAAACAGAAGCATGTGATCGGCCTATAATTAACAATAGCGAGCAACGAAATGTTTCACATGCACCATCACAGCGGGAGTGAATTGTTTCAAAGCTTACTTTCAGCTTACAGTCAAAATTTATTTATTTGCCCAAACTCCGCCCCAGTAAACATGACGGGTGAGAGGGAACCGGGTGCAAGAGAATAAGAAAAATATATACAGCCATATACTTCACCCAGCTCCCTAACCGCAGCCCCGCGCATCCTCCGCAGGGTCCGCTGACACTCGGGACCCCGCGACTATAGACAGCTCGGAACGAATCTTCGTCATTCTCTTTCCAATGTTTCCATCCTCTTTTCACCGCGCGAAACACCCCATACCCCCGGCAGGACCCCCAAAGCCCCTCGGGCGTCGCACGCTCGCGGTGTTCTGGGAAGTTGGACTAACGAACAGAGAACGATACGAGCTTCCCTCAAACGTACGTGTTTATTGCTCGAGCGAACATTTCCTCTGTGTCACCTTATAATGAACTGCAGAGGGCGCTACGAGCCATCCCAGCCAATCCAGCTCCGAGTGTCACCTTACCCTCTGCGGTGTGCTATGCGAAGCTCAAGGTCATGTGATTCTCTCTCAGCCCTCGATTGGCGAAGACGGTCTCTAGCATTCGCTACGGTCCACTGTGCAGTGGAACGAGAGCGTGGTATGAGGATGGGGAAGCGAGGCTCCCGGGGATCTTCTGCCGAGGGGGATGGCACCCAGGCACTTGGATGAGAGGGGAAAACAGGAGGGTGCTATCGGAGTGGTTCCGAAAAGACCGGTCGTGGCCGGGTGCGTTGCGGTTTTCGGGGCACGGCGAAGACGCGCTGGAATTTACGCGCCTCTGGTTAGCAGTAATGCTGCGTTGTATATACAGGCACACGTGCACCCCTAACAGCATCGCTGAAACTCCAGGGGGTCCCCCACTGGGTTTCCCGATCCAGTGACTTTAGAGAAATCGAGGCCACCCCTGGCTTCTTTCGAAATGCGCCCCATCGCTCCTCCCTTCTCCAGCCGACAGTGAAAGGGGGGGGGGGGGGGGGGGGGGCTCGATTATATTTCGGGGGGGGGGGGGGGGTTCGAACCCCGAAACCCTCCCCCTGGGTACGGCCCTGGTCCAAAGTACCGTTTTAGGAGTTTCTCGCTGAGACCGCGTCGTCGTATCGGGGTCCAAACCCACACACGGTCTCCGGGCTTGAAGCGAACGTCGATCCGGCGTAGGTTGTACCGGGTAGCGTCGACACGTTGTTGATCTTGAATTCGGAGTCGGGCGAGCTGGCGGACTTCTTCTGCCCGTTGGGCAACCACCTGGGCGTCGTCGCTTCTGTCGACAGCCGGTTCGTGGGGTAACATCGCGTCCAGCATTGTTGTCACTTTGCGACCATGAACCAGTTGAAAGGTTGTAACCCCGGTGGTCTCTTGCACGGCCGTGTTGTAGGCAAAAGTGACGTACGGCAATACCTCGTCCCATGTCTTGTGCTCCACGTCGACATACATGGCGATCATGTCGGCGATAGTTTTGTTTAGCCGTTCTGTTAGTCCATTTGTCTGCGGCACCAGGCGATGGCTGCACGAACAAAAAATCGAGGAAGTGACCTACCTGCGCTACCAATCGATAATGGGAGCTACGCTACCAGTTTCTTCGCTCTCCGAGCAGCGGCGTGTGCCCAACGCGACTCTAAAGAGGGGGATCTGTGGCGTCCACCCAAACGTCATGTTTTTCTTTCCGTCCACTTTCTTTTTTTGTGTAACACAATTATATATATGTTGCAATTACGTGTTCTACTCGCTGATCCACAGCCTCCTTCCGAATTTCCTCGATTTCTAGTGCCGACTTCCGCCGCTTGGCATCGAGTGCTCGCGCGTGCGCAGAACGCTTCTCGGAAAAGGTCCATTTTCGCGAATCGAGTTTAGCTTCCGTTCGCGGGACATATTTTTCGCGAATTGTAGGCGGTTTGCGAAATTCGCGAAAATTGTCGTTTACAGTATATATATATATATATATATACTGGGTGATTCAAGGAGAGGGCGCGGGCTCTTTAAATCGACCGCAAAATTCGGTTTCTTAAGCTATCGCGCTACGATTTTGTGCAGCGTTGCCCACAGATGGTGCATTTTTTTTTTTGTGTAAAATTTGCAAAGAGCGAGCTCACCTGAGGAAAAAAGTAAAGAAAGAAAAAGGCTTAGCTCCTATGGAAACGCAGCGAAGCCACCTGTCTTCAAACAACACGGCGCCATTTCGCACGGGAGACAATAGATGGAGCAAGCGGTCGAGACGCCAACTGCCGCCGACGAACGAGCATACGAGGCCGAGAGCCGGCGTCTTTAGCAGACAAGGAACTGCAGTTCCTTGTTGTTACCGCGCCTGTTTTTGTTTCTGCGACTGTCGCCGCCTGCGGAACGCGCGCCGCTTTTGAGTCGAAAAGATCGTCTGCTAAAGACGCCGGCTCTCGGCGCCGTCTGCTAAAGCATCGGAGAGGGAACCGAGCCCTTGAAAGCAGCCTTTGTATCCATCCAGTGGCGTAGCCAGGATTTTTTTTCGGGAGGGGTTCAACAGCATTCTCCCGCCCTCCCCAATAGTGAACTCGGCGGTACGGACGATTAAAGGGCCCATGAAACGAATTTTGGACTGCAATGAATCAAATTTACATCGTTCAGTGGGCCAAAAGAAAAAAAGTAGAAAGTCAAAAGCCTGACTTTCGGTATGAAAATTGGAGAACCACAGCGGACTATTTCGTACCTCCTTCCCTTCGTAAGCTCGCTGCCTTTTCTCTGTGATACATCCGCGGACCCCGCAGCGCGTCATCGGGACCCCGCAGCGCGTCACCGGGCCCAAACGAACGTCACACGACACCGGAGCTCACTTAATCCGTTCACCCCTAAGCTGACATTGTGGTGGAAGCTACGCGCTTGCCGGACCAATCCGCCGCCTCCCTTTCATCACCTGACCTCATTCTCTGCGCGTGGGTATGCGCGAGAGAGCGTGATCACGTGGCAAAAGTATGGCTGGCCCAACGAGCACGTAGCTTCCACAGCACTGTCAGCTTTGGGGTGAACGGGGTGGGAAAGCAACTTTTGTCTGAATTTTGAGCGACGGCTAATCTTCTAGGGGGAGAATGGCTGTATCCGGATTAGAGAAACGAGAGTCCGAGCAAAAGGTGACTCCCCCTTTCCGTCTTCTGGAACTGTTTGGTAGAATGCGCGATTTGTGAGTTGAGGAGGAAAGCTAAACAGGAAAAAGTTGGAAAAGCGTTTCATGACTCCTTTAAAGGGATGCTGAACCGATATCTGAAGTTGCCGAAATAAGCCCCGGACAAGCTTCCCGGGACCGCACTATACCTAAAAATGCTATTCATGTAAAGGGATGGAGATCGGATTATTATATTTCTTGGAATGACGACCGCTGATTGAGCCACAAGCGCCAGAAGCCTCCGATGCGCGCGAGGCCCTCTGGGATTACTCGCAACGGAACTGACGTCAACAAACTGCAACGGAACTGACGTGAACAAGTCGAGCTGCCGACGCGCCACAGCGTGGAAGAAAGTTGCGCTTTGAATAATAGTAGACGGATGCCCGTCGCGTTGGAAGTTTGCCAACTAATCCAGCCAAGTTAGCTGCGCACTACCTGCCAGCCACCCTGCACCCTGCCACCCCCAGTCCACTTCTGCACCTGCGTCGTAGCGACGGCGGCGACTTTGGTCTGTGGGTTTTTCGGAGTTCGGCGATTTCTTTCCCGTCCTGATAATTTGGCCATGACGACGTCTGACAGCAGTGGCAGCGGCGTGCCGTCGGACGAGGAAAACGAAGAACCGCCAAGGAAGAGGCCGAAAGTGGTGCCGTATGCCTGTGACCCGTCGGCGTCGTCCGACGACAGTGACAGACCTGGCCAGACGCTTAGCAAACTCAGATGAGTGCTGTTCCTGCTGCAGCGTCGCTTTCGCCACCCGCTTCAACAGACTGAGAACGCCGGAGCGATCGGCGCTGGTCGGAAGAACCGAAGAGGCGTCGAGCTTCAGACCTCGGTCGCTTCGGTGCCTTGGTCTGAAGCAGAGCTAAAAAGCGCGCCGCCGCTACACATGGTTAGACTGGTTACACCGGCTACACTTCGACCACGGAGACTTCGACAGCGCTGATGTTTGATGCCGCCAAGATGCCGCTTGCTCGCGACGCTCGCTAGGCCGTTCGGCGCCGCATAGGTGTCGTGTCAAAAACGACATGATGAACACTGTTCGACAAATTTATCAGATAAAATTGCATTTCTTTTAAAAATATATCTCATCGTTTTGGGACGGGGTTCGCACGTCGCATGTCCGTTTCGTCGCGCCACCACGCGGCGTGAGCGCACACCGAAGCCAACGAGGTAGGTCGGAGCTGGCTCACCATAGCCGCGTTCTGCGTACTACAAGTTTGTTGTCGTCACGAAACGAGCTTTCAAAAAACTCACCAGGTGCACCTTAGAATATTTATTTACATAAATCATATAATTTAGACTACTTTATTGTTTCAAGTACCGTCATTTAAGAGCCATTCGTGTGCTGTAAATATCAAAACGACAAAGAATTTAGATTCTGTTTTTCGGTTCAGCATCCTTTTAAAAAAAAAAAAGTTTTTTACAGTCTGGTAGGGACACGCGTGTCAAAAAATGAAATTTACCCGAAAGAAAAAATAATTTTATGAGCCATATTCAGGGCGAGAGATCTATTTGTAATTCTGCGCGCAAAGTTCATGACGTCACGGTATGGTCATTCGCTCTTTAGACCCTAACGAGATGGTCTTTCGCTTTTACCACCTCAAGGAGAAGGTGAAGCCGATTCACCTCCCTTCCACGCTCCCGAAATGCCGAGAGAGAAAACAAGTGGAAAGGAGGTGACTACCGACTAAATCGCGTCTCGCGCCGTCAATATTGCTTAAAAAAAAAAAAAAGAAAATAACAAATTCAATTTTTTGACACGCGTGACCTAACCAAACAATTTAATTTTTTTTTTCTTTTCAAGGCTTTTTAAGATCAAACGGGTAAAGCTGCATTGTCATTTTTTTAAAACTGAGCAGGCTTCATTTACAGGAACACGCGCGTGGTGGCTCACTGTTCTACTGTCGTCGTAGTTGCAGCCCACCCTCACAGCACACAACTCCCCCCGCTTTTCGAGGTACCACTCCATTACCAACGCGCGAAGGCGAGACAAAACACAAAAATAGCAATACTGTCAAAAAATAAATAAATAAAGCAGCAAAAAAAAAAATCGACGCTATAAAATTAGCACAAAAATCAAAATCTATTATCTATTAAAGGTTTGACAAATTCGTGCTACAGAACCAGATGCCGAAGGAAAGAAAGTCTCATCTTTGCTAGGCCGCTTTATCTTGCAGCGTATTCCAAAGACAGCAGCAGCATATCCTTGGGATCATGAGAAGTCATCAGTCCGAACTCGTCGTTCCGTCATTCGGAGAAATGACATGACACACCCCACACAAACACGCACACCACACGCCGAACATGGAAAAGAACTTGACTGCCCATGCGCCTATGCGTAATGAGAATATGAAGGTTTGTCTCTTCGGATTCCCTGCAACGAAGAGATTAATCTAATAAGGAATTGCATCGGATGCAGGGGCGGATCCAAGGGGGGGGGGGGGGGGGGGGCGACGGGGGCGGTCGCCCCCCCCCCCCCCAAACTAAGTTGACCCACCCCTCCCCATTTCTCGGAGGTCAATTTGACATGGGTAGACACCCCCCCCCCCCCCCCTCCCCCCGAAATAAAACCGATTACCGGCCTACGAGGGTTCAAAATAGGGTAGGTCGCACCCCTAGCAGGCACACTTGTACTCTGAAGTTGGAGAACCACTCCGTCGAACGGGAGAATAGTGTCCATACAAATTCCCCCCCCCCCCCCCCCCCAAAGTTCTGGATCCGCCCCTGATCGGATGCCACCTCGACATGCAAAGCACAAAGCAAGACGGTCCGTCATCGCACCCGTGAGCGACTCGATGGAGGAAAATTTCACAAAGTGAGGGAGACTTCGCCAAAAAGTAGGGAAATTTTAGGCGTCCAATGCCCGTCTGGTCTGCGCAACAGGTGGTCGCCCTCTGTCCGGAGACCCTATTTGAGAACGTCCATCGTCTTCTCAAGATTCTAGCCATTCTGCCCGAAACAACGGCGGAAGCTGAGCGCTCGTTCTCTTCACTACGACGGTTGAAAGCATGCCTGAGAGCGTCCAATTCGAATGAGCGACTGCTCGGTCTTGAGCTTTTGAATGTACACCGCGACATTGAAGTTCAAGCGAAGAACGTCCTGGATATTTTTTGCCGTGAACGCAGTCGGCTGCATCCTAATGTGTAGGCGTTTGGCATAAATGAGATGATAAAGAGAGCCTGTAAATAGCTTTCTGAAATAACTGGTCACAGTTATCTTTTTATTCGTGGTAATTTCTAGTCGAAAGCAAGTAATTCTGATCAGCACCCGTTGCTTACAGTGCAATTTTTTTAGAATTCATTTAATATTCCTTACATCACTGACACTGTTTTATCTTATCAACATGTGTTCGATTTATTATGTTCACTTTGGTTTGATTGAGCTATGTAATTCAGTAAAAATAGTTTGTTATACTTTGCCTTAAAATTGCCATCCTTCACCCCACAAATGTTTTGAAATATCCGTTC
Source organism: Ixodes persulcatus (assembly GCA_013358835.2). Lineage (NCBI taxonomy): Eukaryota > Metazoa > Arthropoda > Arachnida > Ixodida > Ixodidae > Ixodes > Ixodes persulcatus. The sequence goes on from JABSTQ010011552.1 coordinate 268,502, forward strand.
TCGATATACTGTGATCAAGTTCCGCATCCCATCGAATAAACATCAATGAAGCAATATTGCACATTTTATTAATTTGACCACCTTCCACCCTACAAACATTTTTCCCGAGAGCATATAAATTTGAGATAGTCCGCGCTTCCTCGTTGATCCGTGCCTCGTGCAAAACCGACTGCGTGATTGTGGGATATACCAGCTGAACGAAGGAAGATATATACAAGACAGAAAGAGACACACAAGGAACATACACAAGCATGAATAACCAACTTGCTCAGCTTCAGGCAATTACGACTGCGTGAGCAGGGGAGCGAGCTGGCCCCGGTGGGGGGGGGGGGGGGGGGGGGGGGTAGCTTTGGGATTTCGGGAGGGGTTTCGACCCCCCAAACCCCCCCTCTGCCTACGCCACTGTATCCATCGGAGGGGGAACCTAATCTTCGAAAGTCTTATTTGTTTCCATCGGAGTGGAAGACTCTAATCTCCCTCTCGTGGCTTCCACAATGCTAAGTCAAAGTCTAAAGATAAAGAAAATATGCACAGGAAGGCAAGACCCTCCTCGCGTGTTGGCCGCGACGTCACGGAAACGATGGGACGCTATTGGATGCGGAGGTGGCGGAGGGATATATGATTCCCTTTGAGTGGCATTAGCCGCTACCTTCTTGACCTCGTTGCAATATTGGTGAAGCCTAGTCATAAAAAATGACCGCATCTCCACGTGGTGAATGATGTTGATTGGGGCGAAGCTCGGGTGGTGCTGATGATACTGATTTTGGTCATAGGTATTGCTGCTTGCTGTCGGCGTTGACGCTTTGCCGCCGCTTCCGAGCTCTCAACTCCGGGTCCGCTTGGCGTTTTTGACGCTGTGCAGCAGCTTCTCGCGCCCTGGTCTCCGGAGCAGCTTGCTGTCTACGTAGACGCTGAGGCGCTGCATGCCGAGCTTTTCTAGAGTTCCTGTATAGGCTCCCTACGGGAGCCAGAGTTGCGCGTTTGATTCCACGTGCCGCGTGCCGCCCTCGCCGCTATTCGCCGAGATCCGATCACGTGAGGAGCCGTATCAAAAGTCGTGCAGCAAAGTAGACGTTGCACGCGCCCCGGCGTTCGTTCCCAGGCTTTTGAGCCCGCCGCGCGCCTCGAACGCGCGGCGCTGCTATTCGCCGGATTCAGGCTTTTCGGTCCTTTTCATTCATGGCAGTAGGAGAATGCGTGGTTTTCTTATTTTTCTTTTTTAAAGCAGACAGATGAGATGGCATCTCAGAACCCCCTACTCTTTTTTTTCTTCTTTTTCTTCTTTCATAATTTTTTTTCATCTTTTTTTTCCAATTTTTTTTTTGCCCTACACGAGCACGTGAGCACGTGATCTCACGAGCAGAAGCACGAGCACCCGACGCCGGCCTACGGCGGACGGCGGACGGACATACGGACATGGCTAGCCCCTAAGGAGCTTCGCCCCTAAACGTTTAAACGATGTTGTGGCCAACGTGACCGTAGATCTCTCTGGCAATTGGTGCGCGTGACATGTCACGTGTGAGATGAATGGTTGATTGTAGAAGGATTCCTGCAGGCTTGCGCGCGCTCCGTCTGGTAGGTTTTATCAAATCGAAGGCTAGACGAAGGCCACCTACGGTCACGTGATGTGGTCGTTAGCCTGATAAGTAAGGAGAGTAAGGAGGCAAATGAGAAAGAGGCGAGGCGTCAAGAGAGCTGGAGGCTACGCGGCTGGCGTCATGCAGTGTTGGACAAAATACTCGATAAAAGTATTTAAGTTAAGTTACTAAATACCTGCTTCATAAAGTATTTAAAATACTACTCAAGTTACTTTCACTGTAAAGTATCTTGAGTAGAGTGCAAATACTTAGAAATGTATTTCAGTTACTTTTGAAGATACTTCCGCATTGCTTATCTGTATCGACGTCATTGACAACGACAATTATGCAGCTACGCAAATCTGGGTTACCAGAATGGTTTATAAGCACGCAACAACACAAAGCGGGGGAAAAAAGTATCGTAGGGATTTTTTATGCAGTCCGACTATAAAGAGCAAAATATTGTCACGAATGATAAATGATGAGGCGGCGAATAACTAAAAAAACTAAACGTTTAAAGGCTGAACTCCATGGAACGAATTATGTGACGAATAACTGGCGAACGCCGCCCGACGCCACGCTCGCTTTGCGCGCGACGTAGCAGTCACTAGGGAGTTTTCGTAGATCGTTTCCGCTGTCCCGCAACGCTCTCCGCCACCAGCTACGCTAGCCGGAACTCTACAGTCAAGGCCATCGGCGCGCCGGCGCAGTAGCGGCTGCTTCGTTGCGGAGAGCTTAGCGGAGGGGGAAACGCGGTCTACGAAAACTCCCTAATGTGTTTATTCCACGCGCAGAGCAAAAAGCCGCCGGGCAAAATTCGTCGGTTATTCGCAGCATATTCGTCCCATGGAGTTCAGCCTTTAGGGGGCGAACTTGTTCCCAAAACAAAATAGAGAAAGGCTATCGTCGATGTCGGCGAGACTGACTCCGGACCGCCACTCGGAGCACCTTTTGTACCCGCGTGGGTTTCTGGAACATTCGGCGTAGAAAGTTCGTAACTCGATCATACGACGAAAATTCTCGAACTTACCAGAATGTAAAGTTGAAGGAATAAATGAAAGAGAAGTCGGCTTCCCGGTATCGGACCCGGAGCCTCCGCGCGAGAGCGTCCGCGCGAGAGCCAAGCGCGGTAACCACTCGGCCATGCGCTCGCTGGGCAACGCGCGTGGCAACATCACTGATAGATGTTATAAAACATATCCAGAGTCGTGTATTGGGAGAGTTTGGCCAATAGGCGGAGCAAAGGCCGCCGCCAGCGCCGAATATTCCCCCCACGCTTAGAGCGTAAACTAAATTTGTGACACAGTGTCGACCAATCAGGAGACCTCTACTCCATCTCACAAATGTCTGCAGTGAAGACAAAGGCACAGGCGCGTGAGCCTAGCTCAGCGAAACGCTTTTGTTTGTACGAGACCTCGTGCATAGGAGGCACTTTCCAAAGCCACGCGCTCGTGCCCATGCCTGTGTCTGCACTGCTATACTTCGTTTCACTTTATCTGCGAGCGAAGCCAAAGCTAGAAGCGCGAGACCAGCGCTTTTTACATTTCTCCCCAGCTCGCGCGCTCGAGCAAAGCCTGAACGCACGGAGCTTCCGTGCTCGCGCTTCCAGTTTTGCCTTCGCTCGCACATAAGGTGAAACGAAGTATAGAACAGCGTCCTGAGACTGGCTGAAAGAAAGCAGTGCAAAGGGTGGGGTGCGCGAGCGTCTTGAGACGCGGAGTTCCGCTCGGCACGGCTCAAATTATAGTTCGTTTCACTTTACCTGCGAGCGAAGCCAAAGCTAAAAGCGCGAGACCAGCGCTTTTTGCATTTCTCCCCAGCTCGCGCGCTCGAGCAAAGCCTGAACGCACGGAGCTTCCGTGCTCGCGCTTCCAGTTTTGCCTTCGCTCGCACATAAGGTGAAACGAAGTATAGTCGTGTCACAAATTTAGAGCACACGACCACCGCTAGGGGCTGTTTCGCGGCCTGTGGTTGGCCCCGAGATGCTCGCCTATTCAAACCAATGTATGGCCAAACTCTCTCAATAAACGGCTCTGAACATATCTGGGACAACAAGAAAGAGGTCGCTTTAGCTATTGGGGAGGATATCAGACCGTGGCGCCCCTAGCGGTTAACTATAGAATTAGATGGATGGGGACAACAAATACAATGGCTCAGCGCTCGGCTGACTTAACCGAACGCGGCGTCAGCGTTCGGCTGGAGTTCGTGTTCTCCGGTGAGGGGAAAGAGGGGCTCTTTTGTTACCACTCCGGCCTGCATGAACAGTGCAGCATGCACAGTGCCCCAGCTCAGCACAAAAGCCCAAGTGGGTCAAGTTCGCATCTACTGACGACTGCTTTCGGGGGAGATCCGGCACTTAACGTCACTTCACTAATTGTTTGTATTTTTTCATTACTGTGCCTTGCGCTCTATTAAAAAAAGATGACACGAACATGCCCACAAGGCCTGTGGGCATGTGCACAGGCCTTGTGTTGGGTAAACACCGAGGTGTGGGGGTGACAAACGGGTCAGAGCGCTTCGCCAATAGTGACATCGCTGAATATCACATCCTGCGGCGCACCTTAGACGCATCGTTTAACTACAATCCATATTCCCTATACGGGGTGTTCACTATAAATGAACTTGGGATACGGATATGAGTGAATGAATAACAAAGAGAACCCACATAATAGCCACGGCAGTGGTCGCACCTTCTTCAAGTAGGTTGCGTTCAGAAAAGCACTCAACGTCGGGGGACACTTTGTTGGCATTTTGAGAGTCATCCAGCTCCTAGTTCGTTTCTCTGCTTATTAATGTTCGCTTACAGACAGTGTTCGCGAGAGCAATAAGTGCCGGACTGACAACACAAAGAAAAAAAAAACATCTCGACGTTTTGCCTTAGCAGGGTCAAATATACAAAAAGCGAAACAAAAATTTCGACTTTTTTGTGTGTGTCCACTTCTCATTTTCTTCTATTTGTTATTTTCTTGACACTCAAGTCTGCATTGTTCTCGTTGGTCGTTTCTCGGTCTGCCTGCGCCTCAGGGTCAGGGTGGCATCTTTACTTCCGTAAAACCACACCTTTTGTTTGAGGATTTTTTGGGGGAAACTTTATAGAAACAAAAGGCGCCTTTGGGAAGGCGAGGGGAGAACCTTCATTGTACGAACTTTGGGCTGAAATATGAGTCACAGTCGGCAAAAAAGCGATATTTTCACGAGCTCAGTTAAAGTCACCGTAGCTAATCGGAGCTAGCAACAGGGTTCGGTTGCTCGAAAGAATGTTCACGTTTGCTCGTGCCACGCCCACGCCACTTCCTACCGAAAAACTCGGAAAATGGCGGAATGTCAAAAATGTATTTAAGATAATGAGTACAAGATACTCGGAATTGTAATTAAAATAGAGTATTAAATACTCTCCATCAAAGGTATTTGCAAGATACCAAGATACTCCAAAAAGTATTTAAGATACAGTATCTTCAGTAGAGTATTTGAGATAGGCACAAGTCTGGCGTCATGCCCTCTCCTACCCTTCTATCCTCCTTGATCAGCGGCCACTATTGCGCGACCTGTCACTGCATGTCAGGGGCGGATCCAGAACTCCCGTTTGGAGGGGGGGGGGGGATTTTTAAGGATACTATTCTTCCATCCTTTCTTGTGCACCGGGGGGTCCACCCACGTCAAATTGCCCTCCGATAAGGAGGGAGGGGGGGGGGGGGCGCCCCCGCCGCCCCCCCCCCCCCCCCCCCCCTTGGATCCGCCCCTGCCGCATGTTGATGCCGGCATCCTGCTCTGCGGATGACACGCTACAGTGTCCATTTGTAGTGCACCAAGTATGACGTGTTCGCCGCTGTAATTTAAGTTTGCACCTTCAATTATTATTGTAGTAATACTAAAATGACCCAAATCAACTTCGTTCAAGGCCAGCATGGTCTATTAGGAAGAATGTCGACTATTCACGAAGTAATAAAAAATTATTCCCACCTTTATTTATATTTTCCCAATGGCCTTGACCTGCTGCAAAGCACCATATCTATTCGCAATTTGAAAATAGCGAGAAATGTATCACTCGATTAAGGATAACGTAATAAGGTAGGCGAGCTGGTTAAATTTAAACATTTCTAAAACCCAAGACGGAGCTCGCTACAAAGAGGGGACAAACACAAGACGTCTTGTGTTAGTCCACTCTTTGTAGCCTCCGTCTCGGGTTTTAGAAATGTTTCACTCCAGTAAATCGTCTCATATCTAATACACAGAACCCCACTCCTGATTTAAAAATTTTGCGCCAGCCAGACATTCCCGAAACCAGCGCTTTGAAAAATTCCTGGCATACCGAGCTCACGAAAATAGGGTCGTTTACTCAAGGTGCCTTCTCGGGCGCAGCTACTCTGCGGTGAAGTATATGACAATACATTCCTGTGCCTGCCAAACGTGCTTCCCGTGTCGACAGTAGTTCTTTAATATTAATTGCTTCGTACTGCTTTGAAGTGCGATTACGACTAACCACACTTATCAGAGCAGCTTTCAAAACCGCTCGTACAAATTTCGATACCTGCTGATCGAGCTACATGCGTGCGGTCTATATAACAGAACGTAGAGATAGAGAGAGCTCATCCTAGGTATATGTGCCCTCCAATTGAGTCACCAATGAACTGTCCGCTGGTTTTCAAATTCAAGAGACGACCTACGTTGCCGCGACCGAACAATGTGCACAGATTGAAGGAAGTCCGGCTGGTCGTAAAATATCCCGCACCGAGAGACGGCGCTATAGTCACCAGCCGATTCTAAAGGGGAAAACCGCAACGCCATAACACATCCAGCCATTAAAAGTGCGCAAAACCTGTCGTCCCCGAGGCCATTGTATTCTCGGGGAGCGTCCTGTATTCCCCCTAGTAAAGTATTTGGCTCAGCTATGACCGCCAGTGAATCTCTTCCCACCCCTTTCCACTTCAGCGGAGCGAACGGTGGAGAGGAGGTCGCCTCCCCACCAGCGTTCACACTAGTAAAGTGGAAAGAGGTGGGAGGAGCTTCCACTTCGTTCTTGACCTGTCACCGGCAAGATATAGTTTCCTTGGTCGAGGGAGTGCATCCTGAAGCGGCGATTTTCTAAAAATGTCCATTCATACACGAAAGTGCTGAGGTTTCAATATTGACTGCTGCTGACATCGCGACGTTAGGTTAGTGCTCGTTGATATTAAAAATATTCAATACATTACGGGCGGTGAACGGTTGGGTGCCTTACGAATTTCTGTTCTGTGCTGTCTGATCCAGAACGCAGTGTCTTGGCTACGCCTGCACCTTCCCGCGGCCATGTTTCTCGATCTCGCTCCGAAATGTATAGGTATGGCACATTGAAATTCGAAAACCTACCCGCGTCCAGCATTGCTCTGTTGTGCTTTCACATCATTCGACCCGCAGGACTTGCCCGGAGGTTGGGTTGTAAGCCGCAACTACGACTACACGCCGCCAAGTTTTTCGGTTAGCGCATATGTGTTCGGCGGCTAGGAATTCACTGCAGGGACGACATTCACCAGTTCTAGTATTTGATAATAGGGAGTTTTAAAATAATGTACGAAATTTTAGCGGACGCTAGCGCTAAATTTAGCGCTTGTATTGGCGCACGCAACGCAAGAGAGTTTTAGAATAGCGTTTCTCCGTCGCGACCAACGAGGTAGAGGGGCTTAGAGCGATAAACCGGGGTTCCGGTCTGCACTCGAAAGTGACCATTGTACGCAAATTTGACCACTCGTCACGTGACCAAACCGAATACGTGACGTCAGATGGCAGCGCCCAGGCAGCGGCTGGCCCCAGCTGGGCCGGAGCTTGTCGGATGCTTTGTTCGTTGTCGTTGGTGTCGGCGAGTTGATTTCAGACGCGGAAGCCGTCATATGAGGCCGGTCGAAAGCGACCTCATAGTTCAGCGTGGTGTCTGCCGTAGGTGTAACATGAAAATAAGGAGGAACTGTGTGCATTTCGCTGGTGACCGACGGGGATATTGCCACGAAAGAGACAATCGGCCCTACGTTGCTCGGACCTCGGATTGATTCGGATACCGCTAGAATAAATTTTAAGGCGACGTTTCTGTGCTCTCGTTGACCATCGGAATCTTCGAGGTCTGGAGTGAAGCGTGTGCAATATATTTGGATACACAGTTTAGCGACGGAAATGGCGTGAGTCGTGCTTGGCAGTGTGCAATCGTGGTGCCGCTTCGTTCAAATGACCGAAGGCTCACTTTGGTTGTGCGGCGCCCCGGAGAGTTGCCTTCAAGCTGGTAGTTCCTGTGCCGTGCTTTAGGTAATGTTGTGCTGCTTCCTAATATTAGCGTCAGCATTAGCGTGATGTACATCACCCCCTTTGAGGATCCGCCATATTCTGTTACTACCAAGACCATCGAGGCGGTCGGATGGGCATCCGGCTCGCACGCACCCAAGTTTCCGAGTTTGTACCTATGTACTATCGTGAGCAATATGAGAGGGAACAGCGGAGCGCGTGCCAAATAGCCTCGAACCCTACCCGTGGCGACACACTGCAGCAGCTCTTGGAAAGAAGGTGGAGAGAGCGGTGCGCTTTCGTCTGCTGTGGGCACCCCCGCCACTGGCAGCTTACTTTTCACGCGGTAGAGTTCGTCGCCGACTACTAACGGCGATAACGTCTTGATACCACTTGATACCACCGTGATCAAAAACCTTCGGGGATGCCCTTTATGCTTCGCTGCCTTCCAGGATGGAATGTGTCATCTAGGCCTGCGCTATTAAGCCACACTGAACAGAAAAAAGAATTCACACTCCAGACAGTGTTTTTCTTTTCCTTCCACACTGCTTGTGTATTAATTTTTTGTCTATATTTTATATTGGCAGGCGTCAATAAAACTGTTTTCATCTCGTTGCCGTGAGCTTTCTTTTGCAAGTTGGCAAAGCTATCAATGATACGACGTATAAAAGCGCCTCGCAATGTTCATCGTTATCAGGTGCCGCGCGAGAGGAAAGCCAGCATGGCGGGAGTGCCGTTAGCAGACAAAAGGGCACCGCTCTCTCCACCTTCTTTCCAAGAGCTGCCGCAGCGTATCGCCACGGGTAGGGTTCGAGGCTATTTGGCACGCGCTCCGCTGTTTCCTCTCATATTGCTCACGAGAGTACGTTTTAATAACTGTTCCTAAATAAACCATCCGGTTTTCTATTACACTAAATTGTTCTGGCGTAGACGTGCACTTTCACGAAGAACAGGTTTTGTAGTTGGTGTTGATTCCGCTTGTCTGTCGCAAGTTTCGTCGACACAAGTTTCATCAACACTCGTTACACGAATTCCAAGCTGTATGGAAATTTCATTGCGCGTGTTACCTGCCCAGTCGACCCGTTCACGCCGCTTTGCGACGACAGTCTGCAGCGGCTCATTACCAGAAAAGTGGTCCCACATCCATTTCAGTTCGTCCACGGCAGTCGCCAAGCCCCGAAGGAGAGGATTTATTCGGGCAGAATGCCACTAAAGCAATGCAGGTTCTTTAGTGGTCGGGATAGGCTGTCTTCTGCCAGTTTTGTTATATTGTCACGGATGCTTCCTTCAGTGCTATCTTCTATCAATATTTACTATTCTGGAAAGTTCCAGGCCATGCCAGCTGTCATCGTATGTTCTGGTGGAGGTGTTGCGCACTTTACCCATAGCCCTTCACTCTGTGTCTTTTCTGCAATGCTTTCAGGGGTCTTTGAATGGAATAAATTAATAAATAACATTTTCACATCACTGGAGTTTGCTTTCAGTGCACCACATGTTCAGGAGAGGTGGAAGGAGTGCAGTCCCATGCAACAAGTCTTCCAGTCTGGTTTGTCCCACTTATTAATATTGGGGGGTCAGAGATGCAAGTGTCCTCAAAAACTCCGCCGCATAGTGAACACAATTCTCGGTGTGTAGACTCTGAAGGCGCAAAGGCAAGCAGAAATACGTTTATTTGGTTAGTGTACCAAATATGTTTATTTCCACTTGATTACATAATTAATTATTCTTAGCAAATGGTTTCATAACGAATTCTTTCTGCGACAGTCTCGTGTCAGGCGTTCAGTCATAGTACCTGTGCTCCTTGTTGTCGGATGACGCTCCTGGCACGTCGTTGTTCAGTTTGGTCGAGTGGCAACTTTCACTGACTGATGCCCTCTTGTAATCATACGTCATGTGCGGCCACTGACATCTGATGCACTGAAGCTGCAGGGCTGACTTCTAGTCTGCAAACTTTTCTGGTAGTTTTCTGCGTCAATGCAGCAAGCTCGGGCAATGTATTGCTTACGTGGCTGTGCCTTTTGCTGTACCATTGACTTGATGGCTGGCAACAATGTTTGTTTGCTATCCAAGCCATTTCACTTCCATTTCGTAATGGCGATTTCTTCTGCATCCCGCGACCACTGCAACTTGTGTAAGTCTCGTGTGGCAAAGTGAATTCGTCGGGTGATGCTTGGTGTCCACTTTTGAGAACAACCAACCATTCTATCTCTTCAAGTCACTCCGCGGCATTCTCCCTCAAAGTTGGAAATTGTGTGCTTCGTCGAATGGACACAGATAATTGGTGTCAGCAAATTATTAGGTATTGTCCTTGGATGACAACCGACACCAAATCAACTGTCATTGCACTGCCGCTCACCTGCTTTGTCGTGCTTACCTCCCGTCGAGGTGATGGGGATCAGGAGCTTCGGGGTAATGTCGGAACCAGGGGCAAAGGCCGCCGAAGATAATACTCAATGTCCCGCGGACGCTCCTCGAGACATGGTCGAAGGTCGTTCGGCACAAACCCTCGCAGGACAATTCATCGGTACGGGCAGCTCCGGTAGAGATGGTCGGCGTCATGCAGTGGTAGCAGAGTGGTTTTCGGTCGGCCACCCGCAACACCTCCGTTTTCCTCGGTGTACTTTGTTCAGTGCAGACCTACACCCGATGTCGAGAATACTTCGGCGTTGGGGTGTCTCGTTGAATTGGCACTAAATACTAACGGGTAGCCGGTGGCGGACGTCGTGACTTTGTGGCATAAGTCGCCCTCGGTTCGTCAGATGCCGCTTCGCTCGAAGACGTCTCCAGTTGAAATGCCTGTCGAACGTGTTCCGAAACAATATCGGCAATCAAAATAAAAGGTGGGCAACTCATGGCAGGAAGTAGCTTCCTGATCTCCTCCCGGATAACGTCGTGGATGATGTTGCGGATTTCTGGGAGGCTTGTGTTGAAGTTGCAGCTGGACGACTCGAGTGTCGAGACGCTGGGGAGTTGTTGATAGTCCAGGCCCGAAGGCTCGGGCCTGCAGTGTGCATTCAATGTTGGAAGCCTCGGTGATATGAACCCTTCGACTGTTGTCGTGGGGTTGCGGACAAGGCTGCCGAAGGTGTTGCCCCTCACATGAAGGACATGGGATTCTTAGCTTCTTGTCTTCTGTAGCATCAGGGTTGGCGTGGGTGTTCGATCAGGCGCACAACATCCTCCACGAAGGCGGTGACGCTCTCATTGGGGCCGTGTCCTAGACAGAATCAGGAATTCGGCTCTCTCTCGTCAATGGTGGCTGATGAACGTGCACTTAAGCTTAGCGGATCTCAAACCAGTGCCTGGCAGTTTCTTCCACGAGAAATATAGGTTCTGGAGAAGCTGGTTGTCTGTCCACCCACTGTGGCAGGCGACACGGTCCTATTGTTCAATCCAGCCCTGGATGTCTTCATAGACCTTGCATGAAAGGGCGTCGGAGCGGGAGGCGCGATGGGCACGCAAACAATGGTGGGAGCGGACACGGTTTGCTGCTACAGGTTTGTCATTGTTGGCTTAGTCAGTTTCGGTTTTTCTGGCAAAAGACAGAATTCCGGTGGTTGTTGCTGCTAGCAGTGACTTGCTCGGATTTCAGGTTCTTCATGGTGTATTTCTGAGGTTCGTCCTTGTGGTACTCACTCGTCTTGCGGTTTTTCTGCCGGGCTTGGGTAAGGACTTGGTTCACGGCTCGCTGGAGGTTTAAGACGCGGGATCGTCCGCCACCCGCGTCCCGTTATCGGGAAACTCGGCTGAGGAACCGCCAGGATGCACACAGAGTGAAGGGCTATGGGTAAAGTATACCCAGCACCTCCACCAGAACATAAGATGACAGCTGAGCATGGCCTGGAACTTTCCAGAATTGTAAATAGATAGAAGATAGGACTGGAGCAAGCATCAGTGACATGACAACACAACAGAACTGACAGAAGAGTGTCTATCCTGACCACTCAAGAAGCTGCATTGCTTGAGTGGCATTCTGCCCGAATAAATCCTCTCCTTCGGGGTTTGGCGACTGCCGTGGACGAACTGAACTGAAATGGATGTGGGACCACGTTTCCGGTAATGAGCCGCTGCAGACTGTCGTCGCAAAGCGGCGTGAACGAGTGGACTGGGTAGGTAACACGCGCGATGAAATGTCCATTCAGCTTGCAATTCGCGTAACGAGTGTTGATGAAACTTGTGTCGACGAAACGTGCGACAGACAAGCGGAATCGACACCAACTGCAACACCTGTGCTCCGTGAAAGTGCACGTTTACGCCAGAACAAGTTAGGAAGCAGCACAACATCACCTAAAGCACGGCACAGGAACTACCAGCTTGAAGGCAGCTCTCCGGGGCGCCGCACAACCAAAGTGAGCCTTCGGTCATTTGAACGAAGCGGCACCACGATTGCACACTGCCCAAGCACGACTCACGCCATTTCCGTCGCTAAACTGTGTATCCAAAATGTATTGCACACGCTTCACTGCAGACCTCGAAGATTCCGATGGTCAACGAGAGCACAGAAACGTCGCCTTAAAATTTATCCTAGCGGTATCCGAATCAATCCGAGGTCCGAGCAACGTAGGGCCGATTGTCTCTTTCGTGGCAATATCCCGTCGGTCACCAGCGAAAGGCACATCGTTCCTTCTTATTTTCACGTTATACCTACGTCAGACACCACGCTGAACTCTGAAGTCGCTTTCGACCGGCCTCATATGACGGCTTCTGCGTCTGAAATCAACTCGCCGACACGAACGACAAGGAACAAAGCATCCGATAAGCTCCGGCCCAGCTGGGGCCAGCCACTGCCTGGGCGCTGCCATCTTTCCTCTGACGTCACGTATTTGATTTTGTCACGTGACGAGTGGTCAAATTTGCGTACAATGGCAGCGGGATCGGAACCCCGGTTTATCGCTCTAAGCCCTTCTACCTCGTTGGTCGCGACGCAAAAGCCCAAGCATCTCGCGCTTGCGACGCCACCAAGATACAGTAACAATCTTTATTTCACACACGAAATGCTGTAACTTTAGAAAAAATTGCGGTGGCTTAGCTCGTCTATGCCAGGATATACGTAGCGTGAGCTTATATGCGCACAAAATGAGAGGCGCTATCAAGCGGCTCCGCGGTGCAGCGTCAGACTTGGCTACTGCGCAACGGAGGCGCACAGCTGGGCACGCGGCGGCGCCAGTGCGTCTGCCGCGGCTATGACGTCACTCCTCTGGAGTGCGCAGACCGGCGAGGCGCGCGCGGTGGCGGCGGAGCCCGCGGCGGCTGCGGCTCCGGCGAGCGAGCTGTGCGCCGTGTGACGTCACTGCTCCCCGCGCTTGCGCAGCATGGAGCACGGCTCATTATGCGAGCCACGCGAAACTGCTCAACCTCGGCCAGTGTAGATCACGCTACAAAAAACAAGTTTTTTGGTACAGAGTAACATTTTAGATTTGTTTAAACATGAGAATGCGACGCGAGCGGTTGACCGGTCGTGTCGGCTTGCGTCGCCTCGGCAAGTGAGGTCTCGTGTACTGACCTCCGCACATCGTACCTTCGCCGAGAAATGTTCGCGCGCCGCAAGCATCAAGTTGCCGGTGATCGTTGCCAAACCGAGTACAATGTCGTCCCGTATTGAAAATCGCAGTCGCGAGGATGCCGCCGACGTCGCACTCACGACGCCGCCAAAGCAGCCGCCGACATAACCCTGGAAGCCGCGATTTTTTTTAAACTCTGCTCGTCTTGGTTTTAGCCAACTTGTCATCACGAATCCTCCTTGGAGAAGCGCAAAGACTCTTTGCGTACGCACGCTATTTCCGAGAAATAGCGCACGCTAAAATTGCGCACGCAAAGTGCAAAATCTGGTTTGCGTTCGGAGCATGCGCAGTGGCGACGGCGCTATTCTTTGCGTACGCAAAGCGTTAGCTGTGCACTATTCTAAAACTCCCTTATATACACGAAAGTGTGTTCTCCTCCTATTATCAAACACCCTTTCGACAGCGCATGGAGGGGGCCTGTGTTCAAGGCCCACCATACAGAATCGTCTTCTGCCTGGCAGCTAGAAAACCGGTTCCCAGCTTCCTTCTCTACATTTCCTTTTGCACACTTCTTTCCTCCTCTCGCCACAGGAGGGAGAAGGAGGAAAGTCTCCCTCTTTCTCGAATAGAATGGAGGAATTGAGGGATAGTTTCCTCCTTTCTGCTTGTTGGGGCTTGCATCTGACGTCATCCCATCACCTGTCCGGCAACCACTAGAGAAGAGGGGAAGGAGGAATTCTTTTCTCACCAGAACTCTCTTTTGTGTGTCCCAGACTTGCCCGGACATCGCTGTTCTCCCTCTAGAAGGTTATAGAAGATTAACCCATCACCCAAAATTCATAGAAAATCAGCTTTTCCTTCCCTTCCGCTGTGCGAAATGGATGATGTGACGTCAGTGCAAGGCATGCAAGCGGACATTTACTAAACTTGGGTGCAACCGTAGCCCGTCAAATTGTCGACGGAGCAGTTGACTTCTCAGAAAAGAAAAGCTCCATCTGTCGTACGCAACGGCAACCAATGCCAGCCGCCATGCTGCAGGGTAGTGGAGCGTCGTTGCCACTGTGGAAGAAACACATCTAGGTGATGGTACTCGCCGCTCTACCCGCGGGGAGCGAGCGAACATATCGTGTTCGGAGCTAGCCTCGAACCAGGAGCAGTTAGTACCGCGCCGCCGCGGAGGGAGCTGCGGTATGGTGTCCCTCCTCGGCGGCCACGGTGTCGGCGGCGTAGCGTGCTTGAATTTTTCGCGGTATAATGGTGTGATGGTGGTGTGTGGCCAGTGGCTGACCTCATGTTTTGCTTTGGTGCTGTGTCAATCCCAGGTGCCACCATCGTGTACGAAGGTGAGCCTTAACCCGAAGAAGAAGCCATGCTATAAGGATGGGAAAGAAGCGCTTCGTTCCCAACTGCAATTCGGGGTACTGGAACTGTGCAGAGCGAGTGCCCTTGTTTAAAGCTCCATCAAATGACGCTCGCCTGGAGCAGTGGGGGAAGAAACACGGTTTGGAAGGGACCCTATATTTGGGCGCCATCTATCCCCGTGCGAGTGTAGCCTGCAGCACGGTAGAAGACACGGTTTGGGAGGGACCCCATACTTGGGCGCCATCTGTCCCCGTGCGAGTGAAGCGCGCTTGGTGCCGTCGCAATCAACCATCTAAAGATGGTTAATTGCGTTTTTTCTCGTCCACTCCTTTGTGTTTGTCCTGTGTTTGCACATACAAGTTTGCTCAGCATCAAAAGATGTCCAACCTAACCTCACTCACCGCGGACATAGGATAACAGGAGATGATACAATACAATACAATAAAATACAAAAACCATCAAGCTGACCGCCAAACCATAAGATTCGAATCGTTCACCATCACCTAAATGTGTTTCTTCCACCGTGGTCGTTGCATACGCTGCATATGCACGCTTCCAATAAATAAGACTTAAAATTAAACCAAACGAGCTTCGTCAATGGACGAATAGAAGTTAGTGAATGAGCTTTGCACGTTCAGCTGGATTTTTTTTTTTAGCGATGAGTATTTATCGTTGACGTACTAATATTGTGTAATAATACTGAATATAAAATGCAATTAATGTACGAAATTAAAGGACAAAAGATTTATCGTGTAACTGGATTAAGAATGCTAAGTTTAATGAAATCCTTGAAAACTTTAACATACCATACATTTATTTCTCTCGAAGTTCTTCAGTGCTAACATTATTTAAGTGGAATACTAGTACCTCTGATTTCTTAAATCAACCATCTAAAGAAGGTTGATTGCGGTTTTTCTTGTCCACTCCTTTGTGTTTGTCCTCTGTGTTTGCACATACAAGTTTGCTCAGCATCAAAAGATGTCCAACCTAACCTCACTCACCGCGGACACAGGATAACAGGAGATGATACAATACAATACAATAAAATACAAAAAACATCAAGCTGACCGCCAAACCATAAGATTCGAATCGTTCACCATATAAATTCCTTCTACTCATTTTTTTTTTAACAAATGAATTACGTTTATTGAACTGAAGTATCCACATGCCACATGTGTATTCGGTTGTTGCGAACTTCATTAGCAGAGAACGATTTTTTGTTTCAAGCGTGTATCCTCAGGAGCGGGAAGAATTTTTGCGTAAGGAGTAAGGCGCGGAAGCTGCTATTGTGAGCACTACGGACGACCTACGGTGGCTAACGGAGATGAAGCAAATATCTAGGCAACAACATAGATGACAAAGTAAAACAATAAAAAAACAAAATTTCCGGAGCTGGAATTGTTTTTTAACCAGTTCGGTTTCTTATTTGATGTCATTATGATTTCCGAGACTTGGCACTCCAATGAAGTATATGTTTTTAAACTTCCAACGTATAACAGTCCTGTTTTAAACCGCACCACCAGTCGAGGTGGTGGGGTGTCGCTCTTTATAAAGAAAAACTTGAACTGTGAGCCATTGACTGATTTTTGTATAATTAACGAGGATCACGAACTGTCCTCTTGTATAACTAACAACACCATTACTCCTGTTTTTTTTTTATCGCCCTCCTGAAGCAAACATAAAAAAAACATAAAAATTTTAAAACTTTCTTGAGGTGTTTTTGGGATTTTCTTCTGTCAGTAAATATGACATTGTTTGGAGAGGCGATTTTCTACATAAAGCTGCTTGCCGTTTCACTGCACAAACGTGACCTGAAAAATTTATTGGCAGCCTGTGGTTCTACAAATCAAATAAGAACACCAACGCGGATGACTGAAATCTCGGAAACACTACTGGATATTCTTATAACCAAGCTTGAACCGGAATCAACACAAGCAGGAGTGGTGAGATGTGCGAAAAGTGACCACCTGCCAGTATACCTGCTTACTAATAAGACCAAGGGTGTATCATTTAAACAATTAACCTAAGCCTTTCATACTCAACCGATCACAACAGCGCAAGTTGGATGAATTCAGGGAAACCATTGCACGCATAGATTGGAGTGAGATTTACGAAAAGAAATGTGCAAATGAAGCTTACGAGTTGTTTCTGCACATATTTCGAGCAGTCTATATCGAGACTCTTCCATTAAGCAAATGAATAACACACACACACACACACAAAAAAAAGCTAGAAATCCGTGGATAACTAGGGATTTAATTAAGAAAATGCAAACAAAATGCGATATGTATGGAGCATTTTCGACAGCTCGAGACTCTAATTGTCTGAAACCATTTAAGGAATATAGAAACCAGTTTACAAAAGAGCTGCGCAGAGCTACAGAAAGGTATTATAATGAAACGTTTTTGTTATCATCCTGGCGTACTGATATAATGTGGAAGAAAATAAAATGAGCCCTTAACCGCACAAAAACAATGACATGCGTTCAGAGTCTGTTCAGTCAAGCGGTATTCTTCTTGCGAGTGCCGTTAATGACTGTTCCTCCACTGTCACTAATCGTGCTTATAGCGGAGTTGGATTTAGCATATATATTTAGGCCCTGCAACTGAAAGCGAAGTAATATCGGTGTTTCTGGGACTAAGAAACAGCAACAGCTGGGATGGGGATGGTATTCAAATTAGACCAATCAGATATGCGATAAACTCGCTTTCGTACCATTTGACCCATACCTTTAATTTATGCATTTTTGATGCATCGTTTCTCCCATAAGATGCAAACTGCGAAAGCCTCAGTAATATACTAGAAAGGAGACGAAAATGTTGTGGTCAATTATAGTCCGGTGTCCATTCTCCCAGTGTTTGCAAAGGAATTAAAAAAAAAAAGGTGTGCACCCGCTTTACAGTATTTTGTGACAAACATTACGTGCTTACGAATGCGCAGTTCGGATTTATAAAAAATAATTGCTCCACCGAATTAGTTCTGCTTGAAGCGAAAAAGTTCATTTTAAAAATAATAAAAAAAATGGTGCTGGGTATTGTTTACAGATTTTAGAAAAAGCCTTTGACTACCTTAACATATTAGATCAGGAACTTACGTTCTATGGAATCCGAGGTCAGGCATTATTGCTTATGCAATCATATTTGGCTCACCGCAGGCAGTTCGTGAATATCGATGGCTCCTGCTCAACGGCACAAATAATACGTACTGGGGTACCTCGAGGAAGCATTTTGGGACCGCTGTTATTTAACCCCTATGCGAAGGATATTGTAAATATTAACGTGATGGCTAAATTCGTAATATACGCCTACGATGTGACTATATTATTGGCAGGAAATGAATACATGGATATTCATTTCCTGAATGAATATCCATGAATGAATATCCATGTATGTAAGTGACAAAGCACAGCCATCTGCTGCTGACCCGCAAGGCATCACCATTGGCCAAGAGAGCTTGTCAACGGCATCAACGTCATCGACGCTACCGTCTTCGGGGGATATAAAAGAGATCCCAGCGCCTGTGCGCCTCAGTTGGCCAGGAGACAGCAGCCCGAACATGTCTTCTAGAGCACTTTTCTTCTTCTTGATGCAGGTTAGTCCAAATCACCGCTATCACTCCTATAGGAGCAACGATCTTTGTTTGCTGCTATTCCCGAGCCAACAAATTTTGTGTACTGCCTTTTCTGAAAGCATGTGTGTGCTGTACAACTTGTTATTGCAGTGTGGTGATGTTGAACTAAATCCAGGTCCCACTGTAGAAGAAATGTTCGACGAAATAATGAAATCGCAAAAGAATATCGAAGTTGATATTACTGAAATCAAAGAAAATATAAAGAAAACCGAAGGCTCGATCACCGCTCTCAACACTAGACTAAAAGAAGTGGAAGAAAAACTCGTAAAAATAAACCTAATAGAAACAAAAACACTTGCATGCGAAACCGCGGTAGCAACCATGGAGAGAACTATACACAGCCTGACAACAGAATTGGATGACCTAGAAAACAGAAGTCGCCGAAATAACGTCATTATACGTGGTATTAGTGAAGCCGAGGATGAAAATAAAAACAGCCTTACTGATATCGTCCAAGAAACGATATTAAAAGACAAACTTGGCATCACCGTTAATGGAATCGAGCGCTTGCACAGGCTGGGCAAAAAACAAGAGGGAAGGACTGGGCCCGTGATACTTAAACTTGTAGACTTCAGAGAGAAAATACTTATACTTAAAAATACATTCAAACTCAAGAATACTAGCATCAAAATAAGTGAAGACTTCTCAAAGCGTGTTCAGAACATCCGACAACGTTTATGGGAAAGTTCAGAAACCGAACGAGCAAAAGGAGAACGAATCAAACTGAGGTTCGACAAGATGATAATAAACAACATTACATACGCTTGGGATGAAGTACGAGGGGAGAGATGCAGACTATCAGGACCTTCAAGACCATGACATTTAACAAAAAAAAGATCACAGCTGCACCTAATTAATATAAACGCTAGAAGCATTGTGAATAAAACGACCGAGTTAGAACAAATTCTTCTTACACGAGAACCAGACATAGTTATTATTACTGAGACATGGCTTAACCCATCGATAAATGACTCTGAAATAATTCCGCCTAACTACACAATACTCAGAAATGATCGGCCAACCAGAGGGGGAGGCGTTGCACTACTGATAAAATCTGGCCTTCAGTACGCTCGCTTAGACGATATCAAAAAGCAGGAATCAGTTTGGTGCACTATTCAGATTAACAACACACGTGTAATAGTCGGCGGAATTTATCGACCCCCAAACGCTGACGCGTCTGTTTTGGAAGATATAAAAGAGTACCTTTTACTGCATGTTAAAAATCACAATAAAGTCGTTCTTGCTGGCGATTTCAACTTGCCTCACATCGACTGGAAAACGTTGCAGCCAGGATCAGACGAAAGGGAAAGCGCAGAAGCATTACTTGATATCGCCTTTACGTTTAATCTTGACCAACTTTTATGCAAACCCACAAGAGTTCAGGGTTCTTCGCAATCTCTACTTGATCTTGTCCTGATTAGCAACGAGCTATCCGACGACAGTGATGTAGACGTTTGCGATGGTATCAGCGATCATAAGATGGTTGTCGCCTCGTTTCCCCTAACAATGCGCAATCATAACTTGACAACTTCTATTCCTGTATACGACTTCATGAATGCAGACGATGTTTCCATCTTAGACCATCTCGAACTCTCCCTCGATTTATTTTGCTCGCTTTCAGAAACATAAAATGTGTGTATGAATGACTTGTGGAACTCCTTCAAGACAATTATTTTCGAATGCATTACTAAATATGTTCCAACAAAAAATAAAAAAAATAAACAAGAAGAATCCTTGGATTACACGTGAGATAATCCAAACTGGCCGTAGAATTGCAAGACTGCGAAAAAAATAAAGAAAACAGCCACATTAACAGACAAATACCGCCTAATTGAACTGAACCAAACCCATAAACAAATGATATCCTCAGCTAAGGCACGTTACTTCAACTATACACTTCCAAACTTTTTGGTATCCTCGCCGAAAAAATTCTGGAGACACTTTCGATCGAAGAAAAAGATGGCAAACAGTTTCCTAATAAATGGTATTTTAACACAAGAAGCATCCGTAATTGCTGAAGGCCTAAATAGTAATTTTGTTTCTGTGTTCACAACCGATAACCATTATGTACCTCCTGTTGAAAATTTAGATGATATACCAGCGATCGATGAACTGCAGATATCTGAAGAAAATATCTTGTCCTTATTGCTTAACCTTGACGATAAAAAAAGTCCCGGCCCAGATTTAATTCCCACGGCCTTTTTGAAGCGATATGCTGAATGGATTTCTAAATACCTTCAAATTATTTTAAAAAAATCCTTGTCTCTCGGTTCTCTTCCCGGTGATTGGAAAGTTTCGAAAATAGTTCCCATCCTAAAATCCGGAAAGGAAACAAACGTCACAAACTATAGACCCATTTCAATGACTTCCCAATGTTGCAAGATACTAGAACATATCATATGCTCGCACATCACTAACCATCTAGAAGATCACTCTATAATAACTAAAGAACAGCATGGTTTTAGGAGGGGACTTTCAACTGTAACTCAACTTCTGGAAACAACCCACGAATTTAGCGAATGCTTAAATAACCGTTCTCAGACAGATGTCATCTTTTTAGATCTGGCAAAAGCTTTCGATAAGGTATCCCACAACAAACTTTTAGCTAAATTACAACCAATTCTTAAATCCGAATCCTTATTTAAATGGTTCGAGAATTACCTTAAGGGTAGAAGGCAGTATGTTACATTCAACAATAACGTATCCAGCGTATCACCAGTAACCTCAGGAGTGCCCCAGGGCACTGTTCTGGCACCTGTGTTGTTTTTAATATTTATTAATGATATCGTGAAAACTATCGATGTTCGAATAAAAATGTTCGCAGATGATTGCGTACTATACTCTGAAGTAAAAACACGTAATGATCAAATAAACTTAAATAATAACTTGAAAAAAATATATAACTGGTGCAACGATTGGCAAATGTCATTAAATAAAGAGAAATGTGTCAGCATGACGATCTCGCGAAAAAAATCCCCACTTGTGTTTGACTACGAGTTGTCCGGACACAAGCTTAGCAGCGTAACTAAATATAAATACCTAGGACTTATTTTCTCTTCTGAACTTAAATGGGACAACCATATCGATTACATAGTAAACAGAGCCAATAACAAATTATGGTATTTAAAACGAATCTTGAAAGATGCTTCGTCTACCACTAAACTGCTCGCTTATAAAGTTTTAATTCGTCCCATTCTTGAATATGCGAGTGTTGTATGGGACCCGTTTACACAAAAAAACATAGACAAATTAGAAATGGTTCAGAGAAGAGCACTTAGGTTTGTGTTCCACAAATTTGGACGTAACCATTCCCCTTCAAAGCTAATGTGTCAAACTGATTTAATACAATTGCAAACTAGAAGAAAAATAGCCCGCCTTAAAATCCTCTTCCAAATCATCAACCACTCCATTAAAATTCCACACGACAAATACGTAACTTTTGCGACTAGAACAAATACCAGATTTACACACTCGAAAACGATCATTGAACATCGGTCCCGAATTGATTCCTTTAAATACTCTTTTTTCCCACGGACAACATCGGAGTGGAACAAGCTACCCAAGCATGTCGTTGACTGTGATAATGTTTCTTTGTTTTTAAGCCAACTCGCACCTTATGTATAAATAGGTTGTTTGTAGCGGGAACAGCACTCTAATTATAACCATTTCATCGAGTCTGACCTTTTGTTCTTATTGGTGCTGTGGGACTTTGAATTTGTGTTTGTGCATGTATTGTCATACAGTTTTCTTTTTTCAACGTGCTTTGACCCTTGCCTTCTCTGATGTCGATTCTAATACGTATTTCCTATTGTAGCGTTGTATTGGAACGTGACCGCGTTGTCTTATAATTGTTCATTTTGTGTTTATCTGTGCCACTCCTATTGTATTCCTTCCAAGGAATGATAGTATTGTTAAATAAAATAAATAAATAAATAAATAAATAAATATTATTAATGCAGCTAATACCACTTTAAATAAGTTGTACAACTGGACAGAATGAAACTACGTAAAAATTAGCACGGACAAGACAAAATCTGTATTGTTCCGTCTCAGAAACAAAATGTTGGCCGGCACTCCGATCTTTTGTTAAATATAATTTGCAGATCGAGATTGTAGAAGAATTAAGGAATTTAGGTGATATGTTTGATCAGCATATGTCTTGGGATTCTCATGTCCGAAATGTAATCTCGAAATTAACTGGGGTCATTGGATTAACTTATAGAAATCGGCTCGTCCTATCGCTCTTCGTCAAAAGTGTTGTGTACAGGTCGTTGTTTTGTTCGTACCCTAGCTGCAGTCATCTCGTCTGGGGCACGACCACAGTAACAGACCTAAAAAAAATATTATCTGCTCCCAAAAAGAATGTTGCGCAATATATATAAGGCCCCATACGAGTACACACAATTGTTTAGACGGCTCGGTGGATTGACATTTCACGAGTGTACACCTATAGACTTATCTCTACCTACAAAAAGCAAACATAGATACATATTGATACGATTTCAGAATTGTCAAATTTGACAAAGCACGATCCTGGGTACGAAGTCCGAAAATGGGAATACTGAAAGGGTGACCACTAACAAAACTTCACGCGGAGATCAAATGATGATGCACACTTCAAAACTGTTAAATCATTTTGTAAGTAACAATTAAGAGATTCATAGCGCTTCTCCTAAATAATCAAGCAACTTTATGCAGCTATAAACTCCGAAATAAAAATAGTTGCCGGACTTACGACGTTGGTGCAGTTTCTTTGCTCTTGTTGAATATAAATTACGTAGTACTTCACTTTACCGTGTATCCTTATTGTATGTTTTCCTGGTTGTCGCATTTAAACAGGTTTTCTTTTAATCATTATTACTTAAAAAAAACTCTTGCTAAATCTATGCTACTTCCCAATTATTTTACATGTAACTTTTTTTACGTTCATATACACTGTCTTCTAACAACTAAAATGCACTTTATCATGACGTGCCAGTTATATTTGTTTTGTTATACAATTTAGGGATACAAATTTATCTCCTTATATTTATTATCGTTGCCAACTTTCGAAATAATATTTTTTTTTTCTGATTTGTTTTGCTGTTGATATTCTTAGTTCATGGCATACTCTGTATATAGACTATTTCAGTGCATACACACTGATTTTAATTCTGGCTAGGCGAAGCCAGAATTAAAATGGCAACAGTCGCACGGAAAAGGTCGTTCTAAGAACGAAACCATCTGGGGCTGCAGCAAAGTATACCTAGAAATGGGAGGCGGCTGTAGCCAATTGATTTTAACACTGCTCCAAAACGGTAAAGACCAACTTGCATTAAAAAAAGA
This sequence comes from Ixodes persulcatus, assembly GCA_013358835.2. Classification (NCBI taxonomy): domain Eukaryota; kingdom Metazoa; phylum Arthropoda; class Arachnida; order Ixodida; family Ixodidae; genus Ixodes; species Ixodes persulcatus. Next base: position 292,143 of record JABSTQ010011552.1, read on the forward strand.
TTAATTGGAGATGAATTCTTCCACAGGCCTGCAAAAGGCCTTTAGCATTTCTCCGAACCCTCAAAAAAGCTCGTAAAACTTTCTCCTGGAAGCTTTTTTAGTTTTTTCCGATTAACACGTACACTTTTAAACGCGGCTGTCCTTAAAGGTGAACTAAAGACGTCTATGAGATCGTCTGTTCGTGATGATAACTTATCTTACTGGCTCCAAGCATCCCAGAAATCGAAAAATATGCCCGTGCGAAGTCTATTTCCCTACTCAAATGTGATCCAAGTGCGTGCCACGCCCCTTTCTGAACGGAAAAATCTGGAGCACAGAATTCAGTGGACGCGCCAGCGGCATGACAACGGGCGCGCGTCAGCCAATCGCAAGCCGCCTTCCGAGAGAGGCGGCTTGCAATTGGTTGAAGCGTGCCCTTCGTCACGCCGCCGGCGCCTCCACTGAATTCTGTGCTCCAGATTTTTCCTCTTAGAAAGGGGCGTAGCACGAACTTCGATCACATTTTTAGTAGGAAAATAGACGTCACACGAGCATAATTTTTTTGATTTCTAGGATGCTTGGAGCCAGTAAGATAAGTTATCACCAAGAATAGACGATCTCAAGGACGTCTTTAGTGCAGCTTTAAATGGGTAGTGAATACGAAGCGGAGAGGAGAGGAGGTACGAGCCTCTGCAAACATACATTTCTCCGCATCTAAGAACCTTGACAATGGGAAATTTCAGCCGGCAACTTGCACCACAGGGCTCAAGATAAGGAGTCAAACAAAGCCAGGACAAAGGGAAACCCCAGCCACGAACTTCCACACATCCACGCACAGAGGGGCCAAGACGTCCCAAAGGAAATGATTAGTGTCCGAATTGACACTGATTATCTTTTCCACGTAATGTTACAACGTGAGGGTAAAACGGCGTGTGGTAGTTTTGTCCTCAGCACGCACTTATCAGCACAAAATAACGGTGTAACGTTTGTCAGCCATAGTCAGTCGGAGCTTAAATAATGCAGGACGGGTCCGGTCCCGAGCAATCTCATGGTCGTTTCGCAGTCAATGACTCGAACGCGTTTTGCAACGCAATTTGTCTCAATGGCGAACACTAAACGAATAAAGAGAAGCTATCGGCACCGCGTTCGTCGGTCTCGTCGCAAAAAAACTACCGCGCACAAAGGTGGAAGCCGGCACAGCTCTGCCTCTGCGGCGTAAACCAATGCGTAAACCCGGTTCACTTCGAGAGGTCGGCTTCCCTCGGCGAGAGCGACGTTGAAAGCAGCACGCGCCATGTTGAAAAATGTAGTTCATCAGCCCCTGCTGCGCTGGCCCCTGACGTCAGTGACGTCAACAAATCAGTGGAACCGATCGGCTACCGGAGTGAATCCAAGGTAGCCAACTGTGATTTGGCTTTCTTCACCAAACCTTCGGTATTCCGTTCCGGCCTAGGATAATCTGTACTAGTGAGCGTATTTCCCACATAGTGGCGCTGTCGTTGGAGGCCGATGCCGTCACGACATTCCATTGAAGCTTCATAACCAACAACCAGGTGGTTTTTGGTTATCGTTTAATTCGGTTAAAATATACTTTCTTTCGTTTTCCAACGAAATATTGATGTTTTTGGAATTCTACTGCTACCCACGTCATGTTGAAGCAAAGAAACGAGCTCCAGAATTAGGTTTCCGTATCCCTTTAGAGAGTTTGTCAGCGAGAGTAAAACAACTACTCTGCGACTACGTGACTTTAACCAACATTTGTCGCCATTTCCGAAAATAACTCATGCACCCCCGATTACTCCTGGGCCATGCACCCCCGATTACTCCTGGGCGTCACAGAGTAGTTGTTTTACTCTTGTTTTACCAGTTTAAAAAGAAGAAAAAAACTACGTAGGAGAATGAAAGTGCATTATGAAAGATTGTGTTAAAAAGTCCTTGTATTTTACTTTGAAATCGCGTTGTATTTATAATACTTTACTTCAAGTACATTTCACCCGGCGTACTTACTATTTTACTTAAAGGAGCTGTGCAACAGTTTCACTGCTTTGCTTAAATGATTTGGGAGTTGGTGTCTCGACCTTACTGAAGTAAAGAACAAAACACCGCTTTTGCTTGCGTGGCCTAGTTTTTATTTTAAAGATGGACAAAGATTCAAGTTTTCGGCACCTCTCAACTCCTTCACCATCTTCCGAGTCACGTGCGCTGTGACGTCAATGGGACCCCCATTGACGTCACGCCGCGTGTTTCTCATGGCCGCCGCTCGCGGCTGCAGGTCGGGGAATATTCTAATTTTTGCCTCGCGATTACGCGGCGGAATCGCAACATCTCCAAGGAAGGAAGTGTGTTTTCTGTCCTTTGTGACAAGGTGAACAATGTCAAAAGTAGAAGATGCCGATTCTTTCAACGTTAAAATCGTTGCACAGCTCCTTTAATGATAATAATTCTATTTTCGTTTCCCATTACAAGTAATGATGGGGCCGAGAAAACAAAAAAACGCGATAGACGGCTTGACGAGCTCTTGGCTCCAGTGGCATTCTGCAGAAGTTACAGGGAACGTTCAAATAAAACACATAAATGTTTTCAGTTATACAGCGAGTATATCCAACCGGGATAATTTTGTTAATTTTCAGTCGAATATGAACACACCAGGGCTACGTTTGCATATATAAATACAAATAATGCACACGAGGAGGAATTTCTATATTAACTTAACCGAGAGCGTATAGTTACAAATAGAGAACCAAACATCAGTATACACTATGTCGAAGATATACATGATTATACGTAATTAATTTAAATTCAATTTATCTATATCAGCATTGTGGGAAATTAATAATTTGAGAAGTATTGAAGTACGCAACCTTTAATTTATTTCGTGCTTTACCTCAAGTACTTTTTAGATATACTTTACCGACTCTGCATTTTTCAAATCTAATCGCATTACGTGCTTCATCATTCGCTAGGGCTACCCATATTTTTCGCCCTGAATGACTGCCTCCGTGTTAAGCAGGAAAGTGAACTCACAAACTTTTTTTCTTCCAAGTACATACTGTTCCTCAGCAACGCGCAAATATTCCCCTATATGACGTTGCTAAAAATGCGTTTAGACCCCAAAAGACAACCCGTGCTGTGGAACCGAGCATATGCCGTTCAGTCGTGATCAAACGTCACTAGTGTTCGAGGCGGGGTTTAAGCCGCACGTCCGGAGGCTTCCTGGCTCGTGACGACGACCATTCCCCGAAGTGAAGAACCCAGGGGTCCAGTGGAGGTGGGAGAATTGGTAACGTAACGAACGGTTTAATTACATGGTTGCAATACCGTCGTCAAATCCGAGAGAACAACGGAGCAGCCTCACGCTCCGCCTTATATAGGGTCCGTTTTCTCCCTCACTCTCCGCCAGGGCAGCAGGTGCGAGTAGCAAACCGCCGCCAAGTGCGTTGCAGCAAAGACCGCCGCGTCGTAGCCAGAAGTGCGTCGTAGCCATGGTTCTCCGCAGTTAGGCCATGCCTCTCTCCCCTTCCGGAGCGCACGAACCCACACGCACACACACACACGTCCCGTTGACGTCAGGGACGCGTTGAGACTCGTTTTGGGCAGGCTCCGACAGGTGGGCGACAGTCCTGAACAGATCGTGACTCGTTTCCGCAGCGTTGAAACTCGGAAGAAGGTTGCCGAAGGTTCCATTCTTAACAGCCCCTCCGGGGCCAGGGAAACCTCGAATGGCCGGTGTTACAATCGCTGGCCTGAAGAGGTGGGCTTGGAGTAGGCCTTGAGAAGACGCTGCAAGCACTAAACAAACTCCCAAACCTCTTACAACGGAGGCATTAGCGGAAACGTCCTCCACAACACCTCGCCACACCGCAGTCAAACGCTCGGAATTCGCCAAAGACCCGCCAGACTGGATTACGGATTACCAAAATTTGGTACAATTACGGGTATCGAGACCCCCTGTCGCCAAAACAAAACTCATTTTTCCAATGAGGTCACAATGAACAAAATACAAAAGACAAAAACTTTTCGCAATTTGTGAGGTCATTTTGGGGTTTTAACGAAGTGCCCCCACTTTGATCCTCATTCCCGTGGATGACGAAGACCTCTGAGATCATCCCTACTGTTTTTCGTGATGTCAGAAAAATCTGCTCAACCCATCGGCATTGCCGTTAATTTTGCCTTTCCTTTTTCTCACGCTGAAGTCATAGTGATCGATTTTCACGTGATTTCTAGACGTGAAAATGCGGTCCTTATAGCGCCGATAAAACAATCCGCCTTTTTCATGCCTCGTCACATTGGTCCTAGCAATATCCTGAGCTGTACCGCGAAACCCTGACACACTAGGGTCGCTCTTCTGGTCGACTGTCAAAGACACTCTGTCTACTCGTAGCAGAGGACCAAAGTTACGTGACGCCGGAGCTACGAGAGATCTTTCACTGATCCCGTCTTCCTCCGCCTTTTTCGCCGGCGCGTTGCGTACGCTTTCTAGTGCTACGAGGTTAGGCTGTTCTACAACCTGGTCCCTCTCATCCCGGTTTTCTGCCTCCAACTCTGGGAGTGCATGCTCCCCGTCAGCTGCCTCTGGCTCTGAATCACTCGTCAACAAAGGGGCGACTTGACGCGATTTGGACCTCGTACACGACTGAACTAGCCCTTCTCCCAGTTGTTGACCCCTTTCGCGCAGCAGGAAATCTGACCGGTTAGAAAACAAATAAGGATACTCCAACGGGACTGTTTGCGAGACAGCCGCCTCTGTCACTAGCTCTCCGAACGGGCCAGTTATCCTTACTGTCGCCATAGGCAGACAGACACTGTGCTTTTCGAGCAGCTGCTTGATCCAAACTACCTTTCCAGTAAAATCGGATGTCGTTACATACGACGGATGAACAACGTCCATCGTCGCTGCACTGTCCCGAAGCACCCTGCACGGCTTTCCGTTTACCTGGAGCTCGTGAAGATAGGGACGAAGAAGCTTCAGGTCCTTGTCACTACCGTTCACGTACGAGAACACAACCCGCGGTTTCTTACATCTGGCCGCTGTGTGTCCCGGCTCCTGACAGTTGTAGCACAGGAACGGCTTCCTTGCCTCGAACTGCCCTGTTGGGCTTTTCCGCGCCTCGTCTCCGTTCGAGTGTTCTGCTCTCTTTTCTGGGACCTTTTGTCCTGCTTCGGACTTCTCGGGCCCGTTTTCTCGCGAGCCGTTTCCCTGTCGGAAGGTCTTGCGCTGATCGCTCCGGCCGGGTTCGCTTTCCTCTCCGCTCAGCTTTCTACGCGTTGCGTACTCTTCGGCTAGCTCAGCGGCCCTTTCGACAGAGTCGACTCCCACGCTATCCTGCACCCAGAGCTTGACTGACTGCGGAATGCTACGAAAGAACTGTTCGAGGCACACACACTCGACTACCTTGTCTCGGCTTTCGTACACTTCCTCGCTCTTCAACCATTCTATCAAGTTGGTTTTAAGACCGTACGCGAATTCCGAGTAGCCCTTGCTGCTCTTTTTGGATGCGTTTCTAAACCTTTGACGGAACGTCTCGGCAGAAAGGCGGTACCGCTTCAAAAGGCTGGACTTCACCTTGTCGTAGTCGTCCGCGTCTCCAGCACTAAGGCGCGCGACAACCTCTGCAGCCTCACAGGGCAACAAAGTCAAAAGCCGTTGCGGCCACGTTTCTGGGGCGAAGCTCAACTTCTCACATGTCCTCTCAAAGTTCACTAAGAACAGGCCCACGTCTTCCCCAACTTTAAACGGCCGCAGGAGCTTCTTCATTTGATACGACTCGGTCTCACTTGCTCGTACCGGAGCCCCAACTCTACTGTTCTGCGAGTTTAATCGCTGTTGTTCAATTTCGAGCTCTAGCCTTTTCAGCGCTTGCTCCTGGTCTCGTTCCTCTCTCGCTGCAGCCTGCTCTCGTTCCTCTCTCGCTGCAGTGTGCGCTTGTTCCTCTCTCGCTGCAGCTTGCTCTCGTTCCTCTCTCGCTGCAGTGTGCGCTTGTTCCTCTCTCGCTGCAGCTTGCTCTCGTTCCTCTCTCGCTGCAGCCTGCGCTTGTTCCTCTCTCGCTGCAGCCTCGCTCTTAGCATTCTGAAGCAGTTCCCACGCAATTTTAATTTCCTCTGCTTCTGCGCTCTCTGAAATCGCTTTACTCATCTCAGATTTCTTAATCTTTTGCTCCACCTCCACACCCAATTCTTCACATAAACAGAGTAAATTTGTTCTCAGTAACCTCATTAGATCCATAATCGCTGCTCTTTAGCTTTGGCTTTGCTATAAAACTTGTCGCGAGGTTGTACACAAACCTAGCGCACGAGTCAAACACTAAGGATTCCCAGCAGTTCAAAATTAATTACCCATAATCTGAAGCCTGGCGAATCTCAAAGCAAAGTCCAAACGCTCACCCACAGATGTAGCACGATGTCGCATGGTCCGATCCCAACCGCTGCCAACCAGTTGTTCGAGGCGGGGTTTAAGCCGCACGTCCGGAGGCTTCCTGGCTCGTGACGACGACCATTCCCCGAAGTGAAGAACCCAGGGGTCCAGTGGAGGTGGGAGAATTGGTAACGTAACGAACGGTTTAATTACATGGTTGCGATACAGTCGTCAAATCCGAGAGAACAACGGAGCAGCCTCACGCTCCGCCTTATATAGGGTCCGTTTTCTCCCTCACTCTCCGCCAGGGCAGCAGGTGCGAGTAGCAAACCGCCGCCAAGTGCGTTGCAGCCAGGGTTGTAAAGTACCTAGGTACAAGTAAAGTAACTGGAAATCAGTATCTAGGTACTTTTGTAGTACCTGAGGTACAAACCTAGGTACTTTCATTTCTTGATATCTGTATCTGTATCTTAGGTAGATTTTCTAGTAACTTGTAACTGAGTGAAGTTACTTTTTACAGGTACTTTTCTATTCGCTTCGTCAAAGTGGTAGGAACTATAAATCTGAAAGTTTTAACACACTACCATGTGCCGTGATTAACGGTGAGTTGAGTACGACCTGGGAGGCATTAACTTGATCGAACGACGTTTTAGCGAACGAAGCCCCGCCCTTAATGTTTCATCGAACGACACTTTAGCGAATGGCTGTGTTCGTTTGAGCGAACGGTGGATTAGCGATGCCGTTCTAGCGACACCAATTTATCAAATCGCTTCGGAACTCCGTTTGGAGAAAGTGGCGACCTGCTTCCTTCATCTCAAACAGAAACCGAAAAAGATAACGTGTCCTAGAATCCTCATGTCAATGCGGTTTTCCTTATTTCTCACATTGACACCAATAAAGCATATTTATCGAACTCCTTTTTGTGTGCATCCTTAGTATAAAGAGCTTTACTTCCAATATATTCTGACGAATTTGGGGAAAATAAATAAAGAAAGTATCTTTAAAGTAACTGTACCTGTGCCTAGGTACATTTTTAAGCTAGTACCTAGGTACGTACCTAAGTACCTTTTCGTATGAGTAACTGTAACGGTATCTTAGGTACATTTTTGAAGTAACTTTTACAACCCTGGTTGCAGCAAAGACCGCCGCGTCGTAGCCAGAAGTGCGTCGTAGCCATGGTTCTCCGCAGTCAGGCCATGCCTCTCCCCTTCCGGAGCGCACGAACCCACACGCACACACACACACGTCCCGTTGACGTCAGGGACGCGTTGAGACTCGTTTTGGGCAGGCTCCGACAGGTGGGCGACAGTCCTGAACAGATCGTGACTCGTTTCCGCAGCGTTGAAACTCGGAAGAAGGTTGCCGAAGGTTTCATTTTTAACACTAGGCATGGCGTTTCATCACTGAGCCTGTTCGGGGACAAGGCGCAGACTGTCTTTTGCAGCCTAAACATAATTTTCAGACACGTCGTTCGCCGAGCCACCTCCGTAGATTGCAGCGATTGGTTGTCCCTAGGGCTTTGCGGTAAAGTATACGCTCCAGAATTCCTAGAGTGTACTGCCTTTCCCGCAGTTGGTCCGCGAAGCGTTTCTATGACACAACTGACACGTGGTTGCGCTTAGCTGGCGCGTTTTTGAATTGTATCTGTAAGCGCGAAACACATGTACGACGAAACCGTCCGATCCGACGTGCGGACTGCCGGAATGACCTTGGGGGGCGAGGGTTTTCGTAGCACCGGAGAGCGTTGAAAACCCTCGCCTCCGACCGTCGTATCGCCTGATCGGACGTCGGATCGGACGGTTTCGTCGTACGTGTGTTTCGCGCATGGAGTCACCGACGCGCCGACGCTCGCGAGCTCCGCGTGACCGAGATATGGTGGGCCCTCTAGCCACCATAACCGAGAGCCACCGTTCGCGCGGTGCCCGAGAGATAAACATCCGCTCCCCGGCTTCGCGCGTAAGCCACGTAACCTGAGCGCCCCGTACCAGAGGCGCCTTTCTTTTATTTCGTTTTACTTATAATAAACGAGATGTCAGTCTTCAGCCTGACTCCGGCACGAAAGGTTGTCAGTGTGTTCTCTTCGCCAAAGAACGTAAAACGGAACATGGTGTCAGAAGTGGGATCGCTCCGCGAGTCTACTAATAATTAGTAAAGCGCAGGATCGACTACAAACGAAGGAACAATGGACAAGCACTCAACTTCTGCCGACAACGGTGCTACGCAACAACCGGTAACAGCAACTTTTCGCATCTCGCCACCCGAAGCCTTCAGTTTTACAACACCTAACGAATGGCCGGCGTGGAAGAAGAGATTCAAGCGCTTCCACAGTGCATCAGGAGTGGCATCTCAACCATCATCACACCAAGTCGACGCTCTCATTTACATCATGGGACCACAAGCTGAAGGCGTCTTACAGACCTTCAAGCTTTCCGACACCGAGGCTCAAGACTTCGACAATGTGATGGAGAACTTCGACATTCCCCGTCGAAACGTGGTGTATGAGAGAGCCATGTTCAACACAAGATTGCAACTGGAGACGGAAACCATCGAGGAGCACGTCACTGCTCTCCATGGATTAGCCACTACGTGCAACTATGGACCACTGAAGGAAGAATTGATCCGCGACAGGCTGATTGTTGGTCTTTGGGACAGCAGGATTTGGGAAAAACTTCAACTGGATACTTTTCTGGACCTACAGAAGGCCATCGCTGCTGCGCGACAATCAGAAGTGATAAAGAAGCAACAAGTGGAACTCCGACCAACAAAGGAAAAGGATGCCAACGTTGACCGTATAGCAGCCAAAAATGGGGCAGTAGCAGGACCTACTCAACGAAGAGCTTAACGCACAAATGTTCGAACTCCTACTAAGAAGACCGCGGCACCCAAACCAAAAGGCAAACCTTGCCGTTGGCGTGGTCGAGAAGCTCACACGAGCAGTGTGTGTCCGGTGAAGAACGCAGGCTGCAACAGGTGTAAGAAAAAGGGACATTTTGCAACAGTCTGCAAATCTTCAACTACCGTGAACTCCCTCCTACATGAACAAGGATTCGTAGGAGCTGCAGCGTCCCCTCAAACAGCAAAATGGGACATCGAAATATTCGTCGACAAAACTCCTGTTGTTTTCCGAATGGGCACTGGAGCAGATGAAACGGTGTTACCAGCTGCCATCTTTCAAAAGGTCTTCGCAAAGTGCCACAAGCTCTCCGTGCCCCAACGCCGACTTCATGGTCCAGACGGATGACCCCTCAAGGTCGTGGGATCAGCTTGGATGAAGCTCAATAACTGCCATGGGCAACAAGCACTTGAAGAAGTTCACATCGTGAAAAAACTTCGCAAACCTCTCTTGGGTAAGCCATCTATCGAAAAGTTTTGGTTTTGCCCTCAAATCTGCATGACTGCGAACAAAGCTTGCGAACCGAAGAAAGAGTTCTCTCACCTGTTTCAAGGACTGTGATCTCTCGAAGCTGCTCACGTTCTCAAGCTGAAACCTAACGCGACGCCGTTTGCTATCGCATCACCGAGAAGAGTACCGCTTTCGCTGTATCGTGAAACGCAGAAAGAGCTAGAAAGCATGCCGTCGCAAGGTGTTATCTCTCCAGTAGAAGAACCTACTGAATCGTGCGCGCCGATAGTCATCGTTCCCAAACCGTCTTGCAAAATTCGCATTTGTGGTGATCTCACACAACTGAACAAACACATTCAGAGCGAATATCACCCCATCCCATCAGAGGAGCACACGCTGGGAAGGCTAGCGGGAGCCAAGATCTTCTCAAAGCTGGACGCGAATTCCGGATTCTGGCAGATCCCTTTAGAAGAGAAGTCACGACTCCTGACGACATTCATCACTCCGTTTGGAAGATTTTGTTTTAATCGCCTACCATTCGGAATCACGTCGGCTCCGGAACACTTCCAGAGACGTATTACACAACTTCTCCAAGGAATGGAAGGAGTACTTTGCCACATGGACGATGTCTTGATATGGGCGTCATCGTCCGAGCAGCACGAGCAACGTCTGCGAGAAGTCCTCAAGCGATTCTCATCAGCAGGACTCATGCTCAACGAGGATAAATGCGTTTTTCGAGTGACAAGTATCAAGTTCCTAGGTCATCAAGTAGACAGCGATGGTATCCGTCCAGACGAAACGATCGTCAACGCAGTGAAACAGATGGCCATACCGAATTCAAAGCAAGAAGTCAAGCGCATCATGGGTATGGCGACATATATCTAGGACGATTCGTGCCACACCTGTCTGACCTACTGCATCCACTATCGTCACTGCTCAGTTCCAAAGTGGACTTCTTGTGGGATCATCCTCAGCAGAAAGCCTTCACTAAGTGGAAGGAAATCCTCTCAACCTGCCACGTTCTACGAATTTACGACGCCAACAAACGATCGATTGTATCAGCAGATGCGTCATCCTACGGCCGGGGAGCAGTGCTGCTTCAAGAGCAGGAGGATGGATCATATCGCGTCATCGCCTATGCGTCCAGGACACTCACCAAAACAGAAAAGAGGTACGCCCAAATCGAAAATGAAGGTTCGGCACTCACGTGGGCATGCGGAAAATTTCGAGATTACATCGTGGGAACGCACTTTGTACTGGAAACCGACCACAAACCTCTGATTTCTCTGTTCGGATCAAAGTCATTGGACGACCTAACCCCACGTCTTCATAGACTGCGCATGCGTCGAATGCGCTACTCATTCGAAGTTGTCCACGTTCCGGGCAAGGAACTCCAAGCAGCTGACTCGTTGTCAAGAAGCTCTCTTCCACAGCGTCAAGACAAAGAGATGCAAGAAGAAATTGATTGCTTCATTCGACACATAGAGACGTCCCTACCCGCAACGCAAACGAGTCTCCAATGGACAACGGCAGAACAGAAGAATGACCATGTTTGCCAAAGGCTCGCCAGCTACAGCCATAAAGGTTGGCCAAATCGTCGAGATTTCGTAACAGACCTCAAAGAGTACTAAGAGTACCGTCATCACATTGCCGTGCAAAACAGCCTTCTCATGAATGGTTCTAGAATAGTGGTACCAGAATCCTGCCGTCCACATATCCTGCAACAACTTCATGAAGGACACATGGGCATAGGAAAATGCAAGGCACGGGCAAATGTATCAGTGTGGGGGCCGAGGATAAACGATCACATCGAGTGCCTGGTCAAGAACTGCGAAATGTGCATTAAAACTGGCTAGAACCGAAAGCTTCCCCTCATCCCGTCAGAGTTTCCTAGTCGACCGTGGGAGAGAGTGGCGATGGACCTCTTCTTCATTCACGGAAAATGGTGGCTGCTCGTCGTCGACTACTACTCTCGCTACCCCGAAAGCGCCCGACTGTAAAGCCTCACAGCAGCGTGCGTAATAATGCACTGCAAATCGATATTTGCGAGGCATTGCATCCCAGAAGTAGTGCTGTCTGATAATGGTCCTCAGTTTGCGGCAACCACAGGTTCAGCATTCACTAAGTTCTCAGAGACCTAACCTATGGATTTAAGCACATCACAACAAGCCCTCGCTACGCGCAGACCAATGGGATGGCGGGGGCTGTGGTGAAGAGCATAAAGAAAATCACACAGCAAAACGGAAGATCCATACGAGACATTCATGATCTACCGTTCAACGCCTCTGCCCAACGGATACAGTCCGACAGAACTTCTCATGGGGAGAAGGATACGTACAACCGTACCGATCGCCACTCAGCTCCTGGAACTAAAGCTACCCGACTAAAAAGAACTACGTCACTATGAGCAAGAAAACAAGAACCGACAAAAGCAATACTTCAACCGGCGACACGGAGTGCGTCAACTAGATCCACTTGGCTCTGGAGAGCGAGTTTGGGTCATTGACCTAAAGCGAACCGGAGTTGTTCGCAACACGGCCCATACGCCACGATCTTACTGGATAACATCTGAGGGTCAAGAGATCCGAAGAAATCGCACGCATTTAATTCCATTCCCGGATCAACAAGATAAACAATGCATCGAGTCCGCCGAAACAACCACGATGCCCGAGGAAACGTGTGCCGACATCTCCCATAAACATACTCGGCACGGCCAATCTATAAAAGAGCCAGACCGTTTCGGCACTTCTTCGAAGCGGGATGTTATGGAGTCGCCGACGGACCGACGCTCGCGAGCTCTCAGCGACCGAGAACCACCGTTCGCGCGGGGCCCGAGAGATAAACATCCGCTCCCCCGCTTCGCCCGTAACCTGAGCGCCTCGTACCCTGAGGCGCCTTTCTTTTATTTTGTTTTACCTATAATAAACGAGACGTCAGTCTTCAGCCTGACTCCGGCACGAAAGGTTGTCTGTGTGTTCTCTTCGCCAAAGAACGTAAAACGAAACAGTATTCGACTATAGATGATTATTGACAGAGTTCGAAGGAATAAGGATTCTCTATGCATGGTGTCATTGTTAAGAGCTAAAAGTCACTGAACTCGGCCAGTCGTTATCTAGTGACGCTGCTAAGCTGGCAATCATTACGCCCGATGCACCCGATAACTAAACTGGCAACGAGGTTATTTCAAGTGGCTGGATAATTACCTAGGTTGCGGATAGGCATCGGTAGATTGAGATCACGCGCGAAGTTACGGGCAGTACCAAACATTTACGAGTTGTTGACCAAACGTTTTGAAGCGCGGCAACATACAAAAAACTAGGTCTGATGCGGTGAACGAATTGAACGAAGCTGAGACGAGGCATTCAAAATGCGTTAGGGGATTATAAAATAGTTTTGGTTGAAGTGTTCTGAACTGCATGTCTTGCAGTGTAAAACTGAGGCGCACTAGATTTCACTTGAGCGTTCAAAATAAAAGCGGCTTTTTAAACCTTCCGACTTTATCCCGGTGCGTCCATGCGGCTTACGGATCGAATGCGGACGTTGCGTCATTGCTTCGTTTGAGCTCATGCATATTCGGGTTCGCACTCGTGACCAGTCAATGCGATGACGGAAATCCCCTTTCCGGAACACGCTCCGCACTCGGAAAACGTCACCTATACAAAACATCACTCCTACTGCGATATCTCGAGGACCGTATTTTTCAAGAAAAGGAGGCGCATTTGACAGTAATGTTCACGTCATGTTTCTCCGAGAAGGAGAGGGAACGGCCTCGCGCAACACCTCCAAGAAGACAAGGCCGTAGCGCTCTTCTCGTGACGTCGCGAAGGAAGGCCATCGGGGGCGCGAGTCAAAGCGAAGGCAATGCGCGTGGATCGACCGTCGTAACGCGCTTTTAGTCACATACGCGTGTCTTATTAGCTAAAATGAAAGCTGCACATATATCAAGGGGTCTCGAAAATATTTTATTACACGGGCGAAATAGTACACCGCTAAATAATCAGTATGAAATGGTACGAGGTAGGCGTACAAAAGAAAATATTGAGTCACGCAATTATTGCTGTAGGAATGCATATTTTACACGGAAATACTTCGACAAAATGGCGAGACACGCAGTGATTGGACACAGCAAAACAGATCACAGTTAAAAATCAGGTAGACGTAGTCAACGTGGACACGGCTAGACAAATGTCACTTACGATCATGTAAGCGCGATGTTATCGCGTGCAGTCACTGCATTCTTGCATCATACCCCGGCCAGATGGCAAAAGTAATGTAACTTCGATCGAATTACATTATGGGGTCGACCAATCAGCTTGCGACGATCGTATAATCACTCAACACCGCGAGCTGATTAAGTCCCATATCATTTAATGAAAATATTTGAACTTTTCCGTGTGGCAGGGGTACTAAACATACTATTTACAGTCAACTAATTTACTTCTCCTTATGGGCTCGAGCTGCCTTAGACAAAAAATCTTATTTTGTATACAATAATACTATCACCTTAATACAGTTAAGATTCTAGTATAAAAGCGGTAAAGGCAATAACTTAACATTAGTATAAATAAACACATAAGCACAAACAACGCACTTTTTATAATCACACAAACTTGTTATTCACCTTCCAGTGAAAACTAGAATATTACCACACAGATTCACAAATGTTGACGCAACCGCACACGGATAACGATCGAACAAGATGCCATTCTATCACGAAAAACAAAAAAAGGAAAAAAAGAAAAAAAACGACTGAAGCACTTTACTCGCGTCCCACATGACCAAGAAAGCCCGTAGATAAGTTATTTCTCACCTGTCGATCGTATCCATACGTCCCACAATATCCGTGACGGAAACATTTGAACACGAACTTTAGGTCTCTCTGTCGAGAGGTCTATCGATAATCGACCAGTGTCATCGTTGACTAGTTGCCACACGTCACTCAAACCGTAGCAGGACTTGTTCCGCGAATCCACGTAAATGCCGTAGTATCAAGGGAACACAGCAGAAACTACCCGAGACTGCGGTGACGACAAAAAAACGACGGGTAGGAGTATCAAAAGAACCACACACACACGCACACGAGAGCAGCGGCCGCAGTGTAGGAGGCTTAACGTCGTCGACCCATCTCTTGCTCGCGTGCGCTCCCTGCGACGATTACTGGATTTTTTTCGGTTCCCTTCTCTTCTGAATGTCTCAGCGTTCCTTTTTTGACAGTCAGCAGCTCACACACAACGTAAATTCACCAGAATCGGAGCCCGTACGAGGGAAGAAAACGTCCCAGCGGACCGGTTCATTCGAAAAGTGTGGTGATCTGCGGGATTGCACGTAGTCCCGCGGTTACGGGGATAATCATAAATATAAAAAGTTGGTACTTTCAACCTTGGTAGCGCGTTGTATATTACGTTTATATTATATATATAATAAATTGTAGACTACTGCGCTTTTAAAACATATATTAATGTCGGATAAACGCTCACGAACACCCCGCGCCGCTCGACAAGAAACGTTTTTTTCACGTCGATGCCCAGAAATTTTTCTCACGTAGTTGCGCGATGGACTTCCTTCTCCGACATTGTGACGTAACGACTCGGAGCGCTCTGGCCTTCTCTTCTAGGAGGTGTTGCCTCGCGTCTTCTCCGCCTCGCCGCCTTGAGGGAGCGAAGCGAAGAGAGGAGGAAACTAAGTATCTTGACGTCACGCGCCTCGGAGACCTGGTTCAATCTTGACCTCTTTTTCTAAAAATACGGCCGTCCATTCGAGATATCGCCTTAAAGGGCAACTCCGGTCCATAGTTTCGATTTTGGGATTATGACTGTTTTTAGCGCAGCCAGCTTCCCTGAATTGCAAGGTGTAATTTTTTTTTCGTTATCGTGCGTAGTTTTAAAGATATCGACGCCTCAAAGTTCTGTTTGGGGTGCGGCCGACATAACCGGAACTAGCCGCTCAAGGCCCCGGCAACACTGGAAATCGTGGACATGACGTCAACATCGTTCTCATTCAACGAGTACGCAGGCCAAGCGGCACCTACCTCTGTTGCGCTAGCCGTCTAAAGATAGAAGGTAAGCTGATTTTGTTTTAATTCTGTATACGTGGTAGTTATTCAGCATATGTAACAAGAGTTAGTGCGTATACCCAAAAGCTAGCGACTGGGAAACCCGTCAACTCGTTCGGTGCCGCACACGGCGGCCGCCGCTGTGCGTGCACTATGCCGTCGTCGCTTGTATACCCAAAAGCTAGCGACTGGAAAACGAGTGAACTCGTTCGGTGCCGTACTCAGCGGCTGTCGCCCTGTGTGCTGTCTCCCGTACTCGTCGCTAGGCCTAAATTGTCATCGGGGCTCCGTGGATGGAGCGGCGTTGCTCCACGCCGCGCTGCCAGTGACGTACAGTACTGGGGGCCCTCTCGCTTTCGCGCTGCGGGTCAGTCCCAGACACGAAGCTTTGAAGCTCTCCGGCGCGGGCCGCGGCGCCCGAACAGACGTGTGCTGGGCTGTATACGTCTGGTTTTTCGTTCTTTTTTCCTCAGGCGCGTGAAATCCGAATTTGTAAGCTACGACACTAATTTACCACATAAGTGCGTCTAGGTGGTGAATCTAATTTGTAAAATAAAAATATAAAAATAAAAAACTTGCCGCACTACTAAAAGAAAAAGAAAGTTCATTAGGCAGACATTTTCTTAAAGCTAGCAAAACTTTTTGTGGGTGATAGAGGAAAACAGAGAACGTTAGCAAGGTGAGAAGAACACTTTCTTTCCCTTCCACATTCCCACCCCCACCGACAACAATTTTTTTATTAGAATACATAGGATTTTAAAAGTTTTCCTTCGTAACTTTTCACTAAGGCAAGTGTTTTTGTTTTTGGGGGGCATTTTTAGATATTATATTTACCTCCAGCCGAACTTGGGTAAATTAGTGTTGTAACTTACAAATCCGAACTTTCGCGATTTTTTAAAGTCCTTTATGGTATCCACAAGCGCAATGTTAATTAATACTGCTGCGTAACGGGTTCGAACGATTGGGAGGCGAATGTTTATTTCGCATGATCGAGCTTCACGCGCCGGCTGTTCGCTAGTAGTCATTACGGACCTGTGTACTGCGCACGAGATTGCGTAGTATACAAGCAGTGACGCAAAGCAGAACATTCTGTTTTCCTTTTCATTATAAACTTCAGTGATTGCAGCTAGTTAGTGGTTGTACTCTACATGGCCACCCTTCCCCATTCAACGGACATTCAATGAAGCGTGAATGCTCCATTGAATGTCCGAGGCTTTCCAAAGTCCACTCGTCGAACTGCGTTCACCCACACCTTCTCCAATCTCCGATCCGTTGGAAACTTATGAAAAAGCACCTCCGGGTTGCGCAGCGGGTTTTTGAGCAGCCCACAGCGCTACAAGCTGTACTCGGCATCTTCCAAAGAACAGCTGGGCAGTCTTGGGCGCACCGAGTTGCTCGCTAAAACGAGTCTTGGAGTCCTCACAAGCAAATAAACAAAAGGCTATACCGAAGCTACACGGGCTACAGATAAAAGCAACGGCTAAACACGCCAATCACAAGCCGAAGTAGCGGCGGTAGCGGCACGAAGAAGCGCGCGCAACGGGTGCGCCCGTCCGGACCGGAGGAAAAAAAGAAAACGATACTGACGTCACGGCCCAATATTGCTTTAGCGATCGGCAACCCACTGGCCGCCCGCTAAGGAGCAGCGGCTCGCGGCGGGTCGCATTTTTATTATCGGCATTAGTTGAGAATGCGGCGTCGCCCGGACGTAATTTTTTGTCTGGGGTCGTATTTTGTGCCACTACAGCGATACCAGTCATTTCTTTCATTTTGAGTATTGGCCGGAGTTGCCAGGGATTGTAGCGTCCCGCCTACAGCTCCTGCATTGTTTTTTTCTGAAATCCTAATTTCGGTTAACCATCCCTTTAAGTCCAGACGCAGCCGATGCTACGAGCAGACGGGACTAATCACACAGCGTCAAAAGCGCACCATCATGGTGTTAGCCATGTTTCTTTACGTTTCTGTAAAGAGAAAGCCCAGTGACTTGCACGTTTTACACCGATTGGTCAAATTAGCTCGTAGAGCGGGCTGCGTCCGGAACCCGTGGACACGACCAATGCCACTTCCCTCGCTCCGCTTCGGTGGCCATCGCGCCAACCGCCGACGACACGCAGTCACGGAGGTCGCAAGAGCTAGACAATCAGAAATCGCGAAAGGACTTGTTCCGGCCAGCTCAGTGTTTTTCCGCTCGGTGCCGTTCGTTTGTTGGCGTTGCGAATAGGAAGCATTCACATATCAGCAGCCCGAGCTGTGGGTAAAACAACTTATCACCTGCCATCTAGACAATAGTGTGGACGGTGCGAAAGGAATCTGGCGAACACTCGCTATCAGCACTGATACGCTGAGGACACGGCTATGGCCGCCAGGGAATACGGCCTATACATGGCTTGCACTGACGTCACACCAGGTACCATTGTGGCAGCCTCGCCGCTGAGCGGGCACTTTCGGCAGTAGTATCGTATCACGGAATTTAGTTTTTCTCGAAAAGGACAAGTAAGAATGATCCCCAGAATGTCATAAGGTCTCGTGCAAGCCGTATGTAACAGAATACAGCACCACGAAAGCATGCAAGAGCACGAGACAAATCGTGACCACGAGGGACATAATTTTTGCCGCGCCCGGCAAAACAATCGTGTTCGATTTTTTTTGTTCGTATCTAACAACATCAATAACGCTGACGCGTACGCGAAACAACCCGACTTTCCTGAAGTCACGGAGTCGTCAAACGCGCGGGAAAGTTTCCTCCTGTCTTGTTTTCGGGAGGTTTTCGAAAGGGGCAGCCCCGGAGGCCTTGATTGACAATTTACACGCGAAAGAATAAACAGATAGAACAGAGCACAGAACACGACATCTTTCCCTCTCCCTCCGCACGGATTTGCCTCATCCTGGTGTTGAGCTTGAGTTTGGGTTCCAGTCCAATAACTGGGCGTCTTGCTACCGAATCATGCACATTTCGAGGAAAGAGACATTCCTTGAACTTCGAGTGATGGGCAGTGTGCTTCCCAGTAAAACAGAAAGAATCTTCGGGCGAGGCTTCAGCTTCCCTACCGGAGTCCGGATTCCTTCTGGACGCAGCTTCTCGCCTCCTTGAATCATCGTGAAAGAGGGTCATCGCAGAGGTGAACGCGTCCTGCCTCAAGCTAAACGAGACCATGTTTGACCCCCCGGTTTTACTCTCCTTACATTAAACTCCAAACCGACACCTGTGGAAATGCTTTCGAGAGGTCCTAAGTTTGCCCAGGATCTTCCCTCGTCAAACGTGGACCAACTATATATCCCTCAGTGCATCAAGTTGCAGCGTCGATTACAGAACCTCAACATCACGACTTCTTGGGGGTTCAGCTGTGCGAACAGTTTGTCACCATCCACTCCGTAAGCAAGGTAAATCCCCGAATTGTGCTGCTGTGCAAGAACTGCGTCACAAACACCTCAAGCTGTTTAAAGCTGACAAGACGGGTGTCTGTTATTTTGGAAAGGGCTCTTATGCAGATAAGGTAGACGTAGTACCTTCTCAAGAAACTTATTGTCTTGGGTTTCTTGCGCTTGAACGGAATGCATTTTTTTCCACTTTGAACCTGACGTCACTCAAGATATCAGGTTCTAAGGATGGTGCACCCTTCAGGTGCATTGTATAATAATTGGGGTCTTTACCACTGGGTCTTTATCTGCAAAAACGTCTTTCTGACATCGACCTCCCTCGGCCTTTCAGGATTTCTAATTCTCCTGAACTGATTCCTTGTTTCAGCACGCTTCATTCAGTTTACACGCCGCCACTCAGTTACGTCTTTCTACATTGAGGACATGTATTATAGTCTAGCACCTAAACTCTTCATTAGCAACTATTATGTATTTTAAGGTATGCTGAATAGGCCTTACCTTCACGAGGAAATTTCCATCAAAGGAGGGTTTAGAATTTCGAGATGTACGTCTGCATGCTCATCCTTCTGGTCTGTGTTGGGCCTTGCAGCAAATATAAGTAAAGCCCGTCCTTTTCTTTTCCATAGCTCATTCTATAAGTCAGTCAAACACGGTCCTCTTTTGTCCTCTTTTGTAAGATCTTCTAGTCCTCTTTTGTAAGATCGTGTTTTCAATTTTCTGAAAGCAGTTTCCAGAACCAGTTACAGAGGCTTGTCAAAGCAGGGTTTCCAGCCGACCTCCTCTGTTCCACACCTGAGAGATGCAGGCGAGGACTTCAGCGGCTCGTTTCGGAAAAGAGGGGCCGTTTTGCGGCGATCCTCTATACACACAACTCTGCGCACCGTTTAATATCTCTCGCTGCTATGTTCGGCACGGGTGTTTTCTTTTCCTGCCGCATGCGCCTCATACAAATGTGCCAAAGAGTCAATATGATCGACGTTCCAAAAGGGCTTGGGCCACACACACAAACAAGTTTCTTAAATGTGAAGACAAGAAGGCTGACTGGATTCCTCTGAGCTGTACATCGGTCAAACAGGCCGATGTGTCAACCACCGAATCGAGGAATATAATCTGGAGGCGTCAAAGGCCTCCGAAGAATCCTTTCACCCCATCGTTGTTCATGGCTATACGTGTGATGACTGCACACCTTGCTTTCGCTATATCAGAATTCCCGGGGGGGGGGGGGGGGGGAGGGGGGGGGGGGCGCAAGAACAGATTTGGGAGAGAAATCATTGAGTCATTTGTTATGAGTGTGGTTTACAGCAATATGTCTGCTCCGTCACTCTCACTGACAAAGACAGATGTTGAATTTATTAAACCTGAACATTCCAGACTGCTTCACACACCAACATGATACTGTGTTTTTAAGCTTTTAATCTCAATCCCTACCGAAAAACCCAGTATAACTTTTCGCTATTTGGATTTCAGAGTTTCAGAAACCAAAGATCCTGGGTTCAATCCCCACCCCTGCCCGTTTCTACCTGGATGAGCATCGTACCGGCGTGCGGTCGTGTGCCATTACTGCGTAATGCACGTTAAAAACCCCAGGCTGGCGGTTGTACTGCACATGGCTAAATTGCTCAACTACAGCCGAGACACCAGACGCGCATTAGGACTGACTAACTTCCGATTGCATGAACGTAGACCCACGCAATTAGAAATTATTATTTTGTCTGCAATCTGGATTTCAGGTTACCACAAACAATTCTATTTAGACTTCAAGTTCCATAATCCAAATAGTGAAACGTTAAACTCGGCTTTTTGGTAAGGTTTCCAAGTACAAAATAATGTATTTTATTTTTATCTCTTCTCTCTCCCGTCTGACATTTTCCTTTCATTCAACATCTCTTATCCCTCTCCTTTCAGGATTTGTTGACGCCTTTGTGAGGCGGTCTTGTTTTATTCTTGTTTGTTACTATAGTTGAAAGATGTCGTGTTCCGTGATCCGTCCTATTTGTTTCTTCCTTCGTGTGTAAATCGAACCTTACCAACACGCTCGGTTTTTCATTACTTCTCGATTGACAGCCAGTGGACTAAGAGATAGGCCGTGTCCTGGGGGCTACGTCATAAGCTTCTTCCAAAGACACAAGCAGGTGGTCCCTCGCTCTCAGCGAAAACTCGTTAAAAACCGGAGCAAAACTTGGAGGGCGCTTAAAGGGGCCCACCAACAATTTTTTGACTGGTTTGAAGTTCGCGCTGAAACGGAGCTCCATGAAAGCAGGAACACCGAGGAAAAAAAAAAAATATTACAGAAATTCGCAATATTTTGTGAGTTATTAGCAAATTAAATATTGCAGAAAACAACTTTAAATAAGCAAAACATTGCGCTCCATGACGTAAAATGAAACAGTTTAGCGATTGGAGCAAAGCGGTTGGCCAATTGGACGCGAGTTTGGTTGATAGCCCGTCGGCCCGGTCGGCCATTAGGCCTCGCTGCAACCATCGTAGCTTTGGAATCGGATTGCCATCATCGATGAATTTACCGGGCTTATCGGATTTTGAGCGCCGAATTCTTGAAAAGGAGTGCGGAGCTGGGCGTCGCGCCGTACGAGGACACACCACGCAAGCGCCGCAGACCGCTTCGACAGCCGCGGAAGGCTCGTCTCCCACAACTCCGCCAACTCCGCCACCGGAGCCACCTCGGCGAGTAGGAGGTACTCCGCCGCTGGGAGGCGCGCATGAGCGACGAGCGACGAGGCGTTTTTTTCGCCCTTTTTGAACTTTAATTTGCAACTTTATTAGCTCTATAAAAACGACTTTTTAGAGAAATAATGACGGTTAACGTGTGATATACTTTATTCCACTTCAAAATTTCTGGGACGGCTCTCGCCCATCACGAAACCCAGTGAATGTGACGTATAGTGAAAGGGAGCGCCGTTGTGCGCGCGCATTCGGCACCTCGCGGCGCCACCGTCGGAGGAGGTGTTTCCGAGTTGTCAAATTAAAATATGATGCGCTAATATTTTTAAACTCTTTCGTTGTCCACTGGGTTTCCGGGACCACTAGCGTGGAGAAACCGCAAAAAAAAGTAGACGTTCAAATACTGTTGGAGGGCCCCTTTAAGCTTCGCCTTTAAGAGCGAAACGGGATAGCGTTATCGGGCCTCGTTTGCATCGCCTTTTTATACGCGGTGCAGGAGTGGAAAATCTAGCGAGTAGACTGAAATCATGTGACGTCACAGGCCACGTCTTCACGAAATGCGGCTTCATGAAATCCGGAGCAACTGTAACCAAAGAACGTTTCGCGTTAAAAACGCGGGGCGTTGCTTATTATATTAATGCATCTTGCTTTGTGATTGGCTCCTCTGTGTTCTGGTCGGCTAATGCCGCAACTTCATTGGCCGCTGAGCTATATGATGAGACGATCACGGGACTCGCCACACCCTACACTCTAAACAAAGTCTGTGCGTCTACTTTCACGCACACCACTCGGAGAGCCAATCACCGCAACTTACGGAGGCAGCTCAGCGAATGACGATGCGGAAACATATGTTTAGACCAAAAAACGCAGTCTGAGTTGTGACATTAAGCAATGCAAGCGTGACGTTTTGCATTGCTTAATGTCACAACTCAGACTGCGTTTTTTGGTCTAAACATATGTTTCCGCATCGTCATTCGCTGAGCTGCCTCCGTAAGTTGCGGTGATTGACCCTCCGAGTGTTGTGCGTGAAAGTAGACGCACAGACATTTTTAGAGTGTACGTTTGCTAAGCCGTGAGTAACTCTAGTCATCCTCCCGTACACTGACGAAGCCTGGCAGATCGCCACGAGAAGCGTCCGCCGAAATGGAAAAGGTGGAGCAGCAGACAACGGATGAGAGGAGTGCCACGTGACTGGCGCCCTGCTGCGGCGAGACGCCGAAACACACTTCTGCAGAGTGAACAAGTGTGTTTTGGGTCCTCGCCGCTGCAAAAGCTTTGCGCTGACGTCCAGCTTCCCCGAGAAATGGCTCCTTGATTCTTTGTGCTACCAGATCCTCGCGCTCCAAATCTGCGACCGGGCACTCTATGGCTCCGTCGTCGAACTACCTGGCTTTGGGAGTATAGAGGAGGCTATGCTCTAGCCCTTTCTCGGCGTCGGCACGCGATCGTGCCTTCGTCCCCAAACCTCGAACACTCCCCCCCCCCCCCCCCCCACCACCCCCCCCAATTCATTCAGAAACGGCTCCCTTGCGCCACATCAATTACGCGATGCCGTTGGTGCCTACCCAAAATAACAGATAACGCCGGTGAGCACCCACGAGGTACATTCGGAGGTACGTACATTCCGCGTGTATACCTATAAAAGATAAGGAACTATGGCTAATCGGCATGCAACGGCTCAGAACATTGATAAGACAGCGCAGTACAATGGCGTTATGATAGGATAGCTCGATCCTCTCGCGTGCGGCGGGTTTTTTTTTTGCGATAGTCGGAAATCGCGTTCGCCTTATCGGCGACTTCTCTACTCGGTGGGTGGATTTCGTCGGACATCGAGCACTCGACGTTCACCATCGGCGTCTTTTTTTTACCGTCGGGTGGGTGGCCGAAGGTTTTCTCTGGACGTTCACGCGAATCGGAACAAAGCTCGAAATGAGGCGACAGGTGTGGTTGCTGCTTGCGGGCGTTCTACATTTTGGATCATGTAAGTTTGTCTCGTTCTCCGCAAGATCCCCCGTTCGGTTTCGCTTTTTCTTAAGTTCCAGCTTTAGTGCACTCTACCTGAGACCCATTGGTTGGCTACACTCTCAGAAAAAAATGGTATATTTTTACACCATTTGTCCTATAGAAGACACCCCAAAACTTCTGTTCGACGTACAGCGCGCTGTCTTCAACCCGACGGTACCAATTTTCACGAACGTCTTGATAGCCGAGTGGTACACTCTAAAAAATCTCTGTGCGTCTACTTTCACGCAGAACACTCGGAAAGCCAATCACCGCAACTTACGGAGGCAGTTCAGCGAATGACGATGCGGAAACATATATTTAGACCAAAAAACGCAGTCTGAGTTGTGACATTAAGCAATGCACAACGTCACGCTTGCATTGCTTAATGTCACAACTCAGACTGCGTTTTTTTGGTCTAAACATATGTTACGGCATCGTCATTCGCTGAGCTGCCTCCGTAAGTTGCGGTGATTGGCTCTCCGAGTGGTGTGCGTGAAAGTAGACGCACAGACGTTTTTAGAGTGTACAACTATTAAAATAGGTAATCTACGTGTTAGTGACTAAAAGAAAAAATGTAATGGGGGTTTCCTTGGCCTTACTGTGAAAACTCACTGTTTTTTTTGTAGTCTGATACGTATTTCAGTTGTTTTATTAGTTATATCGCACCGTTACCAAGCCTCTCGTAAAAGTTGGGGCCGTCTGTTTGAAATCAGTGAACTGTACGTCGAACTGAAGTTTTGGGGTGCGTTATATCATATGCGACAAAAGGGTGTAAGATAGTACCCTTTATTTTTTAGAGTGTAGATCATGGCACGTCATTAAAGAGGTAATGTTGAAAGCAAGCCCTGAGGTGAACAAAGAGTAACAATATATATATATATATGCATTTTTCTCTCCTTTTTCTCTGGTCATTCCTCTGCAATGCTCTCAATGACCCTTGGTTTCAATCCCCACTTCATCCCGTTTCGTACCGGCGTGCGGTCGTGTATCACTACTGCGAGATGCACGTTAAAGTCCCCAGGCTATCAGTGGTACATTACTGCCGAAATTTCTCATCTACAGTATAGAGGCACCAGCAAACTATCGGCGCTGCCTGAACATGCACGCAACAAAATTACTTTCATTTTCTGCAAACAAAATGAAGAAAAGTCTAATTCGAGGCGCGGTCAGCACGCGAGCTGTATAGACCATTCCGAAAGTATGAAATCGAGATGACAGCCATTGAAAGTTGCGAATAGTGAGTACTGCTAAGCACGCAAATCGTCTTGTCTCAACGTTCCAAACCGCGGTCGTGGCTCTTCCAGAGGTATGGCCGTAGGAAGCGACACACCAGTCACGGTATGGTGGGGAAATCATACCGTGGCCGATGACTAATGAAAAACACTTCGATTTTTTTTTTTTTAACGTGACGGTTTTCCAGAACGCTCAACCATTCGTTGCTGCGGCCGATAATTCGGTCTCTTCTTCGTTCGTTCTTTGCAGGCGCGTCAAACCCACCAGAGCTACCCAACGACTTCAAGATGAACGTGATGTTCAGCGCGTGGTTTGACAAGAATATATACTCCTGCACGATTGCCTACAGCAGATTCGGCGCTGGCCAGGGCAATCGCTTGTACATCGCCAAGACGACATCGGGATACACAGACACTAAAACGTACGACTTCGACAATGACCTCATGATCGTGACCAGCGGTGAGTAGGACAGGCACAGTTTTTGTTTTTGTTTTTGTTTTTGCATCCTCATGGGTGCGTTTTAGTCTGTCGCGGGGCTGGCGATGCAAAAAACACGGATGATGAGAATACTATCCGCGTTTTCACATTGCCAACTTTGTGCTTGCTGCAGGAACGGAAACTTAGTAAATTTTAGTTAATTATTGAACTATTTTTTTTTTTTGCTATCCCCGATGTTTATCGTAACCCGCAGTTTGTTCCCCAAAATATTTGGTTTTCTCAACCACCCTTTTGATCGCAATTTTTTAAAGACTTTAAAGACCCAGGCTCCAAGGTGCCTGGGTCTTCAAGTCCTTGTTTCACCGTCTCCGTCTGTTGTTTGCAGGAAAAGCCAGAACCTGCAAGACAATCAAGGGGATCCCGGAGTCCGAGAAAGTGGATCCCTTCTTCCCGGTGGCCTTCAAGAGTTCGGACGGCAAGAAGTTCTTCGATGAACCCAATTCTCTCATCCGCTTTCTGGGCGACAAGGTAATGGGCCTCGCAAAATGAAGAAGAAGTAGAAGAAAATAGATGGTGGTATGGAGAATTCGGCAGCCTTGAAATGACGCCGCAAAAATTACCGGATCTTTTACACAAAAAGAAAATTAAATAACGACACCAAGCGCCCTAATCTACACGGCGGAACCAATCGGAACCGGGACATCGCCGCCCGCTGCGATTTGCCACCTGCTGTGCCCCGTCCGCTGACCAATCGCCGCAGGCGGCGATGTCCCTGTCCTTTGGTCCCCACGTGTAGCGAAAGCCCGCGCTGCAGAACCCAGGGATCCTGGGTTCATTCCTCACCCCTGCCCGTTTCGATCTGGATAAGCATCGTACCGGCGTGCGGTCGTGTATCACTACTGCGTGGTGCACGTTAAAGACCCCAGGCTAGCAGTTGTACTGCACTGGCTAAATTGCTCATCTACACCGAGTGACTCGTCGCAACTTTAAATGGCTGACCAACTACACGCTGTATAAATATCCCCACAACCACAATTATTATTGGTACCGCCGTGTAGCTTAGGACCACCCAAGTGGCCTATGCGAATATAAATCAGTTTCCGAAATCATAGCCCCCGGCGATAAAAATGGGAAATAATAATCTCAAACGCCGGCTCTTGTGATGAAAGGGGCTGCGCATAAAAAAAGATTTTCGCTTTTCACAGCACTCTTTGTCATCGGCGTTGTTCTTGGAGCTTCGTGTCTATGCATTTCCGACGTTCTTGCACAACGATATCTGCGAAGGTTTCCAAAAGAAAACAACGACGGAGTCTTACAAAATGCGCACTCCCCTCTATACTGTGTCATGGCATCAGAATAAACAAACATGGCGGCCATGGAGCAGAGCGGTCTATACCACCTAAGAAACAAAACCTGCCCCCCCCCCCCCCCCCCCTCCTTCCCGGACGTCATCGCTGACAGAGTGAGAATGACAGGGCGTGTCTTTCGCGCTTCATACGCCTTCCGCTGTGCTTTGACTGCTAGCTGCTCGAGGTACACAAGGCGCCGATGCGTTGTCGAAGGTAGAAAGCCCATGCTGTGGGCCGGACAACTCTTCCCTGCCGTTCTTACCCCGTGAGTGTGGATCCGCGCAGTGCCGTCTACCTCGCGTCGGTATCAAAAAGAGAGTCTTAGAGAACCGTTTTTGCACTTCCGGTATACGACGGGTATACGAGGGTACCACGCGGTGCATTATGGGACATTTCCCATAATGCGCACCGCACCGCGCGGTTACGCGGACGGCGACGGCGACGCCGCTCAAGCCGGAAACGGGCGCCTAAGAGCTGCGCTCTAAAACGGTTCTATAACACTCTCTAAAGTCAGTGCAGCGTCTCACAACGAGCGCGGCGCTGGCACGCGGCGACTCCCGCTGAGCTTCACCATGTTTGCCGCTTGGGGGCGGTTCGGGGATCTTCTAGCAATGACGTCATGCGCATGCGCATTGGATTCTAAGTGCTAGCCTATGCAAAGAGCTCCCGTTCGGTGGTGTCGGATGAACATGTATGGACCGCAACCGAACCACGTGTGCTGAGTCTGTTCTTGCGCCCTTTCAATGACAGAACTGCCCTCCTTCTCAACAAAAAAGCGCGCAACGGTCGGAATTTTTTTTTCTTTTTTGAAATGAATTGGTTTTGTGTACAGGAGGAGCGGCGCGCAATGTTAGTGCCGGGGAAGATCGTACTTAGTGAAATTTAGAGGAAAACACAGACGGCACGAAGTTTATAAAGTCCGATTACACAACTGCCTGAAAGCGTTTACACATCGCTGTCAAAGCTGCTAGCGCGAGCGCTCTTTATTTATGCTTTCGTTTGCGCGAGAACGCGTAAAAATGATCTGCGAGATCAAACACCTTGCTAACGCCAGCAGCTTTGACAGCGTTGCAGTGGCATAGCAACGGGGGTGGGGGTGGGGGTACCTGAGGGCGTCCCAGTCACGTGGGGTACCCCCCCCCCCCCCCCCCGCATTATTGGTTGGTTGCGATCTCGAGTAGCGAATTGGTGTGGGGGGGGGGGGGAAGCTATTAAAGATATAAGGGCCCCGGGTGCCGATGGCGTAGCTACGCCGCTGCAGCGTTGTACGCTAAGCATGAAACAGAGCAGGAGAATGGAGAGCATGATTATGATTTCATTAAAGCACATACAAATTTGGTATGACCACAAAAAAAAAAAAGTTCAGCCGAGAATCTTTTTCTTTAACTCATTCGTGTTTCGTTCACTTTTTTCACCAGTGGATTTGAACAGTCTCGACTGTTTCGTCCAGTGAGCACGAACGAAATCGGGGAAGTAAAGCGGGCCAACGTTTCTCGTGCGTTTTAACATTCCTGCTAGTAGAAACCTTCGATCCATATGCCAAAGAAAATCGCGGACCTGTTCAAGGGTTTTTGCCTTCTGAACAGCTTTTATTTTATTATTGGTAGTTGAGTTTTCGAGAGGGGCTATGCAAGACGGCGGGACGAAAGGCCCGGGACATCGCTGCCTGCGAAGGTTGGTCTGCGTCACACCGCTAACCAATCGCAGCAGGCGGCGATGTTGGCTGCGCATTCTAGAATGAAAACAATCTGTTTTGTCTCATTGCCCGCCCAAAATTGGCCTCCGGACCAACCCGCCGCTCCCGTAGGAGACACCATCTTCCACTTCTGGAATCGCCAGCGCACCGGCTCCTCGCCTCAATGCGTATCGGCCATCGCCTCAATGCGTATCGGCCATCGCCTCAAAACGACGATTGGGTGTCGCGGTTAGTACGCGCCGAGGAAGGGACAGAGGCAAATACCACGGCCGCTTGATAAGGGACTCCCCTTGGGAGCGGCCTGCCGTATGTCTCGCGCCGCCGGTGAGAGCGATAGTTCTACTTTACCCCGCAGCGCCAGCCGTGGCGCTCGTTATCGGCGAGAGAGGCGCAGTCCGCCCGGCGCGGCCCGGTGTGGCTAGGGTGCCTACATGTTTCCGCTCCGCTTCCGGAGCGGCGGAAACATGTAGGCACCCTAGGTGTGGCTATTTAGATTGTTTTTCGTGAGGCGGCAAGTCTCATTTGAAACGAGTGCCAGATTGCATGAATGATGTGACAAATCTGTGTCGAATAGAAGCACATAATTCTTTCTGCGAGGAGTTCACTCAGCTGCAGGCTGCGCGTTAGAGCCGCATTCAGCTGGCAGTATGAGCGAATTGTCGTTTTCTTGTTCCCGTCCCCGTTTCTATTATCCTCGTGCATAACTTCTGCAATATAAACTTCATTGTTCACGAACAGATCAAGGGAGTCATATAGTTCGCAAGCGGAATACCTTTCGGGAAAGAGGCTTCCGCGAAAGTCTCAATATATTCTCTAGAGACCTGTTTAGGTCACCAGCCGAGTTAGCCAGAAGAGGTCTGAGGAGCTTCCCGAGAAAAAGCTCGCAGAGTTCTTAGCTGTGGTACCGGTCGCTGCAGTTAGTACACCGCATCAGCGGGCAGTCCATAAGGTGTGGAAGCTCAGCGCTCGAGAGAACCTTGCCAATCCGTCCAGAACGACGAATCTCTGCCAACTGTATAGCCCTCTCGACAAAGGTGCAGACGAGCTTGCACGGCCAGACAGCTTCAGGTCGTGGATAGCTGAGTCCTCTTTGGTCAAGGCTAAACACGAACTGATTTTCTCCGTCACGAGATTCATTTCCCTTAAGTTACAGCTTGCATTCAGGACACGTCACCTGCAAAGTTGAGCGGGTTCTACACATTAGCCTTCCTTGCTTAAATCTGTCTTGAAATTCATCGCAGGTTTGTCGCAGTTTTTTAATTCGCTCGTTCAGTCGTTTGGCTTGCATTTGAAGGCGGTGCGCGTTTTTCTTGGCATCTTCCATGAAGCCTATAGCTGTCAAATTGAATGACGTCTGACATTCTTCCACTTCAAACTCTTTTTGCAGGCAAGGTTCAATAGCCACGCACTCATCAACAGCTCGTCTTCTTTCTGCAGGGGACTGCATTTTGCGTTGTCGGCTTCTACCGCTCGCATGCGACGTGGACGCGTTAGGTGGCACACGAACAAGCGTTCTGCGTTTCTTTGAACCTGCTGGTTGCATGTACAACGAATACAATGGGAATTGAGTCGGCACCGCTGTCGGTCGCAGTACCTTCCGCTTCATCCCTACCTTGTAGTCCTCCGCCTTAAATGCCTATATGTACAACCTCGGCTTTCTGCAGGGAAGATAATCCACATAGCGCTCCCCTCTCCTAAGCTGCGAGGGGGAGCCAGGTTGGGGTAAGGGAAAATGTGAAGAGGATATAGGAAAGGAGGTGACGGGCGAAAGTGGAAAGCGCGAAGTGTACGTCGGCCTTTAAAATGAAGGGAGCGCACGACGCTCCTGGAGCTTGGTTGCCACTGGCTGCCCTTCTCGCTGCCTTCTCGCGAAATGTTCTTCAACCAGGCATCCCAAAATTTCTCTCTAGACGGAAGCTCGTGATAGCAGAGTTCCGGATCTCTCGCAGCATTTGACTTACAACGCGGCACGCAACCGTTTTTAGGCATCGCGTGCTCCGTAACCCATCTGCACACTTTAAAACTGTGCAGAGACAGACAAAAGGCGGCTGTCTACGTCTCTTCTTCCTCATCCATCAGTGGATTATCGCCATGAAACTATAGAAACGAGCAAAAAAACGATCGAAAACACAAACCACGCATGCGAGCACAGGGTAAAACTGCGATATTTTCTCCGCGCAAAGTGGTGCAAAGGTGGGGGACAAGCGATTTTTGCGGCCTTTTGCAACCGCGACAGCGCCTCGGTATCGGCGAAGCCAATGACGGGCAGATATTTTCTCTGGGTCGCGAAGCAAGAGCGCGTTGGGCGCCTTTTCTATACTCTTTTTCACCTTATGATTAGGGCTCCGTGTTTTCGGAGTTTATTTTTCGTCAAATTCGGAGGGTGTTTTTCGGAGTTTATTTTCTGCCGAAGATTCGGAGTTTATCGGAGTTTATATTTGTTTGATTCCCAATTCTCCGAAGTTCGGAGTTTAATTTCGCAGTGTTTCCTATTGCAAATAAATATGTAAATAATAAACGGATGTGAACGTATGCCAGATAAAAAATAAAACGCGCTTGTACTATTAAAATTTCTTCAGTTGAATTTGACGTTCATGCCATTGCCATTGGCAATATTAATTTGTCCCACGACAAACGTCGCACACAAGTGTTGCTTCGATAAACGTCGATACCTTAAAGTCAATAAACTCCCAGGGGCAGTCGCTACGAAGCTCGTAGTCATCCCATCCTATTCCATCAATCTAGCCCGCGGCCGCGCGAGGTGGAGTGGTTAAGGATGTGATAGAGAGTTTCAACTGTCCCTTTTTTCTATTTAATACAATCGGTTCATATCTTTCACTGCTACAAAACACACTTTCTCCTTTCTCTAAATCACAAATCGCATGGCTCAAACTGGAAACCAAAAGAGTGGCTTCTTTTGTCGTGACCCGAATGTACAATGTCCTGTTGCCTTGAATCAACCTCGACGAGACAAGCGGCAAGACCCCTTTTGACAATGGTCTGAGATTTGAAATGTAATTATGGTTCCATTTTCCCAGGACCATTGACTCCGTGCTGATCAAATTGTAAAAAAAAAAAGTATTTTACTTTTTTTTTTGTTGGGGGGGGGGGGGGGGAGGTGGCATTGGCACATAAACATTCGGAGTTTATCGGATAAATCCGAATTGACCAAAATTTTACCGGCGGGTGTTTTTCGGAGTTTTTCGGATTTATCCGAAAACACGGAGCCCTACTTATGATGTACCGCAGGAAAGGCTACAAGCGCGAGCTCCTTGCTCTATAAGGCACATCTCGGCGGCACAAGCTCTCGTGCGTTAAGAGTAGCTCCCAACGCTATGAGCTCGCGCTTCTAGCCTTGTCTGCGGTACAACATAAGGTGAAACGGAGTATAGCTTTCAGCTCACGAGACCACTCGCCGATGTGCAGCGCCTCCACGGCAGATGGGAGAAGTTCTCCTCTCACGCGCGCTCTTTTGTTTTCGGAAAAAATCGGCAGGCCGCACCAACAGGGGGGATCAAGAGGCCGTGCAAATACATTCGGACGCCGACGTAGTCACAGCCGCCCGATACTCGCTCTCCTAAGCTCGGGCTTGGGAGCGCGCGCTTCGCGCTTTTCACCAGCGCTTTTCGCCTTAGCATTCACCAGCGTTTCGTCTCCCATTAGCATGGACGAAAGTCACTGGATCACATGCACTTAAAGTCACATGCGCACTCACTGATAGTGCCTTGTGTAGGAGAATTTTTCCGCTAAGAGTGTGGATGCATCTTCCAGAGGTCGATGACAGAATCCCCTAATACACCGAACGAATGGAAGACGGAGGTGACGGTAACAATTGACAACCAGGTCCACCACTGCGGCTTGGTCAGCATTTGGAGCGGTGAGTTCCTAGAGTACGGAGATGCTGTACACTGGGCTGACGTTCTGTATATTTCTTTTCTTGCCCGTGTCTTTTCACCGGGGCGAAGTTTTATTTAGGCCAATTTAATACCGTTAGTGTCCAAACTCGCCCAACTCGCAGACACGTGCGAAACGGCTGTTGAATGGCTGTAATCGCCCGGTTCATGTCTGTATACCAAACAGTCGTAATAAACGCGTTAGCTTTATGCGTAAGACATTTGAATCGCAAAGCTGTTTTATGAGGTGATCAATTTTTTTTTCCAGTTTTATTTCATCTAGATGAGGATGAGAAAAGTCTTGACTGCTTTTTTTCTTAACAAATCAATTTAAGGTAACACGTACTATTGTTCGCCGTTATTGACAGTCTCCGTGTTGTGCAAAAAAGCGAGCTTGCCTACTTTTTGTTTAAAGTACAGTTCTTGTCGCAACACCAATCGTTTCTCTCTCTTTAAGCAACTCAGTCAATGAGAAGTCCGATGGGTATCCACTCCGACGACCATGTGGTCTTTGTAGCAAAATAGGTGTTCCACCCCTTTCCGCCACTGAGGCTGCGTCTCCCTCAAAGCAAGCGATACCAATCGGCCTTCTCATTAGATTTTTTGTGAACCGTCCCGATGCCGCCCATTACGATACTTGATAACGATGCGATGCGTGTGCCAAGGCGTCGGCAGTGTATCGGATATTGTTATCGGAGGTAGCGGAACGATCTACTAAAACTTCCTACTGGCCGAGCCAGGTAACCGAAGACGAATGGCTGGTGTTCCGACTGACGGTATGTTCCCAGCGCGACTTCTGAGAACTTAGTTGCTCTCGAACGAACGATGTGTGTGCACCGGCGTGACTCGGCGCCTGGTTCTGCGTGCATGGGGCAGAAAACGGCACCGTGACTCCACTGTGCGACCGCAAGAACGAGAACCACGGCGCCTGCCCACCGATTCCAATGGACTCAGGGATCGACTGCGAGGGCAAGCAGATCAACTACCTGTTCTCGGACTACACGGAGTACCTGGACTACAGCATTTTTGAGGCGAGTGTAAACGACAGAATTTGAAAAAAAAAAAAAAAAATTGCTAATGTTTAGCAGTGATGGCTGTTACGGGTTCTTCTTATACCTACAGCCCGTATAGACCTTTTCCGCTTACTCTCGCCCCCGACCGCCAAGTAGGCACATCCGGTATGGGCGACGAAAAAATATTAAGACGTTTCAATCTGCAACTAGTAAAAAAATAGAGGGGAGGAAAAACGTGAATCTGTGACGGCTACGTTTATGTCCTAAATGCCTTCTATTGGCGTGGCGACGGCAAAACAATGTTTTCGCCCATACTGGAAGCGACGCCAATAGACCGATGTCACCAAGCGAACTGCGCAGGCGAGCGTATTCCAGATGTGGTGCCGCCGCCATGCTACTTGTAGTCATCGCTTTCCGGCTTCCCGGCTACATAGGGCTGCGCGTACATCGTAGATTATCGTTTGGAACGCCCCGATATAAGCTTGGATTCCCCTACATGTCTGTACTTTATAAAATTGTGTTGGTTGTGATGCCTTAATTTGTCAGCAAGCGCAGAAAAGCAGTTCCAGTCGTCTTACCACTTTAGAATCGCTTTGTCGTCTGCTTCGGCGTCGTCTGCTTCTTCGTCTTCGTGAACGCGGGAGCACACTGCCGTTCACGGAGTTGTCCCACTGCGGCCGCAGGAAAAAACAAAAACGACGCCACTACTCGAACTTTCCGGCTGCTCGGATGTCTCAATTAACCAGGGAACTGAACATCTAGTTGAATGGCAAAAAGCAAGAAAATTCGAGGGACCATCGGCTTTGTGTAGCACCGTGGACCAGCGTCGAATCTGTTGGTGAAAAACTGAGCTTGGTAGTGTTCAGTCTTGTGCATAACGTTTAATCAACAATGAAGTAAGAGGAGCTAGATAGACTTTCTCGGTGAGCGACAGTTTTCTAAAAGTTGTTTAATTCTGGTTGACAGCCTGTGTGACAGGGTACAGATGAACTGCGGGGAGAAGCCTGCACACAGAGAAGAAATGATCTACAGAAATGCCATGCCTGTTGCGCCGTAACAATTGTCATCTCTCAAAAAGAAGCAACCAATGCAAGATACATGAAAACTTGGGGTGGAGATGATTTTTCGTGTACAGTTTCTATTCAGTTTCGTTTTGTTTGCGCAAGCTCCGAACGCTAAGAGCCGCCCGACGTCGGAAGATTTTTCCGGATCTGTAGCACCAGCCTAATAGACCACCACAAAATAGGTTAGGCTCGTTTGTTACATTTCTGCCGTTAAGTGTTGCACTTCTAAATTGCGTTATGTGGTGTTTTTTTTACGTTTTATATGAAAAAGGAATGAAAACCGCTTCCGAAAAAAGTTGTTTAATTTTTTTTTTGTGATCGTCCTGATCTTTTGAAGCACAGTTGTGCTTAAACCATGTCGTCACATTAACAGTTATAACCACCAAAATTCATTGAGCAAAAAAACAGCCTCACCAAACGTAGTGGAGATAGACCAACAGATAGACCGCTACGGAGCGAATGCTGAGAGATTCAAACGTACGGAACACTTCGGCACGCTGTATGTCTCGTGCCCTGTAATCTTACACTCTTTAGCTGACGTGAAATAGGTGGATATAAATTACGAAGTAAATCGCGAACCAAATGGAAAAACGCTATTTTTCCTGCCGCTCTGTCCGGCTCTGTTTACCTTTCTTTGCCGTGCTGCTTTCTTTCAGGAAGACATAATATCCGAGGCCTTTTTGCCTGGTGCTGTTATTGTAGCACCGTGGCATACAACGGGTGATGCCACCCATTGAAAACCATGAGTAAACACCCGGCTAAACGTCTCGTGCTAACCCGAAAATGTCCAAACGCCGGGCGGGCGTACAATGCGCATTGACGTGGCCGGAAAACAGGGGAGAACTACAGGTACCAGCATGCACCGCGGCAGCGGTGGCGTCGCGCAACTCCTGGTGAGATCGGTCTATTCAAAATAGCGGCGCCCCTGCGGAAAAGGTCTATACCCACTGAAAATACAGTTAGTACTCTAGGGCGTGCGTCGTCTTTATGAAAATCCCCCCAAACCTGCCGCGGTTTTTTTTAGGCTTGCACACCGGTTCCGCTGATTGTGAAACGAGTGCGCTACCGCAGAGCCGCGCCAGCTGCTTTTTTTTATTGCATGGATTAAGCAACAAGTCGAACACCAAACAATGCGTTCTCACTTCAAAAACAACAAAAACCTCAACATTTTTAGCACTTTTTAGAGTGACTTGCTTAAAATTGTCTCGTTCCTCTGAAACCACGCTAGCTGCTTCTTTCATTCTTCATTGCATGATGAGCCACGCCAGCTTCCCTAACGCAAAGTCTAATAAACCACCGTGTTGATTGTTTATTTCTGGGGTGACGGTAAACGTGGACAAAAGGAGATAAATAACATCTCCTGGTGTCCACCCTTCCCGTCACCCCAAAAGATATTATTTATCTCCTGGTGTCCACCTTTTCCGTCACCTAATAATAATAAACCGCATCTGTTCAGGACATGCCGCGCATGAGTCTCGCGCAGCGCCTACTAGATGGCAGCAGTAACGGTTACATCGCTTGAGAGCCTTAAGTAAGAGTGTGTTCAACTGTTCACCCGGGGTTACCTGTTTATGGGCGCCATTAAACTGAAAATTTTACAGCGGAGCTGTTAACGGCTAGTTTCCCCAGGATCATGTCCCCCGAAGAGAAATGTCGACACAAAACTCTGGTTGCCGCCGTCGCTCATAGATGGCGGTAGCAATTCAGACTGTTGTGTTTGCCGAGGGACGCCTTTTTCGGAGGTTGATACGGGGCAGAGCGAAGTAGCAGTGGTAGTTTGACGTCCGTGACGTCATGTCTATTTACAGATATTTTGTTACTTTGACATCTTCACCTCTTCACTTCGCGTACTCCTCCAGAATATGCTTCCAGCTCATTCCTCCGAAGTCAACACAACACACAACTGTTGTAGTTGGTGAAAAACGGCCCGTGCCAGTCGTTCTCAAAGCGACGTAGATGGAAACAACTCGCCGCGGCGTTTTTCGCGGCCTCGGAGATGCAGGAGCTTGCCGACGTTAAAAAAGACACGGAGTGTCAGCAAGAGCCACGTTAATACCTGTGCACACTCGGAGCGGACGCGCACGTCTGATCGAAGTGCTTCGGGACCGATCTTTTACGTGACACCGGCAAAGAAAGGTGGGACCGGCTCGGCAGTGTACTATCGGAAACAAGTGAGCGTGAACGCGCCTCCGCGGCGACAAGCCCGTCAGAATAAAAATGGTCCACTCATAACAAAGTGTATACATACCGTGTTGCGAAAGTAATCCATACGGCGTTTATTTGAGCTCCATACCACACAAAACAAGGAGATAGAATCGACGACAGCGTTCGTGTTCGTCACCGCTGCCTCGAAAAAGGAGATGACAAGGGGAAGAGAATGACCCCTTAATCTAAAATTGAGGTCAGCGATCAAACTATAATACAGAAAGGGCCCACAAGGGTCGCGCGAACGCGTATTCCATTCAGAAAACCAGCCGGTCGGTCGTGGGCAGACGGTCTTGGCCAAGGACCGTCGGAGCAACGCCGGGACGAGTCGGAGTGCCTGTTGCTAGGCCTCGAGCTCGTTCGATCGGTGGCATCGTTGCCGTAGTACCTTTTCCTGGGTGCTTGTGGATCCAGCGTTCATGTTCGTCGTGGCCGGTTTCGAGTACTTCCTTCTTTCTTCTTGCTAGTTGAAATCGGGATCCGCGAGAAGAGCACGTAGAAAAATTAATGTCCGTTGTTCTGTGAGCGACGTTGCCGGTCATGTTGATTTGATCGTGGAAGGACCGCTCCGGAGCTGTCGTCGTACGTACATTCTTGGCGTAAGATCGTTTCGTGTATCTGGCCTCTCTTCTTTAGCGTATGGCACTGCAATAACACGCCGCGACCGCCGCCTCTCTCCGCCCCACGGTGTAGGACACTATACACAACAACAAGCTCTCCGCAAAACGTAAAAAAAAAAAAAATTGCTTGTTTCTACGTTTCCGGCAGTGACGTCACGGACGTCACTGCCCCGTATCGACCTCCAAAAAAGGCGTCCCGTTTGCCGATTGTCCGCTAGCCGCCGTCGCTCACAGAGAGCGGCATTTCTTCGGAGGGAGAAGAGCGGGAACGGAAGGAGCGGCGATGTGCGCAGTAGCGCGAATGGTTTCGCAACCGTTGCGAGACCGCTATCGTCTAAAGTTCGACCAGTGCGACTGCGTCGGGCGCTTCAGATTCCCTCGCGAAAGAAGAGCAGATCGCTCGCCTGGAAAGCCACCGCCGAGAACAGAAGCTACAGCTCCGCTGCTCTTCCTTCTTCACCAGAGTGGAAAAGCTGAAAGTTTTTTTTGTTGTGGGTCTATGGGGCTACGGGTGACTTTTAATGCGAAAGCATTAACTGTCTCATGGAGCGAGCTGACGTCATCAGTTGGAAGCGCGAAAACGGCAGATAGTTGCCGGCGCCTTCGATTCCATTGGCTCGCGCGCGTTGACTCCGAAGCGCGCGCGCGCTAGTACGCAGCAGACGACAAAGGGAGCGGACGAGGGGCTTGCATGCTTTCGCATTCACAACTCATAAGATATGCTTAGGTGTACCTCGAGCTTTTCAACATAACTCCGGTTATAAACAGCGCTGGAGTTGCTTGAATATCTTATGCAAAGAATAATAGAACACTTTTGTTTAGACACCTTTACGTTAGGATAAGTATTTTTGAAACGCGAAAAAGGGTATAATCCGCCATCTCTAACGCCGCCAATACATTGCAGGTGCTCTCCATGGTTTGAGTTGAACACACTCTTACCTGAGGCTGTCTAACATCGCATCACGCCCCCCCCCCCCCTGCCCCCCTTTCTTCTTGCGTCTCACTCTGCGTTCGTTAGAGGCTTCTGCGCGAACAAAACACACGAGCGCGTGTCACTCTCCGATAAGTCATTTTTGACGGTTCCTCCACGTAAGGTGCAAGATACGCAAGTGCGAGACGCACAAGGAGATACATTAGGGCCCCAAAAGGTGTCGCAGCTGTCGCTGTGACTGTCTTTGTCTACTGCTCAATCATGGTATCGAATTTCGTAAATTCCCAGTAAGTTGATTTTCGTATACTCTAAGATTTATCGAGTCGTCTGTTTTGATGCAACAGGAACCCGTAGGCTTCTTCTGCGAAGGGGTAAGCCGGACTCCGCTACCCAAGTTGCCAGCCTTGTTCAGTTTCTCCGCCGAAACCTGGACTGACGGCTACCAAGACGTCGAAAGGACACGGGTGAGTTGGTCCTATAGAATCGTGCATCTTCAATCCAGCTTATATCGCTAAGTCGATCGCTATATATTTTTTTCAGTCGCGCTGGCGACTACGAAGCAACCTGTTGGCGTAT
This sequence comes from Ixodes persulcatus, assembly GCA_013358835.2. NCBI lineage: Eukaryota > Metazoa > Arthropoda > Arachnida > Ixodida > Ixodidae > Ixodes > Ixodes persulcatus. Next base: position 330,948 of record JABSTQ010011552.1, read on the forward strand.
AGACTAAAATCCTTCGAAGGGAAGAGCTTCCCCTATAGTAGAGCCAACGGTCGAAGTCCGCCATTGCTTGGTCACGTGCTCCGATTCGGTATCAGACACAAGGGTTGCGTTAGCGTTAGGGGGGGGGTTCGAACCCAGGATCCCGCAGGGTTCTGGAGCGCGAGTTTTCGCTGCACGCGCACCGGGCTGCGTTGCGGTAAAGCACTCGGTCACGGATCTCGCATATTCGGTTGTTTAAACATGCATGCAGCACAGTTACTTGATGAGGTTTTGAAGAAAAAAGGTCAATTAAATGCTGCATAAATATACTTCTTTCTTTTCTTTTGAATAGACCGATACCGGCCTATATCCTCAGTTTTCTGCAAAGAAAGGCTTGTATTCTCGGCGTTTTCCTTTCCCAGGTATACGGAGCGCAAGTTCGTCTGCTTATTTTGCAGGTGGTTGTGGTGGCGTCAGAACGCCGAGCTCTGATTGGCTCTGATTGGAAGGATAGTGGGTAGACCACAAAGCAAGCTGCCTTGAGCTCTACCCACTATCCGTCCAGCAGAGCCAATCAGAGCTCGGCGTTCTGACGTCACCACAACCACCTGCAAAAGAAGCAGACGAACTTGCACTCCGCATAGTGCAATGGTAAAAAAACAAAAAGAAGGCCGAGGAAGAAGGAGAGGGCTTCGCATTGGCTCAAGGGCTCCTATATAACGAGGCTGGTGTGCTGAAATGTTTACGTCACCAACAGAAGGCCAGCGCGGGGTACAAATTGAAGACGGGTGCCGCGTCACCGTACGGCTGTGGCTCTTGTTCAATCAGTGAGAACACGAGCCGGCCTTCTGTTGGGGACGTATAAACGCCTCAGCACACCGGCCTTGCTATATAGGAACTGTTGATCGGCTCCCTATAAGTCTTCGTGATTAAGACCCCCTATTTAGCACAAAATACTCAAATTAGCGAAAATTAAAGAGAAAAGACATTTATCCTAACTTTGCCTCCAGATTCTGCATTAAAAAAAAAAATAATACAATTTATAGGGTGTTAAAAAATAATTTACACTATACCAAAGAACAAACCCCCGAGATAAACTACGCGTCGCGCTCATTCTCCGCCAAAAATGTAGCGCTAGCGGTCCGAATCAGATGCCAAAGTTCCAAAACTAACCGTTACCTCTTTCGAACGTCATAAGTGATTTTCTGAAAATTTCAAGGAAGGCATGGGGAGGCCCGTTTTCGCCCGTTTTTTGGTAACTGGCGACATTCAGCTGCACGTATTTAAGAGCTCCGTAGGCGGCCATTTTCCCATTAGAAAAAACAAAAACAAGCAACATCTAGAACATTTGACGGAGGACAACGGTTAGTTGTGAAACTTTGGCACCTTGTCCGGATCGCTAGCGGTATACATTCGGACTGAGGCTGAGCGCTCGGCGGCACGTGGTTTATTTTTGCGGTAAAAGGAAACCCCGGTACATTTTTTTTTTGGGGGGGGGGACATCCTGTACAGTCCGTCCGCCCTTTTGTAGCGTATTACAATGACGTGCCTCGCGAAAGCGAGTTCTGAGATTCCTGAATGGCTGGGTAAATTATTTAAATCAACGCGGTTCAAATGTGTTGCGTCTTCAGTTCGTTTAAATATCTCAGTCTTTAAATGTTGCGTCGCTTTGATCACGACCCTGTCTAGTTTATTGCACGTAAGATGTCTACGCAATCTTTTTAAATAATAAAAAAAAAGAACAATAAAATACGTGCAGGTTATGTTGCGTCTTTAACGGACAACACCATGGAAGGAATTGCTAAGAAAACTAGAGTCGGTCCCAGCGCTAAAAACGTAGTGGAGGCTCCACATCCAGCGCGAACTTTCTGTCTTTGGTAACACATTGTCGCACGCGTAGCAACAGCCCGACGGAAAGAAACGAGCGCGTTCTGGAGGTGGAGCTTGTGCGGAATTCTCAGCCCGTCACCGTCTGTAGAATATTTGGAGGAAGTCTGACCAACTGCTCGGTTCTCGGTCCCAGGTCTGGTACGACTACAACAGCCTTCTCGTGGCTCGCGAGAAATACTCCCTGAGTCCCGACGAGCTGCGACAGCGGACGGTCTACGACTACACGACTGGTAAGGCTACACAAATTACACAAATTGAGAACTACTAAAAACAAAAAAAAAAACAAAAATGTCGCTACAGATGGGGTACTAGGACGGCAAACTATGTGGTGCTCTTCGGGAGCTTGACGAGTTTTTTCCAACCGATTTGAGAAATGCGATCGCTCTGTTTCTTAACAGCGTATAATTTACGAAGCGTTCAATGATTCTAAATTGTTTCAGGCAACAAGTACGTTGTCTTTCCCGACACCTACACCTGTTCCCGTACTGTTATGGCCAAAGAGGAACTCACCTTCCCCTCGGCCCAGTACGTGTTGTGGGGAGCGGACAAGGCAAGCGTCTTCCAGAAGACCGGCATGGTACGTCTTCCCAAAACGAGCAGGAATCTGTTGCGCGTAGTTGTGCCAAAACCACATAGAAGACAAGTCCTACGCATGACGTCGTCGTTAGTGGTCACGAACCTGCCGAGGTTCGAGAGACGACGAAATCGAACGACGCGCGGAAACCGCGCGCACCGCGGTTAAACTGAACATGATCATGATTTCTGACGGGACCATGATCATGATCCCGTCAGAAATATGGTAGGTGGGATCATGATCATGATCATGATCTTACCTACCACATTGTACGACGGGTTAGTCGGTTTTGTCAAGCATCTGTTTCAATCATATTTTGACCAAGTTTGTCGGACAGTTTTCGGATTGCCGTGATATTAGCGAAAGGTATGAGGAGCGCCAGTTCGTCTGCTTCTTGCACAGGGGTGTTGATGATGTCGGAACGCCAAGCTCTTATTCGCTTGACCACAAGACCACAAGGCACCTAGCATTGTGGTCTCTACCCACTATCCTTCCGATCAATGCCAATCAGAACTCGGCGTCGTTTTGACGTCACCGCAACCCTTGCGCAAGAAGCAGACGACTTGCTCCTCGCATTATTCCCGATGTTGCAGTACCACCCAAGTCACTTTCTTTTAATTTATTTTGGTTGGGGTAACATTTTTTTATATACAAGGGTTTATGCGGAAGTAACCGGAACCATTTTATGGAGGGCGAGCTCCTTGTACTGCAAGATTTCCCTGCTAGGTGCGTTTCAGGGGGGGGGGGGGGGGGGGGGGGCACGCTGCATCAGTGTAGCAGTCAGCGTTCACTTAAGAAGCTGTGTTCGGCTTTAGTGGATTGTTTTGAAAACTCTTTCAATGCGTTCGCTTATTTTGTGATGGTTGATTTATAGGAAAACCTTGCGGCAGTGAAATTTTGTTCATTGATAAAGAAAAAGGTGGCGGAAACGTTTGTTATGCTACAGACGGCGTACAATTGAAGCTGCTCTGAGTACAACACAAGTTTACGAAATTTTTTTTCCCGTTTTAAACGAGGCAAAATATCGAATGAGAATCAACCTCGTTCCGGGCGCCCTTCGACCAGCCGAATTGAAGAGCCTGTGTTGTCTGTTTGTCTTTACTGTCCCTCTCTCGTTATCGCAAGTTAGAATCCGACACGCTCAACCATCTCCATTATACTCCGGCAAGAATTCGTCAAGCCATCTTCAATAACCGCCATCGGACCATCGATGGCCTTCTGGAGTTGACTGTTCGTGCCTCGCTTGCTTACACACGAGCAAAAAGGCAATCGCTTGGCTGCGTGCCGTGCATTGAAGGTTTTTCTCCGATGTTATAACCAGAGATGAGTCTTAGTGTTACGGCTACGACACCGAAACAAAACAACAATCCAGTCGATAAAAACTGTAAGTCTCCAACCACCCAAGAAAGCACAGCGAGTGAAGTCCGACATGGAAACGATGAGCGTCTGTTTCTTTGACGTGAAAAATTGTACACTCTAGCTGAATGCGTTCCTCCGGGTCAAACGGTTAACCTTGGCGTTTTACCTAGAATTTCGATAAGGTAGTGTTATGATTTGTGGAAGAAACGTCCGGAGTTGTTGCAAACAGAAGGCTGCATGGTTCGTCCACCATGACAACGCGCCTGCCCACATCGCGCTCAGTGATCAGCAGTTTTTGACCAAAAACGGCACATTCACCCTATCTCGCCTTGTGTGACTTTTTTTTTTTTCGTTTTCCCGGATTGAAAAAAAAAAAAAGTTTAAGAAAAAACGGTTTGCCGCTGTGGAAGAGTTGAGGCAAAAAACGTCAGAAGCACTAGGGGACGTCAAAATCGTCGAGTTTGAAGACTGTTTTGAGCATAGAAGAAAGGTAAGCCGACAAGTGTTCTATACATCAGACGGAGAGTACATTCAAGGTTACTCAAATTTGAACAAGCAAAAATAATCACACAATGCTGCACAAAAAAAAAAAAAAGAATCCGGTGTTTTTTGGATTACGCTTTTTGTTTCCTGTCGTTCTCATGAAGTCACGTGGGCTACGTATCTGGAGTGCGGGACGAAAACATAATAAAACATTTTAACCTGGAATATGCGAGAAACTATAGATGAGGCAAAACAAGAATGTGTGACAATCACGCACTGTTTCGCAAACACCTTCCAGGGGCGTGGAGAGATCAAAACGATATTTTACCGCATACCGGAAGTGACAACATTCAAGGTGGCTGCGCCCTTGTGGAAAAGGTGTGCGGACGCCGCGAGGCAGTCCAGCAACGTACACAACCTGTCACGTTACCCCGCGCCTCGCGCATCGCTGCACACCAACCGAAGGTCATGCAGCACTCACACGGCACTAGACTGACTCAGTTTTCTGACGTCACGTTGCTGCGGTGGCGCTCCTGTGGGCAGTGCGTTGGCGTATAGCATCTCGGCCATACAGGTCTCGCTTATCACGCACATTTCAAACGCATCGCAGAGGCCCTGCCGTTCTTGGGACTGCACTGTCTTCGCTGGAACGCATCCCGTCGACGGCCAGCCCGACAAGTCGCAAGTGACAAATCTGTACTACGCCTACGTAAGCACTTTTCCCTTCCTATCCCCCTTAAAGGTTGGTTCTTATGCTTGCGACCGAGTACGACGCACTCCGACACAATTAAGCCGCAAGTGACTGTTTACAACGGGTCGTATACCGCAGGGATGCCGTGCCGCAGTCGGTCGTAGTCTGTCGCCGGTGCTTTTGCGTACGACCGAGTTCTTGTGACCTTTTACGACGAGCCAATACACTGGCAGGCTAGCGCCATCTGAGACGGGGGCCCCGGAACTGCATTTCGCTAGAGCGGTTTTGCAGTCTTTGCGAGATCAAATGTTAGTACATTATCTAATGAAAAATGGTCGTTTTTTAACATTGTAAAACGATTTTCGAGCGAATACTAAGAAAATGGTGCACAAAAGAAGAAAAATAGGGAAATATACGGAATGCGAGTGTTCCACGGCTACTCTATAGATGGCGCCTTCTGTTCCCTTGTCGTAATAGATCACAAGAGGTTTAGCTGGCGGGCGCCCGTCTCCTTCGGGTCAGTTCTTACTGAAGATGTCGCCTGCATAGGTGGCGAAACGTCTATTTTTTGTTTATGTCTTTGTTATGTCAAAGGCCGACGTACAAAATCATTTTCCCTAAGGTAGAAAAAATCCTTCTCGCCAACTTTATCATTTCTCCCTCTCCCACTGCTATCTTGACCCTTGGGGGGGACCCCTTTGTTGCTGTATCATGGGGCCGGATTTGCCGGGAGCTTATCCCGGTTTATCCAGCCCCAAGATGCGTCAACAAAAGGAGTCCCCCCGCCATCAAGAGAGCAGATGGAGCCGGGAAAATGGGAAGTGTGGCGAAAAGGATTTTCCTACCTCTCGGAAAAACTTTCTGTAGGTCGGGCTTTAAGTAGGAGTAATCGTTTTTAACCACTAGCCTTTACCTTGGAGTCGTACACGTTGCCAAAAATAAAACTAATTAACTAATTGGTGATGGTTTCAATTACTTTCCACCATAAAAATATTTTATTAGATAGCTCGATTATTGGGATAACAAAAACAAAACACTGAATGTCGCTTATTTAATTACAATTGCGATTGCTTAACAAATACATTCAATAACTAAAAGCACGAAGAGGCATTGGACCCTATGTTACACTGGCGCTTTTAACTGTCATTAAGCTAACGATCGTTGGCACCTCCCAACTGTCATTGAGCTCAATTGAGTTGTCTGGTCTTACACGGTACATAGGCCTAATAAACAGAGTCGAAATGCGTGTCAAGGGACGCAGTTGAAACCGAAACAAAGCCAAAACTGATGTCACATTACCTTTTTTTTAAAAGCGTTGCAAATGAAATATATGCACACTTTTTCATTTATTAGAAACGTTTAAAACAAAATAAAACGAACTTATTATTTTGTTTTAACTGCGCATCGCTGCAAGCATAGTAATCATCAAGCCGAAATTTGAGATTCTGGGAGCATGCTACAATTATTCCAGGGAGAAAAAAAAAAATACTCATAAGCAGACTCGGGGAGCAATCCGTTACATATAACGAATTACTTGTAATCCGTTACTTTTTAAAGTAATTTTGTAATTGCCAAGTTACTTTTTTTTGTGGCAGTAATTTGTATAATGTCATTTGTTACAAGATATTGGTAAAGGATTACTATAATTACTGGTTATTTTTTTAAAACATAATATTAATATAATAGTACCTTTATTTTTTCCAACAAAAACAATGTTGAAAAGGTGACAAGGGGAAAACAAAAGTTGTGCAAAACAGCTTCACGAGCCCCGAGCCATTTAAACCAGCAGTCGCGATGCAGGCTCAAAAAGAAAAAAGAAAAAAAAAAGAAATAGAACATGACTTGTGCACTACGTGTATGAAAAACAAATTACAAAATCGAACTAATGCTATATAAGTTAAGTAGCATATTGATACAATTTACACAATAGTGAAAACATACACAGAAACCTTATAATATGAACATAATAAAGAAACTGGAGCAATGTGACCAGGCAATTCAGAAGCATAGAGATAGCAAGTTCAACATATTTAAATAGAAGCCATCGTAAAAAGAAGAATGACCGAGAAAAAAAAAAGATTTTTCGTTTGACCGGTTATTAGAACCACTAGAAAGACGCAAAAATACTATGTGAAAAACAAAGACCAAGAAGACAATCCCGAGTAGACTTTGCTTCTTTCCATCGCCTTCCGTCGCATTTTTCTTCTGAGAAACGTCTTCGTGTTTAATTGTTTTTCACTTTTACACCCCTTGAAAAGCCCGTTTCCAATGGGAGCTTTCGTAGATCGGTTCCTTACCTCCGCATCTCCTAGCGGAGCCTAGATGCGCACCGCTAGCTTTGTCTGCACAATTCCAGGGATCATTTCCGGTCGCTGTAAGCTAGCGGGATGGCGACTGTGGTTGCAGCTTTCCCTGTCTTGTCAGTTTACAGGTGAACGGAGTGCACTTACATTATTTCCCTCAAGTATGATATTTTATTTTTATAAGGACTACCATAATGCGGGTGTATGAGAAATGGAAAGTAGTGTTGCAGAACATTTTTGAAAACATCAAAATCTTTTCTTTCTTTCTTTTTTTTTTGATAAGCGTACTGGAAAAATAACGTGAAAGTAATTTGTAACGTAACGAGTCAAGTAATCCGTTACTTCTCAGCGAAAGTAATTTGTTACGGTAATTCATTACATTTGGGGCTCGGTAATTTGTAATTGCGATCCATTACATTTTTCAAGTAACGGACACAAAGTCTGCTCGTAGACAAGAAAGAAACGATATCGTCTTTCTTACTGATACGCGTTTTTTTTTTATTGAAATAAATGCTACAGATGCCCGCAGTCTCACATTTGGATTTGATGAATATACCGGGCTTTATTTTCTCGCTCCAACCAGGTTGATCTGTTTTGTGTTTGCAGCCACCTGGGAAGATATTATTTATTGAAGAATTGCCGATTGAATTCCTGTTCTCGTTTCCGCGCCCAGGGTCCAGACGACACGGAGGCGGCTTCGTTGCCCGTCTACATGGAGCTCTTCGACGAAACCCAGGTAAGTCGACGAGATATCCGTTTCCAAGGGTACACCCTCGGTAAGAAGTAATGCACTGAAAATACACCGATTTCGAACTTTTATCAAACCCTCACAAAATATGCTTAAAGTATTTTTTTTTGTTTTTTTAGTTTTCTAAAAGTATGAGACACACAAGTTCAAGCCGCGGGTCACACGACTAATATATCGTGCAAAAAAAGTATGCCGGCCCTGTCCGAGACTTGTTTCTTTCTTGTTCGGTCACACAAAAAAACTGTCGCCAGAGTTGTTTGTAACATGTGAAGCAAACACGGTTCCAACATGCTCGAGGCTGCTCATTCTTGCATGTTTTCAGCGAACAATATATGTGCCTTTTGTATGATGTGACTCCGCGGCATAATTATGCACGCGCTGATTACCAGACTGGGTCAACACGCGTGCAGACCGCGCCGCTAAAATACGAAAACCTACCAAAGGTACTTTGAAAAGAGACTTCAGATATTGAAAGTATAGTCAAAACATACCTTAATTGTACTGTTTGTTTCGTCAAAGTACGAAATGAGCACGCTGAATTTATATTGTTTTTTTTTAAAATTTTTACTAAGGGTATAGAGTGACGAGGTTACGTCTGAAAGAGGCGATGGGCGTTTTTGAGTGGTGCCACACTGTATCTTGAAAACTACACTAATGTTTAAATAGGAATTTAACTGAAATAAAAACATCGAGGAAAGGGGAAATAACGTTTTTATGCCTCATTCGGATTTGGTATTCTTCATACTAAATACTGCGAGAGTGTGCCTGAACAATGTTCGCATTGTACGAGAACTCTCGTGAACGACTGAGTTGCATTTCGTTCTGGACAAAGCAAAAGATTTTGTTTTCCGGATGAATGAACTTCGTAGAAGCAGCTATGAAGCCAAATCTACTTTTGACTTCAGTCAGAAGTAAGATATGGTACCCCTCAATAGCGTACTTTTTTCTTTGTTCACGCATTGTAACTTGGACCGGAACAGCTGGTGTTTCAACGAATTTTGCTACTCTATAAAACTTAAAGGAAATATTATGGACCTTTAGCACCTTTAAGCGCGCGCCCGGGTGATACCGTGACCGCGAGGCGCGCGCTAAAAAGCATATACTTTAAGGGCTACGGTAGTGCGTTACGCGGGAAGCGGTAACGGTTTGCTAAAAGTTCCTAATATTAAATTACCGGAAACCTTCATCCCCAAAGCCTCATAATGCAGGGAATGCAGTATTAAAGGAGAAATCGTACAGATTTCTTTAGAAGACATTTCACAGTTGCCTGTCGGGAGTGACGAATACTGTTTACTAATTCCCCGCTAAATTTAACGGGGAAATTGACAGCACAAGCCCAGACGTCGCGCGACGAGATAACGTGCTGTGACGTCATGGGGTCAAGTCGTCGCGTGACTAGAGGTCAAATGACCTCAGTTTTCTTGCTCATTTCAGCGGAGGAAGTTTTGTGTGACCCGAGGTCACGTGGTGTAAGATGAAGTGATGTCAATCTTCGCAATAAATTTAGCGCCAAACTTCTGAGTGACGTCAAGTCGCGTGACATCAATCACGTGATGTCAATTTCCCCGTTCTAATTCAGCGGAGGACTTGACGTCGCGAGTTCTGATGTCACGCGACGTGGTCATGTGATACCGCGACATCAGGTGACGTAAGGTCATGTTACATTCTTTTATTTTTCAGCACATTTTAGCGGAGAAATTTTGTGTGACGTCAAGTCAGCTGGCATCACGTGATGTCAAGTTCCCCCTGAAATTCAATGGTGAAATTTATGTCTCGCGGCGCGGTCACGTGGTGGTCTCACGTGATACGGTTTCCCGCTATATTGGGCGGGAAAATGCAGAGAGAGGAGCAACAAAATGGAGCACACTGTTGACTCACATTCATTCGCCTATCTTTTTTTTTATTCAATCATATTCGAATTCGTTGCAGTCTGGAAGGCGGGTGCAGGCACGCCAGATCTTCGATTTCCGACAAAACGAATCCTTCCTCCCCGCCTTCGACATCTCGGCGTGCTACAAGCCCTTCGAAACGAAACTACTCGCACTGCAGATTGAAGGTGAGCGCTCCTTTGCAACTCCAGAAGGTAGGGCGAGGGAAAGGAAAGGCCGGGGAGGGGGAAGCGGACGGAACGCTGGAAACAGGAGGAGGTTTTCCGCTCTCCTCTCCAGCGTTCCGTCTGCTTCTCTCTCTCCAGCCTTCCTTTCCCTCGCCCTACCTTCTTGAGCTGTAACTTACTATACACTCCGTGCGACGCGACCGGCGCGCCGCCGCGCGGCCGTTACCGAAGGTAGGCAGTGACATGACCCCAGCTAAACGAAACCGCTCCGCGTACATTGGTATGCCTTAAAGTCGAAGCGATGAATCAGGGCTTAAAGTCTGGGGGGTCTCAGGGGGTCTCGGACCCCCCACTGATTTTAAAGCATGGTCCGAGACCCTCCTTCAGAGCCCCAGCATTAGTGAAAGCAAAATCATATCTTGCAATAAAATAGATTGTTTTAAGGGATCTGACATTTGGGGATTAGCAATTTGAGGGTTGCAGGTACAGCGTGGGTAGAGTCAGCAGGGGGGTTTATTTTATGTGCATCTATAGTACAATCCCGTCAGAACCCCTCCCCCCCCCCCTCTCCCCTACCTTCTTGTAGGGACCCCCTCAACTTACGTGAGACTTTAAGCACTGGATGAGGTTGCGCTGGGTTGACAGCATAAGCCGCTGCGTCGTTAAGTGCTCCAGCAGTTATGCGTCGTGTCTCGCGGGTACAATGTTTCGTAGTTTTCTTTTTTTTTTTTTTTAAACTCACCGTTGTTTTTTGAGGGCAGCGGCAACGATGGATCCGTGCCGTATACGATGCAACAAATTTGTCATGTCTGCCCGATCATGTCTGCCACGTATCGGCACGACTGACGTACACTGCCGCTTTGCGCGCTGTGTTTGTTTTTGTGCCAGGAACGCCTGCCAATGTTAGCACCAATGGGACGAACTGAAGAACCATCCCACACTCACGGGTATGCAGTACCCATTTCGTTGAAGGGATGCCCTCCAAGGACGTTACGTCCCCATCGTACGTGTCGATGATCTTTCCAGACCAGTGTAGCTGCCAGGCACGTAGCCAGGAGGGGAGGGGGGAAGGCATGGGGCCCGGGACCCCCCGAAATCTTCCATTTTGCTGGGACCTCCTCTCCCTCTCCCCCTCATACAGCATTTGGTCATGGGCGCCCCCCCCCCCCCCCCACACACACACACACAAAAAAAAAATCCTGGCTACGTGCCTGGTGGCTGCAGTCTGTACTTCATGAAGAATGATTCGAACGGTACAAAAAGTGACAAATGTGAATCTAAAGAAAACTAGAATGAAACTTGGAATCATGCACTGGACAATCGACGTTTAAGTATCGCAGTTTATGTGGTGGGCTTCTTTTCTTGATCAGCCTCATTTCGGACGGGGAAATCGCCCTTCTTCACACATGGGGTTGCCGGTAGTCAGTAGGTGATTGCAGAACAAAACGCCGGAATAGTTTTTGATCAAATAGATTGGCGGAGCTAATACTTCTTTGATCGCGTGCCACGCTGGGAACGGCGAAACGGCTGCTTTGTCGTTGCTGCTGTAACTTGTACCGGAACAGCTGGTATCTGAACGAATTTTGCTACTTTATAAAGTTATAAGGAAATATTATTATAAAAAATGAAGCCGTTTACAACTCCCTGTAACGCCGAATTAGAGCGCAGCTCTTGAGGAGGAAGAGAGGGAAGGTACGGAGATGAGGCTATGCCCCTCCTCCTCTCCTGGTCGCCTCCCATTTGGGGGAAAAATTTCCGCTAAACTTAGCGGAGAAATTTTTCCGCTAAATTTAGCGGGGAAAGTTTTCCGCTTAATCTAGCGGGAAAAATTTTTCCGCTAGTGGGGAAATTTTTTCGCTAGATTTAGCGGGGAAATTTTTCCACTAGATTTAGCGGGGAAATTTTTCCGCTAGATTTAGCGGGGAAATTTTCCCGCTAGATTTAGTGGGAAAATTTTTCCGCTAGATTTTGCGGGGAAATTTTTTCGTTAAACTTAGCGGGGAAATTTACCCATAATGCACCGCGCGGTTACGCCGACGGCGACGCCGACGGTGACGCCGCTCAAGCCGGAAACGGGCGCCTATGAGCTGCGCTCTAAAATACCGTAAACCTTCATCCCCAAAGTCCCACAATGCATGGAATGTGGTATTTTAAGAGCAATCGTTCAAATTTGTTTTAGACGATATTTAAGAGTTGTCTCTTGGGGAGGGAAGAGCGCTGTTTAATAATTCCCCCTCTAAATTATAGCTTCCTTTGTCCACAGAATTAATTCCCCCTAATCTGAAAAAATAGCCATATTCCCGCTCTCTTTTTTTTTTTTTTGCAAAACCTTAATATTTTTTTGTGCGCGACCGTTTACTGATGAGAAATCCTAATACTATATTACGAAAGTGATTTTTTACTTGAGTGGCAGTTACCAAGAAAAAAAGAAGTATTTAAAGTAAACTACAAACTACCAGAATGAAAATGTAATTTAAAGTTACTACATTACTTTAAAAAGTAGTTAGACTACAGTAGCTTGAGTAGAGTAGTCGAATTACGTACAAGTCTGGCTCGATCTCACTTGGATGACGTCGAAATGCTAGCGCACGGCGGGCTTTGAATGTTCTATGTGTTGTTTATACAGCCCAGTTCTCGGGGAGAATCTATACTTTGTACACCCTTACGGTGATACTACGCTGGGAGCTGCGTGCCCACCGGGCCAATCAGCCGCCTCCCTCATATCACCTGACCCGGCTCTCCGCGCGTGGGTATGGCTGGTATGGCCGGGAGCGTGATGATGTGGCGAAAGAAAGGCGTATGACCAGGCCAACGAGGACGTAGCTTCCACTGCAGTCTCAGATCAGAGGGTGAACGGAGTATAGAATGATGTCAACTATACCCGTTTTCACCTCAAGAAAAAAGCAAGTTTTGCGCATTGTTCATACGCGGCGCGAAGTAGTTCTTACGAGATTTGGTTGTCGGAGGAAAAAGCAATGCTTTTGGCGTTTGGAACGTGTGCGTCTTGATAAGATAACATATATGTAATCTAAAATTCACCTTCATATGTCTTAATTATCCACATGAAGTGGGAAATTAGTAATGCTCCGCGAGGAGCCGGACTTTTTTTACTTCGGTTCTTGAGGTAAAAACAGGTATAGTTCTCGGTATTTGACGTCACTCACCTTACTTTATTGGTGCCGTCACCATGGGCTTACAAGGACGAGGAGCAAGCAGGCAGGTCTCCAGAAATTCCTTTATGGCTTTTCTTAAGGGATAAGATACTGTCAAACCAGTTTCTCGGTTAATGTTGTCGTCTACGCAGTGGGGGCAAAATCTCAGAATCACAAATACATTATTAATAAGCGGAATGAGAAGATATTGAAAAAAAAAAATATATGTATTGTTTGCCTCGCTATGATAAGTTTTACTTTGGGCGCATAGTTTTGCGGATAGTCGCTTGGTGGCGCTTAATTCATTCGAAGTTCAAATCGCTTGAGGACGACGTTGCCGGATCGCTCCGAAACTTGAGTGCACCACGCTTTTTTTCTAATTCAAAATTGCATTATTACTGAAGCTAACTCTAATTTAGCCTTTAAAGAAGTGACTGAAGCGTACCCGGCTACAGAACACGCGTGCAGGCCGCACAAAGAAAAAACTGCGACAACAAACGCAAAGCAATAAAGAAGAAAAGAGAAGAAGCAAGAAAAAGGACTCCGAGTCGCTTCAAGACGACTTCGCCGGCTGCAAAAAGACTTAAAAAATAGCACCGAGACAGAAGAAAAAGAACGGTACAGAAGGAGGACATGTCGATGCTGACATGGTATCGCGTTCTTGGAAGGCCGCGTTCCTCTTAAAAACGAATTTCTGCACACGACAATTTAAAGTTCAAAATATAAAACTGAAATCTTTTTTTTTGTGTATGATTTGTTTATTACTATTTCGTTTCAGGGCCTGACCTGGTGCATCCTGGCAAGGAAACCTTGCACAAGTTCGCGGGAGTGTTAAAGAACAGGCTTCTCGAAGTGATGTCCATCTCCCAGCCGCTGCGTATTACCCGCGTGGCCGTGAGTGCTCTTCCCATCCCTCTAACCTGGCATTGAGGTCTACCCATACTACCCCTCCAATCGAAGCCAATCAGAGCTCGACGTCGTTCTGACGTCATCGTAACTCCTGCGATAGAAGCAGACGAACTTGCGCTCCGTATAGCGTCGCGCTCGGTGTGAGACGCTACAAAATTCGCTGGCGGCGACAGTGACGTAAGCCAGGCGACGCTCCGAGAATCCACCAGTGATGACTTTTGGGAGAAACAAACGCGGGACTTGTCTTCTAGGTACATATTGCATCTATCCGCGGAAGCGGAAGTTCGAAATTCCGAAAGTGCAGGCATAGGTTTACCCCGTTTACCGAGACCACGGTGAAAGGAGAAAGAGGTGTCCGAACAAGTGCAGTCAAGGCTGCAATAAGTGTGCTCGGGCTTCGCGCATCTTCCGCCAGGGCGGCACTGTCGGTTTAGGGGCCATGGCTCTCTCTTTTTCCACCGTGGCCAGTGCTTAAAATAGGCAGGTAAAGAAACAAGAGCCGAGTGGGCGACCTGATTGTGTCCTCGCTTGGAGAAACGAAAAGAATATATCTTCATTTAGTTAGCAGGCAACGTGACCCACTGGCAATTTATTTCATGCACTGTGCTTGAACGTGCACAGAACTTTAATCGAGCGAACTAATAATATATTTAATATATAGGTTCTGTTTTGTGCTGCCAATGGTCATGATGGCCCCGCACTGTGGTCGGCACACCAAAAAACCTTGCCGAGTTTCACACCTCGTTGGGGATCGGCTGTTCCCGTCGTTGCAGTAATTGGACACGAATGATCATCAAAGCGTTCATTGTCACGAGTACAAAATGAGTGTTCACGCAGTGTGGTTGTCTAACTTTTGGGCTGCATTTGACTATTAATTGTCACCTTTGGAGAATCCCGGTGACTACCTCAGCAACACTACTATCTCCGTGGCTACGTCATCACGTTTTGCGAAGGAGAAACTGCAGAAAAAAAGAGACGTTTTATTCTTGAAATTGCATCGCGACAAAAAAAGCTTCTCAGTCAGTGTACTTGGTTGCCAGTATACTTGAATCCAGTGCTGTACGGAACGGCGTTCCAAGGTGTATCAGCTAGTATTGCCGATAAGACATGACGGGCCGGGTGTGGGGGAGCAAGGAACGAGAGCTTCTTTATTTGTCACGTGCTTATCGGTCCGCTTTATGCGGCACGCACAAGATACAATACATCCCCCTTCTTTTGTGGTCAAAAGAAAAATAAGAGAACACACAAGAGCAGTTCAAACTAGGTAAAGAAACGCAATAATAGTTCACGTCGCTTGAACGAAGTCCCGGTCGTAACTCAACCGGCGTGGGGGTCTGTGTTGCCTGAGCCACCTTCTTGGAGCTGCTGTTGGTGACGTGATTCTAGGAGCACTAGCCATCAAAGCACTAGTCGCTGTTTGCGCTTGGTTAGGAGATTCCGATGGGCAGCGGTGTGTTGGAGTGACATCTCGATGTGTGTCGTCTTCGCTGTCGTCATCTTCGTCAAAGCGGAATGCTTCCTTGGTAGCCAGCAAGTGCTGGCGATTGCGTCACAGCAGTGTCCCTTCCGCCGTGATCAGGTTGTACGATCGGGGATGCCCAGAAGGTCTCAGGACTTGCGCTTTCGTGGTCTATGCACCCTTTTTGACTCGAACGGCATCTCCTGGGTTGACATGTGGAAGCGGTCCCTGGAATGAACCGTTTGGCGATGCTTGCGTACTTGGTGACCAGGGCCGACATGGGCGTCTGGCAACGATGTTCGCAGGCTTCTCCCTTGAAGTACCTCGGCAGGTGCTGGACCCGATTCTCGTGGAGTGGTCCTATAAGCAAGAAATCTCAGCCAAAAATCTTTGTTAGTTTCGCTGGTTTTCTTTAAAATTCGTTTAACCACCTGTACTCCTTTTTCTGCTATACCGTTCGGTCGTGGGAACCCTGGACTAGATGTGACGTGTTTGAAGTCGTACGTTCTGGAGAACAACGCGAAGTTGTGACTTGAAAATTGTGGGCCATTGTCAGAACAGACTTCCATCGGTATGCCATACCTCGCAAAGATTGCACTTGTTGCCTCAATGACAGTCTTTGCAGAAGTGTCTCTGAGTAGTTCGACCTCCGGAAAGTTAGATAGAGCGTCGTATACGCATAAGTACGACTTTCCTCCGTGCTTGAAGATGTCTATTCCTACGCGGTACCACGGTTGGTCTGGCACAGGAGGCATCGTCAAGGGCTCTCGTGGTTGACTATATGCGTGTTTCCTGCATACAGAACACATCTGCACGAACGCTTCTTTGTTTAATTCATTTCGTGCCAGTACACAAGGTGTCGCGCCCTTGCTTTGCACTTATTGACGCCCATATGTCTTTGATGAATTCTTTTCAACATTTCCCGTCTCATGATGTCCGGAATTACGACTTTGCAGTCTTTTATGAGGACTCCCTTGACTTGTGAGAGCTCTCCATCAAACGATTTCCACTTACCCACGATTGGTTTTCCAGTTTCGAGGTCTTTTAGGACATTTTTTAGAGATTTGTCCAGGCTCGTTTCTGTAGCCAATTGGTTCCACGTGGCATCGCTAATCAGTGAAGAAACAAAACTGTACTTCGACGTCGTCGGCGTCGACGCCACCCGAGTCACTTCTGGTCGTCGCCCGTGATAGCATGTCGGCCAGGATGAGTTGCTTTCCTGGAATATATTTCATTTCAATGTCGTAGCGCAGCAGTCGTAAAAAAAAAAAAAACACAAAAACGTTGCAACCTTGGCGGCATGTCGCCGATCGCTTTCTGTGATATAGCAATTAAAGGACGATGATCCGTCTCGACGATAATCCTCCGGCTGTACACAAAGTGGTTAAATCTTTCACAACCAAACATGACGGCCATCGTGTCCTTTTCTATCTGCGAATAGCGCTGCTGCGTGTCTGTGAGCTTCCGCGAAGCATACGCTACCGGCTTCCACGTGCCGTCGTGGCTCTGCATCAACGCCGCACCGATCCCGTTTTGCGACGCATCACATGAAACCTTTGTTGGTCTAGAGGGGTCGAATATTGATAGCAGCGGCTGCTTGCTCAGACTTTCACACAACTGCTTCCATTCTGCAGCATGATTGGCTGTCCATTCAAAAACAGAATCTTGCTTGATCAAGCTTCTGAGGAGTGTTGTCCTCTGAGATAAGGACGGTAGGAACTTGCTGAAATTATTGATAACGCCTAGCTATCTTTGAACCGCGAGCTTGTCCCCTGGCGCCGGTAGCTCCGTCACGCATTTGATCAGGGACGGGCATGGCCTTATGCCTTCTACGTCGATAACGTCTACGAGAAACTCGATTATCTCGACGCCGATAGCGCATTTATTTGGGTTGAAAGTTAGTCCGGCGCGTTCGGCTGCTCGCAGCACTGAGATTATGCGTTCGTCGTGCTCTCGTCTTGAGGAGCCCCACACCAGTATATCGTCGACGTATACTGTGACGCCAGGAAGAGCTTCAAAAATTTCGTTTAGAGTTTTCTGGAAAACTTCGGAAGCAGATGATATACCGAAAGGTAGTCGTAGGTAGCGGTAACGGCCAAAGTGCGTTGCGAAGGTGCAAATCCTGGACGTCTGGTCATCCAAAGGGATTTGATGGAATCCTGAATTCGCATCAAGGCTTGTGAACACTCTTGCTCCTGACAGCTCGGCTTCTATATCTTCCTGCCGCGGCATGATGTAATGTTCCCTTTCGATGCATTTGTTTATTTTCCTGGGGTTGATGCATACCCGTATTTTTCCGTCCTTCTTTCGAACAATGACAAGTGGACTTACCCAATCTGTGGGCTCGGTGACCTTCACAACGACGCCTGCGCGCTCCATGCGTTCCAGTTCCTCGCGGAGTGGTTCCTGCAGGGCTAGCGGTACGCGTCGCGCCGTTTGGGTCACTGGTGTGGTTCCGTCCCGCAGAACCATTCGGTAGACTCGCTGGACGCAGCCGGTGCCAGTGAACAGATTGCGAAAATCTTCGACGATTCCCTCGGAGTTGCTCCTCGTCACGCTTTGTACTCGAGTCAGCAGTGCAAGGTACTCGCAGGCTTGTAGCCCGAGGATGGCTTGGTGTCCCTCGCGTATTACAAAGAAGTTGAGGACAGCAGTTTGGTCGTCCAGTGCCACTTCTGCTCGCATAACACCCACATGCTTAATTACTCCCTCGCCATAGGAACGCAACACTGCACTGCTGGGCTTCAGTGGCGGCTTTGGATGCATTTTGCAGTATGTTCCAAAGGGAGTAAGTTAGCCTGTGCTCCTGTGTCGACCTTCAGCTCGACTGACAAGTTCTTTTCTCGCGCTTGAACTATCCAGTCACGCTGGTTCATCGCGCTTCTCGACGACACGTCCAGAACCTCGAAGTCGTCTTTGGAGTCTTGAAGCTCGCCGCCCTGAGTGGACGTTCTGCAGCACTTGGCGAAGTGATTCTTCGTTTGGCACTTTTTGCAGGTCAGCCCAAATGCTGGGCAGCTTCGAGAACGTGCGTCCGTCCGCACTTGCCACAGTTGAAGAGCTTGGGCTGCTTTTTTTCATGGCTCACGCTTGTCTTGTGGACTGGATCCACTTGCTCCTGCTCCCGGGCCCAGACTTTTTTGTGTTTCTGATACTTCAGCCACCTTGCAGACTTGTTCGGCTTTCTGTAAGGTCAAACTGTTGTCCCTGAGTGGCTTTTGTTGAACCTTGTCGTCGTTGGTTCCGTAAACAATTTGGTCTCTTATCATAGAGTCTATTTGTGCATCAAAGTTGCACACTCGTGCCTGCTTCTTCAGCTCTCCCAAGAAGTGTTCAAAAGGCTCACCCGGGGCTTTTATTTTGTTCCGGAACACCTGGCGTTCATGTACTTCGTTGTGCTGAGCGGCGCAATACTCTTCAAATTTCTTGACGACAGTAGCATAGTCGGCGTTGCTCTCGTTTTCTGCGAAGTTGAACGTATGAAATATCTCGATTGCTTCCTCGCCTGCAATGCTTAGGAGAAGTGCTCCTTTTGAGGACTCAGGTCGAGGCTTGCCACTAGGTTTCGAAGCGGTCAGGAAGAGTTCGAACCTTTGCTTGAATATCCGCCAGTTTTTGCTTATTTCCCCTAGCTGTCGGGCTGAGCGGACCCGGCGGCTTCACGAAATCCACGATTCTACTGGCTCTTGTGGCGGCGTCTGTCGTTCTCCAAAGAAGTGCGTGGCTCGGCTGGGCACTTCTGACACCATGTATCAGATAGTATTGCCGATAAAGGCTGAACTCCATGGAACGAATTATGTGACGAATAACTGGCGAACGCCGCCCGACGGCACGCTCGCTTGGCGCGCGACACAGCAGGCACTATGTTGATTCCACGCGCAGAGCAAAAGCCGCCGGGCAAAATTCGTCGGTTATTCGCAGCATATTCGTCCCATGGAGTTCAGCCTTAAAGGGGCGATGCAACGATTTTTGTATTTTGCGCAAATACCGCTTACAACGGATCCCTGACGTTAATGACCTGTGAAATACCCGTTCGTTTTTCGCCACACGCAATCGAAGTCGCAGAAAAAAATAAAGAAAAACGAGCAGAGTTCACCCCCTCAACTCGCAGCCAGAACAAGCGGCCACGTGATCTGGAGCCTATTATATGCCGCCAATGTTGATCATAGCCATGCGCTGGGGTTGGCAAGGCACAGGACACGCGCTGAGTTCCAGACCTTGTTATGGCTCGGCTTTTGTCGTCATCGCAGCGATTGGACACGGGCCAGTACCCGAATGCTTCTCGAGCTATCGATTATCCCGAGCCCAAATCGAATGTCCACGCCATGCTCGGGTCCAATCTATGAGCCGCATTCAAACATCGTCACTGGGCGGTACTGCTACCGCCCAGCTACGTCATCAGGTTTTGCGAAGGAGAGATTGAATGAAAACACTCGGTTTTGTCCTCGAAATTACAGCGGAACAAAGGAGTTTCTTGGCCAGTGGCGTTGCGTGCGAGTATCCTTGAGTCCCACTAGTGCCAGTAAGCTCGTGTAAAGTGAAAAACATTCCCAATTGAATATCGTTGCACCGCCCCTTTAAGACATGACGGGCCGGGTGTGGGGGAGCAAGGAACGAGAACCTCTTCTTCTTTATTTGCCACGCGCTTATCGGTTCGCTTTATGCGGCACGCGCAAGATACGATACACAAGAAACGGCTTTCCTGAGACGCGTTTCTTTTAGAAGGTACGAAGGAACGCCGCCGTTCCATTTTGCATCGGTGGAACTGGAACGGGAACGCGTTACATTTTTATTGTAACGGAAAAAGGAACGGCGTTCCTTTTTTCGTCTAGTGGGACATTTTTTTTTTATTTCTAAGAGGGAAATTTGCAAAGTATAAAAACAATATTTTTTCAAAGAGCAGGATTCGCTAACTTTTTGGTTACTTATCTAAGAGTTTATTTTGTGTGGTCCTCGCTTGGTAACAGTCGGGTGCAGGAGAACTAGTGGATATTTATTTTTTTCTCAGTACCTGAGGCTGCGGTCCAAGCAAAACTTTCAGTCAAAGGAAAATACACAGAAAGCGGGACGTTTTGAACTCAGCTACTTTCTTTGCTTCCACGAATCCTCATACATCCCTAAATCTAAGGCCTACTACAGCCATCACTGAACTTCCACAAAGAGACCTACAATTACAGCAAAATAACAGGTTACCAGACATTGAACGCACCCTTGTATCCCGAACTCAAAAGATACTCAGAAATTAACCTTTATTCCTTCTCCCCTGAACAACGAATCCAACCTTCACGATAAGGGACTCGTAGGTTTCAAGACTGACCTTCCAAAAGCCCTACCCTCTTCTTTACTTGCTCGCCTTGTGGACAGCAACATCGAGAAGCAAGTGTTGTTAAGTTCGAACAAGGGACTTTGTTAGATTGAAACGCGTGAGGTTGTAAAACTCTCATGCAATGCGAAGTAACAGTACATTTGGCTTGTCTGAATCGCCCACAACAAACAGGAATACAGTTAAAAGCTGCGATTTTTAAAGGTGACTATATCAATAAATAAAACTCCGCTTCCGCTTGTTTTCTTCTAATGCCCTTGCATCACGGCATTCAAATTCATATGTTGCCGTTTGATGAAATAGATAAGAAGAAAAAAAAAACTTTACTATATAGAACCGAATATGCTAATCATCAAAATACAAATGTAACGTATATGTAACGATACGTTCCATTCTTTTAACTGTAAGTGGAACAAGTTCCTTTTTCATAAATGGAACGTGTAACGGGAACGCGTTCCAAAAATCACGAGGAACGAGGAACGATCTTTTGTTCCTTATTTTTGAGGAACCGTGTACAACACTGCTTGAATCCCACTGACACCAGTAAGCTCGTGTAAAGTGAGATACATTCGAATCAAATGTCGACTATAGTGCCAGAAAGTGCACTATTTTTCCTCAATAATATTAGCGTTCCTCATTGAACGGATGTCGTAGTGGTCAGAGCCGGCTTCAGTCTGCGCCTGCCGCTCTTGAAGCTGTTCCAACTATCCAGTGACTTTAGTTCCAGCTGCAGAAGGCTACTTAACTCGCAGCACGTGGCTATAATGTATCCCGAGCATAAAGGAGGATGTTTTATGTGACACTAGTTCTCCCTGCACACACCTCGTGCAAAAGTACCTAGACGTGCCTGGCCTGCACTGCTGTTGGGGAGGGCCTTTTTTCCTCCCACGAAAAAAAGGGTAGAAAAGAGGCTTTTTCTGGCACTGTTTTTACAATCTACCGTGGAGCACAGATGGCTACCCATTGCAAAGAAACTTTCAACCATGAAGCTGCGAAAAAATAATCTCGACCGCTGGCGCCCGGAAAGCCGCTTCGCGGCTGTCCTGGTCGCTCGTCCTTCTGCCCGCCGGTGACGTACGTGGCTATGGAGAAGTAGGGATTTTTCGTTGTTGCCAGTAGGGAACGAGTCGCCTCCTGGAACCTTCCCGGCCGGCGTAACTTAAAAATTCAGCAACTTCACAAAAAAATGTTTATTTCTATAAAATATTTTGGCTATTATTTGAGAAATGGTTATTGGTTCGGTCCGTTCTTTATTGTTTGAGGTGAGAACGGGAGTTTTGAGGACGAGGGCGTATTGGGCTAAATTTTAGGAGATAGACACAGCATGTGCTGCCTGCCATAATGAGAGCGAGACACTAGAGCACTTGGTTTCGAAGTGCACGGGGCTTCGTCCTGCCCTTTCTGAAGGGGTAACAGATCTGGCCGGGGCCCTGGGCTTTGCTGGCGACGATGGAAGGAAGGGGGAGGAGAGGATTACAGTGACAAAGAGGTGATTAGAAGATGGGTGGAAATTATCTAGAGAAAATTGAATGATGCACAACTAACTAGCATAGCTGGGAACAGGCGGAACCGAGGAAAATTGGGACTCCCTCCCGCGTGGCTCTGGCCCAAAGTCTTAACCCTGTCTCCCACTGGGTCCGGTGCCGGGGTAACGCTGACAAGGTTTGACCAGAGGAAAATTGGCGACTCCCACGCCGGGGAGAGGAGGCGGGGGTGATGTTTTTTAGTTTTTTGCCCGATCTTCCGAAGGTCATCCTGGTGATATCCCACACTGCTTGGTGATAGTTAGGAGGAGAAAAATTGGCTTAGAAGGGCGGGAGGAATCTTATGTTTGTCCTATTTAGACCTAGGCTAGCTTGCGCCACCTAGCCTAGGTCTAAATAGGACAAACATAAGATTCCTCCCGCCCTTCTAAGCCAATTTTTCTCCTCCTAACTAGTTAGGAGGAGAAGCGAGTTAAGTCGCCCGGTACAAAGGGTATACCATTAACATCCATTCATCCATCCATCCATGCTAATTTCCAGTTAAATTGAAGACTATCGAAAAATCGGCGGGGTTCTCCTTTAAGCAAATATATTGACATAAGCGCAATTTATTACAGGTGTTACCGCGACGCTCAACCCTCGTCAATGCCGTGGCGACTCTGCTGCCTGAAGAAAAGACGGAATATACAGGTGACATGAATCTGCATAGAGACGTGGCTAGAATTGGGAGTTGCTAAAAGAATCCTTTCACCGATGTATGTGCGTGTGTCATTTAGTGGTTCGATTTAAAGGAAGCTGAAGAACTCCTTAAAATTGAAAAAAAAAACAATGTAAACTTTTTATGTGGGCACCTTAAAAATGATACGTCTTAAATTTTCTTCCGATCTTATTAACAGGAGCGTCGTAACCGGCAATTAAAATTTCGACGTAGTGCCTCGCCGAGCGCAGGAGAGCGCGAGAGAAAGACTAGCAAAAGTGACGTCATCGACGGGGTCATACGATCCTTGCTTATGGTTCGTTACCATAGGGTAACGTTACCAACGTTACCATACAAAAGTGACGAGCGGGTTTCACCCGCTCGTCCCTAATGGGCACAATGGGCAGTGGGATACACAAACCTGTGTTTCAGGAATGCACCAGAGTATTTAATATTTTCGAGGTTCATTATGAAGATGTAGTGAAGGTCGTACGACCCTTAAATTTTCACCTAAGGGCGCTGAGGATTTTGTTTAACAAAATCAAGAAATATGACCATTTTGACTATTTTGAGCGCATTTTGCGACAATTTTATAATTTAAATTACGTAGAATATAAGTGCGACAAAACGAACGGTTGTACGTACTAGAGACGTCTCCCATCTTAATTTTAAGACTCTGACGAGAAGACTCAATGTTTTCGTATTTTCCCATTTGTTTAAATAAATTTGACGGGGCAATTTTCGCTAGATTTAATTTTAATCGGTTGAACGAGATGGCGACACCAGCACCAAATGCCCTAAGACAGAGCTGATTTGTTGCTGCTGCTGTTTTGACGAGCTTGCACGGACTGCCGACTCGCGGCACGAATCTTTTGCTTGACACCGCCGAGATCAGCTTTGCCGTTTTGCCGGAGAATGGTCTGTGTGGGATTTCTGTCTGATGCACCACACGAGAACTAGGACCAATCAGAAGCGATGCATGTATTACGTAGCGATTCCATGGCAATGTGCTGTATCTCGCAGCGCGCGACGAG
Organism: Ixodes persulcatus; assembly: GCA_013358835.2. Lineage (NCBI taxonomy): Eukaryota > Metazoa > Arthropoda > Arachnida > Ixodida > Ixodidae > Ixodes > Ixodes persulcatus. Next base: position 355,089 of record JABSTQ010011552.1, read on the forward strand.
GCACAATATGCTTTCACTTTCAATTTTAGAGTGACAATGACCGATGCCACGACGTATTAGCGACAAGAACGTGCCACATAACCTCTCGCCCCGCGAGTCCCCAGGTCACACTGAAAAGTCACACGCTTTCAGCAAAGCCCCTTGATGCGTTTGTTTGTCTTGTAAGCGGCATAAATAATCAAATACGCCAGTGCACAAGTCCGTGCCTCGTGCGACACCTGGAAGCGTAGTGCTGCGCAGGACTAAAATGAACGGCTATAGAGCTGGCCCTGAAAGTAATTTGCGGTGAAGCTCTCGCTCGTGGTCTTGTGGTACGCGTCTCTCGCGTTCGCCAACAGTCGTCGTCGGTACTTGTAAGAAACGCCGAGCGTGAATCTTATCCAGGGTCTTCAGCTCACAGTGCTGGTTTACCTTTCCCCTCTCGTGAAAAGACTCTAAGTGCGCAGGCGAGCTGGTGGTAGCTAATCATGTCGTTTCACACCTGAGACTGTAGTGCAGAAAAGGAAAAAAGTTTTCGTCGAAGGAACAGACACAGAAGGGAAGGCCTCAACTCTGTGTAGAAGGTGGTTGAGAGCGGCTGTGTGGATATACGAGGGGCGTTCATAAAGTTCGTATTATCGGCACAAAAAATTGAAAAAAAAACGGAACAAATCAGGCATCAACATGAGCGCGCGTCCCTCTAGTTTCCGCACAGTATAAACATCGCATGCTATAGTAGCTCGGAACGCCGCTAGGGAGTCGAAACAAAAATGGCACCGCCCATCGGTACCAAGCACATGCAGTGATCCGTTTTCTCCATTTGAAGGGAAGCAATGCCAAAGATATTCAATCCAATCTGGGAGCGTTGTTCGGGGACAACGCCCCAGTTTATGACACTTTGGTTAAATGGCGGAGACGCTTCCAGTGTGGCCAAATTAGAGAAAAGCATTTCAAGGACGGCGACCAAGTGATTGCTGAACTGGAGCGATTCCTGAACCCTCAAAACCAGGAGTTCTATAACAATGGCCTCCGGCATGTGGTGCATCGCTAGAATAAGTGGGTAACTTTTGGTGACGAATATGTAGAGAAAGTCTCAACTCCTACTCGAGTTTGATTGCTGAATCTCTATTCCTTCGTGACAATAATACGAACTTTATGAACGCCCCTCGTATATATATATATATATAAACCGGTTAGCTGAGTTTGAGACGTTCCCTTCTGTGTGTGTTTCTTCGACTAAAACTTTTTTTCCTTTCCTTCACAGCTGTTTTGGGTGTTAAACGACGATTCCCTTGCTTCTATCATCCACTTTATATCTTGGTCATTTTCTGGTTCATCTTATGTTGGCAAAAAAAAAAAAAAAAGACATGCACCGTGGCAAATCTCAGCATGAGAGCTCAGGCCAAACTCCGTTTCGTCATCTACCGCGTGTCCTCCCCAAAGTTACAAGGTTATTGATTTTGGCCGCAAAAATACACTATGCGCATCGCCGAACGCTTATTTTCCGCCCAAATATATACTGGTAACGGTGTAAACCAGATATTGAAGTTTAAGTAACATTTATCTTAATAAAAGGTTATAAGTTATTTTATAAAAATTTCGATGAGAAAATGAAGCCCGTTTTCGGGCCCATTTTCGGGCCCATTTTTGGTTACTGGCTCCATTCGGTTTTATGCATTCGAAACCTCCGTCGGCCTACATTTTCTCAATTGAAAATTTCAGAAAATCACTTATAATGTTTAAGTAAGATAAGGCTTAGTTCTAAAACTAGCAATGTATTTGGTAAGAGGAGAGGCGTTCGGCAATAAGTAGTTAATTTTTGTGGTAAAAAAAAACAAACAAAAAAACAAAAAAACGGAACCCTCTAAGTTGTTTGGGACGCCCAATATTTGTGTGGAAACTCCCTGTTTTATTATTATTATTATTATTTTTACATTCGTTGTATGAACTAAGGCGGGTGCTATACTCCGTTCACCCTTAAGGCCGGTTCTCACATGGAGCGAAGCGCTGATGTAGCGCTACTCACGTGCCGTCAGCTACTTATCGCCTGCCACGAGCAACAGTTTTGGCGGTGCGATACAAAGCTGGTGAACGCTCCGGTCAGCACGCGCTTAGCGCGAGGTTAGCGCTATGCTTGTAGCGCTCCGCTGCATGTGTGAACAGGCCTATAAGGCCGGTTCTCACATGAAGCGAAGCGCTGATGTAGCGCTCCTCACGTGCCGTCAGCTACTTATCGCCTGCCACGAGCAATAGTTTTGGCGGTGCGATTCAAAGCTGGTGAACGCTCCGGTCAGCACGCGCTTAGCGCGAGGTTAGCGCTATGCTTGTAGCGCTCCGCTGCATGTGTGAACAGGCCTTTAAAGGGGTCATGAAACTATTTTTATACTTTCGCTAAATACTACTTAGAACCACTCCCTAACGTTATTAACAGAATAAACTTGTCTTAGTTTTTCCTTCTATAGTCCGTTGCAACCTAAGAACGAAGGGCGAGGGTAAGACGGGCCGGGGAGGAGGAAGCAGACGGAACGCTGGAGAAGAGAGGGGGAAACCTCCTTCTCTCTTTAGCCTTCCGTCTGCTTCCTCCTCGCCCTTCGATCCCTCGCCCTTCGATCTTAGGTTGCAACGGACTATAGTCAATGGAAGTTGCCGAAAAAATGAGAGAAATATGAGCTTTGTTTATCCACTCAGCCCGGAGCCAGGACAAGCGGCCACGTGGCCTGGTGCCTATCCTATGCTGCCAGCGTTAATCATAGCCACGCGTTGGTGTCGGCAAAGGAGAACACGCGCGCTGAGCTACAGGCATTGTTAGAGTTCGGCTATTCTCATCATCGCAGTGGTTGGACTCAAGCCACTACCCAAGTGTCCGCCGAGGCACTGATTGCTACGAGCCCAAGTCGAGCGCCTGCGCAGTTTTCGTGTTCAATCCACGAGCCGCGCTCGATTGTCGTCAGGCGGGTAGTTTCGATCCCCCAATTACGTCATCAAGCTTTGCGAAGGCAAGACTGAAGGAAATAGTCCCCTTTTTCCTCGAAGTTTCAGCGCGACAAAGAAGCTTCTGAATGAGTGGCTGTCCTTGAGAGTATACTTGGGCCAGGCGAGGACCAGTACGCCTCTGCAAAGTCATGAACATTCCAACCCGATATCGTTTCATGACCCTTTTAACTAATCTCGAGACAACTATGTGAATATAGAGTCCCAGGAAGTTTTTACAAATTCGAGATCAAATTGTAGGCTTTCCTGAGCGATAAGTTAAGAAACCGATTCATGCGGTCAGTTTAAATGGCGTTCAATTCACTTCGCCCACGCTGTAGAGTAGAGATGATATATTTGTTCTGGGACAACACAGAAATAAAGAAATTTTGCAATAAAAACATAACAATAAAAACAAAAATCGAAAACGTTCTAAAACAGTCGGGGCTATCTTTCTATACCAAGGGGAAGAATTAGCTTCGCTACGGAGTATTCAGGCATTTGACAACCAGACGCATCAAAAAAAAAAAAAAAGAATTGTTACAACTGCTCTAATATCCGTTTTTTTTTTCATCATTCGCATTAACATGTTACTTTTTTTTTAATACATAATACTTTCCCGGAAGTTCAAAAACAACTATACCCTGTTTCATCAGAAAAACGCAATAAAATATAAAGAACAAACAAAAAAAAAAAAAGAACCGCCAACATATACAATAAAGACACAATGTCGCGGTGTATTTTCTACATTTGGTTTATCCGAGAATCGCCCAAACAGTAAAAGAACAAACTGCGCATGACCGTGCAATCTTGGCTTTGCTTGATTGGCTGCATAGGCCTGTAGTTTTGGCTGGTAAAGCGAAGTCAAAATACAGATCTTGGGGTCAAACCAACGAAAGGCATCCGGCACGCCCAAGCAAAAAAGAAAAAAAGAACGTGTTAATTTCTTGACCAACTGCAGATCTTTTGTCGTGCAACCGAAATCTCGATTGTAGGGCGCCTTCCAATAATAGGCCTCCGTCAGATTGCGGGCACCTCGGACGTGATTAAGACCCGCCAACGTGAACCCGTAGACCAGCGCTTTGCCTCCTAGTCGCCGATATCTTTTTATATATTATTTTGGGTTAAAAGCCACCGAGATAGCTATATATATGTATATATGAAAAAAAATATATATACATAGTCGCACCATTCCGACAAGCCATAAAGTGATTACAAAAATAATTCTTGAAATTGATAAAAAAAATAACATTGAATTTGAAAAACATGAAGGAATCGCAACCGCCGGCATACAGATGTACAGTGAAACGCGCGCAAAAGCAGCTGTGGTCCATTCGCAGCCCCACGCTTGTTGTTTCTACATCTCAGGCTCGCTCACTGCGGGCGTCCATGGCATTTGACACCCATGCATCTGGTGACATTTCTGTCTCTCACGTACGTGGCGTTCCAAGCGGCACATGACGACAAATATGCTAATCAAGCTTTTCTTGAACACGTGTCGCCATCTGTATTTGATATTAGAAAACTGCTACTTGCCGTAACTGAATGGAAAAAAGTTTGTTATTGAATACTGACCTTCATTTGTGATCTATCGATATGCTATTTCTAGAAAAATGTAATATCGAAAGATACTTGGTAATTTAATTTCTCGTTTTTGTCGTCAGTTGACGATTCCGTTTTGATAGCACGAGGAAATAACACTATTTTAAACTTTATTTCTTATTTTAAAATATGCATTCTCTGTACAGTTCATTGATTACTTTTTTTTAATTCAGTACATCCAACTGACTGCTCACGTAATTACCGCAAACATTGGGACGGTATAAGTCGATGAAAAAACAAATTGAATATAAAAAATTAAAGTATATTAAAAGTTAAATCATAAACTAACAACTAAGAATAAATGTAATATCGAGACATTAAAGTATAGTCCCAAAGCAGTTCTTTCGTATGACATTACTTTTATAACTGTAGAGTACACAAATAAAAAGTTATAAGGGGTCAAAATAGAAGCAAAACGGCCTCCACGGTAGGGTTGCACGTTAAGTTGAGACTGCAGCCAATGCCACGTGCCCGAGAGCTTGAGGTCGCTGCTTTGAAGCGTTCTTCCGCAGAACGAGCACCCGAGCTAGAAACGCACGTCTCAAACGCAGGAGCGGGGCCTATAGCTCGCGCTTGAACCTTTTGCTGCAGTCTCAGCTTAAAGGTGCCCTGAGGAGGTTTCTGTGATCACCTAAATATGGCGATAAGTCGCTCAGCTGGATAAGCATCCTAGAAATCTCTAAACCAAGACGATACGCGGCCGATTTCCCCATCAAAAAAGGAATCAAAGATCGCAACACACCGAGGTCATCTTCGGTGATGGGAGGAGCATATTCCAAAACCAGGACCATGTCAGCCAATGGCAAGCGAAGAATCCTCGCGCCTCCGACCAGTGCGACCAGTGGAACCGCGGAGTGTTATCTCGAATGCGCGGCTTGTTGCCCATGCAGCCCGGACTGCGGTTCAACCCGGCGAGCGCGCGCTCGAGAGCTGACGACCGGACACATCACTCCCGCGGAAATAAAGAAAACAACAACAGCAACAACATAGTGCGCTGTTTTTGAGACGATTAATGTAGTATTGTGTTCCCTCTTCGCGAAAAATTAAAATTTTCGACTACTCTTATTTGCTCTTATCATCTACAAAAGCATGCACATTTTGTAATAACAGTGTTTGCGATCTCAACGAAATGTCGCGTTTTCGTTGGTCGCATGTCGTCCTGGCTGCCGGAATAATGTTCCTCCATCGTCTGAGATGACCTCGGTGATTGATTGATTGAGATGATCTCGGTGATTGATTGAAACCAGCCGCGCATCGTTATGATTTATGGATTTCTAGGATGCTTAGAGCCCGCAGAGTAAGTTATTGCCATATTTAGGTGATTTCAAAAACCTCATCATTATAGCGGGTGGCAGGTGAACTGCCACCCGCTATAATAGTACATAAAAATTATATACTATAAACGACTTAATTTTCGCGGGCTCAAATTTTCGCGAATCGGGCCAAAGCCGAAAATTTGAAATTATTCGCGAGGTTCTAATTTTCGCGAATCGAGTGTAGCTTCCGGAGCGTTCACATATTGCCCGAATTGTTCGCAAGACGTATTTTTCGCGTTTGTAGGCGATTCGCGAAATTCGCGAAAATTAGGTCCTCGTGAAAATTTAGATTTATAGTTGGGAGCAACTGAAACCATGGAGAGCATTTCAAATTTAATGGTGGACACTTCCTGCGCAGATTGGGTGCATGTACGCATGCGTGCATTGTCACGTGGCGAGGAGGACAGAGGGGGAGAGGCTGAGTAAAGCTTGGAGACGCTTGTGGACGATTGACCCTTTGCTTCTTTCTCGCACCTTGTATTGAAAACGAGTCGCATAAAATACATGACCCCGATCGTGCAGTTGGAATCCCTTTCAAACCTAGGCACAATATATATATATATATATACTGGGTGATTCAAGGGGCGGCCAGGCTCTTTAAATCGACCGCACAATTCGGTTTCTTAACCTATCGCGCTACGACTTTGTGCAGCGTTGCCCACAGATGGTGCATTTGTTTCGTAAAATTTGCAAAGAGCGAACTTACCTGAGGAAAAAGTAAAGAAAGAAAAAGGCTTAGCTCCTATGGAAATGCGGCGAAGCCAAAGGTCTTCAAACAATACGGCGCCGTTTCGCACGGGAGACAAGAGATGGCGCAACGAACGCCGCCAACGAACGAGCATACGGCGCCGAGAGCCGGCGTCTTTAGCAGACATCTTTTCGACTCAAAAGCGGAGCGCGGTCTGCAGAAACAAAAAACAGGCGTGGTAACAACAAGGAACTGCAAAGCAGACGACATCGGTACCCCCCCCCCCCCCCAAAAAAAAAAAAAAAAAAATCAACAAAAAAAAACAACAACAACAACAAAAACAGTCAAAATATCCCGACTAACCCTTTTTCTGATCGATTATGTGTCCATTCAATATGTCTTATCAGTAAGGATGATAAAATAATGCATTGGCAACTGATATCAGGAAAAGCTCGCGCCGCTTTTGAGTCAAAAATATCGTCTGCTAAAGGAAAGGCGCCGGCTCTCGGCGTAGTATTCTCGTTCGTTGGCGGCAGTTGGCGTCGCGACCGCGTGCGCCATCTCTTTTCTCCCGTGCGAAACGGCGCCGTGTTGTTTGAAGACCGGTGGCGTCGGTGCGTTTCCATAGGAGCTAAGCCTTTTTCTTTCTTTACTTTTTCCTCAGGTAAGTTCGCTCTTTGCAAATTTTACAAAAAAATGCACCATCTGTGGGCAACACTGCACAAAGTTGTAACGCGATAGGTTAAGAAACCGAATTTTGCGGTCGATTTAAAGAGCCTGGCCGCCCCTTGAATCACCCAGTATATATATATATATATATATATATATATATATATATATATATATATTATATATGAGTATATATATATATATCGCGTGGTCTCAAACGTCCAATTCGCATATTTTCAAATCTGCACGGGTGTCTACAATGAAGCTTGACTCTGTAAAACGAGCAGGTAAAATCGGCGCCTACACAAATGAGGTTCTAACTTTCACTGAATGTGCCCTTAGGTGGTGCATTTCACCTACTGAAACTTCAAAACTTAGCTTTCTTCCAGTAAGAAAAAAAAGAAAGAAAAGAAAAGAGACCAACAAGCTTTTTAGGGTCAACGGTAGACGTGTTGAGATAGCGATGGCTGTAGCTTGCTGTGTCATCTCGCGATAAGCGCAACGAACAGACGAAAGAGAGCGTCGTCAGCTGCACGTATCGGAAGATATATCGCCCCAAGTTAGAACCATCGCTAACTTGGTCGTCTGCGAAAACGTCCGCCGTTGATTTCGGCAAGTTTGTTGGTCTCACTGTTCACAAGAAGGAAACTATGCCTTGAAATTATACAGGGTAGAATCTACCAACAAGTTTTAGTTGCCTATGTGCAGGCGCCAATTTTTCCGGCTTATTTGTCTTTTTTTTTTTACATCGCCAAGGTCCATTGAAGACACCCTATATTTACTGGGAAATCGCAGCCATAAGCTGCGATTTTTTCTGTAAAAATTAAAAACGAAAAATATTCGAAAGCTTGTATATTTCAAGCAATCGCTCAATATTTGTAGAAAAAAAAACAACACACAGAATTGCATCATTCCAGGTTTTGTTTTAGCTCAGAAAGTAACGACTCCCTTCATACTCCGCCGGCATGGACGAATGTTTGTCTTTGTAAATGTTTGTGCATTTCTGATAATCGTGTGGCCCTACACTCGAGCCTAATTCACTTTCGTAGGCCATTGCTATTTGCATTTATTCTTTAACGCGAGTAGACATGATTATATTCTACTCTATTGTTAGACGAAGAAATATGTAATGGAATCGATTCACTGACTGGTAGTACATTGATGCTTATGTATTAAAAAGGGAACTATTCCCTAGGGATGGGGAGAAAAGGGATGGAACATGGGGAATTTTCAAACAACTTTTTCCTTTTCCTCTAGTGGTGAAGGACGTCACCGTGGACGAGGCCCTACGGAAACTGAACGCAAGCATTGAAGCTAATGACTTCACCATCAACTTCAATGTCGACGGCGTGTCCGTGAGTTACTTGTGCTGTCATTTATTAAAACCAGAGACGTGCGAATATTCGAGTTTCGAATTCGAATCGAATAGTGAATGCCGAATAATTCGCCGGGATTCTTTGGTTTCGTTAAAAAAAGTAGTCTATGCTTTGAAGTATAAGTTAGCAATCATGGTGACATCATAAAATCGGAATTTGATTCGCCTCGTGTAAAAACGTTAGTACAAATTGATATTTTATAACATCTGTAAACATGGCCGTCGTTTAATCTGCTCTCCAGATGTGACCTTGGGATAGTAAGGACCATATGATTATATATTATTTTATATTTTTTCTGCAGACTAAATAAAGTTTTGGTAGTTTGTTAATCTGTCCAGGAAAAAAAGAAGCACCATATAGCCTGCGCTGTCATGCATTTACGTGTCATTTATAAATATGGTTCCGTGTTTCTGGGGCTTTTTTTTTCGTATTCGGAGCGGTTTTGTTCGGGGTTTAGTTTCCCCGCAGATTCGCTGTTTTTAGGTACAATTTCTTTTGTGGGTAAAAATATGGGCGTTTATCGGCGTTTATGTCGAAGTCGTAGAAGGCAGAACAATGGGATTCCCCAACCTGGAGGGAACATATGCGCGTGACCCAATACATGAAAAACGTTCCGGTGTCTGTAAAAGAAAAAAAAAAAAAACCAGAACAATGTACGTAACGTTTCCGAGAGAAAAAGGCCTTGCAAACAGTCTAGTGTGGGTTGTTTTCCTTGGTTCAACACAAAATGAAGCTGTAGAAGGGGCACTAACAGCGGCAGCTGTTAGTGCCCCTTCATAGCAAAAAGTGCTCATGAAGGAACGCAAAACGCCCCTCTACAGCCGAGGCACTGCTCTCCTCGTCGTTCCTCACACATACACGTCAACTGCGGCAAGGCTCTCTCTCGCTCTCCCCTCCACCCCAGTTCCCCCCTGCAGGCCACCGCCGTTCCGAAAATCTTACCTGATTACGGCGAGTGCGCTCTCTGCCTCCCCATCTTTCCTGCTACATCCCCAAACACCCCGGCCACACGAGGACATGCTCCCTCACCTCCCCACCGCCGCCGCCCAGGTTCCGTTCTCGTGTGCTCTCCGCGCCTCTACAGAACACCACGCCTACGTACTTTGACTTGTTCCACGGCGCGGTCCCCTCGCTAACTTTCTAACACACATGGCACAGCTGTGGATGTCGATCGCAGCACACTTTGTGTGATCGTGCGTAATTTTTTTCTTATTCAGAGGCAGCTCCTATTCGGGATCTTTTTTTTTTTTTGTTTTTTACGAGTTCGATAAAACTGGTTATGGGTGGGGGGAGAGGGGGTAATTTTAGGTGTTTATTGGTATTTACAGGAAACACGAAACCATATTTATTAGTCACATAATTGTAATACGATATGCGCGTGTTGCCGCTTTTTTACCCTGCAGACTTCGGTGTTCAAAGTGCGGCGCATGGGTGCCATTTCACCGAGTGAGTATACACCAGCTCCCGCATCACCCCTGAAATATTTTTTCTAATCGTCTTTTAGGTTCCCATTCAGAAATTCAAGTGTTGTGGTTTCAAAAGTGACTCTTCTCGCACGCTTAGAAAATGTAGTCATAGTAATGACAATGAAGACAACAATTTGAACTGGTTTATTTTACGTATGAAAACTGTTTATTACCTGTATAAGTGGTTATAATAAGGCAGTAAACTTTTCGATTTTAAGCGGAAAACGCCGATAAACATTCGTCAGTTTCAAAAATACAAAATCAGTTAAAACCGAAAAAGCACCGATTTTTCGTAAATGTTGGCTTCTGCTAGGACATGCTGTTGTCGAAACCCTGCACTTTTAGACTTATTGTCTTAGTTCTTTATGCGATTCGCTCGTCGATAATCACCGTTTTTAGCATCCGGCCGAAACAAATCACCAAAAATACACCGATATTTGAAAAACAAAATAGTAAACACCGAAATACATCCGCCGATATTCCTTATAGTTTATAATTATTATAAATTTTTTTATTAAAATGATGAATGAAAGGCAGAAAGGTAAGCCTGGACTTCTGTCCTAGCTGGCTATTCTGCACAGGGGTAAATAAACACCGATAAACCTACGGCCTTGTTATAGTCTAAAATTAACTCGAATCTGGGTAATGGCAGCAATAAGTTTTTACGACTTTGATCTGTCCGGGTAGTTTCGTGTGTTCGATGTTACTATACGTTAGTCCCGTTGTCCGCGTTTCCAGAGTGATACATGATGCAATTAAGCACTGAGCTCGTTGCTGTGCTAAAACGTATTTTCGAAAATTTGCAGCGAGACTTGTACCTCAAGGTCACTCATCAGGTAAGCTTTTTTTTTGTTTATCTGAAATTAGTGATCGCGTGTGTGGGCTCCACAGCTCGGACCACATGCAGCGCGAGCTCGCACTACAGAACCCAGTGTATGGTGGGCTAGAAGGGCGAGGTGTGACGATCGCGCTCGCGAAAAGAGCCATCGAAAAGTGGATAGCAACGCCACTCTGCACTACAGGGAATAGAAGGTGAAAGAAGATGTACATCGAGGGGCTTCACAAGACCACCATAGCTTCACTGCAGCGTCACCTTCAATGTGCAGTGCCAAATTTCGTTATAGCTAAAAAGCAGCGACAAAACAGACCGTTGCGTACCAGGATGGAAAACATGGGTATGTATCCTGGAGATCTGCAGGCAGAAAAGCGAAGTCGGTTGGTGTCCCAAAGAGAACTCGAAAGATTTCGAACATGGGAGCGGTCTATACTTGGCACCGACAAATGCTTAGAAACAAGGTCAGCACGAAGCGAGCTGCATTTCGAGGATAGATTAATTTTGCGGCACTTCACGATTGTGATCAAGGGTGAGGATATTTTCTTATTCTTTATTGTTCACAGTACGGCGGGGTGCCGTTGTGGCGCTACTGCGTGCATATCGATGCTAACGCTGCGTGCTAAACAGCCTTGATATTTTCTGCCGCTGGAGGAAGCGAAAGATTGTCACGCCTCCCTTCTAGCCCACCATACCCAGGTATCCTGGGTTCTGCACTCTCTCCATTTACCAGAGCGAACCGCAGCCAATGCCACAAGCACGAGAGCTCGAGGTCACTGCTTTGAAGCGTTCTGCCGCAGAACAACCACTCGCGCTAGAAAGGCAAGTCTCAAAGCCGGGAGCGCGGGATAGCTTGCGCTTGTTGCCTTTGGCTGCTGTCTCAGCTTAAAGGGCTGTTTATACTCCGACGTTGAGCGCAGTGAACGCAGCGTAGCGCAGAACGCGCGCCTTTCATTGGCCAGCAACCAGGAACTCAATATCTGCGACCAATCAGTATCTGTGCGCGCTGCGCTACGCCACGCCCGTCGAGGTTACGTTGGACTATAAACGTACCTTAAGCGTGAACAGAGTGGAGGAGCGCGGACTAACTCACCCTTAAACTGAGACCAGAAGCTCCGCCTTCAGCGGGAGCTTTTGTGCCCTTGCTAACTCATGGGTGAACGTGTAGGCACGCGTAACCAAAGCACTGCGGAAGCCAGCGAGCTCGCGTGGCGGAGCTTCTGGTCTTAGTTTAAGCATTAAGGGTGAACGGAGTTTAGCTTTCTTGCGCTTGTAGCCTTTGACTGTAGTTTCAGCTTAATGGTGACGCGAGGGTACCTTTGGCTGGCTTGCAATCACTCGTGCTGCTTCACGAGCAGTGAGAGACTGAAGGCCTGTCAAAGGTACCATCGGGTGCATGTTGCACGTGTTTCATCTATGTCGAAGTCGGCTGTTTCTGCTTGTCACTCTTGTGGGACTCGGGCATTACGAGAAGATGAGGGGAGAAGAGGAAAGCACCAGCCATAGGCGAGCAGGAAGCTTTGAGTCTAGAATGCGTCCTCACTGGTGTGTTTATATTGATCCTTTTCCCGGTAAGCCTTTGCGCACGCGTACACATCCTCTTCCTTACCATTGCATCCCACCGTCGCCTCTGTCGCCATTTTCGGAAGGCACAGTCCGGCATGATTGACATTGTTAGCACTTATTTTTTCGTGTATTTCGTGTATTCTTTTGTGGCGATTCTTTGTTTGAGTGACGGTAGTATGGGGTATAAAAAGCAACGAAAACCAATACAACGGCACGATGCCCATGTGTTCTGACGAGCAGAGGCATGTTGGGCAACCCTTCATCTGTTGTTCGCAGACAACGCACCCCAGACGGCGCTCGTTACTCGAAAGAAGCTTTGGCTGTATCCATCCATCCAGCTCTCCTCTGTCCATACCCGCGCACCAAAAGCGGTCCCGCGAAGTGGCAACAAATCGCATTGCAGGAGCCGGCGTGCCATGTTGTTAAATGTTGCGATCCTGGCGGTAGGTCGTAGAAATGCAGGCGAAAAAGGGCGAGCGGATGCGAAGGTCGCTGTCGTCGCGACGTCCCATCTCGTGTCGGCTTTGGTTTCCGTCAACCGACTGGCTGCAGCGCGACCTAAAGCAGGACAGGCGTCTGCCACGTCTGCTTCCTCTACTTTGCCGCCGCTAGGATCGCGGCAGGCAATAGCATGACAGTTTTATGACGTCGACGGGTGGAGATCGAGGGACCATTTTTGCAGACGCGGTAAACACAGTAATCGGAGACGCATTTCAGGACAGCTAGTAGCAATATAAGGCTCACGCGTCATTATGTGTTGCCTTGCAGGAAGCATGGCTGCGTTAGGCATTATGATGCTGCTGCTTGGAGCTGCCGTTGCCGTCGGCGTTGTGGTGCTCGTGATCCGGAGATACCCCAAGAGCAACATGACTGCCATACTTCTCAGAGAGCAGGCTTAGAGCGTTGGTGCTGTGCACCAAATAAGATATCTTCAGCGCGCATATAGAAGAGAGCTGTGCTGAATTGTCCCTTTTCTACAGTTCACATTGACTTCGCCTGACGGCGCTGCAAGCAGTTTTTCTGTCGCGTCACCTGGTGACGTAAGCACATTTTAGTCAGACGCAACTGCTTTATAATGTTGTATTTTTGTATTTAACGAAACCTGACATTAATTAGCGTTATGTTCGGTCGCGACAGCTGCTGAACTTATTTTTTCATCGTGTGGTCGCCTGCTCTTAGAGAGCAGATTGACACCGCATTGAGTCATTATGCCTCGTCGGGATTGCTGGCATTCCCTTAGACGAAAGATTCCTTACAACTCGAGTCCACTTGCTGTAAAAGCTGTTGACATTATTCTCTGGTGCCTAAAGAAGTGAATCGGCACTTTACAACGTTTAAAGCGTGCGAGAGTTAGCAGGCTCTAAACCTCACCGGCGCGCACAGACCATAACTTGTGGTTCACAGCAAGGCCCCGGAGCGTCGTCTTATTTCGCGGTTTAAGTTACGTATTCGCAGATTCCCCGCTTTTTAAATTCATGTATGATACATAATAATTTAGGGAAAGTCCCCAAGATGAAGAAGATTTACGCAAAAATAAACTGACCACCACCTCTCCAGGCGACTGGTGCCCCACTGAAAAGAAACTCCGCCTGGTCCGGATACCAACCTCGGAACCTCTTCAAGACTAGCAGAGACCTCTCCCAGTTGAGATATCCAGGAGCTAGCCGTTACTGGAGCAAACGGGTGTTGACAGTTGACACCATGCAAGTCTTGATAGTAATCACAGCAAGGGTGAGATCAGAAGTTTCATGATTAGTCATAATGATTTAGGAGAAGTCTCAGAGGTACCCCATGTCAACAGTCGTCAAAGGGGGCGCGAATTGCGCCCCATTTTTACGTGAAAGTCAATTTGTTCCTCCGATTCATGTTTTATTCACCACACGGCAATGGGCTCAACTTTCAATAGCGTTGCCGTTGCATCAAACGAGGAACGCGGGGAATTCCCTCTTCCGTCTCGCGCCGTCCTTCGGCAGTGCGCAGTTGGGTATTACGGCACACATTAAAACGCCCCAGCGACCAATAATAACCACGATATTAAGTGTCGCCTCCATCGTGCCGTGTAATCCCGAAGATGGTGAAATCTGGCACGGGCTCAGCTCACCAGTTAAACTATAGGAGCTCCAAGTTGGACACTCGGCGAGAAAGTCGACGAGATCGCCGACCGCGGTGATTGGCCAGCGCCAAGGTCCAGCCGCGGTTTGCCAGCGCTGCGTTGGCAAATCACGACTGTAGGCGATGACGCCTTTTCGTGAAATTAGCTTCGAAACAAGTTGCCTTCTATCGCCGTACGACGCCGACTGTCTGTGGCTACGGCAAATGTCACGCTAGAAGGGAAGTGGTGAAATAAAATATTTAAACTACAAACCAACTGAGTCTATTTCTTGCAGTAATTTTTTTGCCTTTACAGAGTCGGCGAATTTCTCTCTTGTTCGCACTGTCAGGCGAAACCGAACTAGAACTACAAGAAATAAACACCAAAGCGGGGGTTGATTCATTCTTCCTTTCAATATAATTTAAAGGGGCACTGACAACCCAAAGGTCGTATTTTTTTTTTTTATTGTCTAAAGCGATGCAACTTGTAGTCATAGACACACAAAAAAACCGCATCGCGAAAAAAACTTTTCTCGCGCGCGCGCGCGCCTTTTTAGTTTTGGCGTTTGTATTTTCCGCCGCTCACCTCCTCGCTTCTTTTGATCGGTGACGTCAAAAATCCGGAAATTTAGAAGCTTTGTAGGTGACATTTCTATAACATTAAATAACGGCAATCGTAAAACATGTTTTTTAACGCAATTGCGAACGCACTACGGCTCCTCTTTTTAAAATACCAAAAATCAGAGTTCGGTGTGATGTTGCTTCCTAGATTTGTACCCTCCTTCGGAAAACTTGCCGGCGCTCGTTGACGAGTCGGGAAAAACCGGTTGTTTCCCGCCGGCGCCCTCCTCCTCGCTTCTGGTCGCTGTGGCAACGGCGGAGGTCCAAAAGAAAGTCGAGTCGCAGGAGACCGCAAAATTTGAGTCACTGCACTGGCGAGGATCGCGCGGGAACTTCAAATTCGGCATTTGGAAATTGTTTTTTTTAATTCACAAATACTGAATTTTAAAGTTTCAAATTTTGAGGGTAATGTCCCGACATCGTTTTCAATCGTTTCGGATAACAAAAAAAAATATAATTTTGGCGTGTCAGTGCCCCTTTAAGTAAACTCTCTGAAGCTTGATGTAATCCTCTCCTGCTCGGATGGTGAAAAGCCACCTGCAGTATTTCTTAAACT
Source organism: Ixodes persulcatus (assembly GCA_013358835.2). Lineage (NCBI taxonomy): Eukaryota > Metazoa > Arthropoda > Arachnida > Ixodida > Ixodidae > Ixodes > Ixodes persulcatus. The sequence goes on from JABSTQ010011552.1 coordinate 370,821, forward strand.
TAAATGAAAAAAAAAGAAAAGTTATTAACATTCCAACGAACTCGCCCTCTGCACGCTTTCATTTTTGTATGCTGGGGTGTGAAACGCGCGCTCAGCATGCGCAGTGTATTTCTTCTCGGACTAACAGACGCCGCGCTTGCGTACACACCTTAGTGACTTAGCATTTATTTTTAGAGCGCAGCTCTTAGGCGCCCGTTTCCGGCTTAAGCGGCATCGCCGTCGGCGTAACCGTAAGGTCACGTGACCCCCACCAGGTCACGTGACCCCCCTCTCCCCCCCCCGAGGTCACGTGACCCCCAAACCACGTGACCCCCCAGGTCACGAGGCCCCCCATGTCACATGACCCCCCTGGTCACGTGACCCCCTGGTCAAGTGGACCCCCCCCCCCCCCCCCCCGAGGTCACGTGACCCCCCCCCCCCCCGTGTCTTCTCCTCCTGAAGAGCTGCGCTCTAATTCGGCGTTACAGGGAGTTGTAAACGGCTTTCATTTTTTTTGCCTAGGTGATAAGCGAAGGAGAAGTGTATGCGGGGCGCAAGTTTGTCTGCTTCTTGCGCAAGGGTGGGGTGACATCAGAACGCCGAGCTCTGATTGGCTCCGATGGGAAGGATAGTGGGTAGACCTCAAGGCAACTAGCATTGATGTCTACACCCTACATCCTTCCAATCAACCAATCGGAGCTCGGCGTTCTGATGTCACCCCACCCTTGCGCACGAAGCAAACGAACTTGCCCACCCTATGGGCTGCTGCAGTGGGAACACGAGTCCCAGCCGGACGCTTTGACAAACACTCCATTAAATAAGTTACGCTTCAGGCTAACGACACTTCAGCTCTCTTAGGGATTCGATTTATACTTCGTTTCACTTTATCTGCGAGCGAAGCCAAAGCTTGAAGCGCGAGACCAGCGCTTTTTGCGTTTCTCCCCAGCTCGCGCGCTCGAGCAAAGCCTGAACGCACGGAGCTTTCGTGCTCAAGCTTCCAGCTTTGCCTTCGCTCGCACATAAGGTGAAACGAAGTATAGTCATCTAGACGTTACTTGTAAAAAATAAAAGTAGTCGATTGCAATTACGATTACACTTTCTTAAAACAAATGTGCAATTATATAGTACTCTATCGTTTGAGAAGGAAAGTAATTGGCCGTTACCTGAAAAAAAGTAGCCGCTACTTTTCCGACTACTTCAGGTTCTCAAACCGACATATTTTTCTGCCGGTTTAAAAACATTTCATTTTAATTTTTTTACAGTCTATTTTTGGGTTACAATCACAGAATTGTAAGCTACCTAAAATGTTAATGTTTATTTCTTCAGGTAACAATTGCTTCCTAAGAATGTTGCTTGCAAGTCTAAGGTAATGTTTTCAGAGGATATATTAGCTTTGATTCCACAAAATACTTTTAATTTTTTGTGATTGTTTTTTGTTCAGGTAAATTCTGGATCACGTTAATATGAAACATACACTTGATTCAACATAAACCTTCTGAAATAGCATTTGCTAAGGTGGTTTGAAGATTTCAGGAATTGATTTATGTTGAGTTGAATATGGTCCATATCCTTGAAGGCAAAACTCTAGCTCATTAGAATGGTTGATTCACACCCAAGCTGCATCTTTAGTAGCCTTTTCGTGATATAAGTCGCAAAATAAGTTTTAAATGATCGCAAGCACGAATAAAGTTTTTTGAAATCTTCAAAGAACTTGCGCATGCACAAATTAATATATAGTACATACTTGACACAGAAATAATCTTTGCTGCGATTTTTTTTAAATGCACCAAACAAAAATATGTGAATCACTGTTAAATCCCTCTGTAAACAGCGTTTCTCGTCAGAAAATATTGATGGAGTATATGATTGAAAGATGAAATTAAATAAAACAAATTATTTGCAGATTCAAATTCAGAATCTAGAATTGGCAAGCTTTTCATAAAAAAATGTGGGTGTTTCAAATAAGAGGGATATATTTTTTTCCATATAGGGAGCGTGCGGCACCTAAAGGGGGCGCGTCGATCGAACTGATGTTCCCGCCAAACGACTCTGTTGGGAGCCACACCGCGGCGCCACGGTCTTGTTGCGCGCTTCTCATTATCACTTCGCAGCCAATCAGATTGCGGCGTTACTCATTATGAAGGCCGAAGAAGGAATCAGGCAGCGCATGAATATAATAAGCCCTGCAGTTATTTGTTAGTGGGAACGGCAGGGCATATTATGTTCATGCTCTGCCTGGTTCCTTTTTCGGACTTCATAATTAGTAACTCCGCAATCTGATTGGCTGGGGAGCGATAATGAAAAGCATGCGACAAAAACACCGCAATCTGTTTGGCTGCGGAGTGATAACAGGGACCGTGCGACACCTAAGTGAGAGCGTCGATCCAACTGATGTTCCCGCCAAACGACTCTGCTGGGAGCCGCAACGCGATGCCACTGTCTTGTCGCACGCTTCCCATAGACCCTTTCTTCAAGGGCGCTGCCATCTTGAATTGTCGTCACTTCCAGTATGGGCGAAAACATTGTTTTGCCGTCGCCACGCCAATAGAATGCATTTAGGAGAAAAGCGTAACTGTCACCCATTCTCGTTTTGTCTCCCCTCTATTTTTTTACTACTTGCAGGTTGAAACGTCTTAATATTTTTTCGTCGCCCATACCGGATATGCCTACTTGGCGGTCGGGGGCGAGAGTAAGCGGAAAAGGTCTATATATACGGAGAAAAGCGCGTATCATATATACACCTTTTCTACGTGGGCGCCGCCATCTTCAATTCTGGCACTTCCGGTATGCCTGAAAACGTCGCTTTCTTCTCCCCTCGACAGTAGGATGTGTTATCATTTTAATTGCAACCGTCAGTCGTTCTTGTTATCACCCTTCAATACTTTTTTACTTGTTCGGGGTTTTAATCTCTTACTTTTTTTTCGGAACGCATACCGGATATGGGGACGACGTGGCTGGGTGCGAGGCTAAACGAAAAAGGTGTATAGAATACATCCTGCCATATAAGACTATATATGGAAAATTCACGCCATATAAGGGACTGTTATAGCCATATATGTGAATAATTTGCACCATACATGGATATATCCGTAACTATACCTGACCATATATGGTGTCCTTTCGCGATATATGCCCTTTTCGCTCCCTTATAGAGCAATATACTGCCTTATTTTTTTCCTTACACGAGTATATATGGCCGTATATAAAATATATCTGGCCCATATATGACCTTTTTGTAAGGGTTTGTCAATCCACTAATTTTGGTAAACCACCCTCGTGTTCGAAACTTGGTTTGACGATATTTAGGTAGGAAACCTGTAGAAACCAAGGACGCCATTTGAAAGGAGGGAGGGGGGGTGGCTAGCAACAGTTACAAGAAGGGGGGGGGGGGGGGGGAGTACCGGTTACAAGTAATTTTAGCACATCCAAAAGTAATCGGATTACCCTTGGGATTACATCTTAATAAACGTAATGATTAGAAAATTGATTCGAAAGGAAATGAATTAAAAGTGATTTGATTGCTTGTAATGAGTATGCAGCACAAGGCTGCAAGTTGAAATCATGTTGCTGCCATTTATCTGAAGCTTTATCCGAAATCACGTCAAAACACCCGAGGTCCGGTTGGAATGATGAGTGGGTAAGAGTTAAGCCTTGCAGCAGCTGTGCGTGGGCGCCGCCGTAACCGACGTTCCATTTTTGTTTCCTCTTACTGCGTTTACTTCACTTCATCGTGACAGCAGCGGGGCAGGTTAGAGTTCCTGTATAGGCTCCCTACGGGAGCCAGAGTTGCGCGTTTGATTGCAGGTGCCGCGTGCCGCCCTCGCCGCTATTCGCCGAGATCCGATCACGTGAGGAGCCGTATCAAGTGTCGTGCAGCAAAGTAGACGTTGCACGCGCCCCGGCGTACGGTCCCCGGCTTTTGAGCTCGCCGCGCGCCTCGAACGCGCGGCGCTGCTATTCGCCGAATTCAGTCACGTGAGGAGCTGAATCCACATGCCATGCATGAACGCGCAACTCTGGCTCCCGTAGGGAGCCTATACAGGAACTCTAGGGCAGGTTATTGCCATTTCAGATTCAACTGTGCCCTTCTCCCGCGCATAGGCCTTTGTGGAGGCTCGTCAACGTCCGCTTCAGTGGCTCGGCATCTGGGGTAAGACAAGAGGAGGTCAGCCATGGCGGCTGTATACTCTGGCGCGTGCCTAAAGCGTCTGTACCGGCTGTACTTTGCTTCAGCCTAAAAAAGTACTCCGGCGTTTTCTTCATAGTCGCCGATACGCCTAAAAATTAGCTAAACACACCAACAAACATCGCTGAAATAGTAACCCAAATATTTGGTCATATTAATTTTTTTCTTCTCGCGAAGTTATTAAATTTACAGTTTTGGTCCTCGCCGTGTTTTCTTTAAAGTGAAAATATCTACTTGCAACAATGAAAAAGTGACGTCAGGGGGCGGCAGGGGTTCCCTCTTTGGAATGTAAACTTTGTTCCTAACTGTTTACAAGCAGTTTCATGGTGTCAAATGAATGCTATGGAAGCTCACTCCAGCACCCGCGCAACAGCACGAAACAAGTGCTCAATATAGGTCATTTTTTTTACTTCCCACTCGACCTGAAAGACGCCTGCCTTCCAATGACGTCACGGCTTTGAAACGCGCGCGGTATGTTTGAAGCTCGGTTTTGGCGTCATTTTCACTTGCCGATTTCACAATAACTGTTCTCAATTTTGCGATACTAAACGGCATGTCGGAAAGGGTAAAGGCCGGCGATTCCGAAAGTATACTTAGTTGGGGTAGCCAAAAAAAAAATCGCCGGAGTAAAGCAGCGTGGAAAGCGCAAGTCACTGAGCCTTTTTTTGTTTGAGTGGTTTAGTGACGATAAAACACGTATTCAGAAACACGACGAACACCATGACGGTGCGCTTTTGACGCTGTCGGATCGGTCCCATCAGCTCGTAGCGTCTGCTGCGTCCGGACTTGAGGTGAAACGAAGTATAGCTGTCTTTGTCTTTACTCGCTCTTTGAACGCGTTCCAGTGCAACACGCCGCGGTGCCTGGCGTTCGGTGTTCGCGTTCGAACGCGTTCGATCCCCAAATAGAGTCATTGGCGACGTGAGCGATCGAACGGGCCGCTGTGATCGGCCTTCCAGGATTAGCCGAATACTGACTATGACCTCAGCAAAGGATTTCTCATCGACGGAAATAGGAGTAATGTAAGAACCTCACTTGTTTGACGGTGTTGGAAGTGTTAGTTTCAGAGCGCTATGATTCTAAGCTTCTGGCATGCTCGCTACAAAAAATGAAAGCCGCTTTTACAACTCCCTGTGACTCCGAATTAGAGCGCAGCTCTTGAGGAGGAGGGGAAGGCACGGGGGGGGGGGGGCACGTGACCTCGGGGGGGGGGGGGTCACGTGGCCTGGGGGTCACGTGACCTCGGGGGGTGTTGGGCGGAGAAAATTTTCCGCTAAATTTAGCGGGGAAAATTTTCTGCTAGATTTAGCGGGGAAAATTTTCCGCCAGATTTAGCGGGGAAAATTTTCCGCTAGATTTAGCGGGGAAAATTTTCCGCTAGATTTAGCGTGAAAAATTTTCCGCTAGATTTAGCGGGGAAAAGATTTAGCGGGAAAAATTTTTCCCGCTAAATCTTTTCCCCGCTAAATTTAGCGGAAAATTTTCCCGTTAAATTTAGCGAGGAAAATGTTCCGCTAAATTTAGCGGGGAAATTTACCCATCATGCACCGCGCGGTTACGCCGACGGCGACGGCGACGGCGACGCCGACGCCGCTCAAGCCGGAAACGGGCGCCTAAGAGCTGCGCTCTAAACCATCGAATTTGTCGTTTGCAAGGTATAATGACGTCACGAGACGTAGCCGTAGGAGGGCTTCGTGCAAGCACGCGCAACCGGAGCACGACAAAAAGCAACGAGCACGCGCGTGCTGGAGGGGGCGCCGGCGTTCCAAAAAGAAACGCCCCCACCCCGATATATGCACGACAGACACGCGGCGTTTGTTCGTTCATGTTTCTTTATCGTTGCTAGTGTGTCGCAGGGGTATGTGGAGCACTCCGTTGTGGGCACCGTCGCTCAAGCTGGCGTGGTACTCCTGGAGCAGCTTCTTCTCCGCAGGACCCCAGTCGTCCGTCGGACGAAAGGCGCTCATAGGATCCTGCGAGAAACGAACGAGACCGCGAATTCGGTGATTTAGACACCCCACCCCCTCCCCGAACACGCCGCCCAGTAACCCAGTAGAAAACAGGGACTGCGACTCCCCACGCGGTGACGTCAACACGCACAGGCGGCGTTAATTGTGTCCATCTTCAACGTAGATGTCAGTCCACGCCAAACGTCGCAGACGGGGATAGCAACCACCACCAATTTCTTGAAAACAACAACAGCAACAACAAAAAATGATGGTGAAGGCATGTTTGTAGAAACCACAGGGGAGATTATTTTTGAATGCGATGATAGCCTGTATCGCTGCACACGCGGGCAGGTGTTCGGCTCCCAGCTAAATTTAGCGGGGAACCTGAATTGGCGCATAGGTCACATGACGTAAATTTTCCGCTACATTTAGCAGGAAACCTGGTTTCGCTAAATTTAGCGAGAAGACTGAATTGGCGCGTAGGTCACGTGAACTCAATTTTCAGCTAAATTTAGCGGAGAACCTGATTCCACTAAATTTTGCGGGGAACCTGAATTGGTGCATAGGTCATGTGAAGTCAATTTTACGCTAGATTTAGTGCAAAGTTGGCTACATTACAGGCGACATACACAGTCAGAAATTTGTGATGAGTAGCTTAATAATGCTGTCGCATTAAGACTTGTTCTTGTTTGCTAAATTCTAAAGAGACGTCCACCAAATTATTATTAAAAAAAAAACTTCCTAATCACGCTGATTACTTGAGCGCTCCCTGAAATACCTAATACCTAATAATAATAGTTGGGCTTCCCTAAATAGTAGGGAAGCCCAACTAGGTATACGCTAAAATTCTAAAAAAACGTAAAACAATTTGTGAAATGGAGTCGCAATTATCTTTAAATACTCTGCTGATATTGTTATTTCATGTGATGGCAGCGTTCATGTTATGCAACAGTTTCCTGTGTTAGTTTTTCTGGAGTAAACAAACAAAAAACGAGACATGTTCAGCATTTAAAACAGAAAACACTGCTGACCTTGAGGATATTTTTAAATGTTACCTGGGCTGGGCTGTGGCTATAATTTTCGCTCCCAATTACTTGAGAATAATAAATCAAGCAAGTTTTGCAAAAAAAAAAAAATCTCAAATTTGTTTAAAACTTAATTTTTCGAAAGATTCAGACCCAAATTAAGCATCAGGGCCCTCCTGATAAAAACAAGCGGGACGGCTCATTATATAGTCCTGCTTGTAACCTTTAAACTTAGCAAGATCTTTTAAAGTAAATTTTGTTCTAAGCGAAAATCAATTTTTGAAGCTGAGCACCGGCGTCATACAGGTTTTCGTGGTACCGTACTGTGCCTTCAGAGTACTGCATGCACGCACCGCGGATAATTTGAGACGTCCCAGATGCCTTCAAGCGCAAGCGTATCATACGGCGTGTACCTTTTCCTGTGTTGTTTTGCGATAAGTACTAGTAAATTGACGCATGTGGTATATGTCTGCATTTACCATCGGCGCGAGCGTGTTCTGCATTGAAGGCGCAATACAATACCAGGAAAACAAGTTGCCGGTGCTCAAACAAAAAACAAAAATCACCTAAAACAAATTTTATTTTTGCTTAGTTATAAGGTAAGAAGCTGATATAGTTAGTGCGCCTCCTTGACTGTTTTTGTCAGGAGGACCTTGATGCTTAATTTGGGTCTGAATCTACAGCAAAAGTTAATTTTCGGCAACTTTGAGACTTTTATTTGGCACACATGTTTGCATTATTGTGCTCAAATAATTTTAAGCATAAATATTTGCAACCGTTTTTAAACATCTTCAAGGACAACAGTGCTTTCTGTTTTAAATACTGAACGTGTATTGTTTTGTTCATTTTTACTCCAGAAAATCGAACACAAAAAAAACGTTTTATGATATAAACTCTGGCGACAGACGAAAAACAAAATCGCAGCAGTCTTTTTGAAAGTAATTTAATTATCCCATATTAAAAACAAACTTGTTTTATAGATTTTATAGATACTGAAGAAATTCTGGAAAACGCTTATGCGATCAATATTTTTTTCCTAGAAAAACATCTTGCCGAAAGTGGAGTCTTTTACCATGTATTGCTATTGCCGTGCTGCATTTTATGTGAATAGTTGCCGACACACAGCTGTCCATTGTAGTTCAGAGCTTCTTTTTGCGGATTGTTTTGGCAGCGGGTTTACGCTCACATTGCAACTTTCTTTTGCATCTAGTGCTTCATTATTGTGCCACTCCTATTATATTCCATGTTTGGAATAATAGTATTGAAAAAGAAATTAAGAAATATTGCGAGGCTGCAGACAGATGATTGCGGGAAGGTGACAGCGCAAATGCAGAGTCATAAATGACGTGCCGTTTCCTTCTTATCTCACAAAGTTGCCGCGAACAGTCATCCGGGTAAATATGCCAAACCAACAGATAAGGCCAAGACGCGACTGAAGCATCATAAAAGAATAACATTGCTGATTACCCAACACAGTTGAATTTGATCGCATCGACGCAGTATTTTTACATGTTCAAATCAAATTGTGCAAAAGACACCCTCGGGCATTTATTTTATTCAGTTTTTGGGCTAACTCGCCAAAGCATCATTTGCCGTCTAGTTCAATTTCGGTTTCCTAGTAGCTCAGTTAGGCTAACGCAAGGTACTCCTGCAGAATCGCTCCATGTCATAAAGGAAGGTGCAAATCCAAAGATATTGACATGGCAATGACATAAGAACTTTGACATACCAAACCTGAAAGAACTTTTACGTGACAAGGACCTAAGATATCTGACATGGTAGGGACTTGAGATATTTGACAAGAAAAGGATGCCAACATGACCATGGCATGGCATCCAAGAAAAGGATGCCAACATGACCATGGCATGGCATCCAAGAAAAGGATGCCATCCAAACATGACCAGGACTTCAGATCTTCAGATCTTGACTGTCTATAAAAACATCGGCGGAGTCTGCAGGGACAGCTAGTTAAGACAATCCTTGGACTACCGGCAATAGTTTTGTCATAGCCACAATAACCTTTGTGTCTGCACAAGCACGCACTTCACGGCGCTTTGAGGATTAGCCTTGGAAATGCTGTATGCAATCCGATGCTGAAAAGTGCCGTGCCGTGCATCGCGTCTGCTCACCTTCCTTCTTTGGATGAGCGCCACGGCAGCCCAGATCGGGACTTGCATCATGGACAGCGAAGCTAGAAACCAGCCCAAGCTGTTCGCCCACTGGGGGTAAGGTTCGACGTTGTTGTAGGTCACCGGCTTGGAGAGTACCACGCCGTAGACCAGTAGAATCTGCGAGGTGCCATAACAGATAAACAGCTTTCAAAAACAAAAAAAAAAAATTGTTTCACAGTGAAAACTTGAAACTGTGAAACACTTGACCCGGAGGCAAGAAAAAGGCATCAAGAGTATTGACTAACTCTCCTGCCATATTCCTCACGTTTCTGCGTGGACAATATGATTGTATCTTTAGGCTTGCCTTTAAAATAGTTTCGTTTTGTTGTATGGTTAGTCAGATTATGTTAGTATTCGTTACTTTTGGGTTCTCTTGGTAGGCTCATGAAGCTTGCGGACACTTTCCTAAGACACACAGTGTCAAGTGTATTATTGTGCGTCCCATTTGATTGCAAGATTCTTAAAAAAATATTTAATACGAAATGTCATAAGGAGCCCAGTCGGTGCTACCCCAGTGGCTTAAACATAAACTATGGCACCATAATGCATGTTTTTAGAAGAAAAAAACTAGTTTTTAAGGGAATTGTGTTTTTACCGGCTCACTGTATGAACAAGCACATTGGAAAACGAATATTCTACACAATAGATGCCGGAACTATAAAAATAGAAAAATATGGCGTGTGCAGTTCCTTCGCTTAAAAGGCGAGGATTCCAGATTTTCTAGTTCCCTCTTAAGCAGCAATACTAAAGCCAGACGAGCTGTAAGGCATATTTGGTTGACGGAGCTCAGAACGACTGGGGACGCTTTCGTTGAAGATTGTTTTGCTGCAATACACCCCATATTTTTGCGTGTTCCCGCAAAGCCCTCCTGAGAGCCAACCATTACAATCTATGGAGGAAGCTTTGTGAAGGACGAGTCTGAAAAATATTTTACACCTAGGAAAAAAAAAACAAAAAAAAAACAGGCTGCACTCTGACACTAAACATAAAGTAAGCACGTGAAATATCACGCTCAATGTTACAGTGCATACAGTTTTTTTTCGGTTTGAGCATATGTGTCTTTTATTCACTGAGCTACCTCCATAGAAAGTTGCGATTGGCACTATGAAGTGCTTTGCGGAAAAGTAGATGCACCGGATTTTTCGCTTTTTATTTTTTAGCGTGTAGTGCGAGTCTCTTTGGTGTTGCAGCACAATGGAAGATATATTTCTTTTTTAGAATAAATATAGAGAACGACAGACGTTTATGGATGTTCATAGATTTACAACTTTCTAGGGTGGCAAAAAAGAAATGATGCATCTTCTCAGCGTAATCTTGTTCAGACACAGATGGTCCGCATTGCCGCGAGAAGTTGTTCAAAAGGAACGAAATACAAACCTCTCGATCTTGTCGTCTCATGAGGAAATGATGCACTAGTGTGGGCAACCGAGCATGCCATATATCTTTTAAGCCGCGGCCGCACCGCTTTACATCATACACAACACTGTCCGGAGACACTGTCCGGGGAGTGCCCTCTTTCTCGTACGAAGGTCCCGCCCCGTTGGTCAAAGAAAAGACTGTCTTCACGCATGTTCGGAGCATATATACATATCTATGAAACAAACATGGTTGGAACATGCGTGACTAGGCGTGGTCCACAGACAGTTCTGTCATCGTGTCTGCAGATAACTTTGTGACTTTTGTATTTGACGGAGACGCATGCGATGGGACCTGCACGTTAGTTCAAATTATCCGCGAGTTTGAGTTAAGAGAATTACCGAGATTCTACCGTATATAATGTATGGGCGGTGAGACGGTGGCTTTAGACGGACGAAAATAATCCCTGGAGAAGGGGAACAAGACTGGAGAAGGGAAACGAGAGGAACAAAGGGCAGACACAAATCTCCAAACACAGCTATAGGTGACTGGTGCGCGATCAAAAAAATCCGCCTGGTCCGGGTTCGATACCCGGACGAGGCGGATTTTTTCGGTCGCGCACCAGACACCTTGCTGTGTTTGGAGATTTGTGTTTGCCCTTTGTTCCTCTTGGTTTCCTTCTCCAGTCTTGTTCCCCTTCTCCAGGGATTATTTTCGTCCGTCTAAAGCCAGCTCGCTTGCACCTTTGCATTTAATTGCATTATAATCAAGGCTTCAGACTGCCGTTATTTATGAGGGTATTTGATGGATATAAAAACAGCGGCTGCAAAAATGCAAAAAAAAAATAAATCGAGTTTTCTGCAGGATAATACGTACGCAGAGGACGATGGGTGACACGACAGCCCAGCTGAACTTGAACAGCCAGGGCGGAGACTTGCCCAGCATGAACGTGAGATCGTTGGAGAAGCGCTTAACCCCTGTACAAAAACGGAATAAACCGCCATCAGTGAAAACAAAAGTGAGAATTCACTTACGTCAGAAATATATATATATATATATATATATATATATATATATATATATATATATATATATATATATATATATATATATATATATATATATATATATATATATATATATATATATAATTTTATTTTTACAAACATTTTAAATCTACTGGTGTTTTCAACGATATTGCCGTAAATGCACGCAGCGAGCCAATTTCTTGGCTTCACTTTATTTATATTTATTTCGAGAACACTCCCGACGAACTTTCGTGAATAAAGGAATGGAACATCTTTACTACGTCGGTATTTTTTTAGAGATTGTATTTATTGTGTTTTAAAGTTTTCAAAAAACTAGAGTGAAAAAAGAAATACTGATGTTTTAGAGTTTAGGTTCAATTAAACAAGTGCTTTTTAGGTCAAGTAGTTTAAATATTGAGTTGCAACCATAACGGAACTTTTCAAAATCTACACATCATGTAAAAACATCAAATTAACAAAAACAAAGAACGGTAGCACGGTTTTGCGTCATTTATACCACTTATCAGAACTTGTCCGGCGAGCAACACACACACACACACACACACACAAAAAGTCCATTATATATATACATAAAAGTTTAAACTAAATATAACATGTTCATTTAACGTTTGAAGTAAATATTAGAGCAATCTAAATTTGAAAGCTTTATTACAAATACTTGCGGAAGCCTCTTTTGTATATCACTTTTACAAGGTTCAATGATTTCGCAGATATTTAACAACGTGGTAGCCGATTTAGCACGTGGCGCAAAGTAATTTTTTTGAATCCCACAACGTTTATATTTCAGCGGGACATTATACAGCACGAAAGCATCGGGTGTCTGGGAGAGAAGAAAACCGTGTTTTTCGCATCGAAAAAAATAGACAGTTTTAGGGGAACCGTTTCTCCACATCCGATACGGCACGATGGGAACTGAGGCAGGAACTGCGCATGCGCTACCCGTGAAGACTCCCACATGCGCACTTCGTATCGGACGGCCTTATTGTACCGCATCGGATGTGCAAAAACACTTCCCTAAAAGTCCATGTTAAACTGCGCATCGTCGAACGTTCAGTCTCTACACGTACGTAGCGCTATAGTAGTTGTTACAAAATGCCAAAGTTTCAAGACCTACTGTTATCGAGAAAGAAATGTTTTCAGCGATTTTTGAACGTCTTTAATTAAAGATGGCGATTGACGGAGCCCCCGCGAATACCTGGAAATAAATAACGTCAGCTGTCGGCGAACGGGGGCCCCGATTGCTTTATTAAAAATTTTTGAAAATTGCTCATGACTTTTCAATTAGATAACGCCAAGTTCTGAAACTTCGGCTTCTCGTCCCGAACGCTAGCGCTACATTCTTCACCTGTAACTGGCATTTCGGCTCTTTTGGCGTTGTGAAAAACGCCATTTTTTTTTTCCTTTCCAGACACCCGATTATTACTTCGTGCAATAAAAGTATGTATTAAAAATATCCGAGATGACGCTCGCTTAGTTTTCTGCTACAGAATACGCAAAATTTATCCCGATTATAAATTCTGACTGAACTTCGTTTTGCTGTTTTTATTTTCACGAAGAAACTGCAATAGTGAGAACAATTAACGACCATTAGAAACGTAGTTATAAGCCCTCTTCCAGAAAGGCGTGTGCACATATTTACTCACCGTAAAGCCACATGAGTGCGATCACTTCGCACATTGCGATGAAGAGCGCAGACACGCCAGCACAGTAGGTGTCCAAGAGATTCAGTACGTACTGACCCCCCTGGCGAAGCAAAGGAAATACAACAGGGAAAAGGATTAATTCGGAATTTATGGAAGCGGCGACACTTATAGGAACATTAGTTGTATTCGTTTTATTTGTCGTCGTCGGTACGAACCCCCTCCCCCGACACTTTTCTCTTTCCTCTAACCTTCCCGTGTTAGGCCCAAGTCCTCTTTCTGAGCGTCGTGATATTGAGCGCCTAAAGTCATTGTATTTTATGATTCACTCATCACGTTTTGCCTCTTTAGATACACATAAAGTTACTCAACCCAACTTCAACGAGGAGCCACCACGATTTAAACATTTTCCCATTTCATCCACATACCGACATGTTTCTTTCTCACACCATTGAACGTTGGAATTTTGTTACCAGGAAACGTATACAACCAGACGAAATTCCGTGTGCCGTTGATAGTGGTTGATTGTGATGACCTGACTGTCTGTATATAATTCCCACCCCTGCCATATTCCCAGTGGGGCTGCAGTATGTAAAATAAATAAATAAATAAGTAAATAAATAGATTAGGTTCATAAGTCAGGTGGACCCAAAAGAAGCATTAAAGGGGCACTGACACCCCAAAGGTCGTATTTTTTTTTTATTGTCTAAAACGACGCAAGTTGTAGTCATAGACACGCAAAAAAAACCGCATCGCGAAAAAAAATTTCCCCGCGCGCGCGCGCGCCTTTTTATTTTTGGCGTTTAAATCTCCCGCCGCTACCTAATCGCTTCTTTTGATCGGTGACGTCAAAAATCAGGAAATTTAGAAGCTTTGTAGGTGACATTTCTATAACATTTAATAACGGCAATCGTAAAACATGTTTTTTGACGCAATTGCGAACGCACTACGGCCCCTCTTTTTGAAATACAAAAATCAGAGTTCGGTGAGATGCCCCCTCCTAGATGTGTGTCCTCTCTCAGAAAACTTGGCGGTGCTCGAGCAGATGGGCGAGTTGGGAAAGAAACCGGTTTTTTCCCGCGCGCCAGCTCGCCTCCTCCTCGCATCGGGTCAGCGGAGGTCCGAGAGAAAGTCGAGTCGCAGGAGACCGCAAAATTTGACTGACTGCACTGGCGGGGATCGCGCGGGAACTTCAAATTCGGCATTTGGAAATTGTTTTTTTAATTCACAAATACTGAATTCCCAAGTTTCGAATTTTGAGGGTAATGTCCCGGCACCGTTTTCAATCGTTTCGGATAATAAAAAAAAATATGATTTTGACGTGTCAGTGCCCCTTTAAGCGAATATACCAGCCGTTCAAAATAAAAACAAAGGTGCGAGAGGTACGCGAATTTATTTTCGCACCCGTGTTGCGCTCCCAGGCAAAACCTTTGTGCAAAAACGGCTTTAGAGCACCTCTCAGGTTTTTTTTCTTTTTTTACCTTGTAAAACTTCACACTAATTACTTGTGGTGTGTGTTTGTTTAAACAGTGGGAAGTTAGGCAGCTCCAGTGAGGTTTGGTGTCTCCGCAGTGATGAGAAGTTTAGCCAGTCTAGTGTTAGCGATCAGGATATTGAAGTCAGAAAACCAGCCAAAAGCTCGTAGGTTGACCCCTACCCCGGCTGCACCAGACAGAAGTTTGTATACGGTCCCCGGCGAATCCCCGAGCTCCTAAGACAGGGCCTTTCTGCCAGGAAACCCGAGCCGCACGCGCCAGTAAGTCCCAAGATGCTTCGGAGCCGATCGCTCTCGCCCGTAGACGAGAGGAAGCGCGGCGGACAATCCACCTGACGACGCCGAGCGAGACGCAGCCCCGCTCTATATAACCGCAAACTTTCTATAATCCCCCCATGTAGCGTAACCTTCAAAGGTTTAATTAAAGAAACAGTTTAATGTAACCGTATCCTTAATTGGTTCACCCCAAACGCTGACACTAGTACCAGTGCTAGCCTGGGGTCTTTAACGTCCACCACGCAGTAGTGATACACGACCGCACACCGTTACGATGCTCATCCAGATCGAAACGGTCACGAATCGGGATTGAACCCAGATAATAAACTGTCATAAGGTAGTAAGCTGGGCGAGTTGGTACTGATTGAACATGATGAAAAACTATCGCACAAAAAGACGAGGACAAGGACAGGAACGGAACACAAAACAAAGTCAAGCGCTAACTGTCACAACTCAAATGTACGTTGAAAATAAGGAAAACGAAAGAAGCTCCTGCTTCTTTCTTCTTTTCAACGTACGATACATTTGAGTTGTGAGTTAGCGCTTGTCTGTGTTCTGTGTTCCGTTCCTGTCCTTGTCCTCGTCTTTTTATCTGCTTTTTTTTTCCCATTATGTTGAACCTAGGGATCCCTGGGTTCTGCAGCGCGAGCTTTAGGTCCACGTGCTCCGAGCTGTGGTGTGCTAACGCGCTGGGTCACCGCTCTCCCAAAAGTAAACTTGAAACATCCCTGTATATCAGCCCCTTCAGTAGAGGCTTAGCTTTGTAATTAACATTTCAAGGGGGTTTAGGACGCTCGGGTGGCTTACCTGGGTTACACAGGAGAGGCCAATGAGGAAGCAACCAGAGCAGGCGACCAAGGCCATGATGGAGCGATGTCGTCGAAGCGATGGGAATGTATCAGAGATCACGGTCAGCGTGGTCTGCAGCAGAGGAAACTGAAAATAAAAAAATAAAATAAAAATTGACTGTTGAAACGATGTGGTTGATTGATGCCGCAAAACACTATCAATGTAAAAAAAAAAATAAAAGACTGTTCCCATTTTACAAAAAAGTGATATTGGATCACACACTAAAAATATACCGGGTGTTCATTTTTAATTCGAACAGATTTATTATAAAAAATCCGTAAAAGATGCACTAGTACGGTTTGTTCAAGTGAGTTATACGGCTAGGGGGACATTATGTGGGTGGCTAATCCTTGCGAGAAGTTGACTAATTAATTAAAATTCGTTAATTCACTTTTTAATTAATGAAAATAGACATATGGTTCCAATTAGAAACTTTCTCAGCGTCATCGAAAACCCCTAATTCAGTCATTTTCAGAAAGACTTTGAGCGCGTGAGAAGCGTAGTAGTGCACTAAAGTTACCACTCGTGGAGCAGGTACAAGGCTGGGGCTAGATAAGAGACGGAAATATCGCACGGGCGCCTTATCGCAACCTCTAGCTTTGTACCTGCTCCACGAGCGGTAACTTCAGTTCACTACTACGCTTCTCACGCGCTCAAAGTCTTTCTGAAAATGACTGATTTAGGGGTTTTCGACGACGCTGAGCAAATTTCTAATTGGAACCATATGTCTATTTTCATTAATTAAAAAGTTAATTAACGAATTTTAAGTAATTAGCCAACTTCTCGCAAGGATTAGCCACCCACATAATGTCCCCCTAGCCGTATAACCCACTTGAACAAACCGTACTAGTGCATCTTTTACGGATTTTTTGTAATAAATCTGTTCGAATTAAAAATGAACACCCGGTATATATATACGTGCATGCCATATCGACAAACTAAAATAAAAAAAAAATTAAAAAAAGATTAGGAGTGTAAACGAGGCATTTGCGATGTGATTGAATCTAAGAAGTGTAGTATTTTCTGGACAACAGACCGCAACGAATGTAAGTTCCGCAGCGAAACATTGCAGTGGGAAAAAAAGTGTTTTTTTAGGTAGTCGGTTTCCGTTGCATATTCCACAAGAAATTATCCTACGCAGTACAGACCGATTAATGCCGCTCTATTAGATCATAAAAAAAAAAAAGCTTGTATCCGACACAAGTCATCATTAATATACCGCTGACAAAATCCATCGTGCCTCGTCATAATGAACGATATACAAAAACGTAAACTGTCGTAGAGTTCGCATCGATACATAGACCGTACAATTTCAACTTCTAAACATGTATGGTCCTCGGACTACAATCCGGAATATACGGTAACTAAATATTTAAAGTAAAGTCATCGAATAATCTCACACCGGCGGAACCTGTTTTGCCAGTTATTACTTGCTGAAGTAAACCTCGGGAGGATCTCCATTAACATTAGAAACGAACGGGAAATAATAAACACGAAAACGGGACGAAATCTGACGCATACAACACGCAGGGCGGGGAGAATCGGGCAGAAAATGTAAATGTCCGTGAAATCGCGAAAGAATTTCCAGCGTGGGTCCTTGCACGAATACGGTAGCGAAATTTTAAGGAGCATTCGACTGTGCCATTAAATGTGACAAATCAAGAAATTAAAAGACTGATGCACATAACTCAGTAGGTATACCTCACTGTCAATTCCCAGGAGGTACAGCATGATGAAAAATACGAAGGACCAGAGTTGCGGACACCAGAAGGTCGTCAATGCCTCTGGGTAGATGACGAATGCTAGGCCTTGCCCTGTGGTAGAGACAATTGATTTACCGAGTTAAAATGGTTGTATCGCGATGATTACGACTGCGTTGTTTTTATTGTCGAGAACATGACCAGGACAAGGGATGTTAGTTCGTTGAGTCGGCGTAGTTGCATCGTTATAGCTATAATTGTATTGTTCGAATATCTGATCATGTTTCGATTCAAGCATGGATTGATGAGCTGCACTATTGGTCCAGTAACATGTTTGCCCAAAGCCTGATGCGGTTTTACTGCTTCACTACGTAAACGTTAAGCGATCAGGAGAAAGGGAGCCGAAGCCTAATAAAGGCAGCCGAAGTTTGGTTACCCTGACGAAACAGAATCTGCGAAGCATTGGCGGTCACATAAAACTTTTTGAGGAAGCCAGTTTTTTTTTTTCTCCAAGTTTCCGATATGACGCATTTAGTCAACGGTGAGTGAGCGATTGTATCAGGGCTGTCCAACTCGAAATTATGTAAGTCGATCAGGAAATCTCGAAGAAGATCATTGTGAGCGTTAGGGTAAGCAAGCGCGCCAACACCTCTTCTTGAGACTGTCTTAAATAAGACCGACTAATTTCACTGAGAATACACCAGCATATGGCCTGTGACAGGTTAAGAGCTCAAGGGTTGCTCCTCCCACCTCTTTATAATTCAACAAAGCGAACGCGGGAGAAGAGGTTGCCTCCTTTCCAGTGTTCGTTCTGCTAAAGTGGAAAGAGGTGGGAGGAGCTTCTCCTGAACTCTTAACCTGTCACAGACTGCGCGGAGCGCAAGTTCGTCTGCTTCTTTTGCAGGGGTTGTGGTGATCTCGAAACGCCGAGCTCTGATTGGCTTCGACTGGAAGGATTGTGGGTAGACCTCAAGGCAGCTTACTTTGTGCTCTACCCACTATCCTTCAATCAGAGCCAATCAGAGCTCGGTGTTCTGACGTCACCGCAAGCCCTGCAAAAGAAGCAGACGAACTTGTGCTCCACATAAATTTCCTAGGGAGAAAAGAAAAACGGATTAACCGCGCGCCGTTATCATCTTCCTTACATCTCAATCCCTATCTAACACACCATGTAAATGACCACAACTCACCCGCCTTGGCGACCTCCTCGATGGGTACGTTCAGTTCCAGTGACATATGGCCCAGCACGGCGAAGATGGCTATGCCCCCGAGAAGGCTGGTGATGAGGTCCGCTATTACCACGATGGATGCATCTCTGGAATAATTCAGTGCGCCCGCGTGAGATCATATGCTTAACAGACTTCTTAAGAGACAACAGACTAAAATCTAAGTTAGATGCGTAGCATTTAAAGGGGCCAGCGCTTAGAGCTTTTGTGTCCGCGGCGGCGGGGTATCGGGTATCGCGATCGGAGTGATCGGAACGATCTACTAACACTCTTTAGTGGTGTCCTGTTATCCTCCTTTTGTCTGTATTCGAGCGCTACACACCTTGCATCGTAAGCATGCATAATGATAGTACGTGGCATTATGATGTCACGTAACACTGACCTCATGGTAACACGTGACGGGACTTGGAGTTACGTTGTGACCTAACATAACGTGACGCCCTGAAGTCACGGAGGACGTAAAATGCCATGCATTTGGGGCGCCTTTAGAATAAGCAGACACGGGCAATTCTTTTTACCGATTAATTACCTTGTCGATAAAGAAACAACTTTCAGCCTTTCCACTCTGGTGAAGAAGGAAGACCAGCGAAGCTCTACTACGGTGGGAAGGAAGTGATGGCCGGCCGCAATTCGGCATGCCAGAGTGGAAAGGCTCGAAAGGTTGCCGCCGTCGCTCATAGATGGCGGTAGCTCTCCAGAG
This sequence comes from Ixodes persulcatus, assembly GCA_013358835.2. Lineage (NCBI taxonomy): Eukaryota > Metazoa > Arthropoda > Arachnida > Ixodida > Ixodidae > Ixodes > Ixodes persulcatus. Next base: position 390,422 of record JABSTQ010011552.1, read on the forward strand.
CTCTGTGTCATCATTTGTTTGCTGACGGACACGATTGTGGGAAAACTAGCCCTTAACAGCTCCACTGTAAAAGTTTGACAGATACATTTTCCGAAACGGCTCGACATTTACGCAATTGGACAGCTGAGAAACTGAGGAGAGTAGCGATGAAAAATATGCCAGGGGGTGATCATTTTAAAACTTTGTAAATAGACATACTTTTAATAAAAATCTTTTTGAAAAAAAAAAAAAGGATCGGTGGCCGAGTGGGCTAGCGCACAGCAGCTCGGAGCGCGTGGAGCGAAAGCTCGCGCTGCAGAACCCAGGGATCCGGGGTTCAATCCCCACTCCTGCCCGTTTCGATCTGGATGAGCGTTGTACCGGCGTGCGGTAAAGACCCCAGGCTAGCGGTTGTACTGCACTGGCTAAATTTCTCATCTACACCAAGTGACCCGTCGCAACTTTGAAAGGGCTGACCAACTACACGCTGTCTAGATATTCACACAACCCCAATTATTTTTATTAAAAGTATGCGACCATGAAAAACCGCGGAGCACGGTTACGACACTTACAGATGAATGGCGTGACGGAAGTTGTTGTAGCTTCCCGACATGATGAGACCGCCCCAGGAGATGCCCAGTGAATAGAACACCTGCTCCGTTGCTCGACGCCATATCTGCAGGAACCACGGGAACACGCCTTCAAATTCACGCACTCATTCATCGAGGAACGGCATCTACCACAATACTGGTTCATTATACGTAGGTCTGGTGCTTGAAACGCCCTGAATATAATAATATTAGCTACAGACGTTTGCAAGCCGCCACGCTTCAAAAGCTAGTCTGGACACAGTGGATGGAAAATGCTTTATTTATATACTGCACATGGCGACGCAAGGATCTGCAGAAGACTATTTTTAATTACAAAAGTGAAGGGGAGCTTGAGATAAGAGTAATATGTTTTTTTTTTTAATACAATCTAGGATTTATGTTAAGAAATCGGCTATATAATATAGTTGTGCACCGTCAAGCTTCATTAAAACATTAATAGTTTACTCTTAGAAGAGTATTATCGAAGAAAACTGGCAAAGCGGTGACAATTTTCAAATTTATTATGCTATTTAAATATCACTTCATTGTCATGAGCCACCGTTCAATCACGCTCACGAACGTTGTCTTAATATTGGCAGAAAAACAAATAACCGTATTTATTTTTATTTCCGATTTAAAAAAGCAATAAAAATCTTTCCATATTCATGCTGCTCACATGAAAACATGTGCAGTAAAGTTGCCAATGAGTGTTATTAGAGCGCCGAGAATGTTTAGTAGGGAGGAGATATTCACTAGGAGGGCATTTTTATATTACAACACAATGGGCATCACCGCAAGTACCTGAGTACGAAAAGGCAAAACTTGCGTCGAATTGAACAATCTCGACTAGCCCCATAGTAAAAAATATAATTAGATGAATGTGTTCAAAAACATATGAGGACATATATGTGACCATATAAAAACTTAGACCCTTTATAACCTATATAAGGTCTTGTATATGTTTATGGGACGTATCAGATACAAAAAATATCAAATATAAAAAAAGCATCCTTACATTGAGATCAGTGAGCCTGGTGAAGTCCGGGACGAGGAAGTAGGCGATGCCTTGCGCGGCTCCGGAGAGTGTGGCTCCTTTGACGAGGAGGATGAAGAGAACTACGTAGGGGAATGTCGCAGTGAAGTAGACGACCTGTTCACAAAACAACCATTAGAAAAGGACCAAAGATACGCCGTTAGTCGTGCTACTTTTCCAATAATGTTGTCAGACGCGAAAGAAAAAAAAAAAGCTCGCGAAAGAGAGAATATTGGCTAAATGAGCATATATATATGGCCACAGAGATAAGCAAAATACTTTAAAAAATTTATCAAAATATAAATACAAAATACTTCGACAGAAATGTGTTTATAATATAAATATGAAATTAAACGTTTTCGAAAAGTATTTATATACAATGTACATGCCAAAACAACGAGGGGTATTTGATCATCTTGAAATAATTTTACAAATACATTTTGTTCCCGTAGTTTGACATCTAAGACCTAAATTTAACCCCAGGTAAAGAGAATGTGCCCAAATAAAAAGTGGAGTCGATAAGTACCAAGAATGAAGTGCACAAAAAGAAAGTTTAATTTATAAAAATAAAAGGTAATTGGCGTATATGACAAGCAAATACAACACTTACTCTGCAAAGCGCAGCAAGTTTTATGTTTTTTCTAACACTCTCACGGCAAAGGGTGCCCGAAATTGTATTAGATTGCAAAGAACAGTTGCATAAAATTGCATCTGGGCAGTATTTTGAAGTGCGATTTTTCAAAATATATTTTTTTTATTTAAATACAATCGACAAATACTATTTCTAATGTGTAATTAACCATATCAGTCAGTCGGTAATTATCACCCTAATCTCACATATTTTTTGTTTGATAAAGTATTTGAAAAAGGTCATGCATTGTCGCCTTACGCAGTTCTTTTTCGCTTGCGCATAAGTATGCATCAACGCATCAACATGACTTTATGCCCAATCGTTCTGTAGAAATAAACTTGGTAACGTTTACAGAATTCCTGTGTTCCAGTCTAGGTCCAAAACAAGTTGAAGTCATATACTTTGATTTATTTTTTAAAAAGCGTTTGACCTAATCAGCTACCCTTTGCTGATTAAAAACAATTTCGATGTATGGTGTCTCCCTCCCGCTCTGTGATTGGGTTGAAAACTATCTGTATGCTCGATGGAATTCTGTTACATATACGGTGGTGTCAAGTCAGCGCTGTACTGTTCTAAATACGACGTCCCGCAGGGTTCTAACTTAGCGCCTTTCATTTTCAACATATTCGTGAACGACATTAGTGCATGCACTCATCACTCGGAGATTTTACGATTCGCAGATGATGTTAAGTTCTCTCGAGCTATCGCTGATTTTTCTGCTTGCGACCGACTGCAGCAAGACATTACAGCCCTGACAGACTGGTGCAAAAACAATAACTTGGTTTTGAACCCGACCACTGAGACACGACAAATATAACTGCGTAATAGGGCGCGTTTCCGTAATATGGGATGTGGGCGCATTTTTAGATAGTTAATTGAAATTTTCTTAACATGTCCCTACCGAAACAAAAAAAAAAACAGTTTAAAGGTTTTTTTCGGTAGGGGTTGCATACTTAGATAATGTATGTTACCGCACTTTGGACGCAATCATCCGAAGGACTCGACATTTTAACAGCTTTTCGTGCTTTTTTTTATCTGTATAGATCGCTACTCTGGTCGAAACTGGACTTTTCCAGCAGTGTATGGAGCTGTCTTAACAAAACAAACACACATCAGCGTTAAATATACGGAAGAAATTTGTTCGCGCGCTTTGTGGCGATTAATTTCACGGGCGGATATAGTTCAGCCATGAGCGGCTGCTAGGGATTTTAGACCTTCACTACCTCTCTAAAAGGAGGATGACACGCGATTGGTTATTTAATATAAATGTCTCCGCGGTTCTACTGACTGCCCTAAACAAACTTCGTGTTTTTTTATCGCTGTACCTAATAGGCATCTTCGCTCCCATCGTCTATTCGGTTGCTCTGAGCCAAAGAGCATGCGACCCCTTGAACGCAATTAATATAATTTTAATCGGTAGAGAGGTGTAAGCTCGCTTGAGGTAGACAATTTTACGCGTGAAAATTTTAGTCTGCGATTACTGCTCAAATTCTTGAGTAAATTGCTTTTTTTTTATTCGCATTGGAAATTTTTAATTAGTATTGGTGTTTGAGTGCCTTTATATTTGTTTACAACGTTATGAATCATCCTTTCTTGATGCAGCGTATTCACATCCAATATATTTTTTTTCTCTCTTACGCCACCTTCTTTTCTCACAACATATTTTCTGTTACACCAACTATGCATGTTTCTGCTTTTGTTTTTAAATTTACGTTAGAACGCATATTCCTCACAAAAGGTGCACCCTTCTCTACGTCTAGGGGCTATTTAAAGGTAAATAAATACAAAATAGAAAATACAAAATACCCAAAGTGTGATTTAAATACGTAGTTCAAGTCCTTGTATGTGAAATATTGCCCATCCCTGTAGGGCCATATACATATGGCTATAGATGACCTTACTTGCGCCCAGTTCTTGATATGGTCCTGTTTGGCATTTCTGCATGGGTCAGAATTACGCGATGAGAACATCTGTGCGCGTCTTACCTTCCCCGATGAGGACACGCCTCGTATCAGGCAGAGGAACACGATCGCCCAGCTGACGAAGAGGCAGAGGCAGAGGTCCCACTTGATGCTTCCCACCTCTTCGATGTTCGGCGACAAGTCTAGGACATATTTCCTGCAAAGCGAATGGTTTGCACCGTAAAGCGAGTCTTGCACCTCTTAATACATCGGGGAATCTATGGTCGCTGCCCGATTTAGAACGAGCCTGGCAATATGAAGGTGAAAATACGCTGGCGCATCAGTAAACGCTGTTTAAAAGTTCACTTTTTTTTTTCTCGCAGTGCTGTCTATCTACAGGCACGAACTATATACAATGATTTGTTTCTTCAAGATGGTTCATCAGGACGAGACGTGTCGGATTTGTGAATGGAATGTTACTCGTGATTTCTGTATGATACGAGTTTTCCATGTGCTAATAAAACAGACATTTGTCAAGGTGTGCTGTGTTTTATAATATCTTTCCGTGCGATTTATGCACAAAGTGTAGACCAAGCACTGGTTGCGGATTATGCGCACAGCGCGGACTATATAAGGACTTTTGTTTTTGAACCGAAATTTGATTAGGCGGATTATACACCGGGCGCGAACTACTACAGTCCGCGCAAATATGGTACATACGGGAACTATAGTCCATGCATACGACAGATTTCAATTTTGCCTACAGCAATGCAACATATATGCAGTCATATTTGAGTTGCAGATTGCATAACCGCATAAGACAATGCAGTCTTAATAGTCACAATGACATGTTGTCGGCATTATTATATAATGTAATAGAACACAGAGAAATATCCCGTCGTTATTTGCTTTTTTTATGACAGAAGACGCGCCAAATGTTACGAATTATTGTTTTTAAAGGTTTACGTGTCTGATCTGTAGCATACATTTTTGTTTCTGGTTTCCATCGTAAAGTGTTGAAGTGTAACTTCAAATTACGAAATCTCAGCTTGTCAGCAAGCCCTGTTTCTGTTCGTAAATATCAACTAAAGAAACATAACCCGGCAATGACCTTGTTCACCAAATTTACTGCAGAATTCTCACTTTAGATGCCGTGCATTTTTTTTTTTTTAAATTCTGGTTGACGATTATATAGTAAAGGCCCGTTCACAGTCTTGCAACCGAGTACGACCGAGAGAGACGAGATCTGTTGAAGCCTCTTCAAATTTCTTAGGACGAGAGAACACACCTGACACGCTGGCGCCATCTATGCGGTGACCCTGGAACTGCATTTCACAAGAGCGAAGGTTTTGCGGGATTTCCGAGGTCAAACGTGCGTAATACCTAAAAGAAAGGCTCGTTTATAACGTGGACAAAAGTTTTTCGAGCCAAGAAAGAAAGGATAATGCGCGAGAGAAAATAGAAAGTATGCCGGGCCGCCAAGTTTCCATCTGCTATCCAATAGATGGCGCCAGTGTGTCCTCTCGTTGTAAGAGGTTTCAAGAGGTTCCTAGGCACTCGGTTCCAAGAGGTCGCAAGTGTGTGAACGGGCCTTAACCCAATGCCTCAATCCTCAAGCGCATATTGGAAGCATGCGACAAGACATTGGCACCTCGGTGTGGCTCCTTGAAGAAACATTTCGCGTAGACATCATGTGTAGTATTCGACTTCAGTAGAGAGTTTTAGGGAATCGTGTTTGCACATCCGATACGGTATACGATGGGCCATCCGGTTCGAACTGCGCATGCGCGAGTCTTGCTGCGGTAGCGCATGCGCAATTCGTACCGGAGGGCCCATCGTACCGCATCGGCTGCGCAAAAACGGTTTCCTAAAACTATCTGGTTTCTACAATGTCAGCTTATTTGAGCGCAGCCTTATACAAAACGTTCGAAGCAACAGTTCGCGCTATTTGTTTTTTTTTGGTTTTTTTTGTACGCAAGATCTGGGAATTGAAAACACAGATCCTCTTTATGCGCTGAAGAAAACAACTCTGCGATTATCTCAATCCCAGCACTTCTACTTTATCCGCCAGCGAGAGAACAGCAATCTGATTATACGATGAGTGAAAAATATTTATGGCGTAGATTTGATCAATTTCTGGTTCTGGTGAATGGCGTTCCGTAGTGATTTCTGGAACGTCAAACGCACAAGTCCTTCGTAGAGGCATAGACCAGCGCAGATAAACGAAAAACAAAAAACCAAAAAAAAACATGGCGGCGTGCTGCCGTCGTTGCCAATTAAAACTGCGCAGGACACGATTGAACCCAAACTCCGAGCCACTCCTGCGGATCGAATGACGTGAGAACAGACACAATGCTGGACGTGGGTAAGGTTTTTCAAATGTCAAGGTGCGAAACCTTTACTTCGTAGCGAAATCGAAAAACACGGCCGTAGGAATTTGCAGACGTCGCCAACACGCTGCAGGTATATTAGAAGGATTCGGAAAGGGTATAGCGCTTCACTATGCGAAGTGACGCGGACTTTAGTGGCGTTGTCAACCAACTGCCAGGGTGGAGCGGTGCGCACACTCTAGGTGGCGTACGCTTTCAATAAGCGTTCATGAAGCTATTTCATGGTTCCTTTAAATTTTTGTTTTTGTAATTCCTTTAAAAGCCGCCATCTAATGGATGGGAGAAGAATTTGAGATACATTACATAAATATTATCATGACTATAAAGCTTCTTAAAAAAAAGAATCAATAAAGAAAAACTGTGACCCAAGACGACCTCAACCATTCCCCAGTGAGTATATACGCCCCAAACTTATGGGGATACTCTTTGGGGAAGGGTAGGGATCATCTCGGGACACATTGTTCAAAGATATGGCGGTTCGGAAGTAATGCACGAATAATTATTAGAAACACAGCGGGGGACGCACTAGTGTACTCACTCCCAAAACTGCTCGGCGGCTGTCTGCGTGGCGTTGGTGCAGTTGGCGGCGAGGCTTTGGAATGCTTCTGTGGGAACGCTAAAGTTTGCCCCGTGGACTAGGGACGTGAGCCATTGGCGGTCAGCCGCAAACGCCGCGTCCGCGCTGTCGGCGGTCTGGTTCTCTCCGTACGTTTTCCAGAGAACCTCCGGCACGTCCTTGCAGCGAACCTGCGTTAGGGACATCAAGATAGCCTGATACCCTCTCTATTTCTCGGAAGTCCACTAAAAGATTGCCGCGTTCGCGAACGGACTTGACAATGCACGCGGCTGCCACGCGGAGGAACGTGGTGCGAACAACGTACGCCAGGCCCATTCCTTCCTTCCACCAATTTTCGCTATTCTGGAAATTTCCGGTCCATTCTCGGCTGTCATCGTGTTTTTTTTTTTTTTTAGAACGTTTTAAAACGTACAGCGTTTATAAAGTAAGGCGCTCCTGCGAGAAACATCGCACTCCCGTCGCCGACGCAAGATGCTGGTATACCTTTCTGTTTTCGTTCGTATAGGCCATAGTTCGCCTCATGAAATGTTTCTTTTCAGTTTTACGTTTGTCTACCATTTCCATACGTAACAATATGAGCATGTCGTGATCATATGTATCCTACACTCGGAGACCCGCAGAATGTGTTGCGAATGAGATGGGCACATACACAGTGTGCTTGTGACGTGACGTGATGTCGCGTGACGCCACAAAATCACGAGACATGTATGTCGGTCAGGCGTGTCGCTTTTCACACGCAACCCAACAATATAGAAGGTCTTACAATAGGGGTCCTCAACGCTTTGGGTAAGTGCGCACTGGACATGCGCACAACTTCTGGGCTTGTGCAGTGTGATGCACCAAACTGCTCGCGGGACTCAAGGCGTTGGGCCTCGTATTCTAAAACTCGATTCGGTGCAAAACAAAAAAAAAAAAGAATGACGCAGGTAATTAACAGGGTCACGTCATATTTTGCCACGCTGATTCTAAAGTCATTTCAGCAATTATTGTATCTTTCGAGATTATTGGTCTCATTGCGAGATACACCTAGATAATGTAGAACAGTACCGGTACCATACCAGCGTTGAGGACACGGGAGTGTGTTGTTTATTTTTTTATTGGAGAAAATGCATCTTCATAACAACCAAATGAAGATATGTCTTCGGCATGTCATCTAGATATATCTAGATGACATGACATGATGGGAGCTTCAGATTCTGCTTCCTATAGGAAGCAGAATCTGAAGCTCCCATCATGTCATGTCCTGAAGCTCCCTTTCCTTCTTTCTATAATGGGACGAAGTCAATCATTTGTTCGATCGGCGTTGAAGAAATTGGACAGACATCATTACCGCTACCTGTAGTATTGTTCAGTTACACCAGGGACGGCGAGAAAGCGGACATAAAACTCACGAGATCGCTGGAGCGAACGTAGCAGGTATCCTTGTCGGCGCCCCACCACTCGTAGCAGTCGCTCCACGGGAGCACCGAGCGGAAAGATTGGGCGAGGTAGAAGAGCGTGTAGCAGAGAATCACGTTGTAGTAGATGGCCACGAGCAGAGACATCACCACCATTGCGATGCCCACCCCTGAAGGGAACAAAAGCGCGTGAGGCTTCGAGCAAACTGCAACGTGGTCGTGTAAACAAATGCTCGTTGTACCGACTTCAACAATATGAAAGACCCATCGGACGAAGCAGTTTCAGGCGGCTGTGCCGGATTCGCTCTGGCCAGGTTCCCATTTCTTCGGATAAGGAAGTAAATAAGGATTTCTTCTACTCTCCCTCCAAAACATAAAGCTTCTCTGGCCAAGGTGTGCTTAGCGAAGACCATATATAGTCCGGTGCAGGTGAAGAATGCAGGAGCTCCTCTCATGAAGCCCTCCAATCTTTCCCCTTTAACACAGGGAGCTCTGTAAAGGAGGCGAGTCCCTGCGGAAGGAGCTTTTTCTGCACTCTTAACCTGTCACCAACTGGAGAATAAGCAACGTCACCGACTATAGAATTATCAAAGCCTGTGCCTTCTCTAACTCCCGCAATGTATTCACATGGATGGCGTCAACTCAGCGATTGGGCTCGAGCCTGACACTCAGCGTCCTTCGACAAGTTTGCTGAACACCAGGTTCAGCCGAATGTCAACGCTGCACTCGCGTCCATGCTTTATCTGCGCTCAATCTTACTGCGTCGAAATACTAGAACGGGCTTTGATTATTTTAGGTGTTGTTTGGGCACCGTACCCATTCCATAAACTGCCCCAACCAATGGGTCTGTTATATTGTGGGAGGCTGTACGTGGAATGGTGTCCTTGGTCGGCGGATGCACGTGTCTCGCTGGATTTTACACATCATGCCCAAGAGATTTTTGTGTATGCCGTCTTATACTACGGGATTTGGTTTTAGGTTTTAGTTGCCATGTGGGCACCGGTTGCAGATCTATGGAGATTTGTTTAAGATTACATTGTGGTCAAAGCGCAAAGGTCACGGGTGACTTCGGGCGGTGAACGTAAGTTTTGTCTTTACACACTTGCGTGCTGCTGGGAACCCGTGGTGCGAGCCCAAGAACGTATTCTTCGTTGAAAAGGAGAGCAACACCCAACGAGTTGAAGGCATTGAATCTGTGAACGCCTTTTATGTGGACTGCACTGACCACGACACGCAGAAGAAAGTTTAGTGCCCGACGGCTAAAAATGTTCCGCCTTAGGTCGCTCACACAGATATATTATATATATATATATATACACTCAGGATACTGTTTGTGTTTTTTTTTTATTATTTAATAGATTGGTCTGCTTTAGGTACGATGGCCCCTCCATAGTGCCTGCCATCTCCACATTTTTTGGCATCCTTTTCTTTTTTTGCCTTTTCCTTCACTAAGGTAGTAATTTGGGCCAGTTGGTTTATGATCACTTAAAGAAGCGCAAAAAATACAAGGACGAGGAAGTAAACAGACTAGAGCGCCCTGGTCTGTCTACTTCCTCGTCCTCGTATTTTTTGCGCTTCTTTAAGTGATTTTCCTTCACCTGTATTGTCCTTAACCCAGGAACAAGACATGTGGGGTCTGTCTTTGTGAAGGACAGGTCTACTCCCTAACCTAGGGAAAGGCATTGTTTCATACCTAGGGACTAGACAACCTAACATAGCTCCTGCTCTCGACGACACAGACCACAACTACCAACCCCTTTCTGCATGAAAGAATATGGCGTCCAGAGATATTTTCTTGTAGCGGTGCGTAACCTCACGTTTAAGTAGATTTTGAAAAGCAACGGATACTCGCCTCTTGCGATTGGAAGACACTTCCAGACTGCAATTGGTCCAAGACTGGAAAATTGGCCTAGGGCTAGTTCCATGCTGAATAGAGGAATCGCTACCAGTACCATGACGATGAGGTATGCGGCGAAGAATGCCCCTGTAAAAGATGTTGACATAAGGAGAACAAGAAAGGTGTGAGTTTTGATGCGCAAAGACCCAATTAAAGACTTCGCTGGGGTTCCATGACGACCCATCTTTTAATGTGTGGCTTCCAGTCAGGGGCGGATCCAGAACTACGTTTTTTTGGGGGTGGAAAAGTTGTAAGGATGCTATTCTCCCATTCTTGCGTGTGCACCAAGGGGTCCACCCATGTCAAATTGCTCTCCGAGAAGGGGGGCGGGGGGGTCGACTTTGTTTGGGGGGAGGGGCGGCCGCCCCCGTCGCCCCCCCCCCCTTTTGGATCCGCCCCTGCTTCCAGTTTGCTTTCTTTAAAACAATCTTTGCCTCTTCAAGTCGAATACCTCTGATATTCCCCGAAAGCAAGTTTGCTCCGTGAGCAAACTTGCTTTCGCAGCAATTTTGCCTCCAATTTGAATTGCTCAAGGAAACGAAACGTACAAGATAATGACATGAAACAATTGTATCAGTTCATAGCTATACTCATAAGCTATTTGGTGTTATAAGCTTTGTCTTTGTACTCTTTACGAAAAAAATATATCTAACTCTAAACGTTTTAGAATACTAAAATTCTGAGATATTTTAAATATTTTTGTTATTTTTATATTTTTGATATTTTTTTACTGTTATTTACTTGATGGCCCAGAAGGTATAAAAACACTGGATATACGTCTCCTGTCTTGGGCCTGCCAGAGCTTGAAACATATGTCTGGCTCGCCCCGCTTTCATACTGCAGGTGGCATAACGGTCAACATGAATGGTTTATTTTAGACCTCCGAAACGTCAGTCAGATATTCGAGGAATTGCTACGAGCATATATAACAGTAAAACACTCACAGTAAAGTAGCTTCCAAAAACATCCGTTATTACTGAGACCACCAGTAGCATTGCGGTGAAGCCAGCATAGTTGAACCAAGGATTGAGAAACAAGACTAAAATTGGCTTATTTAACTGGTTGTGCTTAAAATACAACCAAAATATCACACCCAAAACCTTTATTCAGTATTTTTATACCTTATGGGCTATCAAGTAAAAACAAATTAAAAAATAACAAAAAAACGATTTTTTTTTTTTTCAGAAAATTGATTTGAAATATCTAGAACATTTAGATTAAAAAAAAAAAAAGTTACACATCTTTTTTTTCGTAAAGAGTACAAAGACAAAATTTATACCACCAGATAGTTTATGATTATAGATAAGCACTGAAACTTGTTTCATGTAATTATCTTGTACGGTTCGTTTACTTGAACATTTAAAATTGGAGGCAAACTTGCTCCAGGTAGCAAGTTTGTCATTTTATACAAAAATAACTATTAAACCTAAAAATCGGTGTTTTTTGTATGCCAATTATTCAGAACATTCCCTGCATCGTAAAAATATGCTAGCCGTTTCAGTAAAGCCAACTGTCTTAAAACAATGCCCAAATTTGAGAGAGAAAAAAAAATCAAATTTGCGCTTTCGACAGATTTCACCTTCTGGCAGTTAGGATCTAGTTTCTGCAAAACACTTTCATTCTATTTTTTTAATTCTAAAGCTACTACATATAATTTTGTCCAAAAAAATCTGAACCCCCTCCCCCTCCCCCCTTTTTTTCCCCCAACAAGGTTAGTCGAATTCAAATGAAACCACCCATCGAAATAAATTATAGGCATGGCAAAAATACATAAATACATCAAGCAGTAAATTACTTACTAAAAGAAAAAAAGTCTGGAAGCCACGGGATTTTATTTAACTTTGATAAACAAGTAGAAAACATTTCTGCTTCAAGTAGTCAGCATTGCCTTAACCGTGGCTTCCCTCCAAAACAACTAAAATGCGTTCTAAAAAAAAAAAGACGGAATAATTGTTGAAAAGTTTTACAGATGGGTAATGTAATGTAAGCCTAACTGTGCATCTTTCAAGCCATGGTTACACTGCTAAATACATCATAAAAAATGCAGTCTACAGACGATAGACTGAGACGCCTTTCTTCCTCGTACTGAGGGTCCTCCCTCCCACATTAGCCATACAAGAACGTCTGCACAGGCGTTCGAAGCCACACTTGTGTACGAATCAAACACGTACGAACAGTCCCTGAGTTGTGTGCGCAAATAACTACGTCATCGTGCCTGCGGAGAACACCACGTATTTCGTATGCCTAGACAACAATATATATAAAAAATAGACTACCCAGCTTTCTTTTTTTTTTTATGTACCAACAAATTTCGGAACACGTTATGGTCCCGGGGAGGGTTAGAACTGTTTTTTTTTTATATTGCTGCCGATAATACGAGTGGTGGAACTGCGGCTTAATAAGAGATGATGCTCTTTCAAATCGGGTAACTAACAATTTCTTTTTACGCCTTAGTTTTTTTTTTTTTTTTCGGCAATATGTTTTGCGAGTGTCATGCTGGACGTTGTACGCACCCCCTCCGTTTTGGTACACCAGGATGGGAAACCTCCATATGTCTCCGATGCCCACGGCGAAGCCGATGCAGTACAGGAGCGACTCGATCCTGCTGGCGAATTTCCCGCGCTGATCTTCTTTCTCGGATCCCTGAGCCGGAGAAGAAGCATCTGCAAACAAAAGAAAAAAACAAGTTAAAACTTAATCAACTTGCAACGACTGCTTGCGACCCAGTGACGCCTTACAACCTCTTGTGATCTCTTACGACGAGAGGACACACTGGCGCCAGCTATCGGGTAGAAGTGCGAACAATTGTGGTTTCCGTATATTTTCTATTTTCTTCGCGCATTATTCTTTTACTAGTGGCTCGAAAAAGCTTTTTGACAAAGCTATGGATGATCATTTCTCATAGTGGTACGCCTTTTTGATCTCCCAAATATTGTTTGTTTGTGTATTTTAGGGTGGAGCCAGGAGATATTTTGGTGGGACCACAGTCGCACGCCAAAACTGACGTGACGGTCCTTCATGATGGTCCCTCGTGACGGTTCTTCGTGACGGTTTTCTCACAAAAATCGGCTGATAAAACAAATTCTGCGTTAAACAAAAAACGTATTCTACAAGAAATCAATGATGTGGAGAGCTTGGAATCCTTCAGAGTGGCAACGGCTACTCCAGAAGTACCGCAATGACGGGAAAAACCCAACTCTGACAATGTCCGAAGCTCTGCACCCAGCCTGTGCTTTGGCTTTTCCGAGCCCAGTTCGTGGCTATATGACGAATCTTGGCGGCATTTGATGAAAACCACATTACAAGGCCAATTGCTCTCGGCTGCGAGTTAAAAGTGTGAACAGTGCTCGTGTTTTTATATATCTTTTTCCGTGACTGCCACTGCGTGGAGAGAAAACCTAATGTAAGTTTCGTAGGCCATAGACGTCAAGGATTAGTTCCACGCGATACTATACAGAAACAAAACAAAAAAAACGCAAAGTCGTTCAAGATTTTTTAATATTTTTTTTTAAATAATGTAAGAGCTACAGGTATTGCACGACCATTTCGTCTTAGAAAATAGCTACTAAAATATAAACTAATTGCAGAATAAGTGAAATACTTTTAATTTGCTTCTCGACGTGAGCGAGTTGTTGCTCCGCGTGCGGCCAAGTAAAGGCTTGTTCGCACATTTGCGTTTGCGCACGACCGAGTTCTTTTGATCTCTCGTGACAAGAGAGCACACTGGAACGCTTGCGCCATCTGCATTTGCAGAGCTGCATTTAGCCAGAGTGACGGTTTGGCAGTAATTTGCGAGATCAAATGTATAATCCAGGGTGTCTAGCGACCGGGAAAACCGGGAAAACCGGGAATTGTCAGGGAAATTTTAACTGTCCGGGAAAAATCAGGGAATCGTCAGGGAAATTGTCAAAAAGCGAGCCCGGTCAGAGAAAATGAGCCGGAAACGCCATCGACTTCTCTGAGCAAAGGCTCGACGACTGGGGGGCAGAAAAATAGGCAGTACTGCTTAGAGCGGAACGCGGGCTCTGCTCACCCGATGTAGTGTGCTACCCGATGTACAGGAAACAGCCGACAAATTCAGTCCAAGCCATGCATTGGATTGGATTGGATTAAGGGCACGACACTAGGCTAAATCCAGTTAAAGCCACTAGATATAGTAACAAATGGGAAAGCCGCAGACCGCAATTTAATCCAATCCGATCCGAAAGTATCCGAAAGTGTGCATCACAGTGGTGCGCATCTGGCGGCCATGCGGCCATGCGGCCATACTGGCCATACATTCGGTTATTGACGTGTGTCGTTGAGCGTCGTGTTTCCGGAAGTGGCCTCTTCGTTGACGATGTCGGCGGCAAAAAAGTGCTTGTTTAATCCGGACTGGACGAATCCGAATATATCGGAATATGCAAGCTGGATTAAGCCCGTGCAAAGTGATCCTCACAGTGCTCAGTGCTCAATGTGCCGCAAAATGTTTTCTTTGAGCAACATGGGAAACACGGCAGTTTCCAGTCACGCATCGAGCAAAAAGCACCTTGCTGCTTTGAAGTCGCAGTCAATCCGTTCCCAATCTGGACATCTGTAAGTTTTTGCGGCAGCAACGAACGTTTCGGTCGGATGTTGCGGAGACCGCACATGTGCCCCTGAGGAGCCTGCAGCCACCACAACAAGTGTGAAGACTTTGATGAGCGGCGTTCTACTGAAGAGCGCTGTGACAAAGACCGAAATAATTTGGTGCTTAAAACTTGATAGCGATTCACGGATCCCTTTGTTCTGCAGCAGCATCGGCCTCAGTCGTCCCTCTCATGTTTCCCGCGTGGGAAGTCACTGCAAAACTTCAGTTAGCGAAGGACAAGGTAGGATATACCGTCTGCCACGGTATTGTGCCCTACTTTCGGAATAAGCTCCTATCAAGCCTCGCCAGTGCGCATTTCGTTGTTGTTTCGTTTGACGAGTCTCTCAACAAAGTGACTCAGAAGCAACAGATGGATGTGCTTGTCGAATATTGGGACGACACTACCAATGGCACTGTTGAAGGCGCAGTACCTCCCTTCATGCTTCCTGGGCCACACCTGTGCGGGCGCGGACGCCTCTACAGTGGTCAGGGGATTTCACCTGAAATTGTCAGGGAATTTCACCTGAAATTGTCAGGGAAAACCTGGAAAAGTCAGGGAATTTCAAGATAATATTTTGCTAGACACCCTGATAATCGCAAAACAATATAAGTTGAAAGAGTCTTTTATGCTTCGTGTCGGCCGGTTCTTTAGAGAGCTGTGGTCTGAAGTAGAATTATAATGCAAAAATTGCAAAACGATGAAAGAAACAAAAAAAAAAGTCGGATTGGGTGTTTGTGTTTAAATTATTCGGGAGGGCGAGGGGGGTGGGGGTTCGTGCTCTCTATAACAAATGGCCGTTTATATAACGTGGCGAAACGTTTTGCAAGTTCTAGATGGAAGAACGATGCGCCAAAGAGATAGAAAATATGAGAAAAAAAGTGTATTAGGGCTACTTGACTAATGGCGCCAGTATCTTCTCTCACCGTAAGCGAACACCAGGCTGCAGCACAACGCACTCGGTCACAATCAACCGCGTGTGTATGAGCCAGC
Source organism: Ixodes persulcatus (assembly GCA_013358835.2). Classification (NCBI taxonomy): domain Eukaryota; kingdom Metazoa; phylum Arthropoda; class Arachnida; order Ixodida; family Ixodidae; genus Ixodes; species Ixodes persulcatus. Next base: position 406,417 of record JABSTQ010011552.1, read on the forward strand.
ATGTAACACGTCTTGAACTTGTCTCTTTTTCGGCAGTGGGAGGAACACAGCGGTGCCCCCCAAGTGCGCTGCGGGGGGCTCCTTTTCGGGAGCACTGCCTCTGATCTTTGATAACAGAACGCGCGAGAAGCGTCTTGCGTGCGCTAACAGTCGCTTTCATCTTCGCGCGTCGCGTCACGGCGAGCAAACGGCGCGAAATCGCCGATAAGCCGACGTGTGAAGAAAGACGGCTCCGGAGAGCAAACACCCCGAAAGTCGTCTGCAGCTTTGCTATATACTGAGAAGCGCCGCAAGACGCGACGCCAAACGTCCAAACGAACCGATAATGGTGCCCAAAAAAAGATCGACCGCTTCTTTTTCTTATTATTTTTTAAAGAATTTTAGTATTCACTGGACGCCATATTTGTGGGTGCTGTTTAGAGCGCATGCTCAGAACGAGCTCACATCAATAGGCTGCTAAGACCGGCACTCTTGAGGGTGCGGAATGCACGTTGCAAAAGAGCTGTGGAAGCTGGCCATCAGCACGCGCTCAGCATTCGCGCACACAGCTATGGCCGCCAGTGAATACTCCCTATGGATGGCTTGCACTGACGTCACATCAGACGCCATAGTGGTGACCCTGCTGCCGAGCGCGTACCTTTGGAAGCATACATTTCGTAGCACCAAATTTGTTGTTCTGACCAGGAACAAGCATATAATGACCGCCAACATGGTGCGACGATGTCACACGTGTGCAAGTTACATATATGCTCTGTTTCACCTTATGATGTACCGCAGGAAAGGCTACAAGCGCGAGCTCCTTGCTCTGGGGCACATCTCGGCGGCACAAGCTCTCGTGACTTAAGAGCAGCTGCCAACGCTATAAGCTCGCGCTTGTAGCCTTCGCTGGGGTACAACATAAGGTGAAACGAAGTATAGGGGGTATTCACTGGCCGCCATATTTGAGGTCACTGTTTAGAGCGCATGCTCAGAACGAGCTCACATTAATAGGCTGCCCAGACCGGCAACCTTGATGGTGCGGTGTGCACGTTGCAAAATAACTGTGGAAGCTAGCCATCAGCACGTGCTCAGCATTAGCGCACACAGATATGGCCGCCAGTGAATACACCCTATAGCTGTGCGCAAGAGGAAAACATTGTCACGTTCACGGGAAAGCCGCCCCTTATACTCGAAGAGGACTCAAGACTTTATATTTTGAGCAATATACCAATCGCACAAAATATATCAAATAAAAACATATCAATACACTTCTACGCGAGAAGCTTACGTAGAAGTGTATATACGGATGTTTGTTGTTCTAGGGTTCCTTGTTTGTGCTCAAGTTCAGCTCAGGTCTGCTGCTGCATGTCGGGGGAGGAACAACGAGGTAGAGGAGCTTAGAGTGATAAGCTGGTAACCCGTTCACCGGGAAAAAGTGACCCTCACCTGGCTGCCGCTATGTTGTACAATTTTCACCACTAGACACGTGACTGTACCATATTCTTGGGCTTTTACGCAAAACTGAGCCAATATTTGCATTGCGATCGCTGTAAAATACATGATTAACTATTTGCTCGATACTCTTAGCCACAGAGATCAGTGTCTAGTTCCGATAAAAACTAAAAATACAGCACTGCGGCTGACAACATCTAGCGAAGGCATTGCGAAGCTGCCCGAGTTTTTGTCGTAAAAGCAGATTTTGAACAATGATTTGTGCGCGGTATCTCAATAAAATCTAGACGCAAAACTATAAGGTCAAAACTACGAAAGTGACGAAAGTTCCCTCTTTCGTCATTTGAGCTCCTAGCCAATCAGACGCGATATCGTCACTTCCGTTCCTTTTTAGGAGAAACAAAACATTTGACGAACGTAGCCCTTCTGGTTTCATCGACATCTTCCACAATCCAGGCACGGCGCCTCCAACGGTCTCGCACTTCATAGTCCCAGACAGCTCAGCAAACGAGGGGCGGGTCCGATCATGTTCACGCTCCCTGATTGGTTCTCACGCCGCACTCTGATTGGCTGCAGAGTGATAATGATATGTGCTCGAAGCACTCGCCATGCCCTACGTTTCGTAAGCTCTCAGTCTACAAACTAGAGAGCTTTAGGGAACCGTGTTTGCACATTATATACTGTACGGTGGACAATCCGCTGCGAACTGCGCATGCGCGAGTCTTATGCGGTAGCGCATGTGTAGTTTGCTCCGGAGAGCCCTTCGTACCGTATCGGATGTGCGAAAATAATTTCCTAAAACTCTCTGCTATGTCCTTCACGCAAAACTAAAAAAAGAAAAAGAGGTCTAGTATTGCGTAAAAGAGTAAACGCGAGCGCTGTGGGTTTGCGTTAGCGATGCGTGCTCCATGCTGCGCATGCGCGTGGTCGTCGTGCGCCAATCTAGGTCCGCGGTTTGGGCTCCGCGCAACGCACAGTGTGGAACGCGCAACGTTAACGGAAACCAGGGTGTCGAACCGAAATGTTTTTCGTTCCGGTTTTCGTTCCGGTTCAGGGAAAACGGTTCAGCTCCGGTTCAACTCCGGAGTGAAAAAATAAAGGTTCAAACCGGTTCGAACCGGTTCGTACTCATATACTACAAAAACAATTGACGACAGCAAAAGATAAACTATGTATATTTTATAAATGTGTTACATATAGAAGCAAAGGCTCACATTACTGTGTGGAACGAACGAGCTAGTGCTGGGGCACCTCAGGACGTGGGTGAAAGCGAAGTTCAATGTCAGGCAGCTGACCGAAGAAGCAGGACGTCGTCATGCATATCCGGGGAGACACAGCACCTCTGAGACGATATGAACTTCAGTGCAAAAAAGGCTCGCTGCACGCTGGCCTGGGTCGCAGGCACTCCCAGGGCTAGTTGCGCCAATGGGTAGAGTTCTTGATGGTGTTCCCTTCTCTCCTCCCAAAACTGTAACACGTTAGCGGCCCTTGAAAGCCGCGGCTTCTTGTCTAAGAATGCTCAGAACAGCTGTGCGCCTGGATGTTTGTGTTTCAGAGGAGAAAACCTTTTGGTCCTTGCAGTCTCTGCTACCAGAGATCGAAGCTGTTTTGCTGTTTTATGTAGCTGTAACTGTTGATTGAATCCCCCCTCCCCTTCCCGATGCTAGACTTTAATTTCGGACAGATTATTAAGTCCGCTGAGTTATTTTGAAAACAGATTAGATGCGTCACAGTATGGCAACTAGTGCAGGTTCTAAAATATCCATCGGCCTTTGTATCTCCCTCTTATCCGATCAGTTGTACAATGAAATAAAGGCGCTTAAAGTAAATTGCACACAGCTCTACAAAATTGAAGACAAGAAACACCAAAGATTAAACTGCACGACAAAAAAAAAAAAAAAAAAGGACAAAGAGAGGTGAAAAGCCAACTAGCCCAACTCACTGTTTCGCCACCTAACAGGCTCATTCATTGTTCACTTTTGCTGACGAACGAGTTGGGTATTTTCTTTGATAAGCCATTTCCGGTCTTCAAGAAAAGGTTAGGACGAATGTGGGCATTTCTTAAAGAAATACATAAGACCAGAAATCCCCGAGAATTTATAGTTACTGTGCTCATTTCGTTTCAGTTCTCGAGACGAACTTTATAAATTATGAAGAAGACCGTTATGTGAAAACCTGATAATGGAACATTACAGAGCTTTCCGCTACCAATATTTTTGCGCTTTTTGACATCCCGCATAAACGAAACACCGCAAAAAGAATTGATCAGTTTTTCCCAGGAACAAAACAATAATTATTTCGGTTTAGTTCAACTCCGGTTAGAGCGAAAATAATTTGTTTTCTTTAAGTTTTTGGTTTACTTTTCAGGTTACAATGTTTTCCACCACGCACTTTTCACGCAACCTGACTTCGCGTATGAACCGAAAACCGCATGGAAAACATATCGGTTCCGCTCCGGAGCGAGAAAAATTATTTCGTTCCGGGTCAACTCCGGTTCGCGCGAAAATAACGGTTTTTTCCGGTTTTCGGTTCACGGTTCGGGTTCGGTTCAATACCCTGACGGAAACGCACCGTGATTGCGCTCGCTCGCTCAGGCGACGCTGAAACTGACAATTAATATTAATCAAGATGCACGATCTCGGAAAAGCGCGTAGCCCGATTCTTCGATCCGTATTCGTCCTATCCGGCGGCCTGGAAATAATACGCTGTTGTTATGCAACGCTTTAATCTTATTGGCGTCTGGCTCTGCTCTCTGATAATACGACAATACTGTTTTTTTTTTCTTAAATGTGAGGTAAAGATGGTTTGTTCCGCAACGACAAGTTAAAAAAAAAATGTCTCGAGATGCGAAGGAAAGAAACACGCAGCATAACCCAATCTAAACCTCTTTCTTCTCTTCAGTCTAGGGTTTATGGATGCATATTTTTGTTTTAAATGTTAAAAACAAAAATCGGGAAAAGGGGTGTAGAGGTGGTCGCTTTTATTTAGTACTTTTTTTTTGACCGACCGGACGGCATACCCCGCTCTGTTTTGTTTAGCCGCCTGACGGCGCTTCGGTCGGGAATGGGGAGGCGCTCTGGGAGTCGAGTGTCGCGTTTCAAGGGGTCCCGTGCCGTTACAAGTTGGAATTCTGCTTGTTTATGAGCTTTTCCCGGTATCGGGGAAATGGCCACGGGCCTGTCGCCCTCTTCGTTGCATTTCATGCGGAACCCCGGTTTTCGAACCCACGTGAAAACACTTAACTTGCCGACAAGAGGCTGCTGTCCCAGCGCCGCGTGCGTCTACCCCTTGACCCTGAGACGCGGGGCCAGACGTAAAAGTTTGCCGGGAACCCACGGCCGAGACATTAACACGTCACCGGTCGCCAGGTCGTTTGCTGGGAGACAAAGTGCTTCAGAGCTCTCGGAGTCGTGTCTCGGAACTCTTCCGTGACGCCCGGGGACCAGGCGCTCCCCATATATTCTGCATACGCCTGGCGTGCCTTTCTTTTTACTTTGTTGCCAACGGCCTTTCGCGGTGGCATACAAGTGCCCCAACCGACATGTCTCGGTGGCTCTCGCCGCGGTTCGCGAATGTGTATCTTCTGTGGCAGATAGGAAAGCCATAAGTCTTATTTTATCCTCGGCTTCTGAGAACCAATTCTTGGCTTTTGGTTCACTCTCGGAGCAATGACCTCTCACCCGATTGGTCGAAAGTGCGTTGTGTGTGGGCGTTGTAGTTTGATTCCTCTAGCCAATGGGACCAGGGTCGAACCCTGATTGGCCTGGACGGGTTCGAGCACGATGTTTTAGACCCTGGCCGGACAGGGAAATCTTTGAGTTTTGGAACGGGCTCGTGAGCGACCCCACTTACGTTCAGCTCCCGCGGTGCGCCGCGTTACCTGTCGTGCGCGACAGCGTCCTCATCTTCGCGGCTACAAGGTGGTCGCCATCCTTGCCGTGCGCGGTAGGACCATCTGACGCCGAGGCGTCCCCTGCAGTCTGTAAGCCGTGCGCGGCAGTTTATTACAGCGCGGGACCGTTTTGCACTTGCCTTTCATGTAACTGTGTGATTATTTTTTTTTTAAGTAAAGTTTTGTTGATCTCGTTAACCCTCCGAGTTGTCGGTCGACTCTGCATCACCACCGACGCATCCTGCCCTCCAGCAACTAGCCTCATCCACGATCCCCCGGTCCTCGACGGCAACTTCAAGGCGGTCCATCGAGGTCGGGGAAAACAACCTTCCTAACATCACTAGGGGGTTGACGCATATAAAGCATTTTTAAGGCAACATGATCTTTCTTTTTTATATGCGCAGCAAATTTGATAGAGACAGTTGGCTACAATGTCGAGGATGACCATCCCAGTAGCAAAGGATTTGGACCAAACACCCAGTAGCAAAGGATTTTGGACCGAACTGTTAAATGGAAATGGGGGTCCTGAAAGCCCGAAGAGTACAAGGCATAACCAAGCTTGATATTTCTTTGCCAGAGTTTGGGTATCTTGGTCTGAAATCGCCAAAGAGTGCCAGAGTTAGGCTTCACTGCCCACTTGTTCGCTGCTTACCTAACATTTTTAATTCTAACTGAAAAAAAAAAAGCGCCGGAGTTATGCTTTTTTGCCCGGTTATCATGTGGCAACGTTTGGCATCAATTCCCGACCAAATGCCAAAATTAGGCTTCACTACAGGTTGTTTGATTGTAACTTGGCATCTTTGTCTCATGTGTGGCACTTTGGCAATTATGTGGCGAACCAGAGGGAAGCTAGACTGGCTTTTCTCCGGCTAGTTAGGGCCCGAACAAAGTACCGTCACCCTAAGTAACGCCGCAGAGCACAACTCTACCAGGCCCCAGTCACATTCCTAGGATTGCCGAACTAGAGCCAAGTTAAACTTTTCTTTCATTATTATTTTGCGTGCTGTTTGGCACCGTTCGCTAAATTTTGAGGATATTCTTAAAGAACGTATAGTAGCACGCAGAATATCTAGAACGCCTCGTAGATATTTTATACGTACAACAATTCTTGTCAGAAATGTCCAAAAATGGGCTGCACACTTTTCCAATAAACAGCGAGTGACTCAAAGGAGGGTTTTGTTTGTATCTGCTTACGGGAAACCAACCTGCCAGGTTGGTACCCCCGGAAGAAAGCCTCCACAAAGTGCAGGTAGGCATGCATGAAGCGTCGAGTTTATCTGGCGACCAACAACAAGGAAGTGTGCGTTCGAGGAGGACCTTTTAAGACGAACTCGCTATCTGTTGACAGAGTGGTTGAAAGACACCCGCGAAAAACGGCGACGACGCGTAAATAGGTGCGTTTGTCACGCCTCATCGTATCTGGTGTGTACTGCGAGCAAGTGTGCCAAAAACGCGCCTCTGGCGCCTCAGAACGCAAGGAAGGGCACGACGGTCAAAGGGCAACATGGACAACGCGCCGCCCAGGGAAAGGGCGATAACGAGACAGCCAAGCGCACGCCGACGTCTGTTGAGGTCAGGGGGTACAGAAAGCACATGGGCGCATTGTGCGACTAAACAAATGCACGCGGGGTGCGCAAGGAGCAGGCGAACTTGCGCGTCCTATACCCGGTTATCGATCGTCACAAGCCCTTCAACCCCGCGGAAATCAAACTCGCCGTAGAGAGTTCGCTCGACGACCCTTTCCTTCGGTCCGCGCCAGCGCGCGCAAACATAAAAAAGTTCACATCATAAAAAAACAAAAAAAGAAAAGCGGATGCAGCAGTGTTTATTTGCGCAGAGGTTCCAACAAAGGCGCGACCAAGCAACGAAAAGAAAGTAAACACTATACAAAGGTTTAGTATATCGTTTGTTGGATTCCGATAACAAAATACGCAATAACGCCCGGCCTTCGCCTTCGAGCGTGCATCGTATCGTTATCGGGTATCGTTATCGAAACACACACAAAAAAAGCGTCTACCGAAGCCCTTTCTGCTAATGCACCAAGCTCCTTGGGTTGCCGCGATAAAACGACTCGCACGTCAATCGCAAAGCGAATGGAGCCGGGCCAGCGGCCATCCAATGGGAGGTATAGATGTCCCCAGTTTCTCCGCTGAGAAAAGGGGAAACCCCAAGGCGAAGTTTAGGCAGTGTTGGACAAAATACTCGATCAAAGTATTTAAGTTAAGTTACTAAATACCTGCTTCAATAAGTATTTAAAATACTACTCAAGTTACTTTCACTGTAAAGTTTCTTGATTAGAGTACCAAATACTTAGAAATCTAATTCAAGTACTTTTGAAGATGTTTCCGCATTGCGTATTTTGAATCGAAGTCAGTGACAACGACAATTATACAGTTGCGAAAATCTGGTTTACCAGAATGGTTTATTAGCGCGCAACGTCACAAAACGGCAAAAAAAAAAAAAATGTAGGGCTATTTTATGCAGTACAACCATAAGGAGCAGAACATTGTCACGAATGACAAATGATGAGGCGGCGAATGACTGAAGAAACTAAACGTTTAATGGGGCCAACTTGTGCCCAAAACAAAACAGAGAAAGGCTAGCGTCGCAGGCGTCGATGTCGGCGAAAGAGCAGGATCGAGCGCTAAGACAAAACTGACTCCGGACCAAAAACAAAGTGGCTTGCTTTTGTACGGGCGACCGGTCGCTTAGCTGTAGATGAGAAATTTAGTCAGTGCAGTACAACCGCTAACCTGGGGTTTTTAATGGCAGTAGTGATTGCACGAACGCGTGCCGGTACGAAACTCATCCAGATCGAAACGGGCGGGGGCTGTGGGGATCGAACCAAGGAGGTTCCCAGCGCAAGCTTTCGCTACCGCCACGCGGAGCTCCTTTTGTACACGCGTGGGTTTCTGGAACATTCGGCGTAGAACGTTCCGCGCGTAGAACCTTCGTAACTCGATCACACGACAAGGTTCTCAAACATACGAGAATGTCAAGTTGAAATAATAAATATAAGAGGAGTCCGCTCTCTGGAATCGAACCCGGAGGCTCCGCGCGAGAGCCAAGCGCGGTAACCATTCGGCCACGCGCTCGCTTGGCGACGCGCGTGGCAATATCACTGATACATGTTTCAAAACATTTATGGGACAGAAATAAAGAGGTCGCTTTAGCTATAGTGACATCGCTGAATATCACCTCCTGCGACGCGCCTTAGACGCATCGTTTAACTACAATCCATATTCTCTATATGGGGAGTTCACTATAAACGAACTTGGGATACGGATATGAGTGGATGGATAACAAAGAGAACCCACATAATAGCCACGGCAGTGGTCGCACCTTCTTCAAGTAGGTTGCGTTCTGAAAGGCACTCAGCGTTGAGAGATCCTTTGTTGGGATTTTGAGAGGTCATCCAGCTGTTCTCTGCTTATCGATGTTCGCTTACAGACAGTGTTCGCGAGAGCAATAAGTGACGGACTGACGACAAAAAGAAAATAAACAAAAGAAAGCCAAGACGTTTTGCAGTAGCGGGGCCAAATATACAACAAGCAAAACAAAAATGTCTTTTTTTTGTGTCCACTTCTCTTTTCTTTTTTTTCTTTTTTGTTATTTTCTTGACACTCATGACTGCATTGTTGAAGTAGGTCGTTTCCCGGTCTGCGTTGCGCCTCAGAGGGGCAATCCCAACTTGCCTAAAACCACCCCTTTTGTATGAGGATTTTTGGGGGGAAACTAGGGGAAAACCCTCATTGCACGAACTTTGGGCTGAAATATGAGACACAATCAGCAAAAAAGCGATGTTTTTTTTCACGAGCTCAACCAAAGTCACCGTAGCTAATCGGAGCTAGCTACACATTTACTTGTTAGCGAGCGCGTTGGTAATGATGTAAGTTTAGAAAGAGTTATATACGTAAAGACAAGTCCCGTCCCCTGTCTTTACGTATATAACTCTTTCTAAACTTACTACATGATTTGGTTGCTCGAAAGAATGTTCACGTTTGCTCGTGCCACGCCCACGCCACTTCATACCGAAAAACTCAGAAAATGGCGCAATGTCAAAAATGTATTTGAGATAATCAGTACAAGATACTCAGAAATGTAATTAAGATAGAGTATCAAGTACTCTCGATCAAAAGTATTTGCACGATATTAAGATACTTCAAAAAGTATTTGAAATGCAGTATCTTGAGTAGAGTATTTAGATAGGCACAAGTCTGCGTTTAGGGGACGACTCTTGACGGGAAAGCGGAAAAGGTAGAATATGAACTGAATGTAAGAACAAATGAGCTGGTGTACATTGAACATGAACTTTCTCTCACGCGGTGCCTAACTTAAACACTTTTTGGAAAGTGAACATTCTGGCTGTGTTTGATACCTTTTAGCGTATGCGTCGTTCTTTACCCGCAGTCTCGGGGGTTATGAAAATGTTGGTGTAAATGTAAAGTATGACGTTTAGCCTCTCGACTGGAGCCACTAGATTAGGAACGCTTTAAAATATCGGCACACTTAAAGTGTCGGAATTCGCCTCTTTTCTAGTGGACGTCGCCATTTTGGTGCCCAGTGCAAAGCAGGTGCAGTTGACCACTGTTGCCATTGTTACGTTAAAAAAAAAAAGCTTTTTTTTTAATTTCTATGCTTTTGATATGATGCCACCAGGAAGCTCCGTTGATATATTGTTTCGCTCTTTCACGAACTGTTTTAATATTTATTTTTGAAGACGAAAAACCCTTTTCGTGCGATGTCAGATAAAAGCTTTAGACAACTGGCAACAATAATTTCAAGCACCATGATGGCTGAAGTCTTGCTTACCTTGATTTAGTGGCTCTACTTCCGTCCATTCACCTGACGGCGAATGAGGAAGGTGTGTTCAGATAAGGACAGTCATAGAGGTGGCATATGTGTATCTTTTTGTTTTCAATTAAACGTTTATGCGAGGTAGCAAAAACGTGTCCATAATACGGACCAGACCTTGCTGTTGGAAAATACTTCCTTGTTTTTGTGAAAAAAAACAAAATATCGCGTCTGAGACGAGGAGGAAGCAACGACTTTCCCAATTTCGCGATAAATATAAACAAAAAAAAATGAATTTAACTCCAGTATAGACCAGTTTGCGTACATTATACATAATACATTCCGGAAAGTCGTTCCCACCTCCTCATAGGCGCGTTTTTTTTTTTTTTTTTTCACGGAAAACAAGGAAGTTTTCTTGAAAAAAAAAAAAAGTCTGTTTTCTTGTGTGGACATGTTTTACAATCTAACATAAGATGTAATTGAAAGAAACTAAGCGAATACTTTTTTTAGCAAGATTGATTGTGATTGTAATCGCTTACCTCTTTTTTTCGAGTAACGTGTGCAAGACTCCAAAGATCAAATAAATTTGATGCGGTTAGTGTGCATAGAGAAAGAATCACGGCAGAGTTCGTGAATAATTCGTATAAAGCTCGTAGACTACAACTTTTCAACAAGTTGGAATGTAAACTACGGTGGTGTAGCCAGGACGTTGGTGCGAGAAAAGTCGCGAAAGTCGGTCTTGACTCTACTGTCAGTATTCTGCAATGTTAATTTCTGACGGCAACCCTCGTGCAGCCAATCATTGGCGAGTTTTAGAATAGTGTGCGCAAAATCTTTGCCTACGCAGAGAAATGGCGTCGGCGTGCCCTGCCCCGTTCAAGCGCCGAGCATAAACCGCGTCTTGCATTGGGGCACGGCGACAACGTCATTCCCTTTTGGTACGCAAAGATTTCGTGTGCGCTATTCTGAAACCCTCTATTGTGACAATAGGGAGTTTTAGAATAAAGTACGCCATTTTAGTGCACGCTAGCGCCATATTTAGCGCTTGCGTTAGCGCACGTGCTACGCAAGAGTGTTTCAGAATAGTGTTTCTCCGCCGCGACGCAAAAAAGCCCGAGCATATCGCGCTTGCAACGCCACCAAGATACAGTAGCAATTTTAATTTCACGCACGAAATGCTGTGACTTGAGTATAAAAGAAGTAACATTTCAGATTCGTTTGAATATGCGAATGATACCGGAGCGGTCGATCGGTCGCGTCCGCTTGCGTCACCTCGGCAAGAGAGGTCTCGTGTGTCCTGACCTTCGCACACGCACACCGTACACCTTCGCCGAGAAACGTTCGCGCGTCGCAAGCAGCAAGCCGCCGGCGACCGTTGCCCATCTTGCTGAGTCTTCCAAAACACTTCTGACGTCTACCTCCCGTAGGAGTGCAATGTCGTCATGCGTTGAAAATCGCAATCGCGGGAATGCCGCCGACGTCGCGCTCCTCAGAGGAGCACAAAGACTCTTTGCGTACACGTGCACTTTCTGAAAAAGAAAAAAAAAAATGGTGTACGCTAAAACAGCGCACGCAAAGCGTAAACTGTCGGTTAGTGTCCGGCGCGTTCGCAGTCGCGACGACGCTTTATTCTTTGCGTACGCAAAGCCTTTGCGTAGGCTATTCTAAAACTCTCTAATATCGATGGGGAAACGTCTGTCGCGGTAATCTCGGTTGGCGAATGTAAAGGGACGTGTTCTTGAGGGGTAGTCGGTCGTAAAACAGACGTATACATTCGCCAATGGAAGAAGCGCAACTGAACTTTTTTTATCATGCACGTTTATTAAGGCCCATTCACACACTTGCGACCTCTTAGAACCGAGTGCCTTGGAACCTCTTATCTCTTACGACGAGAGGAAACACTGGCGCCATCTATTGGGTAGCAGTGTAAACTTAGTGGTCCGGCATATTTTCTATTTCTCTCGGCCGTAATATTTTCTTTCTTGGCTCGAAAAACATTTGTGAATGTTATAAACGAGCCTTTCTCATAGGCATTCCTTACCGAAACATCCGGTATAACTTTTCACTATCCGGATTATGAAACTGGAAATTTGTTTCTGGAAACCCGAAATCCAGATTGCAGACAAAGGAATAATTTTTGAAAACCTAAAATCCAGATAGAATCCAGATAGATTTCCGGTTCCATAATCCGGATAGCGAAAAGTTATACCGGATTTTTCGGTAGGGATTAATTACGCACATTTGCCCTCGGAAATCCCGCAAAACCTTCGCTCTTGGGAAATACAGTTCCAGGGCCACCGCATAGATGGCGCCAGCGTGCCAGTGTGTTCTCTCGTCCTAAGAAATTTGAAGAGGTTTCAACAAGTCTCGTCTCTCTCGGTCGTTCTTGGTTGCAAGAGTGTGAACGGGCCTTTAGTCAAGCTCTCTTAATTTCTTCTTCTTCTCTTATTTTCTCATGGATCAGCTTTCGGGTGTTCATCTCGAAGGAGCTTTCGAGTTTTATTTCGTGTAGTGCCATGTGTAAGTAACACCATCAACTAGATGCTTTTTTTTTCTTTTTCGTTTTTATTTTTCTGCATAGGAATAACACGATTTTATTTTCTTGCATGTTGTCCAGAAACCTACACTTACGAAATTTCGCTAGGATAAATGTATCCCCCGAAAAACTCTCCGTTTTCTACGACCGAACGGCGTTGAATGTAGGTCTACGAAACAACTTCTCGACATCCTCAATTTCGGGGTGTGTCAGATTACCAAACAGCTTTTTGAGCTCGTAATAAAGCTTCATTAATTAGGAGTTCGCTCAAGAAAAAGAAAAAAAAAAGGAACGGGAAAATTAAATCACGTCCCCAAAATTCTGGCACACCAACCTCTAAGCGGAATACTTCTAAAAAATGATTTCAGCCGAAGAACTGCAGAAATTGTTATTTTATTCAGTTCGATTTGTTTTATTATGAGTGAGGCACATACACGTCAGTGTAAATAAGCACGAATGACGCCATAGATTTGGCTTGTTTGAGAACATTAAAATCATTTTAGATGTGGAGTGAGCAACACCGTCTATAAAGAAACAAAACCGAAATGCCACAAACCGAAAACAAAGAATGCAGCAAGACATATAATCAAAGAAGCCATATTAATTTCGCTAAATCAAGAGGATGATTACGAGGGCGAAGGTGGCTTACAGGGGCCCTGCAATCCTATTTAAGCGTCTACCTTTTTTTGCGGTTTCCACGTCTCTTGTGGTTTCGGGCAACCCAGCGGGCACGGAGAGGGTAACAGAATAATAGTGCGTCATATTTTAACCGGACGACGCGGAAACCTTTTCCTCCTACGGGGGCGCCCCGTGGTGTCGAACGCGCGCGGCATGTGACGAAATCGTGACGTTTTTGGTCCTGACGTCAGCCGAGGAGAGTGAGCTGCCCGGTTCCCGGGAAGCTCTCTCTCCTCGGCCTCACCTCCTTTCCCCGTCTTCCCCTCCCTCCCATCATTCCTCAGTCACCGCGGCAAGGGGAATCCTCCGGCGCGGGAAAAGGGGGGACAGAGGACCAAGGACGTCATGAAGGAGGTTATGTTTTGCTTGTTTTTGTAATTTTAATATGCCTATAACTTTTAAAATAAGGTGAATTTCGAAAAAAGAAAAAGTTCACTAAGTTACTACGTTCAGTGCGTCAGGTTCGGTGCCTTGGCTAAAATTATGTGAACTCTGAAGATCATTAGGCAAGGAGTTCCATATTTTTGTACCACAGAACTGGATTAGACTTTCCCCGTATGGGTTATGACATTGTCACATTAAAGTGCCCAAATAAATTTTCTCTGGTTAGACGTACACTTTTTACAAGTAGTGTTATTAAAAGGGCTTGTTATCGGCTACTGTATATTCAGTGAAAGATTTATATACTGAAATTATACGATATTAATTAATAGTAAGCATAACCCCAGGAACCTACGGTTCTTTTTATTAGAGAGTTTTAGTAGACCGTTTTCGCTTTCACGCTCCGCTATATGGAAAGCGGAGTCGCTATCGCGCATGCGCGACCCGCTCTGGGATTTGAGCGTGAAGCGTCAGCTCCGCTAGCTCCGCTTTTCTTGCCATTTTAGGAAGCGCGTTCCACTCTCAATAAAGCTTCAGTAGATGGTGTTTTTTTCTGAAAGGAATTCGAAATGGGTGCTCGCCACTTGAAAGCATGCTTGGGAGCGCGTTTGATCGTTATGAACCTCGCTGTACTAAGATGTCTGCGCAGACTTTGTTTGAAACGGCGTCCTTAAGAAAACGTTTCACGGTGGTCGAGAACCTCTGGCTGCTTCTGGAAATCGCTGGCTGCAATCCTTTCACGGCCGTTGAACGGTGGGGACAGGTGCTGCCTTGTCTAAGCCAGCGGGCTCGATTTTTCTATGCGAGATGACGACGACGACGTTGAGAGGATGACACACCGGGCTGTGTATGTATCTGCCTAAGATACATACACAGTGTATGTATCTGCCTTGGGGGATGAGATGAAACCATTTTGCTTGGCTACACCTCTTTTCATTTCTTTTTTGTGTTTTGAAATTGCGTTTTTCGGCTTAAAGGGGCTATGCAACAATTTTTTTACTTTGCGCAAATACCGCTTAGAACGGATCCCTGACGTTAATGACCTATGAAACACGCCTTCGTTTTTCACCCGACGCATTAGAAGTCCCAGAAAAAAATTAAAAAACAACGAGCAGCGTTCACGCCCTCAACTCGCAGCCAGAACAAGCGGCCACGTGATCTGGAGCCGATTATATGCCGCCAATGTTGATCATAGCCACGCGCTGGGGTTGGCAAAGCACAGGACACGCGCTGAGTTCCAGACATTGTTATGGCTCGGCTATTGTCGTCGTTGCAGCGATTGGACACGGGCCACTACTCGAATGCTTCTCGAGCTATCAATTATCACGAGCCTAATCGAGTGCCCACGCAATGCTCGGGTCCAACCTATGAACCGCATTCAAATATCGTCATACGGGTGTACTGCGATCCCCGCGTTACGTCATCGAATTTTGCAAGGGAGAGATTGAATGAAAATGATCGCTTTTGTCCTTACAATTACACCGCAACAAAGGAGTTTCTTGGCCAGTGGCATTGCATGCGAGTATCCTTGAGTCCCACTACTGCCAGTAAGCTCGTGTAAAGTGAAAAACATTCCAATTGAATATCGTTGCACAGCTCCTTTAAGCTCCTGCCTAGTTTCAGCCTCACCTGTGCTACGGTGTTTTCTTGCAATAGAAGGCCACGCAACACAGGCTACTTTTACAATGCTGAAGTCAACAGAAACACTGTAATTTGATCAGATGCCATATTCACGCACACGCTCATCTGAGAAGTAAAATGGGAGTCGTTAGTAAATGTTTCTTTATTAAAACATTTCTAGACGCCTTTCAGCCTAGTTGGACAAGTATTTCGCTCAGTACAACAGCTTGGATATGATTCACTGTGATCAGTTTACGCATTCTAATATTAAACCAAAACAAAAAAACATGCCCATGGTCTTTGTAAGGTTCGTACAGCTGACAAATTGTGCCTGCTGCGCACATCACTGCCTGGTGCTTCACGACGAGCACCCTCTTGTGACCAGAAAAGTATGGCTTCTGATTCTTTGATGGACGGCATGGACGTGCTGTGCGGTCAACAAAACCCCAACAGTTGTCCAGGGGTGCTCCCTTGTCTTTGACGGCCTAATAAAAGAAGCAAAAGACACTCTTACAACAAGGCAGTATTTAAACACTACCAAAACATGTCATATGGGACTTGTTACTCATATAAGATAAAGAGTATTTCCATGGTAGGGTTGCTAAAAAATGTGTATCGTAAATTAAAAAAATAGTTGTTTCTTAATTTCACTAAGCTCTGAGGCCGTCAAACTGCGCGTTCAAAACGAAACTTCTGAAACGCGTTCTAGACTACCGCTATTGCTTAGAAGTCAAGTGTTGTGTTTCATAAATTTTGAATTGTTTATGCCTGTCTGGTTTTCACCAGACAAAAACTTGACATGGAATATTCTTTCGACCGTTTTTTGGTAACACTTTTCAAAACACCACCGGGCAACATATTCGGCCGTTATATTTTGGGCATCGCTTTTAGTGCGAGACTTGTGTGTAGAACCGAGTTCATATTCAGCATTGACGCAGCATTCGTGTCTAACACATTTAGACTCGCATCCCCGACAAACAATGACGCAGCACTCTTGCTCCCTAGACGCTTGGCCAAAATAAGGCGGCCTTGAAGAATAGGGGCAGCATGGTATGCACTTTTAAAAAGGCTGCATTCAAGTCTCTATTATTTTCTAAATCTACGAAGGAAATCCAAGGCGAACAGTTCCGGAGGAAAGTTAAACAATTCAAATATTGCGAGTGAATATGAATAAATAAATTTGAGAGGAATGGTTTTTTTGGTGCGGCTAGCGAGCGCTATGCTCGTGGTCAACTTTTAGTGTCATTTTCGACAGGAGGACGCGTGTACAGGTATAATTGGCGTTCAAGCACGCGCTCCAGTACTTCTGATTGCATAGCCATAGAAGGCCCACAAAAAAAGCGACGACTTTACCGACACCGTGTTGGTTGCAAAGTGATACTCGTTCACTTCGTTTGATTACGATCTTTGTATTCCATAAAACTCAATTGGATTGGTTTACTTTTCACGTGTGGGACGTACGCTTTACTTCTTCATTTGGCCTCTTTCAAGCTGAGGTCAAGGTGAAAAACATCGACGCGTATTGAGCAAGTGCAGACATCTTGAGATCTAAGCGATCCCGCTAAGAACGCTGAGGGAAGTCCGCTCTGCAACTTGTAAAGCGGAGCGCAAGCTCACTCCGCTAACTATAGGGAGTATTCACTGGCGGCCATAGCTGTGTGCTCGGCTGCGGAGCGCGTGCTGAACGCGAGCTTCAACAGTTCTTTCGCCACGTGCATTCCGCACCACCAAGATTGCCTGTCTTGGCAGCCTATTAATGCGAGCTCGCTCTGAGCATGCGCTCTAAACAGTGACCTCAAATATGGCGGCCAGTGAATACCTCCTATACGCTCCAACTCAGAGCGGGCTACGCATGCGCGGTGGGGGCGATGCTTCTTCCAGAGCGTAAAGTAGAGCATAGAGGGCTCATAAAAGTGGCCTACTAAAACTCACAGATTAAAAGCGCGCTCGTCGTGACTTGTCCTGACACTGCCCATGTACACCTTGTTTTTGTGTGCCGAAACAAAAGTAAATACGTAAATTATTGGCGTATCAAAAAGAGTAACTTTTTACTGGACAGAGCAGCTGTGCTAAAAACAATGGAAACACGAAATTTACACAAACCGTGCAGGGTCTCACCTGTGAGCACAGCTCCAGCCAGGGTCAACCCCCTATGTTTGTTCATGTCAGCGAGCAGGTGGCCGAACCTCGTTGATGTGAACCACGATGAGGGTCTCAATACTGGAGAACACCGACAAGTTCCGTCCAAGCGCTCATCCAAGTTCGAATAGATGGTTGCGATAGGCGACAAAGATCCATGCAAAGCGTCTGGCCAGATTGGCAACACCCTTCGCCGATCTGTCGGGTTCTGGGATTTGGAGGCCCACTTGCAGAGTTCTTCTTTAAGCGGGATTGCCTCCAAAAGGGTTTCTCTTCTACGTTGGCAATATCCAGCAAACCGCGTTCGGAAAGGAAGTTTCGGCGCTTCATGGCATGAGGGATACAAATCACTGATTCGATGTCTCGCCAGCTTAATCTCGTTTGTTGAAGTCACCTCCATTGAGAACCGCGGGGATTCATCGTGCAGGTGTCTTGCTAGCCTTGAGCAACACTGTACTCGTACTTCGCAAAAGGGTGCACTCGGAATGCGGAAACGTCGTCCTTTTCTTTCATTTTTCTACTTCGAATACGTAAATCTGTTTCAGTTTTAATTCGAGTGGAGCAGAAGCTACAAGAGCGAGTGCCGGCCTTTCAGCGTCCTTGACCAGCACGCGCGCTCGTGCAGTGCAAGTGCCGTTTAGAGCAATATGCTCATTGTATACCTTCGGCTTCACTCGCACACAGGGTGGAACGATTATATTTATATTTTATAGCATAATATTCTTCGCGTGTGTGCCTACTCTTTTGTGTTCATTATTCTCGCCTTCGTTTTTACCACCTTCACAAACACGCTCCCTTTCACTTTCTTCGTGTTAACGTTTAGTTTTTCTGTCTTACTAGTACTATAAACGTCCACTTGTGGGGCTACGCAAGCGAATTTTTCGAACGCTCTCAAAACGCTCTTACGCTGAAGCAAAACGGTCTACTAAAACGCGTTTTTGGACCTCCGCTTTCCATTCCGCTGAAGCAGGCCGCGCATGCGCAGTTTGGCACCCTCAGAGCGGAGCGGAAAATGGAAACGGTCTACTAAAACTCTCTATTATTCCCAGGCCCGATATGTCCCTGCATAGGGCCCTGTGGAGAAGCTTTGCAATGTCTCGAATTTCTGCCCACCACAATAAAGAACCGTAATATTCATCGCGGATTTAAATAGCCTCGGACTCATAGTACGCACTTAAGCTAAACTTCTGTTTCCATAAACTCGTTTCATTCCCCAGAAAAAAAAAGTAAAATAGAAAGAAGAAAACGCAATGCTCCACAATTTTGCCAATGGGCAGAGGTGATCTTGAGAGGCGATATTTCACGCCCTGTACTCCGTGCCGTACCGTGCACCGTACAACCCGGGTGAGCGTCTACGCGAATACAGATAGAGGAGACTTTGATGTAACAACGAACCGGACGTATCGCGGAGGAGTCAAGGTTAGCGAGCAGAAACGAGCGACGCAGACTCCTGCCGCCTGCCGCACACGTGGTGGGAAATAGTAGAGCGGCGAACCGGCTGGGATCCAGTTGAATCCGGTTCCTGGAGCGGCTAGACAAAGCCGACGAAGCACCCTCTTTTTTTTTCCTTTTTTTTCTTTTTACTTGGGCGGTCTTCCGTCTCGCGTCGGCAGACAGCTTATCTCGGGTGGGGGGGCACGCTCAATGGATGACGATGAGGAAAAGGACCCTCGACGAGTCGTCGCCTCCCATGTAATGTTTTGCGTGAAGTAGGATAGTAGAGAGTTTTCAGAATGGCGTACGCGAAGAAAGAGCGTCGTCGCCATCGCGCCGAGACCAAGCCCGAGTTTTGAATTGGGGCATGGTAACGACGCTTTCTTATCGCGTACGCAAAGCTTTGACGTGCGCTATTCTAATGTAATTGTGAACAGCTGAAGTTTTTTTTTTTATCGAAAGGTGCGAATTTGTCACACCATTATTATCGTTTTTTTTTTTGTAAAACGATTTGGCTGTTCACGGATGAACCAACTAACTCAACAAAAGCCCGTAAAGCTGTTTTCAAAGACGACAACGATAGGGAGTTTTAGCAAACCGGTATCACTTGTGCGCACTTAAAAGCATGCTTCAGAGGTTCCGTAGTGCGGTACACGGAATACGGCAACGGTTTTGCTAGAAGTCCCTGTTATTCGCCGTCTCCTAATAAAAACAAAAAAAGTTTTTTAGGATGTTTTACATGATGCGGAAAAGCTTCAAATCTTCAGAAAAAAACAAATATATATATGTGTGGGTGTGTGTGTGTGTGTGTGTGTGTGAACTGTGAAGTAAGGTAAATATTAAAAAAAAACAATGGACTGGGAAAAGTTAATAAGTGAAAGATGCGTACTGGCGGCGGAATTGGTGAATAAGTATACACCGATTCAATAGACCCCTTCCAAAAGTCACGTGCCGATTATTAGAGGGTCGGAACTACTGCACAATGGCGGAGCAACGGCATCGAGGAACCTGCAAGTCATTTCATAAGATAGCGAACGTCAGAGGGCGGCCAACACTACGAGCCGACGAGCCAATCAAACCGCGTAGAAAGTGCAACGTCACTGCGATCATTACCTCTTTTAGTGGGTGTGTTTTTTCCAGTGTGCCTGACGTTGAGGTTTTAGTCCGCCATTATACAGGGATTTCACAGCTGCCAACAGAGTGCCGTATTTTGAAAGGGGTCTAGAACACCGCTAGATACAGCGGGGGAGCTCGTTCATCCTCTAAATTTATTCGGAAAACCTGGATTGGCGTACAACAGACCCTTTTCAAAAGTCCGCGCCAAAGCCTGTCCGCCATTGCTTGATCACGTACACCGAGCATTTATTGGACACGAGAACTGCGTCATCGTTCGGCGTCAACTCGGATCCAGTCACACGCTTCGTGTGCCCTAGCAATGGCGACCGCCAATGTTGCTCGATGAACTTTTTTAAAAAGGGTCTTACATGCGCGAATTCAATTTCCTCCCTTAAATTCAGCAGAGAAATGGCAAGTAAAGTCGTTTTTTTTTTTGTGTTCACCATTAACTTCCGTTACACATTTCCGTAGCAGGCTTCCGCTACTCACCCCCTCAACACTTTCTCGGGATTTTTTTTTTTCTCGATTGATTCCTAGCTAGCTGTGGCTTGGCTGTGGCTTGCACTGACGTCACATCAATGGCCATTGTGGACGTGGTGACCTTGCTGCTGAGCGCGTATACCTCCTGTAGCGCAATCTTTGCATCATCGAATTTTTTTTTCTCCGCAAGAACAAGTTAGAATGACCATCGCCATAATGCGATAACGTCAAGCGCAAGCCGCGTATGCACATTGCTGCGTAAATATCCGGGTGGAGAATAAAAACCAGGATGATTTAAATCATAATTTAAATGGCATCGATTTGGCTATGACGATTTAAGTCAAACACTGTCCCCAAAACAATATTGTAAATATTTTATATTTACCGTTTGTCTATCGGTGTCTTCTTTCCAAGGGCATTTATTTTGTATTTGAAGGAAATAATGATCAAGCAGGAAAGATTTATATCAGGCAGCCATTAAAACAGACACATCCAGTGATGAAGAAGTCACTCTCTTTTAGCGTCAATGATTTAAATCATGTAAGTTCGATTTAAATCAAATGAATCTGACTTAAATAAAATAAAAGCAGATTTTTTTAAAAGTAATCATGATCTTTTTTACCCTGGTAAAAATACTCATGCGTAAACCTATATTCAGTGCACGGTGTAAGATACACTCTTTAGGTGAGGACACGGCGGGGCTGAACGCGCGGCGCGAGGAATCAGATAGTGTTCGTTCGACGGGCATTCGAAAGGCTGCATTATTCCGCGGTCACCGTGCCCGCGGCTGACAGTGTCGCCGGCGGCCAAACGGCGAAACTGTGTGAGAGCGAAAACAATTATCTCGTTGCCATGACACCCCGGAACACCGTGGTCTTTCTCCACGAGCGACAACCTCGCTGGAGCTCTGCGCGTGTGGAGCATGAGGCGGCACGAGCCGTCTTTGCCGTGCCCACGGGTCGACGAGTCATCTGCCGGCGCCGCTTGAAACCATAGTGAGAGAGTGAAAGAGAGAGAGTGAAAAGCGAACTTTATCTGCACTGCGCGAGGAGCGCGCTGTCCTCACCTGAAGAGTATTATCTTACACCGTGCAGTACAGGCGAAGGCAACGGCAGGCGAACAGGGAAAGAGCGAGCACAAGGAAGACCGGACGGGAGACAGGAGGGCAATGGAGGGCGAGGGGAGAAAGGGAGAGCACTATGAGCGTTAGAAAGAAGAGGAGGTTTCTTTCCTTCTCCTCAGCATTCCTAGTGCTTGACCTCCCTCCCCTCGCTTGGCGTTGCCTTCGCCTGTACTGCACCCAACTAATGACACGGAGTATCCCAACTAATGACACGGAGTATAGCTATTTTCACATTCAGCCCACTTGGGGAGTACCCGATCGATTGATTGCAAAACTGATTAAGCCATTCAAGATTTGCCTCTTGAGCACGGCCAACCTTTTGGGACATTTCGTGGAATAAAACCTTTTCAAGGAAAGGTCAAAATTATAATTGAATGGCGTTTTGGGATTCCCAGGCAATTACAACCCTCGGAAACGTTAGGATATTTTCTCAAGAATAGCACAACTTAACAATCTTGTAAATGTGACCCCTACTATAATAATTGGGGTTGTGTGGATATTTATACAGCGAGTCGTTGGTCAGCCATTTTTAATGTTGCGACGAGTCACTCGCTGTAGATAAGCAATTTAGCCAGTGCAGTACAACCGCTAGCCTGGGGTCTTTAAAGACCGACCTACGAAACCATTTTCCGCAAGGTAGGAAAATGCCCCACGCGCCCGTCTTCTTTTCACCCTCTCCCAAAAGTCACGTGATGACAGGGGCTTCTTTCGTGTCGGCTTTTCCTGTAGGGATAATCCTCAAAAAGCGAAAAATGAGCGGCTAGCTGCGAGCGCGACAACAACCTTCAGACTTCCAGGTGTCTTCCCCTCGTTGACGCGGGCGCGCTCAATCCGCGAAACTGAGGAAGTCGGCGCGACCGAACGCTTTTTTCCATGAGCTGCAGTCCTGAGGTCGCTCGGTCGGTGGAGATCGAGGGGTCGTGGTATGCTGGTGTCGTTCCAGCAGCCGCCCTCTGGCATTGCGCGGCTGCTGGAACCACTCCCCTGTTATCACAAGGATTGGCTTGCGCAATAAAGGGTTCAGGTCATCGATAATCCATTTCTTTCCAAAACATATAAATAAGGTTGCTTCCCCTAACCCCTTCATTACTGTTCGAAACATATATCTCCTCTCATAGGTTGTTCATCCCATTTTGCACTATGTTGCGTATTTATTCTTTCTCACCTCTGCTTGATGACTGTTTTATAAGTTGATAAAGGCCTTTAAATATTGGCGCGGGCTTCCGCGATCAACGCTGTACCGAATTTATTCAATATTGGACAAGAATGGCGTTAGGAGAGTGAAGGAAGCAAACCGAAATTCTGGCTTCTAATGAAGACGGCGCAGTCGTAACATAGGTCTTTGCTTCTCCCGCCTCCACAACGCCCCGTCGTTTGCACTATCACAACTTCTCAGTAACCTAGCTGTATACCACATTTTACTCTTAGTTACTATAGATATGGCCCCACAGGCTTTCCCGTTATGAGCGAGACGACTTTTTAATGACCGGCGACTCTCCTGAGCGAGAATAAATATTATCACCTTCCCACAACAACCACTCTTTTCTCCCCCCCCCCCCCCCCTTTTCCGAGTTGAGGAGATATCAGGCCACTCCGAAAAGCAGCCTGCACACAGGGCTTTTTGGCTACTCATTCTCAACACATTCGAACGTGGAAGTAAAAACATCGCATGAACGTCGCCCAGTTTATTTGCAACCTAAATAAAGTGGCTCTGCTGTTGGGACCCAATCAATTTCATTATCAATCATTATAATTTATTTGTTATGATTTCATGGTGAAAGTATGTTCGTCGTGATGCTACAGGAGTGATCGATTCAAAGGGAGAAATAAGTCCTCGTATTTATTTTGCGGAAATACTCGCTCCTGTGACGCTCTAGTGCGTAAGGTCAAAGCGCTCGAGGCAGTGCGTAATACTTTACAACTGTCGTTGACGATTAAATATTTGTGGGAAGTGCATAAAATTGTTTACACCATAATGTAGCACCCTAAACAAAAGCATACCTAAACACAACAAAATGTCGCAATCGCAAGAAAAACAAGAAAAAAAAAACCATCAGCCTGCGAAAATTGTTGCCTTCCCCCCTTTCTCTTTTTTTTTTTTCCCGCGCCACTACAAAGAATAGCGGCCGAGCAACGAATTTCCACCAAAAACCTCGCTTCTTGGAGAAAGGACTCTAGGTAGTGAATCTGTCAGAGAGTTTGTAGAAATAATAGGCGACCATTGAATCTAGCCTTCTGCACAAATCATTCCCGGGATATTTCCATTTTCCTCCCACGCGATTAGAAGGTAAGACTGCTGGGGGTAAATCATGTGCACTAACATTCTGCTTCTAAGAGAGAGTACCAGATTTATAGTGCATGATAATTTAGATGTAAATAGTTTAATCACTGTGCACAAACATTTGCGGTCTGGAGAATGGCATGGAAGCACGGAAGAAAGCAGCTTGCTGGAAATAGAAGTCTGCTATTGCATTGCACTGATGTGAAAAATTATTACGTATTTTTGTCTTATTTCTCTGCGAAAATAAAAACAGTGTTTAGAAACCGAACACTGTGCGTTTTGAGGTGCCGAAAGGACATAAAAAACTGGGACAACCAGAAAATTACGAGGCGCCTTGCGTCACTAAGCTTGCCCTGATTTCTTGTTTTTCTGGAGCCTTTCAAAAGGGGATGAAAAATTATAAACCGACTGACCCGACTTACCACATTAGAGCAGTTCATTTTCATTACGACAGGCTCTTTTCAAGCGTCTTGCACAGTTCAGCTTGTAGTGGTCCGTTTTTATTTTCGGTTCCTTTCAAAAAGTGAGCTCTAAGCGACTGGACCAATCTACACATTCTTAATTTGCGGAAGCGGAGAATTGAAAATGCGACAAAAGGAAAGATTCGCCCGGGTTATTTGAGGCCTATAGAAAAGCGGACCGGATAGAAGGGGCCGAAATCTGTTCCAAGAAACACCCAATATTCTCAACAATTCTGTCTAACAATTTGAGATGAAGGTATACTTGGACGCCGGCATTATTCGTTCAGGAGTCAAGCGAAACTTTGTATCGGATCATTATACGTCTACCTCCACTCCCATTCGATGATTATCATGTTTTCGACTCCGTACACAGGGTGGGTTTCAGCGGTGGGTTTTTAATCTGACTGCCCGCCAGAGCGCGAGCCAGAACGCACTACGGCCACGGGCCGTTGCGCTCTTCCCCTTCTTCTCCGTATCAATAAACGAAGACCCGGGCGGAGCCGTCAATCGTGCTGGTGTCGGGAACCAGAAAGTCTGACCCTTGAAATGCAGGCGTGACGCAAAACCCAGAGGCGTCTCGTTCAGCCACTTACGTTCTTCCCCGCATTTCTAAACGAATAATGCCGGCGTCCAAGTATACCTTCACATCAAATTGTTTGACAGAATTATAGAGAAGATTTGTGTGTTTCTTGAAAAAGATTTCGGCCCCCTTCTATCCGACCGCTTTTCTATAGGACCCAAATAACGCGGGCGAATCTTTCCTTTTGTCGGATTTCCCCTTCTCCGCTTCCGCAACTTACGAATGTGGTAATAGTTGGTGCAGTGGCTTAGAGCTTACTTTTTGAAAGGAACCGACAATAAAAACGAACCAGTACAAGCTGAACTATGAAAGACGCTTGAAGAGAGCCTGTCGTAATGAAAATAAACTGCTCTAATGTGGTAAGTCGGGTCAGTCGGTTCATAATTTTTCATCGCCTTTTGAAAGGCTCCATGCAGAAAAACAAGAAACCAGGATAAGCTGAGTGACGCAAGGCGCCTCGTATCGTTCAGGTTGTCCGGGTTTTTTAAGTCCTTTCGGCGCTCCTCAAAACGCACAGTGTTCGGTTTCTAAACGCTGTTTTTATTTTGGCGCACGGAAATAAGACAAAAATGCGTAATACTTTTTCACACCAGTGCAATGCAATATAAACTTCTATTTCCAGCAAGCTGCTTTCCGCCAGGCTTCCATGTCATCCTCCAGGCCGCGAATATTTGTGAACAGTCATTAAACTATTTAAATCTCAATTGACATGCACTATAAATTTGGCACTCTCTCTTAGAAGCAGCATGTTAGTGCACGAAAATTCCCTTAGCGTCTCGCCATCTAATCGTGTGGAAAGAAAATGGAAATATCCCGGGTATGATTTGTGCAGAAGGCTAGATTCAGTGGTCGCCTATTATTTCTACAAACTCCCTGACATATTCACTACCATATACCCTGGAGTCCTTTTTCCAAGAAGCGAGGTTTTTGATGGAAATTCGTTGCTGGGCCTCTATTCTTGTAGTGGCGCGGGGAAACAAAAAAGGTAGAGGGAGGGGAAGGGGGAAACAATTTTCGCAGACTTTTTTTTTTTTTTTTGCGCGACATTTTCTTGTGTTTAGGTATGTTTTTGTTTAGGGTGCTACAATATGGTGTAAACAATTTTATGCACTTCCCACAAATATTTCATCGTCAACGACAGTTGTAAAGTATTACGCACTACCTTGAGCGCTTTCACCTTACGCACTAGAGTGTCACAGGAGCAAGTATTTCCGCAAAATAAATACGAGGACTTATTTCTCCCTTTGGATCGATCACTTCTGTGGTATCACGACGAACATACTTTCAAAATGAAATCATAGCAAATAATGATTGATGATTAAATTGATTGGGTCCCAACAGAAGAGTCACCTTATTTAGGTTGCAAATGAACTGGGCGTCGTTCATGCGATGTGTTTACTTCCGGAGGCATGCGGTTTAGAGAAGCTCGTTTTAGCGAACGCCGTTTTACCGACCCCAGGTTTATCGAATGCTTTTATAGAGAACCCAGTTTAGAGAAAATGGCGATGAGCCTCCTTTTAGCGAATTGGGCCGCCACGAAGCGGCGTGTACGGGTAAATCAGGTGAGTTAACATTTTTGTAATGAGCCGCCGCAGACTGCCGCCGCGAAGCGGCGGGAGCGCAGCGGGGGGCATGGCTTAACACGCGCACCAGTGATACACGCGAAAAATAGGAAAGCATTTTTTTAAAAAGCGTTTCCTTTTCGATAAACGGCGTTTCTCTAAACTGAGGCTGTGCTTTCTCTAAACCGTGCTCCGATAAAACGTGCCCATTCTCTAAAACGTGCTTCGATGAAATGGCATTCGATCAACCGTAGTAAACCCATTTACTTCCACGTTCGAATGTGTTGAGAATGAGTAACCAAAAAGCCCTGTGTGCAGGCTGCTTCCCGTAGTGGCCTGATATCTCCCCAACTCGGAAAAAGGGGGGGGGGGAGAGGGGGGGGAGAGAAAAGGTGGTTGTTGAGGGAAGGTGATAATATTTATTCCCACTCAGGAGAGTCGCCGGTCATTAAAAAGTCGTCTCGCTCATAACGGGAAAGCCTGTGGGGCCACATCTATAGTAACTATGAGTAAAATGTGGTATTCACTATACAGCTAGGTTACTGAGAAGTTGTGATAGCGCGAACGATGGGGCGTTGCGGAGCCTGGAGAAGCAAAGACCTATCTTACGACTATGCCGTCTTCATTAGAAGCTAGAATTTCGGTTTGCTTCCTTCACCCTCCTAACGCCAATCTTGTCCAATATTGGATAAATACAGTACAGCGTTGATCGCGCAAGCCCGCGCCAATATTTAAAGGCCTTTATCAACTCATAAAACAGTCATTAAGCAGAGGTAAGGAAGAATAAATACGCAAAATATTGCAAAATGGGATGAACAACATACGAGAGGAGATATACGTTTCGAACAGTAATGAAGGGATTAGGGAAAGCAACCTGATTTATATGTTTCCGAAAAAAATGCATTATCGACGACCTGAACCCTTTATTGCGCAAGCCAATCCTTGTGCAGACACGGGAATGGTTGCAGCGGCCGCGCAATGACAGAGGGCGGCTGCTGGAACGACACCAGCATACCACGGCCCCTCGATTTCCACCGACCGAGCGGCCTCGGGCCTGCAATGCAGCTCATGAAAAAAAAAAAAAAAAAATCCTTCGGTCGTGCTGACTTTCTTCCGACTTTCCCCCGTCAACGAGGGGAAGACACCTGCAAGTCTCAAGGTCGGTGTCGCCGCGCTCGCAGCTAGCCGCTCATTTTGCGCTTTTCGAGGATTATCCCTACAGAAAAAGCCGACACGAAAGAAGCCCCTGCCATCACGTGACGTTTGGGAGAGGGTAAAAAGAGGAGGGGCGCGAGAAGCATTTTCCTACCTTGCGGAAAATGGTTCCGTAGGTCGGTCTTTAACGTGCACCACGCAGTAGTGATACACGACCGCACGCCGGTACGAAGCTCATCCAGATCGAAACGGGCAGGGGTGGGGATTGAACCCAGGATCCCTGGGTTCTACAGCGCGAGCTTTCGCTCCACGTGCTCTGAGCTGGTGTGCGCGATTCAATGTAAAAAAAAAAAAAAAAAATCGTATCTTCATGGAATAAAAACTATATGCGCCCAAATAAGTTTAATTACTGCTTATTGACATTTTATGTCTGTCATCTAAAATATTCTTGGGGACAAATTTGCTGTGTTTGTTGTTGCTGTTGCTCAGTTGGAACTCTTATTTTAGTGTTCGGTCGAGGCGTTGATGTCCAAGAAAATTGGGGACGGATAACTCTACCTATGGATACGTCGGCCTAAAGCAGGGAGGAGTGGGCTGTATGGGGAACGTGACTAAAACATCCAGTTTGGAAACTTACCCTTGAAACCTGGACCGCTGGCGTCCACCGAGACCAAACTAAACACGATAACAGCGCCACCGTTTAGCGATAAATCAAAACATGAGAGTTGTGAGATGGCCCTGCGAGATGGCGCCACCGGCCCTTGCGCGACTCGACCTAAGCCAATATGCGTGCAGCCGTGCAGTTCCCAGAGTGGCCGCTGCGGGAGAAATGGCGGTGTTTCGATCGACTTCAGTTTGGTTCTCGAGTACGGATCGGAGTCCACTTTTTCGAAGTAGGCTCCAATGGCAGTTTCCCAACTGAGGTGTTCTAGTAACGTCAGTGTGGGGTCTAGGGTGGGAATGCGATAATCGGATAGAGCCGGAAAAGACGCTGCGCTTGGGGTCACGCACTGATCTCTATGACAATTGCTGGATCGCGCTTCCCGGCTTGTTCGCTGCAGCACGAGTGAAGCCACCGGACGGCCATCTTGCTGGGAGACGATTTGCGGTTTCGCTAGCCTTTTGCTGCGGTTTGCCAGCGTGCACGTTTTCTACTCGTTCGTCGTCATTCGCCGAAGACGTTTATTAAGATTCTGTGTACCGTTGAGACTTGCCGTTGTGAACACGTGGAAAATTTTACGAAAGCGCAGTGTCGCAGGAAAAAGGCACAACTCGTCGAAAGCAAGTTTCGCCGGTCTCGCGGCGGGGTCAAAGATTCCTTGGCACGCCGAAGTGCTGTCTCTCTGTGTCTTCGCACGCTTGGATACCGACCAAGAATCGACGCCGTGTGAATGTGTTTTGCGAGTGCAATGTGCGTGAAGCCGTATGTGCCTCTGGATCAGCGTCTTACTTTACTCTGACGACTGTATACTAGCGGCACTCGCGGTCCAGAAACGAGCTTAATCCAGAGTGCACTAGCGACGGTAGGGGGGGGGGGGGGGCGGGAGGTACAGCTTTTTTTCGTCCTTAGACGATTTACAGAAGACCGCGCACAACAGCTCCTCATCACTGATCAGTGCCGGCTCATTATCAACCTACTTAATTGCACTTGACGTTTAAGCGCGGCTCGCCTAATTGTAATTGGTCAACAGAGCGGCACACGACCATATCGGCCGCGCTTCAAAGATTTTCATTCTCACCGTCGTGTACTTTTGCCTTCGAAAACCCTCCTTGCTCCACAGCGTTGCTCTATTCGTGCTCCCACGTAATCCATTAGAGTAGATTTGGAACATAGCCATGGTTAATAGTACATAAGAGCACGTACAGATCACCCCCCCCCCCCCTTTTATTGATAGCAACTCACCGAAACAGCTGGACGATCCAGAACTCCGTGGCCGATATATATATATATATATATATATATATATATATATATATATATATATATATATATATATATATATATATATATATAGATATATATATATATATATATATATATATATATATATGTGTGTGTGTGTGTGTGTGTGTGTGTGTGTG
This sequence comes from Ixodes persulcatus, assembly GCA_013358835.2. Lineage (NCBI taxonomy): Eukaryota > Metazoa > Arthropoda > Arachnida > Ixodida > Ixodidae > Ixodes > Ixodes persulcatus. The sequence continues at coordinate 436,162 of JABSTQ010011552.1, forward strand.
TGTGTGTGTGTGTGTGTGTGTGTGTGTGTGTGTGTGTGTGTGTGTGTGTGTGTGTGTGTGTGTGTGTGTGTGTGTGTGTGTGTGTGTGTGTGTGGGTGTGTGTGTGTGTGTGTGTGTGTGTGTGTGTGTGTGTGTGTGTGTGTGTGTGTGTGTGTGTGTGTGTGTGTGTGTGTGTGTGTGTGTGTGTGTGTGTGTGTGTGTGTGTGTGTGTGTGTGTGTGTGTGTGTGTGTGTGTGTGTGTGTGTGTGTGTGTGTGGTGTGTGTGTGTGTGTGTGTGTGTGTGTGTGTGTGTGTGGTGTGTGTGTGTGTGTGTGTGTGTGTGTGTGTGTGTGTGTGTGTGTGTGTGTGTGTGTGTGTGTGTGTGTGTGTGTGTGTGTGTGTGTGTGTGTGTGTGTGTGTGTGTGTGTGTGTGTGTGTGTGTGTGTGATCTACTCTACGCGCGACACACCTTCAGAACTTTGGTGCGGCGTCGATTCTTGATCGGTATTCAAGCGTCCGAAGGCACAAAGATGTAGCACTCGGCGTGCCAAGGAAGCTTGATCACGCCGCGAGACCGGCGACACTTGCTTTCGACGAGTTGTACCTTTACATACGGCTTCACACACATTGCACTCGCAATACACATCCACACGGCGTCGATTCTTCAACGGTATCCAAGCGTGCGAAGGCACAGAAACGCTGTACTTCGGCGTGCCAAGGAAGCTTTGATCCCGCCGCGAGACCGGCGAAACTTGCTTTGGGCGAGTTGTGGCTTTTTCCTGCTGCACTGCGCTTTCGTAAACTTTTCCACGTGTTCACAACGGCAAGTCTCAACGGTACACAAAGTCTTAAAAAACTTTTTCGTCGAATGACGACGAACGAGTAGAAAACGTGTCTACAGCACGCTGGAAAACCTCAGCGAAACGTTAGCAAAGCCGCAAATCGTCTCCCGGCAAGATGGCCATCCGATGGCTTCTCTTGCGGGAGCGCGAAGCGCGATCCAGCAATTGTCATTGATATCAGTGGGGTAACGGATCTCCATTCCCCGATCTTCTTGAGGGCACCGCCATTTTGGTGCTCGCTGGAGAGCGGCGCCATCGGCGGTCGTTACGATCGGAAAATGCGACTCTGTACCCGAGCTTTGACACACGATGTCAGGAGGCCGGAACAGTATCGCTTCTTCCCCGCCGCGGTACGTGTTCACATTTCTGGAGAACGGAAAGAAACGCTTCCTGCGATTTCAGATAAAACTTCAGATTGAGCTTCGGGGTGCTTTTGTCGCATGGGGGCTGGTCGGGACTCCGCGAACGATGACGTCATACGCAGACCTTTGTCTTTTAGGTGGCATTGATGTGGCACGCCGACGCGGAGGACTGGAGAATAATTTGTACTACATCTTGCGATGTGCAACGGGAATCTCGGTTTACGCGACGCCTTCTCCGCAGTGAGCCTCCGTCAGCTTGCGGGCACTTCGAGGCCGTGCGTGTCCTTTAATGAGCATATCTGTGAACACGACTTCGCGGACTACGATTCTTAGCTCAAATAGAAACTAAAACACCGTCGTAAAGAGAGATACAGAGAGAACGAAACAGACACGAAAGAGAGGTCCCACTTGGTCCTTGTCGTTGGGGTGCTGTTGTAGCATTTATTCGGTCATGAAGAAACTTGCCACAATTTCAACATAAATTCAATTTATTTTGGTTAATTTTTAGGTAATGAAAAGTGAATTCTATAAATATAATTAAAGACTTCATCGCGGTAAACGCTTCGTACCAAACGTTACCACTTGGGTTGCTTCCCTCAGTGGGAACTTTCCGCCATATTAGGAGTTTCTATGGCAGTCATTGTGTTTGTATTAAAAAAAAAAAGCAATCTTTTTTTTTGCGTTAAGAGTGTCAAGTGGTGTACGACAATAAATATGTTCCATGACGGTGACTCATGCAGAGTCAATCTTAATTGTGTACGAGGCGAAGTTTTTACACAAATATTTCGGCTGGCGTTTCGCGATACACCCGGAGTTTACGTTGCGTTTTCACCCCGAAGTTGAAAAGACTGTAATCATTTCCAACACACAAAACAGGGATATAAAAGAAGACAACAGCTTGCGTCTGTGTGTCACGCTGTCCTTTTTGAAATGGCCAGGTTTATAAAAACGCGTTAGAACGAACTAAAACGCGTGCATCATTCCGTAATCGTGAACATCATTCCTCCTGACACACTCTAAAAATAATAAAAAAATATTAATTCGTCGCTGTTTTTTTTTTATCTTCAAGGCGGCGTCTCACTAGAGCAACAAACGAGAAACATTATTTGCGGACGTCAAAATTGATGCGTGCATATTTGTTTCCAGGCTTGATCGTCGAGCAGCCGAGCTCCAGGCCGAAGCGCATCCAGTGGCGGAGGAGGGCATCGGTCAGGCAACTGGGTAGATCCAGAATCCATTATCCGTCATCACACAGTACAAAAGGAAAAAAAAAATGAAAACCTGACAATCCAATTCGAAAAACTTACTAGCTCCGCATTCGCACTACTGACAGCAGCGCCACCGCATTGGCGTGACGTACGGGCAAAGATGAGCGTTGGCAACGCAACAGTCGCCGACAGAGTGAGACCGGTAGGGCGTGTCCTTCGAAGGCCCGGCCTCCTGCAGCACGCGCTCCGTGCCTTCCGCCGTGCTTCGGATGCACGCACGCGCTCGAGATGCGCGAGACGCCGAAGCACTGTCGAAGGTATTCAGAAGTTCGCGCTGGAGGCGGGGCGGCAACTGACGCTCCTTTCTGCCGTCTTCATCCAGGGAGTAGTGTGAGCTAGAGTCACTGGATCCTCGGAAAGTACCGCCATTACCGAATTCCCTGTCTGCTAGCCGGACACAAACAGATACTAATATGCATAGGACCGAAACCACGCAGGGCGATTGGCTAATCCGTCTCCGCTGCCATGGCAATCGCCATACCGGTCCATTTATATCTTCGAAGCTTCGAGAGGGTCGTTCTAAACCAGTCGCGCCAAGATCACCATGGAGCATCGTATACTGGAAGCCTTCCTCGCCAATATAAGCGTCTTTGGCACTGTGTATACCATCAACTTATCAATCATGCCCTTCTCCACGGATATCTTACTTGTTCTTCTTGCGTATTTTAAAACAATAAACTTATTTTTCAGTTCCTCCAAGCACCGACACAGCATGTGGTGGTGGTACGAAGATGTATGTACGCTTGTTTCGCCGGTGTGTGGATAGCGAAATCTCGGTATACAAGAAACGTCTCCATAAAGCTACCCGTCACCAGCGAATTTAGATCTGCTCACTAAAAGAGCGGAGGGGTCAAGGACAAATTGCTCATTTCAAGAAACCAAAATGGCGACCATACGGGGAGCTTGGCGCTACTTTCCCAGGATCCAGTGACTTTAGTGTGAACGAGCCATAAATGCAAGGACCCAATATGCAAACCGCGGAACCGCAGCGTTATCGCTTTTATTAGCGGCGAGAAGTTTTGGTGGCTCCCTCCTGTGGTTCCCCTTTGTGACGTCATTACCTTGCAAACAACAAGTTCGATGATGTTTGTTATTAGCATGGTGGAAGCTTGAAATCATTGCGCTCTCAAAGGAACACTGCCAACACCGTCAAAATTAAAGTTCTTTCATTCCTCTTATTTCCGACGATGAAAATCCCCTTTCCGACGTCATAGTCAGCGTTCGGCCAATCGTGGAAGGCCGACCACAGCGACGCTTTCGGTCGCGCACGGGGCTAATTGCCGAGACTGAGATTTGTTCGGTACCGCGGGTTATCGAAAGAAGGGCAAAATTACAGAGCAAAACCGAGTGAGTGGCGGCCATCTTGAATACCAACGTTACGCATCTAGGTCGGCCATGTTATTACGTCTAAAGGTCGTACTTTTGCTTTCCCGAAGAGCGTATAAAATCTCGTTCGCCACTGCGCATTTGATGGGAGTCCCACACTTGATGTCGTCCACAGGTGACGTGACTATTTTAAACTAAGTATTTCGGTCGTGTGAAATAATTTACTATGGGCATCCTAAGCCCCGACTTCTCCAAATTCAAAAGGTGCCTTCGTCATTTATAAAGTTAACGTTTATACTTTAATTTCACCGAGGAAGTGTTTGTCTATATTTAGGTGTTTGAGTTCCCTCCAGCTGCTTCTACGTTTGTATTTATTACTCACTTTGCATACATGCAATTTCACTATCCCGAACGAGGGCAGTAATCGACGAGGGGCCAATGCCTTTGGGACAAACGATACGTATACGCAACAAAAACAAAGAGCAACTAAATATTCTTTACAACTTTTATGATGCGTCATTAATACTGAACCAAACAATTCAGTGTCCATACTAAGTGGCGCGCGATCTTTCCACCAGTCAGCTCTCGCCGGTGTGCACGAGGAGACGCAACGGAATGGACGTCATGGTCCTCCATTCACGCTCAAAGGGGCACTAAAGAGGATTCTGGAATCGTCTGTTCTTGGTCAAAACTGATTCTACGGGCCCGAAGCATCCTAAAAATTCAAAAGTTATAATCACGCGACGCCGATTTCTTTATTAAAAACGCGATGAAATGCCGCGACACACCCCTTTCTGAGCGGATTTTTCCGCTCAGGAAAGGCGGAGCATACCCCAGCGGCAGTGTCAATGCGGTGATGATGAATGCTCGTCGGCCAATCGCAAGCCGCCTCCCATTTACTGCGGGGGGGGGGGGGGGGGGGGGCATGCTTCGCCTTTCCTGAGCGGAAAGGTCCACTTAGAAATTGGCGTGTCCCGACCTTTCATCACGTTTTAATGCGAAAGCATTAACTGTCCCAGGGAACGAGCTGACGTCATCAGTTTGAAGCGCGAAAACGGCACCTAGTTTCCCCGATCCTTCGGCTCCATTGGCTGGCGCGCGTCGACGGGGCTCCCATTGGCCGCTGCGCTCGTCAGTTTCCACGACCGCTCACCCCATGGCGCTGCATGTCCATCAGCGCGCCGTTAACACGGAGCGTCAAAGGTCACGCGCGCTGACCGGCGACGAAAAGTACGCAGCAGACGAAAAAGGGAGCGGACGAGCGGCTTGCATGCTTTTGCATTCACAACTCATAAGAAGTGCTTAGAAGTACCTCGAGCATTTTTAAATAAAGAAATCGGCGTCGCGTGATTGTAATTTATGAATTTTTAGGATGTTTATAGGGCTCGTAGAATCACGAAGAACAGACGATAGCAAAATCATCTTTAGTGCCCCTTTAAAATAACAATGAAATGTATGGGCTCCGGGAAAAAGGAGAATAAAGACAGGCTTTCTGTCACCACAAGTGAAAGCTACGTGCTTGTTAGACCAAATAATCGCTTACCTTTTATCACCAGACCCCACTGTGGAGATGAAAAGCCTGTATTTAGTCTCCTTTTCCCCGAAGCCCACACATTTCACTGCCATCTTCAACGTGAATGGAGGATAATGACGACAATTTCGTTGCGTGTGCTTGCGCACACCGGCAGCTGTTGGCTCGTGGAAAGATTGTGCGCCACTCATTATGGGCACTGAAATGTTTATTTCAGCATCCCTCGAAGTCGACGCCAAAGGATCCGACAGAAAGATATAAAATGTTTATTTAAAAAGAGTTATATACCTGATCTGAGGGTTCCAACGGGCAGCTCTGTTGATGGAGAAAAAAGCTCTGAATGTTACTCTTAATCTTTTTTGTTTGTTTGAGAAGGCACACCTAACAAATGAAGGTTGCACCTAACCGCTTTGCCGGAAATGGCATTGGTGGTCGGCGTCGCAAACAAACACCCCACGCCCCATCGAAGGTCACCAAGAGTCGTCAACGCGGGCGTAATTACACGTCAGTTAGACGGAAACTCTGACAGTGGCTTCTTGCTTCCTAAAGCAATTTTCCGACCCACCCACGTTCTTTTTTTTTTTTGTTTATCGAACCCTGTACACGAGACGGATGCTGACATGCACACGTTAGTCAAGATTGTAGTTCATTGTTCTTACTATTCCTAACTTCTAAAATAGAAGTAGTAACAAAGTGCAGACACAATGGGTCTTGATATTTCTTTTTATGATCCGAACTCAATCTATGTGCCCCAAAACGTCTTGAAAGACTCAAAATTGCAGTCATTTGTGACCTTTTTCTCTATTAAAAACGCAACCAAACATTCCGACACGCCCCTTTTCTAAGATAAAACTCAGAAAAGAAGCGCTCCGCGATGTTTGGTTGTGCTTTTAATGAAGACATATGCCACGCGTTTTTATTTTGGGATTTTCAGAATTGCGTAGGGAACATAGATCGAGGTCACGCCATAAGAAACACATTCAAAATCCTCTTTAATTTTAATTTCAGCGAAGCGCAAAAGAGCGAATTTGGATCCGTAAAAGGAACACTAAAGCATGTTAGCGAAAGTGACATGTTTATGAAACCCGACGGAACAGCATAGACGTATAATGGGGCACGAGAAATACAAATAACTCGACATCAGCGAAAGCTACACACGAGCACATTATAGAATTCGCAAGTTAAGAGGGGGATCAATTCTCATGGTACACCTAACCACTTCTTATGAGTTGTGATGCGAAAGCACGCACGCCGCTCTTCGCTCCGTTCTTTAGTCTGCGGCGTACAACGCGCTAACCTTGGGCGTGGAACGGTGGAGCCGCTGCCTCGCTAACACGCAGCGCCATCGGGTGAGCGATCGTTCAAACTGTCGTGTGCCTTGCGGCGCGAGGAAGGAACAGACAGCAACGTAGTTCCCCGCAGAACGAACCCCTTGGTTTATTCCATGCGCCGTATAGACCTTTCCAAAAAAGGGCACTTGGCAGGTTCCATTTTCAGTGTTCGTGCGTATGGCGCGTGATTTGCTCGGTTTCCGAAGCGACGAACGTGCGCGTTCTGGACTGTGATTTAACACGTGTGGACTGTGATTTTTGTAAACAGTGGAAACGTCTATATATTGACACGCGCCGTACAACCGATAAAAGGCGAGCGAACGCGGTGATCAGAGATAACACAACAGTGTGTTAACACAGTCAGGATGACACCACACAAACTGACGCGCAGCGGCCAGTGGGAGCCTCATCGACGCGCGCCAGCCAATGGGACCGAAGTGTAAAATGTGCCGTTGTCTAGCTTTGTGCGTGGTTTCATTAAGGTGCCGTTTTGCATGGTTTCAAAGCTGATGACGTCGGCTCGCTCCATGAGACAGTTAATGCCTTTCGAATTAAAACACCTTGTAGCTTCAGGCGACGCAACGTAAGGATGAACATATCCGGCACGGTCGAAAGCGGGCACTGAGTTTCAGCAAGACCAGTCTTCCCACACAAAGCGTGATGCGGTGGGCAGTCGATGTTTGTTGTATGACGCACGGGCAGCCAGAAGAACAATTGAGGGCACCCACCGCTGATTGGTCGCGCAACGTAAGCATGAAAAAACGAGCACCGCGACCAATTTGATGTGCCGCCATATTCAGCAGTACGTCTCATGGATACTAAACGAGGCGCCGCTTCGTTAAACACGATTTATGTTATATCACGCTTTGTTTCTTGCGGTAAGCATTCATCGCCAACGAGCAGTACACAGTGAAGAAGACGACAAGTGGTCGGAGACATCTTGCGAGACGAAACCTTGATCAATGCCCACCTTGGGTACGCGCGTTCGGAAACAACGAAACAACTTTCGGAAACAACGAACCAGACAAGCGAGCTAAGATCATTTCAGTTTCGTGAGCATCACTCAAATCTTCACTTTGTTTCGTATACGGTGGACCGCAACTAGGTCGCTACTTTGCCACTTTGCAGAAACGAATAGCTCTATACGAAAGCTCCGAATCATTCGCGTTTATTTTTCTCGGTACCACAACCATGCGCATTACGCGGGGCCAAACATCGCACTCATATGCAATTCATTTACACTGGCCCAAAAATAACGAGGAATAAATTCCTGAAATCACACTTTATTTGACGTCAAACAGAATAATTTCGAGTCCCTAGGGGGTTATTTATGCTATGCTCGGAATCGAGCAAACTCGAGAAGCAGCAGCGATAGTACTTCGACCAATTCGTTTCTACACTCCTAATACACAATAGACAAACCCTATAATAAAAGAACGCCTTCAATCGCGAATTGCATTTGAAGAAACGGGCCAGCTGGAAAGGTAACCGTGCATGCAGAAAGCTTGCGGACAAAAGCGATAGAGTTGGCAGAGTCGTTACGTACACGCCCTAAAACCGCGATGAAGTCTCCCTAATGCACAAAGTGTACTTGCATTTGTTATATCCAAAATAAAGCAACGTTTAATTCCCCTTTGTTTACAGAATTAGCCTTCAGATTCTACACGGAAGCACTCGTTGACGATCCGTCGACCGCGATAACTTTCTTTTAGGGCTAGAGATATTGGCGACTCCAGCGAAATCAACGCCGCGCAGTGTCGACGCCGAGAAGCTCAAGAGAGGAGGTCGTTTCGACTCTGTCGTCTGCTATCGCTGCTTGGTTCTCGTAGGTAGCATAGAAACAAACATCAAGTTCCAGCAATTCTTTTTGTGCTCCCGCCGCTTCATTTTTATGCACTGATTAGAAGAAGGTTTCTACCGTCGAAAAATCGTTTTACTTTTATACGTAACAGCGGTTTCACGCTGTAGTGCAAGACATTTATGGTGGTCCGCGTGTTGAACGACGAAAACGACCTGCTTTCATCCGCCATGTTGCCTGACCACCGCGCCCCCTATAGTTCGCTGGAGTCGCGACAAGCGGGAAGCACCGGCGATGTTCCTATCTATTTTTACGCCTTTACAGCCACTGTCACGATCAAATTCGACAGCTCGATGAGGGTCACGAAACCGCCAAACACACAGACCGTGAAGACGACGTTCTCAGTGTCAAGTAGGAGCGAAGCAGCGAAGCTACTTTGAGGGGGAAACCCACGCACGCCACTGGGCTGGCCGAACGTGGGCAGAACGATCACCGTCGAGCGGCAGACCCTCGGTGACGAGCGGACGCCGGCCGCGTTTACTTCGAAGTTTTGTTGCCACGTGGGGCTTAGTAGCACATCACGTTGCGTAATATTAGTTCTGGGGGTATTTGTGAGCCTCCGTCACATAAGTTTCGAGCCTACGCAGCAAAACGATCCCCCCCCCCCCCCCCCCTTTTTCGTTTCTGAGGTTGACTATCAGGGCGGCGACACCCTAGCTGGAACTTGAGCGTATACCGAACAAAACTAAGGCTTTTGGTTTAGCATTTTAAATACAAAAACGCAAAGGACAAGGCCAGAACAAAGATAATTTGGCTTAACATTTGCGCCGGTTAAGGTTGACGGGTGTTCAGTATAACCAGGCGCCGCCGCCACCCTTCGCACAACAGCACCGTCTTCTGCCACGTTTGAGCACTCTTGGGGCAGTGTTTCACGCCACGCTTCGTTCGTTGATTACAAGGCCATCTGTCGAGGTTTGCTTGCATCACTGGGGCGGTTTCGAAATGACCGCAACGTGGTGCAGCTTGTATCTTGAAAGTAGAGCAATTCTACATATAATGCTCTGCTGACGGAGCAGAGTAACGTCGTAATCCCGAATTTTTTACTCTAAGTATTGCGGGAGAAGCGACCGTCGCTCTCGCAGGAGACGCAACGGGCTCAACGACACGAGGTTGATCGTGCACGCGACGCCGTGCGTATCCCAAATCCCTCGGAAACTCGTGCGCGAGCGTGCTGCGTGCTGGGTCGTCGTGTCGTTCGCTTATGCCTGCAGCTGCCTTAAAACTGCAGTCGCGTTATAAAAAAAAGAACAAAAATAAAACGCAATCACACATATATAAGGGGCACACGCGATGTCTGAAGGTTCAAGAAGCTTCCCGCTCGTCATGGTAGTGTAACTTATCTACATTTCGCAAATACAGAACAAACCCCCCCCCCCCCCCCCCAACCCGGCTCCCGGCAAGGCCGCTTGTACGCAAGCGTTGTAGTTAAATTCGGCGCATGTGGTTCCTTCTCCGCCAATGAGGAGTTGGCGGTGACAGGAGGAGGAAGGCTATACTCTTAAGGTACTCTGGCTCCTTCATTGACTTTAGGCACTCTAGTTGAAACTTAGTGCTGCAGGTTTCTTGCGACAGTAGTACGTTCCTCGTAATTGAGTCTGAAAAGAAATGCCTTACTTTTCTCGCTGCTGCGTAGAGCGAACACGGGACTGAGTACTTATCTTGTTGATTATCTATTCCCCTTGACATTTTTTCGCACCACTCGCGAAAGACCTCTCGAAGGTGTCACGATTAATATTCTCTTGCGCCTTTTATCGACGCATCTTCCGCTAAGATAAGCAGATGTAGTACCCCTAACAAGGTGAGAAAAAAATGCAATACATTTGAGGCAAGCGTGAGAAAGTGAAAATGTAAGGTGTGGCGAAGGTGACTAGAAAACAATAAAAAAATATGCAGATGAATGAACCGCTTTTAATCGAATGGGATACGACCAGGGGGACATAATAACGAAAAAAAGGGGGGGGGGGGGGATCATCGCGATAAGTCAAATGAATATCTCAAATGTGTTTACTAGCTTTTTTAATTAGTGAACATAAACATAGGGTTTCGGTGAGAAACTTGCTGGGCGTCATCAAAACCCGCTAAATCTTGGAAAGACCCTAAGAGCGTGGGAGGCGTGTGGGTATACCCAGGTTACCAGCCGCTCAACAGGCGCAAAGCAGGCGCTGCGTACCCAAGCAGGGGCCCTAATCTGGACACTTGGCGGAAAAGTCGGCGAGAAATCTGGCGGCTATGATTGGCCGGCGCCAAGGTCAAGTGCGGCGTCGGCCAATCACGGACGCCAGATTTCTCGCCGGCTTTCTCGCCAAATGTCCAGATTAGGGCCCCAGATCTTTCGTCTCTTTTCAGCCGCATTTTCGCTACGCCAGTCTTTCGCCTGTTGCACGAGTGATTACTTCTAGCGCACGACCGTGCTCAAATTTTTTTTTCTTCTTTTTTCTAAGAATTAATGATTCGGTGGCTTTCGATGGCGCTCAGCAAGTTTCTAATCGAAACGCGATGTTTATTTTCATTAAATAAAAAGTTAATTGACAAATTTTAGTTAATTATTCGACTTATCGTGACGATTAGCCCACTATATTATGACCCCCTGGCCGTATAAGTCACCTGCAGAGACCACATTAATATAAGTTTAACGGCTTAAAAAAAGAAAAAGAAAGAAGATATTTGAAGTATAAAAAATACATTCTGTATAGTTTTCTTGCATACACCGTCTTTTTCGCGCCCTTTCTCTCTGTCTCTTTCTTTCGACGCGCCAGATGGTGTGGTGTGCCCTCCCCTATTCCCGGAAATACTGAAAATCCGATTATGTGACTCCGTACTGAACTGTAAATTAGCCCGGAATGTATCACTACGACCATCCGGTGCAACAAACACGGTCAGGGGGCTCGAGCGCCGGCGCAGCTTTCTGACGGCCTTCGTACTTTTTCTGCAAACGGGACGCGTTGAACGTTCTACGTGGAAAGCAGTGATTAGAGAAAGCCCAGATTTAAGAGAGGAAGCAACCGAAATCACGGAGAGAGAGTTTGCAAAATCACGGAGAGAGAGTTTGCAAAATCACGGAGAGAGAGTTTGCAAAATCACGGAGAGAGGGGTTGGAAGCGTTGTGAGAATCACGGAGAGAGAGTTTGCAATGGAATGGTGGACACCTCCTGTCCTGATGGGTTGGTCGTGCGCATGCGTCCGACTCCGGGCGGCAAGGAGGGTGGCGGGCGGAGAGGACACTCTCGCCCGCTCCTCGCAGCTTGCATGGCAAACGCGAGCTGTAAACCACCTGACCCCGATCGGGCAGTTGGAAACACTCTTTAATCTAAGCTCATTGCGTGACGTGCAGTGGACGGCTGAACCTGAGGTTTCAGCTGCCTTTATTTTGTCGCGTCGCAGCTGGCACGAAGCGAGAAACAATGAAAGGCATCGCGCGTGCGTTATCGTGGTAATGTATTGTTGAGCGTTGCACGAGAGACAGCTTTTTGCTTTCGTTGTTTTCTTTGTTCAGGACGAAGCGTACTGGCGTATTTCGAGGTCCTGTTTGCGCGAGTGCGTTGTGTCGTGCCATTTCACACTAGGTCAAAAAGATTAGTAGAGATAAAGTAAGGATGATGACAACTGAAAGACAAATGCAATAAAAGAAATGAAACACGTGTATAATTTTCCGTATTGCGAAATTAGAGCGCAGCTCTTGAGGAGGAGGCGGGTGCGAAGGGGAGGGTATGAACCTCCTCCCCCTCCTCTCCTTTTCCGCTCCCATTTAGCTTGAAATTTTCGCTAAATTTCCCGATAAATTTAGCAAAAACTTCCCGCTAAATTTTTTCATAATGGAACGCGCGGTTGCGCCCAGTTACATTCTTCGTCGCCGACGCCAACGGCGAAGGCGACGCCGCTCAACCCGGAAACGTGCGCCTAAAAGCTGCGCTCTAAAAAAAAACACATTTGGGCTTAATCATACACTTGTTTCTTCTAGAAAGCCTGTCAAATCGCGAAACAACGTGGCCGATGTCAAGGAAAAAAGGAGATCGGAGAAGTGGGCGCGCGCAGGGTGTTTCTCAGGCAGCGCCAAACAATTTCCCAGCGGTAAAATCCAAAAACACAAACGCGCTCCTTTTTTTTTTTTGTTTTCAGAAAAAGGAGAACATTTTGCGTTGACGCTCCTCTCATCCGTCCCTCTCCCCTTTGTCCACGCTCCGGTTGGTAGCCTCCTTTCTTGTTTCTCCGTGGCGGTTTTTTGTTGTATCACGGAAAGACCACCGCGCGTATTATTGGCGCTGGCTGAAGGTTACCCCAGAAGGCGCTCTGCGCTACCATATAGGTAACCGATCGGCGCTGCTTCTCACCTTTTTCCGGTGGCAGCGCGCTCAATGGCTCCGTCGTGTAATCGACTGGCTTTTGAGAATAAATAGCTCAGGTGGTGCTGATGATACTGATTTAATTGTTCATAGGTAGTGCTGATGGTGCTGATTTTTTTTTATTGCTCATAGATAGTGCTGAGTTCCGGGTTGCGTTTCGACTTCATTATTACTGCTTTATGGTCGGCGAAATGCAGAGCCAGTGGTTCTTCTAGCGGATCAGCTTGGATCTGCTAGAAGCCGTGGGAACGCATCTCCACCGCTTAAAGGGCCTCTGACACGCCAAAAAAAAAAAAAAATTTTTTTTCATGCTAGGCGTTGAATTGGCATATCAGGACATTACAAAACAATTGTTTCACTATAGAGTTGCGTAGTTTTTTTTATAAAAAATAGAAATACGAGGCCCAATTCAAAGTTCCCGCCGTGCACCGTGACGTAACAGTGTACCGCAAGGCGTCGGGGCGATCGCTGTGTTTTGTTTTGTTTTTTCTCTTAGAGTCAGAGCGCCATAATCAAGGGCGCTACTGTGGTGGAAAGTGCTTGCTTGTGGCACACACTTAAAGGGCCCCTGAAAAGAAAAAAAATGTTTTTTTTTTTTTTTAACAGTCTGGTTGGGACACGCGTAGCAAGAAATAAATTTTACGCGAAAATAATTTTTTTTTTTTTTAGAGCAATGTTGACGGCTCGAGACGCGACTTAGTCGGCAGTCACCTCCTTTCCACTTGTTTTCTCCCTCGGCATTTCGGGCGCGTGGAGGAGAGGTGAAGCGGCTTCGCCTTCACGACCGAGATGGTCATTCAGGAAGGACCAGTGACGTCATTAACTTCGCGCGCAGAATTTCAAATAAATCTCTCGCCGTCAATATTGCCCTAATTTTTTTTTTTTTTTTTTCGCGCAAAATTTATCTCTAAACACGCGTGTCCCTATTAGACTCTAAAAAGAAAAGAAAAAGTTTTTTTAGGGCTTTTTAAACGGTAAAGTTTGATGCCCCGCCAATACGCTTTCGGAGTACACCGCGAAAAAGTGCCGATGTCCCATTTACGACAACGAAACGCGGTGTGAAATCACTCCCTGCCCGTGACGATCTAGATTAGTAGCGTATCGACGTGCGGCCGTCCAATCACTATTGCGGGATGCACGCTAAAGATCCTGGGCTAGGAATCCTACTGCACTGCAATAATGGCCCAATTACAGGGAACGCATCTTCAGAGAGAGAGAGAGAGAGAGAGATGTAGCGTAGCAACCCGGTGTCTGAAAGCTTATTTTACAATTTTCCCCTTTAGCTTTGGTCGCTGAATTTAGCTGCTCTGGACTATCCAGACGCCACGGCATGAAGACCTAGCTCCAAAACGCAACATTTGAAAGGAGTGTGAGAAGGGAATAATAATAATAATAATAATAATAATAATAATAATAATAATAATAATAATAATAATAATAATAATAATAATAATAATAATCTTTTTATTCCCACAACGCTTTCGGTATGTCAAATGACGTGTCCGTCTAAGCCGAAAATGGCTTGTAGGACTAGGACCCAGCAAATTCGCATAGGCGAAAAAAAAAAAAAAGAACACATAAATAAACAAACACGTACACAAAGCTTCGGCTAACCAACCTCCCAAGTCAAATCCAAAAAAGAACAAATATGCATAAGCGAGTAAAAAACTTAGAGCGTATACATAAAAGCAAACACCCGATCATAAGCTTCAACTAACCAGCATCCCAATTCAAGTCAAAACGACAACAGCACAATAATTAGCTTTCACAAGCATAATGACGAAGCTACTTCTTCAACTCTCCTTTGCCAGTAACATGAAAATGTCTTCAGGAAGGGTATTAAAAATATCTGACACGTAAAACAACCGCATTCGTTTTCCATATCTAGTGACACATCTTTGTACTTCATACCGAGGAGACGTTCTGAAAAGGCGCGATGGTGTATGAACCGTTTTAAAACTTTTACTCCAAAGGTAACGGAGCACAACAGTTTCAGTATACAAACTACGTAATCTTGGCATCTGCAGATCTCTAAACAAATCTTCACTGGATGGAAAACTCGAGTTATACGCTACACTTCGCAAAATTCCTTTCAGAATGCTGTCAATTTTAGAGTGCCAAGATGTTGTACAATGGGCATGTAGCGTCACCCCATATCGCAGTACACTGTATGCAAGTGCATGGACAACCGTTTTTCTAACCTTAGAAGGAACAATCACTCTCATATTATACAACATACATGCAACTCTCCTTAGCACACAACACACATGAGCCATTTGTTTGTTCCACGACATATCATATTCAAATATCAGACCCATATATCTTGTATAGTCCACCAGGGAACAGGCTTACAACAACAAGGTTTACAACCAGAACTGCGTAGAAGAAAAGGGGCATTAGAAAATCCAGGTTTCAGGGGATTACGGAAACAGACGAGTTTAGTTTTTAATGGGTTAACTCTTATACGGTTAGCCGCATACCAAACCATAACTTTAAGCACATTTAACTGTAGAGAGTGAACCGCCTTTTCGAAATTGATATGTCGTGAAACAAGCAAGGTGTCGTCGGCATACTGAAAAATATTACATCCAAAAATAACAGTTTCCAGGTCATTTACACAAACATTAAAAAGTAATGGGGATAGCACCGACCCCTGAGGGACGCCGGTTTCGAGAAACTGCTTTGAGCTATTAACTTTATCTATGGAAACCACCTGGGCCCTACCTTCTAACAGATTTGTCAAGAGCGAGTGAAAAGGTCCACGGAAACCGAACCTCCAAAGCTTCTCCAATAAAATCTCGTGATTTACCGTATCGAAGGCCTTGCTGACGTCTAGAAAAACGGCACAAGAAAACATGTTGCCCTCAAAAGCAGAGTAAATTTCGTCAGCTACATCCTCTAAAAGTAACTGCGTCCCATTCCCAGAAATAAACCCATACTGCCTAGAAGAAAACAGTGAACACTGATCAATGAAACTGGTGATCATATGAAAAATACGTTTCTCAAAAACATGTTCTAGCATGGGCAAAACCGAAATCGGGCGGTAGTTTTCTACCTTTTTAGGATCCCCGCCTTTGAAAATCGGTCGCACTATCGCAGTCTTAAGCTCATTAGGGATCACGCCGGATTCGATAAATCCGTTTAACATTAAAAGAAGTATATCCTGCAGATATCTGAAGTTTCTTTGAAGACATCCAAGAGTTATACCATCCACGCCTGGAGACCTAGTAGGCTTAATGCTGAAGAGAATGGAACGTAAATCGTCCAAGCTCATGGGATAAAGAAAAGCGGAGGTTGCGTTCATCTCTATTACTGCTTCCGAAATACCAACTCTTTGTGGAGCACAAGTGGATCTAACAAAGTAGGAATTGAATCGTTCAACAATATCTCTCAATTTGTTACCAAAATGTTTTTTTACAACGTCATCCATAGATGGCTTTCGCTGATGACCACGAACAGTATTAACAAGTGACCATGTCTCTGAAGAGCTAAATCGCGTCTTTTGCAAACTTGTTCTTGAAGTGCTTTCTTTTCGCCAATCGAAGCATAGCATTAGCTCTGTAACTCGCGATTCTAAATTCAGAACGAAGTTTATTATTCTCTGGTGCTCGCCGACCCCGTGCCCAAGCGAGTTATTTTGCTTCTATGGCGGTAAGTACCTCCGTGTTCAGCCATGCATGATCCGGTCTTCAGTTTTGTTATTCGAACTGTTCGTTTACATTTCTCTGTGAAAGAATTAATGATCTGTGTGAACTTCGTGTACAGGTCAGATTGGGATGTGGACTAACGAAACGAGATCCAATCAAATTGTCGAAATGAGGCGATCTAGTTTTACATTATCGATAATTTCTATTTGCTTTGTTTCAGCTTCAGGCTTTGTTTCCCCAGAGTTTACAGACTGATATCCTACAAAATAATGATCGGCCAGTTTTTCCGTGATAACCGATGACATTGTAACGGTATTCTCAGCTCGAACGCAGATATGATCGATGCAGGACGTGACTAGTTTACCTGATATTATCTCTTCTCTTGTAGGAGCTTTAATAGTGCTTTCAATACCCTCGTTTGCAAGAATGTTCAAGTACTCACACACATCAGATCGATCCTGTTTCGCTACATCGATGTTAATATCGCCAACAGAGCAAAATAAGCCCCTGTTATGCACTTCATTGAGTGTTTTTTTTTTTTTTTCAATTCTTCTAGAAAAGTTTTAACGCTTTGTGAAGGAGGCTTATAACAAGCTAACATAAAAATCATAAAATTGGAATTTTCAATTTTAAGCGCAATCGTTTCTGCATGGGAAAAAGAGATGTCGAGTTTAGTAACCAGCCATTTGTCCTTAATGAAAACCGCGATCCTCCCACCCCCCACATTTGACCGCGAAAACCAGAAGGAATTATAGCCAGCTAATTTAAACAGATCCCACCAATCCTCAGACACATTAGTCTCGGTAAGTACAAAAATGTCCGTGTTTGCTGTCACGTCCTTAACAAGAAGGTTGAAGAGGCTCCAATTTTTCCGTATGCTTCTAAAGTTGGCTCTTTATATTGTGCCTCTGTTTGAAAACCTTGAAATCTCCACATTCTTGAAAATTTGTCGACATTACTTGAGCTTATATTCTCAAGGTCGTTGACTTTGTTCACCCTGACTAGCGCTGAGCCTTGTTCTTTTTTCGCAAAAATTTTTTCTCCCTTTACCCAGACATATTTAAATTTCACTTCCTTGGCTTTTGACCTGGCCATCCAGAATAATTCTCTGTTTGCTCGAGTCAGGTTTTCGTTAAAGTAAACCTTCGGCAGTTTACCTGAATTATGAAGTGAGCTCAATCGTACGCGACGGCTCATCCATTCCTCGTACACCTTCACGGACGCAAACCTTATCAAAACTGGGGGCGCAGGGCCGGGCTTCGCAGCAAGACGGTGGATAACAAGGACGTCTCCTGCTTGGTGTGGAGGCAAATCTAATTTGTCTCCAAGGTCGGCGATGATTCGTTCCAAGTTCTCATCCTTGTCGCATGGCAGTCCGTGGATTTCCAGGTTTGTCGACCGACTCCGCTGCTCCAAGTAGTTCAAGTCTCCCTGCAGTCGCTGGATAGTACGCGATTGTTCGTCCACAACACTGCACACCTCAGCCAACCGGACCTGCAGTGCTTCGGTGTCCTTTCATTTTCGGTTGCCTTAGCAAGCACCGAGTCATACTTCAATGAAAGGTCGTCAATAGATTGTTGAAGTGTCTTGACTGTCTCTTGCAGGCATTGAACTGCCGGCTTCAAAGTTGGCAGCTCATCGACCTTGGCTGGGAGTGTGAGCAGAGTGTCGACGTTCGTCTTGAGAGATACCAATAAGTCCAACTTGGTATTGACCGCGCTGAGAAAATCCTCGGATGCACAAATGCCTTGAGCTTCCTCAGACACACTTCCCTGCGTCGAACTGGAGTCGGCAGAACGGCAAGACCGGCAGCGCCACTTCTCTCACTTCACTTGGCCCATCGTGCCGTAGGTTGATTCTTTTATTCCGGCACAAGACCCCAAGTGGTGAAGGCTCTTGCAGGCACCACACGTCATGAATTTACCATCAGATGGGACAGGTTTCAAGCACACCGAACAGTCACCGAGAGAATTCATAGCGGGTGGAGTAGGCTTACCGATGGATCCCGCGTCCGATCAAGGTGTAGTGAACGGATTTCGAGCGAGGCTTCTGCTTGTGATGAAGTCGGCGTTTCACTTGAGTCCCAGAATGCTCACTGGATTCATATGTCTCGAGATGTAGTGATTGCCAGTTTAAATTTGAAATAATAATAATAATAATATAATAATAATAATAATAATAATAATAATAATAATAATAATAATAATAATAATAATAATAATAATAATAATAATAATAATAATAATATAATAATAATAATAATAATATAATAATAATAATAAAAGGTTTCCGATGGTCTAAACACGAAGTACCCCCTTTCCTCGGCACTTCCTTTCGTTCTGTCTCGTTTGTACAAACTGCACGTCGAAAGACAGGCATGGGCTACAGACTTCCTGCACAGCAAGAAGCGAACGCGAAAATATATTTTGTCTATCTGTTTCTCTGGGTTTATAGTTGTATCCTGCACTAGTTCACGTTCTCGATAAGTGAGCCAGTTACTTTTATTCCTCTTTTTTTTTTTAACGGCATTTTTATACATTTTTAAAACTTTATTATAACCGTACTGTACGGGTTGTGTCCGGTTGCCATGTGCGACATTCGCAGAAAACATCGACAAATTTGCGGCGCATATTTTCTCCACCAATTGTATAAACCAAACTGATAGACTTGGTAGAATCTATTTCTACCTAATCCAGGAATTGGTAGGAAAAAAACAAAAAGCATGCAAACTTTTGATCGACCGTTCAGCTTTTAATATTATTTTATCTTTATTACTTTTTGTATCAGCAGTGCGGATTTCAACAAAAACAATATCGTCGCCGGTC
This sequence comes from Ixodes persulcatus, assembly GCA_013358835.2. NCBI lineage: Eukaryota > Metazoa > Arthropoda > Arachnida > Ixodida > Ixodidae > Ixodes > Ixodes persulcatus. The sequence continues at coordinate 455,471 of JABSTQ010011552.1, forward strand.
ATTGGACAATGGTAGCTTTCGAGAAAATGTGCGATTCCGACAGAATGTCAGGCAAGCATAGACCTTTCTCATAAACCTGTTGCGCGACTTCCGTTTGCTTTTGTGCACAGCTGTGTCCTTCTCTCCCGGTTCTACAAGTTCAAGGCAGAGTCACTAAAAAACACTAAAATAAGCAGAATAAACGTCGTTTTATTTTTTTTTCCTCCGGATCGTTTTATTTTTAAGGGTTGGACACCAGATACCCGTAGTCATCCGTAACAGATGCGCTGAAACATGCGAAGCCCTCGCACGTAGGTCGAAGCTGTTGAAGAGTTTGTGTTCCTCCTTCTTGTAACGGTTTATGGTTGGGTGTTTTTTGGTTTAAGCCAATAAAAAAAAAAAGACAAATGTCACCCAAACTAACCTGTCAGAAGTCGTCTTTAACCGAAAAGGGACACTATTGTAGAGCAGTATGAAACAACTGACGGGCGTTTTAGGGGGAGGCGTGTGATCATCCTGTGACCTTGGGCATCCAAGATAGCAAGGCCGAAAGCGCTGGAGTCTCCACGTCACCTACGAGGGACCAGCGCAGGGCACATAATGAGCGCGAGTGCTACGCCGGCGTTCCGCAGACACTCGTGCTTATTCAGTGAGAACACGAATCCAAGTCGGTGACGTAGAAACTTCAGTACTACGGCCTTGCCACCTAAGAGGCATAACGACATGTATAGAGGGTTTCCCCCCCAGGTAAAAGTTATAAGGCTTTTTTTTTCCCCCGCAAAAATAAACTATGCATTGCCGAACGCTCATTCTGCGCCCAAACGTAGCGCTAGAGGTCCGAATCAGATGCCAAAGTTTCAGAGCTAACCCTTATCTTATCTTATTCAAAAGTTATAAGTGATTTTGTGAAATCTTCGAAGGAAAAATGGCGGCCGACCGAGCTCCCGAATACAAGGAGCTCTGTGGTGCCAGTTACCGAAGACGGGCAAAAATGCACCCCATTTTCTCATTGAATGTTTCAGAAAACCACGTTTGAATAAAATAGGGGTTTGTGCTGAAACTTTGGCTTCTGGTTCGAACCTCTAGCGCTACATTTGGATGGACAATGAACGCTCGGCAAAGTATTGTTTATTTTTGCGGTAAAAAAAAAAGTAGTTTTTTTTTTTCTTTTTTAAGGGGGGTGGGGGGGGGGGACATATTTTTTACATGTTGTGCGCCGCTTCTATAGAGTAATATAGTAAACGTAAAGAGTGGCCACTGAAGCCCTCTCGCGACCCAGCTCTTAGGACTCACAACACCCGCTAGCTGGCGCAGTGGTGCCTAATTATTTACACATTCGTTATATTTGTACCATTAAGAAATCGTCTCCATTTAATTTACATATTTCTAAAACTATCAGTGGCTTCGAATGTTTTCACCAATATTACAGCGACTGCGGTTGGGGCTTTGGCAAGACGCACGACTTGGCAGCTGCGCCATAACGGTAGCCAGATTGGAGGGGAGGGGGGGGGGGGGGCGGATGCGGTGTGCTGCTGCGTTCATCGCGTGGATTCTTCAACGTTCTTTCTTTGTGGCGAAGGTGAGACGGTTAAAGCGCAACCACGTGCAGACTGTTTCGAGCGTCTCTTGAGCGTCAGCCGCGTCGTCGAAAAGCTACTTTTTTTTTTTTTTGTTTCCCATAAATTCCAACGGGCTAACGATACAAATACGAACGTGTTGTCTTCGTCGACGCTATTACTTCACGAGCCTGCGTGCGTACTAGTACAGGTACATACTTACGAACGTGTGAACTTTGAAGCGTCGAGCTCGTTCTCTTTGCTCCTCTTCTGCTCGCCCTTACGGGAAAATAGAGCACACGTTTCTACGAACGTTTGTCAAACGGTTATTTCTGTTATGGTCATCTTTGCGGTCACAATAAATATTTGTGCATTATTCCGTTTTCTTGTTCGGTTGTCCACTCCTTTTCTCTGTTAAGTGCAGCGGTTTCTATTTTGCATATTGAACACGATCTGCTCTGGAATGTATAATTTAAGCGTGCATTTAAGCGATGATTATCAAAAGTCTAGTTCGTCGCGGCAGACTAGGTAGCGCAAGTTACCGCCTGATACGAAAGGGATTAATATTAGTTATCCACACATTCAGATAGGAGCCATCTATGTCTCTAGTCACGTAGTGACCGGAAGCGCGTAAACAGGAAGCCGAGACCAACTTCACAACAGCCGCTGGGCTGACGGTCAAGTCAGCCGCTGGGGCGTATGGAAGTGGCCACTCTTTACGTTAACAATATTACTCTATGCCGCTTCTCTGTCGTTCTGGAGACATTCGAAAACGTATCCATGCCCACCGTTGCTTTGTATATGTTCTCACGTCAGTCGACTCTAACGAGTTGCTTGAAGCTCGGGTTCAATCGTGTACACCTCATTTGTAAGCGGCAACGACGGCAACACTGCGTGCATGTGCTTCGTATATTTGCGTCGGAATGTACTTCTATACTATAGACCGTTCCATTAGGGTCATAGCAGAGAGGGTAATAGAGAGAAAAAATGCCCTCTCCCTCTCGCCCCGCGTGTCGTCTGCTCCGCCGAGTGGGCTGTAGCTAGCGTCCGGCTGGCGTGCAAACTGTGTTTAAAATCGCGTCATTTTGGAACTTTTAATCGCAGATGCGCAGATTTTGGTATGCCAGTTATCGTGTAATACTATGCTAGATAAAAAGACTCACAGGGTCCAATTGCGCTGTTACCTGCGTGCAAATAAAAACAAAATAGGGAAAACAGTGTCAAATTGGCCGGTTTCTCTGGTGAAAAGTAAATCCGGTTGCTGTACCTTTTTTACTATACAAAGTTCGTACTGGTGTAGGCCTTTAGCGACCATGAGTGGAAGCCTGAAATAATAAATAAAACGTGCTCTCCTGCCGCAATACACGCAGTAGTTGAGGGTAGTACTGCCGGCTGACTCAACTGCTATTTAAGTAACGGAAAAAAGATATGCTAGTTGATCATTTACAGAAATAGAACAACAGAGAGCTATAGGATGATTTTGGAGTAGACATAACTATTCTAAGAACGCGAACCACTTCACAACGGCAGCCACGAGCGGGAGTTCGATGTTCCGTACAGCCCGCCAGTAAAGGTTCGTCCCTTGGTTGAATAGATGATGACTGCCCGGCGGTGTCTTGCGGGGCCAATCGTCTGATGAGCCTTGTTCGGTGGGTCATCAGAAGAGTGCGACAGATGCGGGAAGACTTTGTCTAAACCGTTTATTTAGACGTTACGAGCTATAGTACACAGTATATACAAAGCAAGGGAAAATCCCCGTCCTCCAAATTAGTCCAAGTCCAAGCCAGAAAGGGCTTCTCTCTCTCCCATCATGGGCTTTTGAAGACGCTGACCCCCTCACTCTCGGGCGAGGATCAACCAATCATTTCAAAGTTTTGCTGGAGCCACGTGACATCCACCGTCCAATAGTTGGCAAGGGCGTCGATACACATTCGTTAACGTGCCAACGGACTACAGCCGACAGCTCCGTAACTTCGTCCGTGCATCCCGTTGCAGACACAGCGGCGCCACTCCGGAACCCCCAGGTTGAAACCCAAGAAGCCCCGCCCCGTAGAATGCGCAAGCCTCCAGATTCAAAAGAAAAACAACATACTTTCCCGAGGGGTCATCCCGATGGGGGAGACACAGGAAGACGCTCTCCAGGGGGGCCGCGTCGGCAGAAAGGCCCACACGGTCCCCCGTCGCAGATACAGCTCAAAGATGGAGAATGGCAACCTCCCGGTTTGTCGTCTGCTAGCGAAGTCGGGCGCGTGCCCTCTCTCTCGTTTTACCCCGCCGAACACGCTGAATTTCCCGGATGCATGGAGAGGGTGCTGCGATCGAACAAAATGGTGCCGCCCAGAGAGCGCTAAATGGAATGGTCTATACCAGTGGTCGGCAACCTTTTGACGCAGCGGGCCGAGTCGCCACGAAGCCATGGCGGAACGGGCCGGACGGCAAGCAACGGCAAGAGGAGGGGGGGGGGGAAATAAAAAATAAAAAAACACTTGCACGAACTCACATTGACGTACATAAATCGAACATGAACAGTTTATTTCACGACATGAGATACAACATTTCCACGAAAACCTAGAAACTCCACCAGTGAGACTTCTGGTGTTGAACTGGGGGAGATGGCAGGCAACGGGCAGCGAATTAGTCAACTCTATCTTTTTTTTTTTCTTTTTTAGCTGACTGCGTTGGGGGGGGGGGGGGGGCGCTGGGGGGCTGGGGGCCGCACGATACTGCCTCGCGGGCCGGATCCGGCCCGCGAGGCAGTATCCTGTCGGATCCAGATACACGCACCGGGATTTAGACGATCGCGGGGCAGTTTTCGCCAGCGCATGGAGGTAAAGATCCTAGATGAGAGCTTCCCACAACTAGCGACATTCTTTGAAGCGCCGACTGCGTGACGGTGCAGTTTTTAGGAAGCGAAGGGCTGCGCACAGCAGAAGTCTGAGCTGAATGACGCCATTTTGTTCCAGTGAAATGTGCTTCGTCATTCATATTGGTTTTCGTTACTTTCCGTCAGAGCCAGTCACGGAAGTAAAGCGTGGTACGCACTATAGTGTTTCGAAACGTGGTAGCTGCTGTCTTTTGGTGCCCGCATTTCACTGACCGACCAGCTTTCGCTCTACTGTAGCCCTTCACCTCGGCAGCTTGCAAGTTTCAAGTCAGAAAGCACGGTCGCTCGTACGGAAGAAGGGCATCGAGCGGCCGCGGTAAAGTGGCTAGAGGGCGCGCATTAATATATAAAAAAAATTAAAGTAACTACGTAGTCCTTTCGAAAAATAAATGAGGTGATTGCGATGTAGATATGAGCAGTTGAATTCAAGGTGAACGTTGGGTAAAATCTTCCGATATCTGTCTCGTCGATATACTTGTCCGTGTGTGTTTAGCGACTATTTCAATTTTGTACGACCCAAATCACGCAGTGTCCGGATTGTCACCCTCTAATTTAAGGCAGTTGTAAACAACACAATTTTTTCAGTACTCGCACAGTGCTGAAAAAAAAAATAGAAGCAAAACGAAATTCGCATACCTGGTGTTTAAAAAACAGAGCCGTGTGTTTCTTTTTTTTTTTTTTTCTCGCCTCGGATATGAACTATGCGCCGCCGAACGATCAGCTTCCACCGAAATGTAACACTAACGGCTGCATGCCAAGTTTCAGAACTTGCCGTTATTTAAATTAAACCTTACGAGCCATTTCCCTAAAATGTTCAGCGAGGGAATTGCGACAACCGGAACCCGCGAGTACATAGAGTAGAATGGCGAATGTGCAGGGAATGCGGCGCATTTTTTTTACTGAATGTTTTCGAAAGTTGTTGATACATTTCGAATTACTAGATAACGCTAAGTTTTGCCATTTTTGCATCACTGTTCGGACCGCAAGCGTCACATCTGGCCGTAGCCTAAGCGCTCGGCGGTGTGTAATTTATATCTGCGGTAAAAAACACACGACTCTTTTTCTTTCCTTTTTTTTTTTTTCTTACACATATCACAAAGAAATTTAAACTTTCCTGCATATAAATTTCTAACGAATAAACACCAAAAACGTATTTCCGGTCTTTTCAACCCCCGCTGTAAATTATTTACAGCAGAGGCTACCGGATTTTCGATGCTCAATGAACGCTCAAACACCGAATTCGAAAGCGGCCGAGAACTTCGTATCCAGCTGGCGTCTTTTGGCGTGCACGTAAAGCGACTCAAGTAAAGTTCGTAAAACAAACTCCACATCTATTGGTGTTCCCGAGGCACTTTGATGAACGCGTATATTTCATTTAGTGCGTCCCCGCTGCTCCCGAGACTGTAGAGGTGCGAAATTCGAGCGAAATGGAAACGCAAATGAAGACGGATGCAGCAATCCAGAGGCACGCGCGACGCACCCAAAACACACATCTACGACACGTTCTTTCGCCCAAAACAAAGACGAGACAAATGAATATTGGCGGCAGACTTTACGCGGACGCGTAGAAACGAGTTCCTTCCCCCCGTCTCGTACACCAGGGACTTGACGTTAACCTAACGATGAGACAAAAATATACACCGCCAAACTAAACAAGCCGGTGGCTGTGACAGCTAAGACCTATAGGGTTCGCGCTTATGAGCCAGACTCCAGAAGAAGAAAAATTGTGTAAGCTGGAAAAAAATATGAAAACAGATAGATTGACTAAGAGGTTTCGAGCCTGACGTGGCAAAAGATAGTGTCAACTTTTAGAAAAAGGAAATGATACAATAGACGGACCGACGTGACCCGGCAAAAGGCCAACGCGATATTGCGACAGAACTTGGCAGCGCTTGTACATTGAGAGTAACGGTTTTTGATTATCAAGCGCCGTCCAGACACTTTTTTTTTAATCAACCGGCGAGCAACGCTCCCGCCTCAGCGGCCATCCCAAGCATTACGCAACTTAGCGTATACGCAAAAGGGGTGCCTTCAATCCAAATCAAATAGGATTTCTGGAGTCGAATTTCAACTAGCTGTGTTTCCGCGTCACATTTCAAGCGTTGCATTTTACACATAGGACCCATACGGACCATGGAGCATAGGAGCTTCATCATGTCACGTGACATCATGACGCCACACAGTCGCGTGACGTCACACAGACAGCATGTGCCCAGCTCATTTGCCACATCTCTGTGCATCTTTGAGTTTATCAGATATAATCAAGACGCCTTTTTTTACGAAACTTAGATAAAATAACAATACATTTTACACCTATCCGGAGGAGAACGAACGATAAGAAAGGGACAAACATGCAGCTCGGAATTTTGCGGCGTCCTTACGCATATGAAAGAAAGTTCAAAAAGAAAATTCAGAACTTTTTTTTTTTCTTTTTCTTCTGGTACTCCTGACCGTTAAAGTATATGGGCCGGAAACTATTTTTTTTTCTTTTGTTGCCCGTCGGGGGTCCATAACACATATATTTTTTTATGCAAATGAATATTCGGATTTAGCTTTGTTTACTCCACAAGCACTTTCGTTTAACATTTTGAGTAAACGTGATATCTCGCAAGAGCTCGTAACTAGCTATTTCCACTGATTACCAGCTGAGTGTTGTATGTGAAAGGAACATGGCCTATTTAAACAGAATTATATACTTAAACAAATGTAAAATCATTTATTTTAAATTTTTTAAAGTTTAATATTTAGCATGGTATTGTAGTGATTTATCAACAAATATCACCTAAAAACGTAATGTTTCGCTTAACTGACCCATATTAAAGGAATTCAGTCTTGTCTGAAAACATTAAAAGAAATGTATATATAGACTCAATATGGCATTGATCTTGTTTCCCCGAGTGTCCCCAGTCCCAATAACCCAAAACGATTCTTTTTCCCACTTGACATAACACTAATTCGTGAGACTTTGACTTTTATTTCAAACTTTAATTGGGGCAAGGTTTCTCTTTGGTATTTTCACAGAACAAACGCCTCACCTAGAAACACCAAGCCATGCAGTAGCTCTGTGCTAAAGTTATCCCACGTTGTTCTTGATTACGGTAATTTACGACCGTAAATAGCAACGGCGCTTCAGCCATCGCAGACCTTAGTGGTAGATTACTGTAGCTTACCAGAAACATTTATTGATTTTACTACTTGTCAACGGTGAAAAAGTATGATAGTTGTGTCCAATAAACCAACAAGTACCGGGCGTCCGCGAGAAAACCGAACCCACTGTTTCGCTCTGCAAAAATAAGCCAGACATCGCAGAGAGCGGAAACTCCGTCAGAACGCAGGCCCAGCCTTTCGAGCAAGATGTCAAAATTTTCAGCACCAACCGTTATCTTATTCAAAAGTTATAATCGATTTTCTTAAAAAATTCAATGGAAAAAAGACGGCCGACGCAGAGCTCTCGAATAGGTGAAATAAACCGAAAACGAGAAAAAGTGGGTCCCATTTTTCTATTGAAAATTTCTGACAATTTTCCTGAATGATCAGCTTCCGAAATGAAGGTGCTTATTGCTTACCCCTTCCTGACGTGAAAGTATCAGGTGTGGCCCTTATTTTATATCGCTCGTATTTCGCCAAATCAGAATTACTCGCGCGTCGCGGACCCAACCTCGTACTGCTGTTCTACGAGATGACAGCCATTTGGATGGCAACTAGCGGGCCCTGTAGGCCGCGAAAGTTGCGAATAGTTTGCGAGTCACAAATATTTGGAGACATTATTTCCGTAACTCTTCACGCACTTTCGCGTCGAGGGAGGCTCGGTTAGGGTTTGTGCGAGGACGGTATACATTTTTATTAAGGCGGGAGCGCCATTAAGATCGGGCGGATATGGTGGACCGGAGTCTATTAATGGCCCAGTCTTGCCGTCTTCTTGGGAGACGAGCCTATATTCAGCGACGCCGCGCATGTCGTCATCGGTTCGGAAACTCAATCCCGGATGCACGTGGGGAAACAAAATAGGAACAAACAACAGGACCGCCGAATTAGTTGGCGAATGGCGCTCTTTCAAAAGCGTCATCACGTTCATTCATCGCTCGAATAAAGTTAAAAAAAGGAGCAACGCGTGCGTGCGAACGCGCGAGCGTATGTCAATTTGGGCGCAGGTGGTGAGTATAGGGGAGTAAGCACGTTCTTTACTCACTCTTATAACGTATGTATGTATGAAGTGACGTCGATCCTTTTTCTTCGTGAGGCGCCGCAGACTGTCCATGACCTCGCTGATGTTGATGTCGAGTCGGTTGGTGAAGGGGGTAATACGTTTATGCGCAGGGAACACAAATATACAGCGCAAATATACGCAAGTTTCGCGAATCCAGAAAGCAACTTTCTGGATGCCCCGAGGACTCTCTCCGCGGCTACTCTAGGTGAGGCCTGCCCACCTAGCTCCAGACAAGAACACTGTCGCCACCTCCATACAAGATCACAATTCTTAAATATAGCCGGGTGTTTGTGCCGCTCTATTTAGAAAACAAAACCCATAGAAAACATCGCTTGATGCCGACATCAATTTCCTCTAACGCTATTCTTCAAAATTGACATCGCTTCCTCTAGCCTTTTCTGTTCGTGGACTTTGACGCGTCAGGTCTCAAGTACTGCTCGATTAAAACGTTGAAAGGCGCGAACTGAAACAGGACGAAAAAAGACACACGTACGACACGGACAAGCGCCGAGTTCCAACTCGCGCCTTTCAACATTTTAAGCAGACCTGGGAAGTAATCCGTTACAAGTAACGGATTACATGGAATCCGTTACTTTTCCAAGTAATTCTGTAATTGCCACGTTACTTTTATTCGAAAGTAATTTGTAATGTAATTTCATTACAAAATATTGGTAACGGATTACTTCAATTACTCGTTACTTTTTAAAAACATGAGCACAATACAATAACTGGAGTAATACGAGCACAACGTTCAGCAGCATAAGGAGCGCAAGTTCAACAAAATAAAAAAAAAACATCAGGCCGGACAGAATAGCCGAAAAGAAACCACGATCTTTTGTACGACCGGTCACTAGAACCACTAGAAAAACGGACAAGGCATGTACAAATATACGAAAGACAAAGATCAAGTAAGACAACGCCGAATAGGCTCTCCGTCACCTTCCATCGTGTTTTTTTTTTTTTTTCTTTTCCCGGGCAGGAGAAAGCTCTTCGTGTTCATTTGTTTTTTATCTTTTAGCCCCTTTCACGCTTTCAACTTCTTCGACGTCTCCCGCCACCTGCACAGACATGAAACGCGGGTCCGTACTCCCCCGAATCGCGGGTTCACAACTCGCGTAACAGACGACGTAGCCTCGCGCGAGGGTCTCGAATTCTCTTTGTCTTTGATGTGCGCTACTGTATTCTAGCACGCTCTTGAGACACGGCTGAAAAGCGCCCGGCGCGAGGCTAAGAGCATCGTTCGTCTTCGAGGGTACGGACGATACTTCTTTTGGTTTACTTGTCTGGGTATGGTGGTGGAGTCCACCCCTCACTTCACAGTCAACTGTCAACATAAAGAGGGCCGGGGGGGGGGGGGAGTTAGGCCATCTAAGGCGTGCTGACAGAGGGAGAGAGAAGAACGCCTAAGAGTGGTGTGATCCTCTACAGTTTTGTGAGACCGATCGCCACCGCTTTTCTTGCTCTCTATGCCCTCCCCTCCCCTGGCCTCCACGAAGGTTGGTATGAAAGTGAGAACCGATGAACGATCGATAACCCATAACCGCCACTTTTTCTCTGACTGGTCGAGTTTTCGGTCATGAAGTGTCCGTCGTCTCCATGACCATCTCTTAATGGGATGTTCAAAAGTCAGGGCATTAAGGAGAACGGGAATTTAGGGTTTCAGTGCACACTTTGCTTGCTAAAAACACGCATTGTCATCAGCAAGAACAAAAAACTCTCATCTACGGAAACACATTAAGGTAAGCTGGTACACCTGCATTCTGCATTGGGCTATACATTGTAACGTTAGAGCCAAGCTATTCTTTTCTTGTGAATGACAGGCGAAACACCCGAGTCAAAAGGGAGCTTTTGTAAATCGCTTCTTTAGCTCCGAATCTCCTAACGGAGGTAGACGCTGCTACCGAGCATGGGCACCGCTAGCTTTGTCTGCAAAATTCCAGGGATCATTTCCGGAGGTCGCAAGCTAGCGGGATGGCGGGTGTGGTTGCAGCCTTCGGTGCCTTGTCACCTTACAGGTGAACGGAGTGCACCTACACTCTTTCTCTTAAACAGAATATTTTATTTTTACAAGGACTACGATAATACGGGCGTATGAGAAATGAAAAGTTGTGTTGCAGAACCTTTGTGAAAAATATCAAAATTGTTTCTATTGTTTTCTGAATAAGTGTACGGAAAAAGTAACGCGAAAGTAATTTGTAACGTAACAAGTAAAGTAATCCGTTACTTTTCAGCGCAAGTAATTTGTAATTTTAATCGATTACATTTTTCAAGTAACGAGCACAAGTCTGCTTTTAAGCGATATGTACCAACTAGCCCCAGAGTTTTACTGCTCAAGTCCTGCTTCCTAGCCACGCGAATGTGCAATAATACCGCGTGTAAACATATACAATACACTCCCATTTGTACGGCACTGGCACGGCGGGCACGTAACGGAAGAGCAATGATACGCCTGAATACAGCCGGTGCGGGCGTTTCCTTCGCGAAGGCATTCCTGAAGTCAACACAAAAACAAACGAAAAGAGGTTGCGCCGAACATGACAAAAGTTAACTAAAACATTACCTTTTTTTTTAATGAGTTTGAATAAGCAAATCGCCCTGTGTATAGTAGAAACCCGCAGTCGAGACTATGAACAGCTAGCGGCGTAAACAATAACATCAAATGATTTACACCTCGATTTGAATCGTGACTAATATTGTGATTTAAATCAGACCAGTTTTACTACGATGACCTTTCTCGCATAAAATAATCCAGAAAATATTTTCTATACACCGTTTGTCTATCACTTGATGTGCATTTGTTTTGTATCCATGCATTAAGGAATCATCGAGCAGTGAAGGTTTATGTCAGGCTGAAAACGAGCAAAAAGCAGTTTCTCTTCTGAACAAATCGCAGCGTTGAGCTATCTATATACTACGTCCGTCAGTTACGTAACATCCTATTGAAAGCAAATCAGAACGCGAAATAGAAAAACAAATTAAGCTTTTTAGTTAGCTCAAAAATCAAGTGGTTTTTGTTTTAGTAAAGGCTGGTTCACACTGCCCAATTTTCTTACGTTAAGTTACGTTACAAAATATTACGTTGAAGTCACCGGGACTTCTGTGCTTCATATTAAGCGAGGCTACCAGTTCAAGTATAGCAAGCATGACAGGCGACATTCGAGACACGAATTTTTCGGTGACTGATACATAACGTAACTTAACGTAAGAAAATGGAGCAGTGTGAATGTGCCTTAAGACTGGGTTTACATCAATAAAATGTATCTAATTATACTGTACTTTAGGTTGACACTTACTTCCGCATTGTTTCCAGTGATCGGACGGATTAATCAATCAATATGCCACGTGTAAAAATACATCTGTAGAATCACTCTTTTCTAGCTACAGTGATTAAATAAAATTAATCGGATCTAAATTAAATTAAGTCTTATTTAAATCCAATTAGTTCTCATTAAAATCAAGTCATTTGAAATTAAATCAAATGAATAAGATTTGAATCAATTAATCCGATTTAAATCAAGTTAATTTCATGTAAATAAATGTAATATTATTTAAATCAAATACTATTTTTTTTTTACTCTGACAACTTGCTTTTTGTCTAGTTTGGGAATAAGCTAGATAAATACATGTCTTTTTGGTCTCGTTAATACAAACACAAGCTTCCTCAAAGACGATCAACGAACTAATTGATTGGTGAAGCTGTATATGGTCAAAGAGTACATGCATGCTCCCAGAGCTTCACTATCGCCTGTCGTTGGTTGCCCTTCCTGGGAAAGAATACGATGGCCACCGAACACCGGTTCGATATTTCGGTGCTTTCCGGTCCTACGAGTCACTTGTCCTTCTCTCCCTATGTGCGTCACGACCGCGGATGACAAACCTGAAGTCCATTCATAGCTCATGCGTATCTCTCAGTATTGCGAAGTAACAGAAGTACATTGTACTTTCAGTACTACTTGAAGTAGGTTTAGAAAACGTGTGCTTTACTTTAAGCATATTCTCAAAACCTGTACTTAAAGTTTTTTTTTTTTTTTTTTCTGCTCCTTTTCGAGGAAAGTACAAATCCCGACTCCAGGGAACATTACCGAAATTTGGTCTTGTCAAATTTGTATCACAAAACGATACTTTGTCAAGAACTGAATGCATAAGTTGATTGTGTGAAATAGTTTGTCAGCGAGAGTAAAAATACTTTTTGGCCACTTGACTTTCTGCAATATTCGTCGCCATTTTTGAAAATAACTGATGCACCCCCAATTACCCCCGTGGCAATGCATGCCAGTTAAAAAAAGAAAGAAAAACTATTGAAAAAAGCGCATTATGAAAGATTTTGCTAAAAGTACTTGTACTTTACTTTGAAAGTACGTCGGATTTGTAGCACTTTACGTTACGTACATTGCACCCCGTGTACTTCTCACTTTACCTGAAGCACATAATCTTTCATTTACTTCGTACTTCACTTCAACTGCCTTTTAGATTTAGTTTACCCAACACTGTTATCTCCTATGCATAAAAGTAAAAGAAGAACCCTCCCTTTACCACTTCGAATAAATACAAAATCTCAGCATCGTGATTTTTTGTTTTGTTTTTCTGAATAAACAGTGTTTTTTGTGGCTTCGCTTTTAAAACGAGATATTTATATGACCCCCCCCCCCTCCCCCCTACGCGGGCCTTTCTAGCTCGTAATGGCATGACGTCACACTTTCAAGTCGCCGTGTCACGAGATGCCATGACGTCACGTGACGTAATTTTCTCTTCTAAATTTAGCGGGGAAACTCAGGACACACGACGTGATTACGTGACCTGACGGTACGTGGCACCAATTTTCCCGACGAATTTAGGGGGGGGGGGGGGGGATTATCATAGTGTCACTTGGTGCCACGATGTTACCCGGTGTCGTGTGACGTTACAGGGTGACCTGACGCCGGGGCGTTAGGCGGCGTCGCAATTTCCCGGCTGGGAGATAACTACGCGCTAAATAGTGCCTATAAAAAATGCTCCTCGTTAAAACTAAAAGAAAAACGCATTTTCCGGGCAATGGTTTGCGGACGAAAGATGCGTAAAAGTTGAAACTTTAGGCTGTACGGACTATACGGGAATTTTGTTTTTCAAGATCGTTCATTATGACGAAACGTGACGGATTTCGTGACTGAAAGAGTATGTTAATTATGATTTACGTATAATACACGCTTCTTTGTGAGCTAAGAAAGCAGTCATTTGTCAAGGTGTGTGCCGTGTATAAGAAGATTTACGTGTCGACTAAGCACCAGGTGCGGAGTATGCACTGGGTGCGGACTATAGCCCGGAAAATACGGCACATGCCGAGTCGTTGCATTTTTATTGCATTGGACGGAATGTTTTGTGATCTTGACCTTGACTCGTTCTTATGGACGACTCGCGTTCTAAACATTATCTTTGGGAAACGGAGGTGTCTATATTAACTGGACATTACTGTAGTTACCACCTTGTATACCACCGGATATAATGTTCACCAGTGGCGTAGGCAAGGGGGGGGGGGGGGGGTTGGGGGGTCAACCCCCTCCCCCCCCCCCCCCCCCCCCCCCCCCGGCGGGCCTGCTTGCTTCCCTGCTTACGCAGTCGGTTTTGCACGGGGCATGGAGCAAAGCGGGAGTGCGGAGTATGTCCAACTTATATGCTTTCGGGAAAAGTGTTTGTGGGGTAGAAAATGCTCAAATAAATAAAATAGGTAATATTTCTTCATTCATGTTTATTTGATGGGATGCGGTACTTGATCTCATACATATAGAGAACGGATATTTTGAAACATTTGTGGGGTGAAGGATGACAATCTCAAGGCCAAGCATAACAAACTATCCTCACTAAAATACATAGTTCAATCAAACCAAAGCGAACATAATAAAACGAACACATGGTTATGATATAAAACAATGTCAGTGATCTGTTAAATGATTTGTAAAAACAACTGCACTGTAAGCAACGGGTGACGATGCGGTTACGCACATCTTGAGTACTGATCATAATTACGTGCTTTCGACTAGAAATCACCACGAATAAAAAAGTAAGTGTGGCTAGTTATTTCAGAGAGCAATTTACAGGCTCTCTTGATCATCTCATATATGCCAAGCGCCTACACATTAAGATGCAGCCATCTGCGTTCACGATAAAGAATTTCCAGGACGTTCTCCGCTTGAACTTCAATGTCGCGGTGAACATTCAAACGCGCTAGACCAAGTAGTCGCTCATTCGAAGTGGACGCTCTCAGGTATGTTTTCAACCGTCGTTGTGAAGAGAACAAGCGCTCAGCTCCCGCCGTTGTTATACGCAGTGTCACTAGGATCTCGAAGAGGCGATGGACGTTTGGGAATTGGCGGTGTGCGCGAACTACAGGGGTCGCTTCTCTAGCTACCATCATCATCGTTCGTGACGTCACGGGTAGGACGGACTGGGACAGAACGCGCAGTTCTTGAATCCCTCAGCTCGTCAGCTCGCTTCATGCGCTGTTGGGGTAATGCGCGGTAAAGCCTGCTTCACGCGTTGTGTTTATTTGGTGAAGTGATATTTGTAGATATAGGACATTTTACCAAAGCATCAAACCGCATGTGGCACGCGTATTCGTGTCAACAAACACTTTTGGAGCTGAGGTGTCGAAGTGGCCGTATGGTGGTGTGCTGTTCTCTATCCCGTACAAAAAGCTGAACAAGGAAATATAATATCCAGCGCTTTATCTCACTTCAGCGTCTGCCATGGCGAATAGGGTGTCTTTTTTTTTATTACGATTCGAATAAAATGAAACTAAGAAAGGAAGATCTCATCAAATTGAAGAAAGGAAAGCGAAATGCGAGAAACTCACGCGTGTGTAGTGAACACTTCAGTGAAACAACTCCGTGTATCCTCTTGGTTCCAATGTGTTCTGTGAGTGTTGGTCTCTTATTAGTCCCGAGTTGATTCCTTTTCTTTTAATTTTGTAAACCAGTAAACGAAACTTTCCTCAAAATAACTGGCAGGAAGAAGTGGAGGCTGGCTTCCGGAGTCGTTTCGACTAAATCTCCTTGCTTATTCACCTAGTCGATGCGAAACGTGCGAGACCCCCTCGCGATCGAAGTAATCTAGTAAGCCGGTTACACTTCAGCGTCCCAGAAAATGAGGAACAATATACCTGCTATAAATTACTACCCTTTGTATCTTTCGTTTTTGCGAACCCAAATGCGCATAATGCGTGATGCGCTCCTCAGCGAGCGATTTTAAATTTGCATACAATTCTTGGTAAAAATAGGATAAAACAAATTAATCAATCGCCCGAATCTGCCGGGCCATGGCCGACAATTTAAGAATTTATTAAAGTTTCTCCTTTTTTTTTCCAGCAGAAGTCGCGATCTAACAAACTTCTTTGCCGCGTTTTCGATTCGGGAGGAGCTAAGCGTCAGTTGTTGACAAGCATTTGCTCGGCAGCAACTGTCGAGTCACACCTGGATAGAAGCGTCGGTATCAGGAAGCTCATTGCAGCTAAAACAAGTGTGCGGCGCTTTCCAACGCAACTGCAGCGCACGTGCACAGCTAAGAAGACACTACGTCAATTACTCTGGTGAATGCAGAACAATTTTCTAAAGCGGCCTCCACAGATAACAAAAAAAAAAAAAACAAGAGTCAGAGAGGCTCTGAATAGCCCTGACGCACGCCGCGCTAACTGTAATGTAATGCTCCAGGCTTGTTTTTGAACATTTTAAAGTTTTTCCAATAAAAAAAAAAAGTGAAAGCCCTTTACAACTGCCTGTAACGCCGAATTAGAGCGCAGCTCTTGAGGAGGAGGAGGGAAGGGTACTGGGGGGGTGGGTCAAGTGACCTCGGGAGGGGGGGGAGGGTTCACGTGACCTGGGGGTTCATGTGACCTGGGGGTTCACATGACCTGGGGGGTCACGTGACCTGGGCGGTCACGTGACGATGCCGATGCCGATGACGTCATTAGCGACGATGACGATGCGGATGCCGATGACATCATCAGTGACGTCACTGTTGACGTCATCAGTGATGATGACGATGACGATGCGGATGCCGATGACGTCATCAGTGACTTTACTGATGACGTCATCAGTGACGTCACGCGTCCCATAATGCACCGCGCGGTTACGCCGACGCCGACGGCGACGCCGACGCCGCTCAAGCCGGAAACGGGCGCCTAAGAGCTGCGCTCTAAAAGAATCTTCGAGGCGCTGTCATTTATTAGAAAGATCACTCACAAAAAGCGTTATAGGCGTTTCTTTAAAAAAGAAACCGTTTTAATCTGCATAGTTGCAAACTAACATAGGAATTCCGTGCTTTGACATAGCGCGTCGTCTGCTCGCATCCTACCAGCTACGTCACAGGAGGGCGCCCGCGAGGTGGCGCAACCAAAAACATTTGCAACCACCTGTAGCGCGGACGTGACGGGCGTTTCACGTTTCTCCGTCTTGCATTTGGAAGCCCATATGAGCAGCTCGCATTGGAGTTGAGGAACTGAAACCAGGCCTGAATAGAGTTCCAAAAATTCTTCAGCGCCGGGAGCTGCCCCGCTTTCCAAGATCTTTGCAGGCAGAAGTGGCGAAAGTAATTGCAACGTACGCCGGTGCTTTTTAAACCTCCCATCTAACTGTGTGATCAGGTAATCTATAAAAGGAAGGAACACGGAGCGCTTAAAATGTAAAATGCTCTTCCGTGCTTCTAGCGGGAATGTTACAGCGGCGACCTTGCTGGTTTGTTCCGCGCGGCATCTGAATTTCAACTTCCGCTGTCTCGGCATTTTTAATGGCGGCTTGGAATATGGCCTACTGTTTGTGGGTGGACGTTTGCTCTAATTTTTCAACGTCGAGATTTTTTTTTTTTTTTTTGCGTTGCTGTTTAATGTTTTGTGACAGTATAGCTGTCCTTTTGCTTTGTCTGGCCGGCACGCGTTGGTAATGCATCTCAAAAAGCGGAGGGAGTTGTGTGCTGTGAGGTAGCTTTTAAAATTGGTGGGCCGCAACTGCGACGACAGCAACAGGGAGCCCAAATGAAGCCTGCTTCCTTTTAAAAATTAACATTGCAGCTTCACCCGTTTGATATTAACAGCGCCTCCCTAATCTGTGTGTGAGCGTCCGTGGCGCCGAGTTCACTCTGCTTCGTCATTTGGGGGGGGGGGGGGGGGGGATAATGCCTTTGAACCCCTCCCGAAATAAAATCCTGGCTACGCCACTGATGTTCACTCACTACTTGGGTACGCCGCCGCCGAAATAGCCTGGAACGTTTTAGCTGCGTTAACGGGTGACTGTTGGATACGCGCGTGGAAAGCAAATGTCTATTCGGGACCTAAGAAAGCGAAGATAATGTTCCTCCGCGCGTTCATTCAACACTGGGCGGCACAGGCTGGCGTGAACGGGTCATCGGCTCTCTTTGTTCTACCAATGTACTCATGAAAGTGGAAATCTAGCATTGAAATTTACCGCCTGGGCGGCTACCGCACAGAGGGACATTTGACCGCGGTTGTTTACTCTAAACACAACGTTCCAGCTGTGAAAACACAAGACGAATGAAACGGTGATCACCTGTTCACGCTACCGCGGTTTGTAACTAAGCATAAGTATTTGCTGTAGCGTAAAAAAAAAAAAAAAAAAGCTCGGGAATTTGAAAAAAAAAAATAATGTAAACAATATGTGGGAGAGGCGGGGGGGAAATCTCCCTCGCCCTCACCACCACCTCCAACCCCCCCCCCCCCCCCTTTTCCTCTTTAATAGTTCCGACGCCTCTGCGTATTTGTTCTAGCAGTAAATTTAGTTAAGGAGTGGTGAAGAGTAGGTCGTCAATAACTCTTTAAAAAAGGATATATGAATATTACGTACATAAGAAAATTGTCAGGGGAATTGGGCTCAGTGTAATCAATTGACATTCGGTATTTGAGCAATCGCGATTCTATTTTTCGGGATTCAGTTTTTCGGGGATTCGGTTTTTCGGTATTCGGGTTTTCGCGGTTGTTTTCTAGGGCTCAGTTTTTTTGCAGTTTGGTTTTCCACGGTTCGGTTATCCGGTAACTCTTCGCATATATCACGGTCAAAATATATACACATATCCTAGTATGCGAAGGAGATTAAAAATTTTGTGACGTGTGCTTTGTGGACCTCATAATCCCCTTGGCTTACCTTTTTACAAGATAATTTCTATAAAAAAAATATTTACACGGCGTAGCCATATGTTTTCGAAGTGTCCCCGTTAAAAACTCGTATCAAGAATAAAAAATACCGCTTTTCTTACTTTACTCTGTTGGCACATTTATTGCGACTTGTGACAAAACGCTTTAACATGGTTGGAAAAGAAATACATTATTCAAACCTGCTTTCCGTGTTTATCAAAATAAATTCCTTCGCAAGTGTCAGTGTCATTCTCTTTTCTTTCTTTTTTTACAAAACTGATATTTGCTTATCGGGAAATGACAATTTGTGTTGAACTCCTCCTACTCCAATAATTGAAAAAAGCCGAAACTAAGAAAGAAAAAGAAAACCATGTTTTGCATTTAAGTGATGATATAACGCGGTCAATACAAAAAGTGATAATTCGCCCCAATAAACGAGCAGCACTTCAATACAAACCTGCATCAGTAAATCAAACTCTAAAGCAGTTAGATAAAGATGCACTGATATACGAGCCGAGTAAACGAAGGTACGAAAGGAACAAGGAAAAGGAACACGTAGAGTTACGCTACGACGGAGTAGCTACGACGCGAGCAAGCAATGAGAGCTTCTCCACTCACCTCCATTCAAACAGGTGTAGCTGCCGTTCTGCATGGCTGGGTCGTCGTCTGCTCCAATCCGATCTCAATCCAAACAATCCGTCGATCTCCGACGATGTCCCCGCAAAGTAAACACGCAAACAACACTCCCGTAGACAGTACCGAAATCGAGTCGCATTCCTCGAGACCGTTATAAATATATCCCGACTTTTAAAAAACGTGTTCCGAGCTGACGCAACCTCCGATGCCGGTTACACCGAGCCGGCGGATGTCACCCAACTGTTTCACCGAGTCCACAAGCCGACGATGCCGAAGCCGCCGAGCGTAGTACGTCCGTTGTCGTCGCGAACAAAACGCGCACTGCTGGTTGATTTGTCACGTAGTATAGCGGCCGCTTGTGTCTATCAAAGGGTATGGTGATGTTATGTGAAGGCGATGGCGGCGAGATGTGGCCGTGCTTCGCGTCCGATGCCTCTCGGAAGCGGGAACGGGGTTTATTTATAGAGAGGAGAGACGCCAACCCGCCTACCGGTCGAACGCCGTGGCAGGAAGGAAGGCTGGTCGGTAGCGAATGAACACAAAACCGGCTGCTTAGTTGCCGTGGGAGCGAGAGGGAAAAGAAAGGAAGGAAACAAAAATTGGCATCACGTGACTTCTGCGTCACACTGATGTCGATGCTTTCGCACATGTTCTGTTCTGCTGTTGTGCCGCGTTGACAAGTGACAACGGCCGGCGGGCGAGCCGCGCTGTGATTCTTTTAGAATTAATGTAGCCCGAAATCGACGATATTTCATGAATAGAGCTGACACTAACTTCAGCAGAAACTTAACTTCGGGGTCGTTCCTTCACGTGACAAACGGACGCCGGCCGGAGCTCGGACTCCAGCGACCCGGGTGTCGCGGGTTCAGAAACGGCTCGTGCGGTCGTAGCGCCATCTGTGATTGTTTTCGAACAACGCGGGGACACTGGCGGCAGTTTTGAGAAGGCTTAGAGCACCGAGAGCACTGTCCAAGTGCTGAGAAGGAACTGACATGTAACAAGATTCCGCAAAACTTGCTCTAATTACTTTGCTAACGAAAGGTAAAAAAAAAAGA
This sequence comes from Ixodes persulcatus, assembly GCA_013358835.2. Lineage (NCBI taxonomy): Eukaryota > Metazoa > Arthropoda > Arachnida > Ixodida > Ixodidae > Ixodes > Ixodes persulcatus. Next base: position 475,899 of record JABSTQ010011552.1, read on the forward strand.
AAAAAAAGATAATGCAATTTACAAAGTAACGCTCTAACAGATTCCCTTTCTCTATAAACAAAAAGCTTTACACTCTCCCAGGTTGAGTCCGAGCCCCATCCCTCCTTTCAGATTTTTCTACGCAGAGTACGCCAAAAGTACCCCCCCCCCCCGCCCCCTCTGCAAGGCAAATTTGAACCCCCCAGATGTGGAATGCAGGGTAAACCCCTTTCTTGTACACAACTGCTAAATTACTTTCACACATTCGTGGGCTATCTATTTTAGTGAACCAAAGCAGCGAAGCGCAGTTTATGTTCTTTTAAATTTCCATGGAGATCAACGTACAAACTGAACCTTCTGCAAGGCGGATGATCCTCTAAAAGCTGGTTCCTTTCATTTCCCGAACAGAAGGGTGAAAGAGACGAGTCTCCGCGCGCGCTCTTTGGCACTGTTCAAGCTTTGGAAATAGGAAACGTGGAAAGGGCAGAGGACACATGGGCCATGTTCCAAATCTCACCCAAATGGATCCGAGTTACTCCGGCGGGTCTTGTCACGTGACAATACAGATTGAAAAGTGCTGGACGCGGGTAGATTTTGGAACGCCAAGGCATGAAACCCGTACCCCAGAGTAAGATCGAGTAAATTTTGGAACACGGCCATGGTGAGTGGGAAGGCAACCGAAAACGTGACGTAGCTCTTTAAAACCCTGACTTCATAACATTTGATTTGAGACGAAACGAAAATGTGATTAGCACAATTCTCAGCTTCGGCCATCTTGCAGCGCAATGATATTGCCACACGCGTCGGCGAGCGACCGCGTGCGTGGCCGAGTGGTTACCGGGCTTGACTGTCGAGCGGGAAATCTAGATTCGATTCCAGTCGGTGGAATGTCCTTTTATTTATTCTTTCAACATTGCGTTCTCGTGAGTTCGAGAACATTCTCGACTGATCGAGTTCCGAATGTTCTAGCCGCCGAACGTTCTAGGCCGATTGTTCCAGAAGCCAACGCGCGTACGCAAGGGGCTCCGAGCAGCGATCTGCAGTCAGTTTCGCCCCAGCGTTCGACTCTGCTGTCACGCCGACTTCTACGCCCGCGACGCTCTGCTTTCTTCTGTTCCCTTTTTATTTTTTGGGGAACAAGTTCGCACCATTAATCGTTTAGTTTCTTCAGTTATTATCGCCTCATTACTTGTCATTCGTGACATTTTGGTGGAGGTGCGGGGTATCGCATTCTATGCCCGTGGAACGCACCCCTCCAAAGACATCCCGGCAAAGCGACGTGCTCAGCCCCGGAAGGCTACCTTTCGCCGAAGATACTGAAGCCCGGAGAAGCCGTCGTCTTAGAGGCCAGTCTCCTGAATTGGGTTTGCTGCCGGACAAGCCCAAGCCGAAGAAGACGACGATGGCCAACCAGCCACAGACCCCCGTCGCTTCTGCCGTCGTCCACCTGCCCGTCGCTCCTCGGACACCGGCTCCCTTCCACGGCGAAAGCAACGAAGACATCGACGACTGGGTCCAACAGTACGAACGAGTGGCCCGTCATAACGGGTGGACACCGGAACAGTGTCTTCAGAATGCTTACTTCGCCTTGGAAGCAACCTCCCGGAACTGGTTCGAGAACCACAAAGCATCGATCACCTCCTGGGAGCAACTCAAGGCTGAGTTGCGAAGAACATTCACGAACCAACATCGAAGAGAACGCGCGGAAGAGATTCTTCAAGCGAGGATCCAAGGCCCTAACGAGAGCGTCGTTAGCTTCGTGGAAGATGTCCTGCGACTCAGCAACCTCGCCGATCCTCAAGCCTCCGAAACAAAGAAGCTGAGAATCCTGATGCGCGGCGTGAAGGAAAACATCTGCGGAGGCCTTGTTCGGAGCCCGCCTACCACCGTCGAAGGCTTCATCACGGAAGCCATTAACATCGAAAGTGCCCTTCAAGCACGCGCCGCCCACTATCACCGAGCTCCCGGCGTCGCTGCGTTTTCGTCTTCCGGTTGCAACACCACGGACATCCGCGAGAAAATCCGGGACGTCGTCCGGGAAGAGATCAAGAAGCTTCTACCTGCCGCCGCAAGCCCAGCTTCGCCCTCAATCGCCGAGATTGTCAGGGAAGAAGTCCATCAAGCGCTGCAGCCAGAAGTTCTCGTCAGCACCGCTCCGGAATCACCGACGCTGAGTTACGCCGCAGTGGCCCAACGGCCACCGTCTCCTCCTCGCACCTATGTAGCGCCGCCCCGACGTCAGTCTCCTTCGCCGCAACACGACAGACGCCACGACGACCCGGCGCAGTACGCCCGCCCGGAGCCTCGCGCATCCCTGAAAACCGACGTGTGGCGAACGCCCGACCGACGCCCTCTGTGCTTCCATTGCGGGGAAGCAGACCACACCTACCGCCGATGCCCATACCGACGACTCGGGCTACGCGGGTTCCCCCCAAACGACCCGCGCCCCCGTCATGGTGAACGTCTTAGTCCCCCGAGCCTGCGTCCCGCCGAGAGTTCCGGTCGCCATCGCCGCGACGTCCAGCTTCGCCGATGCACCGACCCCGACGTGAAAGCCTGTCGCCCCTCGCTCCTCGCCGGGGAAACTAGGCGCGGCAACCCCTGGAGGTGGAGTTGCCGAAGATGACCGACGTAAAGAGCCTCCAAGAACGACGGAGCACTCCCACTCTCCCGACGCTACGCATCACAACGACGCTCCTGCATCGGTGTCCAACAACCTAAATGTTGTTATCGGCGGCCTCGACGCATCGACACTCGTGGACACCGAAGCAGACAACTCAGTCTTGAGTGGGAGGCTCTCCCGCCACCTTCGAAAAGTCATGACGCCTTGAAATGGACCACAAATAAGAATCGCCGTAGGACACCTCATTACACCAGTCGGGAGATGCACTGCTCGCGTCGAGATCCACGGTGAGACGTGTCCTGTCAAGTTTGTCGTTCTGCAAGACTGTTCGAGGGATATTATCCTCGGAATGGACTTTCTTTGCGAGTATGGTGCCGTCATCGACCTCGGGGCAAACCAGTTGACGCTGCGAAAGCCTGTTCTGCCGGCGGTGGAGATCAACACGACGCCAATCGCGATCCAGTTATCGCCGACCATGTGAACCTGCCGCCGCGGTCGAGTGTTTTCGTCACCGTCATAACCGACGCAGCCATACACGGTGAAACTGTTCTGGAAGGCAGCATCCAACTGCTCCTTGAAAAGGGAATTGGCGTCGCACGAGGCGTAACGGATCTCCAAGAAGGACGTACAACTGTTCTCATGACAAACTTTCGAGAGGAGCCGCAGCACCTAACGAAGGGCACCACCATGGGCCACATCGAGGAGCTTCAGGCGTCAGCCGTGGTCACCACAATCGCCGAGGAAACCTCGTCGTCACAGCAGAAGAGTACGTCGCTGCCGCCGCTCGACATCGACCCCGAGCTCCCAGCTCCTAAGCGCCGGCAACTGGTTGATATCCTCACCGAATACAGTGACTGTTTTGCCACATCTTCGAAAGTTCGCCAAACACCAATGGTGAAACATCGTATTTTTACCGACGACGACGCGCTCCCTGTCACCCAGTCGCTGCGTCCAGTCACCTTAAAGGAAAGGAAGGTGATTCAAGATCAAGTCCAGGAAATGCTCGACGACGACATCATTCAACCCTCAAGAAGTCCATGGGCGTCCCCAGTCGTCCTTGTAAAGAGGAAGGACGGAACCCTACGGTTCTGCGTGGACTATCGCCGACTGAATGCTGTGACGAAGAAGGGCGTCTATCCGCTCCCCCGCATCGACGATACGTTAGACCGACTGCGCCACTCCCGATATTTTTCGTCGATGGACCTGTAGAGTGGTTACTGGCAGATTGAAGTCGACGAACGCGACCGGGAGAAAACTGCCTTCGTCACTCCCGACGGACTATACGAATTCAAAGTGATGCCGTTCGGACTTTGTACAGCAGCAGCCACCTTCCAGCGTGTCAAGTACACCGTGCTGGCAGGTCTAAAATGGCAGAGCTGCCTCGTCTACCTGGACGATGTCGTGGTATTTTCACGGGATTTCGTCGAACACCTGAGACGACTTCGAGCCGTGCTTCAAGCCATCAAGACCGCCGGCCTGTCACTCAAACCAACAAAGTGTCGATTCGCCTATGGTGAACTTAAGTTCCTTGGCCACGTCGTGAACAACAAATGTGTTCTCCCTGACCCCGAGAAGACTCGCGCCGTAGCTGCATTTACGCCGCCGTCTGACAAGAAGGCCGTGAGAAGATTCTTCGGACTCTGTGCCTACTACAGACGATTTGTTCGGGATTTTGCCAAGCTGTCTGCACCGCGAACGAACCTCACAAAGCACGCCGTAAAGTTTGAATGGGCAAAAGAGCACCAGCGGTCATTCGATGAGCTCAAACGAAGACTTCAGACGCCTCCAATTCTTGGCCATTTCGACCAGTTCGCTGAAACAGAGATCCACACGGACGCTTGTAACACCGGACTTGGCGCGGTACTGGCCCAAATGCAAGACGGGGCAGAGCGAGTCATCGCATACGCGAGTCGGACGCTGTCCAAGGCGGAAACGAACTACTCAACGACTGAAAAGGAGTGCCTTGCTGTCGTCTGGGCAATAACAAAGTTCCGCCCATATTTGTATGGAAGTGCTTTTCGCGTCATCACGGACCACCACTCACTCTGCTGGCTCGCGAATCTGAAGGACCCCTCCGGACGCCTCGCCCGGGGGAGCCTACGACTGCAGGAATTCGACATGACCGTGGTGTACAAGTCCGACCGGAAGCACAATGGCGCCGACTGCCTGTCAAGGGCCCCAGTCGAGGCCGGTCCTGCCTGCATCGAAGACGACGACGATAAGTGTTTCCTCGGCGCTCTGGATGTCAGCGACATGGCAGCACTCCAGCGTGACGACCCTGAACTGCGAGCGCTCATCGAGCACCTAGAGGGACAAGCGAGTGCGGTTCCCCGTGCTTTTTTACGAATCCTGCCTACCTTCTCCATACGGCAAGGGGTGCTGTACAAAAAGAACTTCGTCAATAATCACACAGCATGGCTGTTGGTTCTTTCTTCCAGTCTTCGAGAAGAAATCGTCCAAGGATGCCATGACGACCCAAGGGCTGGACACCTTGGCTACAGCAGGACGCTCGCCAGGATTCGAGAAAAGTACTACTGGCCGAGGCTACCGAAGACCGTTCACCTCTACACTCGAGAATGCCACGAGTGTCAGCGACGCAAGAAGCCGCCGACAAAGCCGTCAGGACTTCCGCATCCGATCTCGCCCCCGTCCACGCCGTTCCAGCTGATCGGAATGGATTTACTTGGCCCTTTCCCGCCGTCAACGTCAGGATTCAGGAAACCGCTGGATAATCCTCGCCACAGATTATCTCACACGGTACGCCGAGACGAAAGCCCTTCCATCAGGTACGGCTGTTGAAGTCGCCAAGTCTTTCATCAAGTCGATTGTCCTCCGGCACGGCGCCCCCGAAGTCCTCATTACAGACCGTGGATCATCGTTCATGGCCCAGCTGACGCAAGAGATCCTTCGTCTCAGTGGCACCGGTCACCGTCAAACTACTGCGTACCATCCGCAAACAAATGGACTAACAGAACGGCTAAACAAAACTATCGCCGACATGATCACTATGTATGTCGACGTAGAGCACAAGACATGGGACGCGGTGTTGTTACCTTACGTAACGTTTGCTTACAATACGGCGGTGCAAGAGATCACAGGAGTAACTCCGTTTCAGCTGGTGCATGGCAGAAAAGTAACGACCATGCTCGACGCGATGTTACCCCACGAACCTGCAGCTGACGATGGGATCCCCGACGCCCCGGTGGTTGCTCAACGAGCCGAAGAAGTTCGCCAGCTCGCCTGGCTCCGAATTCAGGATCAACAACGTGTCGACGCTATCCGGTACAACCTTTGCCGGATCGACGTTCGCTTCAAGCCCGGAGACCGTGTGTGGGTTTGGACCCCGATACGACGACGCGGTCTAAGCGAGAAACTCCTAAAGCGCTACTTCGGACCCTACAAATTACTTCGTCGACTCGGGGATCTGAACTACGAGGTGATGCCCGACGGCGACGGAACACGGACCTCATCACGCCGCCCTCCACGACCGGAAGTCGTACACGTCGTGCGCCTCAAGCCGTACTACGCGCGATAAGACTGCGAACTGTGATATTGTGAAACACTTGATAGGATTGTGTTTTGCCAGCCTCCGTATTTTCCCATTCTTTCGTTTGTCTTGCTTTGTTTTGTTGCCTTTCACTTGGCATCGAGACGATGCCTTTTTAAAGGGGGGAGTAATGCCACGCGCGTCGGCTAGCGACCGCGTGCGTGGCCGAGTGGTTACCGGGCTTGACTGTCGAGCGGAAAATCTAGATTCGATTCCCGTCGGTGGAATGTCCTTTTATTTATTCTTTCAACATTGCGTTCTCGTGAGTTCGAGAACATTCTCGACTAATCGAGTTCCGAATGTTCTAGTCGCCGAACGTTCTAGGCCGATTGTTCCAGAAGCCAACGCGCGTACATAAGGGGCTCCGAGTAACGATCTGCAGTCAGTTTCGCCCAGGGGCGGATTTAGAGGGGGGGTCCGGATGTCCTGACCCCCCTCTTGATTTCTGCAAGTGTAAAATTTAGGGCGTGAAACGAGGGAGAGGGGGAGGGGGTTCCTAAACAAATGGTACGCTGACCAACACCTGACCCCCCCCCCCCCCCCCCCTCAGGAAATTCCCGCATCCGCCCCTGGTTTCGCCCCAGCGTTCGACTCTGCAGTCACGCCGACTTCGACGCCCGCGACACTCTGCTTTCTTCTGTTCCCTTTTCATTTTGTGAACAAGTTCGCACCATTAAACGTTTAGTTTCTTCAGTTATTATCGCCTCATCACTTGTCATTCGTGAGAATATTCTGTTTTTTTTAGAGCGCAGCTCTTATGCCTCGTTTACACTTGCGAACCGGCGGCCGGATCCGCGAGAATTCTGACGCCCGGCGACGAAAGCAGGCAGAATTTCCGGCGGAGAGCAAGATCGCTTTGGGACCAATTTTGAACGCCGAAAAAAAAGTTCTCTCTCGCCGCAAGCCAATCAGAAAGCACGGGGGAAGTGGCGCTTGCTGACGTCAGATCCCCGCTGACGAGCTGGCGACGATGGCGATGAGACGCGCGCGGGCAAGGAGGAGGTTCGGAAGCTCTCGTCAGCCCTTGTCTGTTCGGGAAGCTGCGAGACGCTCGCGCCGCGCACTCCGCAGGCGGCAAGATATGTGAACCGCCCGATCTTTTTTCGGCGAGGGAATCCAGTCGGCGGCGAGTGCGTATTTCGTAAGTGTGAACGAGCCATTAGGCGCCCGTTTCCGGCTTGAGCGGCGTCGGCGTCAGCGTCGCCGTTGGCGTCGGCGCAACCGCGCGGTGCATTATGGGACGCGTGACGTCACTGGTGACGTCATCAGTGACGTCACTGATGACGTCATCGGCATCCGCATCGTCGTCGCCATCGTCCCTGATGATGTCATCCGCATCCGCATCGTCATCGTCATCGACACTGTTCGCACTGGCGGCAGATTGATACTTTAGACCCATGTTGTGGATAAAAAACAGGACGCGGGATGGCCAAAAAAACGTGCTTTTCGTGTAAGGCTCGTCAAATTATGAGGCGCTGGAGAAATTCAGCCTTCTGCGTTAAGTCCTTATTTCGAACTCTTTTTGTTCGCCTTCCGCCCATTGAAAAGCATGCGGGAAGGGCCTTAGAACGCACCTGGTATCGCTGCGCCGCAGCGTTCTTCCGCACGTCTGCTTTCTTCGCCGTCACCATGGCAACGAACGCCGAATGAATGGAAGCACGCACGGTACCGCCGCGTGAAGCCAGCAACAGCTGACGCCATTTTACGAACGCCGTCTGCTAGCCAAAGCCGAACGCGGTATGTCAGATCAACCGCCTCCGCCGGTGCTCGATATTGGCCACCATGAGGGTGGCCAATAGTAAGAATGTTCAAAGTCTTACATAGGTATTTTTAAGCACCCTACTAAATGGCAGATAACTCCGTGTTCGTAAGGAACACTACCAAGACCTTCGTGGCCTTCATGTATTGTACGGCTGTGTCGCAGGCACCAAGCACTTTTGATGTGCTGAAAGGCCGCGATTCCAACCCCATATTGTCAATCCTCGTTTAATCCATCGCATTCACACAGGAGGTGTTCAAATGACTCTTCGACTTCGCAGCTTGCACTGTTTGCGGAATCTCTCCTTTGAATCCGACAAAGGAACTGCGGTGTACATACCACACCAAGCCGTAGTCGGTGCAGGACAGCCTCCAGCTGTCTTGTAAGTCCAGGTGGAACGCAGAATGCAAGTTGAGGATCCAGGGAGTATAGCTTAGGATGGTGGTAGTGTGGAATAATCCAGTAATTTAACGTTGCAGTGCACCCAAATTGATGGTACCTGACAAGATTCCCACGAATTGTTGAAAAGATCAAGAAGTTGATTTTGATCTCGTGGGCCTAGATGGGCAAGGGCGCTATACGTAACGTCGTCATGTTTTGGAGTCGAAGTCCGCTTCTTTGTAGCCAGCGCTGCCTGAAGTTCATCTTCAGGCAGCCAGAGCTGAACTGAAAACGAAAGGACAAATTCATTTCGTCGTCGGACAACGGTGGTACGCTTGCTTGGATGGGACAAAACGATTCATTAGAATTAGAACCCGCTTGCTGTTGAGTGAGACGCCGACAGAAGTTTTCGGCGACCTCCGTCTCAGGCACATTTAGGCGCAGAGATAAAGCATGGAACTGATATCATATTGAGGTGTCCGTTACCGACGTGCTATACGCCAGACTACTGTAAGACGTTTCCTTTGATCTAATTTAGAGCATATTTGAGCATTTCGAGCATATTCGACCCTTCCAAGTTTCTGCAGATATCGACCTATTTTTTTCTGGGTGTGGCGAGAGTCACGTAGATCCTTTATACCTTTGGTCCATCAAGACCCTCTTTCGGAGCGACGACGCTTAGCACGTATATGTTCATATTCCCCATCGATTGCAGTCCGGGTCGCAGGAAGATTGTAGCTTCAGGTTTCACTTTTCGTAGCAGCAGCAACACGCGCACTGAAGTCTTGAGGGTTAGTAAAATACTCGCAGGAAGGCTCCATTGATGTTTGATAGACTTGTCAGTTCGCACGACGAACTGCGCGGCGAATTTTTCGGCATGAAAATCTTTTCAGGATGGTGTAAGTTGAGATATGGTCACTGCCACGGTGTTTCGATGTCCGTAAACCAGAAGCTATAAGGCACTTAAGAAATTGGGAACAGCGCGCAAAAAAAGACGAGGACAACGAGAGTAGAGCACAGGACAAGCGCTGACTATCAAGTGAAGTTTTATTAAAAACTGCTCAAACAAGAAAACACCACAAAGCCAACCGACGCCGAAACAACCAATGGCGTGTCGCTCACCAGGCATCTATAAAATCCATCTTTTTTTTTTTTGGTGAAGATAAACCGAAGGCTGGCTGACACAGTACCCCGAGCCAGATTTTTCTATTGCACGCGCCTCCAGCACCTCTCTCTGCAATTTTGTGCGCCCCCTGTCAATGATTATGGTATCTTCGAAGACGGGTTGACACAAGGAGTCTCTGCAGGGAAAGGGCATGTTCACGCATTCTCTCATTGACGCAGCGTCCCAATTGCCCTATATAAACCCGGCGGCATGACAATGGGATTTTGTAGATGACACCCACCACGGAATCCACGATCTTGTTGGCATATGTTTAGCCGTACATTACCTCTTGTTACTGTTTGCCTGGTTTACGCGCGCGCGCAAAGTTGCGCTAATTTGCGAGGCGCCGAAAAAACTATCGGCACATTAAACCGGTTCGATGTGACAATGGTTCAATGTGCCAATCAGAGCTCGGCGTCGTTTTGACGTCACCGCAACCCCTGGGCAAGAAGCAGACGACTTGCTTTCCGCATTTCGTTATTCGTTGCCTTTTTTTTCTTCGTCTTTTTGAGGAGTTATGCTTTTTTTGTTTTATGTTTTGCCTCTGTACCCGAACGAGTTAAGCATTCTTGTTACTTTAAAATAATTGTAAATTTCTTTGTTTTCTCTTTTTTTCTTGCGAACGTGTACAACATCATCGAGATCATTTGGGGAAAAATGGTTTTATAGACAATTTTTCCGTGACAAGTACTCTGTCTTTAGGTGAAGTTAAAATCATTTTTATTTCGATTTCTAAAACTAAATATTTTTTCTTAGTATCAGCAGTGAGTTTATTTTTATCTTTCTTTTCTCCTTTTTCACTTCCACCTTGTCTTTCCCTACGCGCTCTACTAAATCGAGAGTTGTAAATAAGCGCACTGTCCTGTCCCCTTCTTCTCTTCTTAGTCATTTGCGCTTTTTAGACCACCGTCTAGATGTACAACAGCCAACCTTGATTGACTCCGGCCTCGTCCTGGGGTTCCGTCGCCCGAAGTAGCACAAACTGCGGGACAACGTATCGGCTTGAGAGTCGAGACCGACGTATGAGTCATACGGGGCCCACTTTTTCGCGCAGCTCGGGAGAAATAGACTCTTTTCAAAAGGGGGCGCCATGTGGTAGCTGCTTCGATAATGACTCGAGTGCCCCGTTGTTCGGGCCCATATTCCGAGCATGTATCAGACACGAGGGCTGCGTAAATTTCACTCGTCTCGTATTAAAAATTAAAAAAAAAAAGTGGTACGTTAGCGTTTGGCGATGACTCGGCTCCAATCACACGCTTTGTACCCCCCCAAAATGGCGACAGCCAATGCTGCTTTATGGGGTTTTGAAAACAGTAGGTTCACAGAAGCAGAAGACAACTTGAGCAAGACACTATATGAGCATCTTCATCCTCCTCATCATCGTCATCATCATTATCGTTCGGTTTTGTAGGGAAACTGCGCTTACGCTAAGAATGATCAGCATGCCAATGCAACAGCTGCTATAAAAGGGTTACGAACTGACCTTCCATTCGTTATACTAAATAGTGACCGCAATAAATTAAAAATATAGTGGGACCCGGAAGAGGTATCTGTTTTGGTTCCGGTTCGTTCAATTTTAGAAGAATGCGAAGTAAAACCGCAGTCGGCTTTTCTTCTTTACTCAACAGATAAACAAGCAGTCACGTGGGCCCCGGAAGTGAGGCGCTTTTCGGCGCCCGTTCTTTTGGCACGCAGCCAAAACAAGCAGGGCGGTACAAGCGGGGAGCTCAAAGCGGCAAATCGTAAGCTGACATCGGCGGTCTCCAGAGGGAAAGTGCGAGAAAGAGAGCGACCGAAGAGCGGACCAAGAAATCCGCAAATACAGGTTAGGGGTGTTTCGTTCTGCCGCAACAGGTTGGAGATGTTGGAGTGCTCGTCAACTTTATTCGACCATCGATGTGCGCGTCTATTCTCCGCCGTGCCGGAGCGGCCGAAATGCATGGCACATTTCCGTCTACACTATTATATTAACTCCATGAATACAAGCAAAAGAAGCAATAAACGAGTGTTGCCAACCCGATAAAAATTGCTAAATTTGAGACGCAGGGGGAGAAGGACTTTGCATTACGATTCCTTTCCATAGTCGGTTTAGGAACCGTTCGGTCAACAAAATAACTCTTAAAAGGAAGCTCTCTTCTTTTCGGCTCAGACTGCTCTCCTGGGAAGAACGATCGTTTCGTCCTGCTGTTTCCGCTGATTTTCTCGTGTGTTACCGCATCTGCGGACGTAAACACCTCCATCGTTCCGATCTTTCGTGCAACATTTGCGAGACAGTTCAGAGCTTCAAAACAACCAAATTAACATGTTTTGTGGAAAGTTTCGTTTTACGTGACATCAGACTCGCCTGGCGCCGTTTGGAACTTCCAGTGACATCTCCGAGCTACCACTGGTGGCATCTTCAACATCTTTTAGCCTCCTTTTATTTCTAAATGTTTGTTAATACCTTTATGGGCCACTTTCTCACCTGGCAGATTCGAAAAACGCATTTAAACATTCATGCACAATTTTGTTTCTAGCATCTTCCAATGTTTCTTATAGTAATTTCCAAATAGCGTCGCGAGCACTGACTAAACTTCTTTTCTGAGCAGAATCAAGGGTGTCGATCCTACGAATATACTTTACCAAGGAACTTAAGTTATTTACAACCGATAAATGAAAACTAGTAAACTTCCCGACAAAAAAAAAAAAGGAAACGCGCGAACAATTCAATAGAATTAGGACGCAACGAAAATTCGCGCAAGCTTAGAAATACTTGTTGCGAAGTCTAAAAAAAAAGTTTGCACATTTGTTCTTTGTAACTGCAGTACCCGACAGCCGAAAAACAAAAATGGCGTGGCTTATCTCGTTCACGTTTCCAACTCCGTGATTCATCGTCATTCACACCACCTAATGCCGCGATCCCATTGACGAAGAGATAATGAGATGCACGGGACACGCCAAGCCCTCTGTTTCTTAAGTTGTCAATGACTATTATTTGCCTCTGGCCTTTGTGTGGTCACCGCGCAGAGTAGCGTAACGTCCAACGCCGTGACCTAAATTTGTGTAATGGTTTTCATTTTTTTTTCGTTGTTGTATTAGAAGGAAAAACAGTAATTTTAGTTTTTGTGTTTTTCACGAAAGCTCTCATTTCACTGCCCAGTATCCGTGTCAAGCCTTACTTTAAGAAGGGGTCGTGGCATAGCCCCCCTTTCCTGGAAATGAAATGAAATAAAAAAAAAAGAGGGGAGATGATATGCATTAGTATCGATGTTTTACTTTGGTGAGACTTCGAAGCGCCCCATTTCGTCTGCTTCTCTGGGGCGGACGCGCTAGCCGAAATCCGTCGAATAGGCGCATCCAATGCTTTCCAAGAGGGTTCCTTTGGGGCAATCAAAATATAAAACGAACGGTAACTCTCCCTAGCTGAAAATCTGCTATCCGCAGCGCGAGATTGGACATGTATAAAATGAGCTGCTTTTGAGTTGCATTTACCACCGTAACAAAAACGGAGGGGGTGGAGTTGAGCAAAATACCCCAAAAAAGCTACTTTCTTTTTCTTTTCCTTTTCTTTTTGGCTAGAACGCACATTGTAGTTGTTTTGTATGGCGCTAGTTTTAGTCACGTCCTTTGCCAAGCTCTATATATCCATAAATTGGTTCGCCCATGCAGGGGCGTAGCCAGGGGGGGGGGGGGGTTCTTATGGGGCTTCAACCCCCCCCCCTTTCCCCAAAATCCAGTTGACCCTATAATATACACATGCATTTTGACCCCCTCCCCCTCTCCACACCCCAAGTCATGGAGATCCCAGCCACCTCAGCCCCCCCCCCCCCCCCCCCCCCCCCACCCCTTCGAAAAAACTTCTGGCTACGCCACTGCGCCCGTGTGCTTTGCGAGAAAGTAGACGCCCCAGCTTTCTTAGAGAGTGACGTACTTCGACGCACCCTGATCGATCGAGAAATAAAGTCCGGCTTCTAGGCCCGCATGAAGGAACTTCAGTAAGAAAGCATGAAGAAAGTTCAGTAAGTTGCACTTGAGATGGTACTGGCATGTCGGAAATAATTTATTCCGGAAAAATACTTTAGTTACAGGAGTGAAACGTTCTGACAACATCCATCAAAACAATTGAAAGCTGATAAACGTACTCGTGAAAATATGACTTAAAAAATGGCATAGTTAAGTTAGTGTTTTTCTTAAATAAATGCTACAGGCGCTCACAACCTCAAATTTCGGTCTGACGAACATTAGGCTAGATGGGGCGTCGACTGAAAAATAAATAACGTTTTTTGTTTTTTTTTTTGTAACTTAATATAACTGAAGCAGCGCCAAGAGCGCGAGATCACGCAGTTAGTTTTTTTTTTTTCGTGTGTGTGCCTGTGCGGTCGGGCTAAACTGGAGCCCCTAAATAAGCTACGCTTCATACATATCTTGGGGCTTAAAATGATGGTTGTCAATTATCTGAAGCTTTACCTGAAATCACAGGAAACGCTTTTTCGTCCTCCACAAATGTCTAAACAGTTCGCGACAAAGCGAAGCAATATTACATCAGCTTCCAAACACCGAATCTAATGCTGAGGAAGTCGCTCTTTTGAATCATGACGATCGGCAGTTGCGTCTGCTCTTCACAAGCACCAAAATGGCGGCGCCCACAACAATGTCGGGGAACGGAGCGCCGACACTCTAAGCGCAGCTCGTTTAGTAGCTCTAGAATCGACGATTCAGGACGCTGGCTCTGCGAGCCGAGGAACACGCGCGACGAACATTTCGTGACGTCATGTTTTCCCTTCTCCTTTTACGGCCCTCTCACGCTGCCGCGGGGAGGGGGGGGGGGGGGGGGGGGGGGAGAAGGGAGGGGGGCGTGGTTTTAATGCAACTTCAAAGGTGTCTTTCTAGGTGCTGCGGTCATGAAATAGCCTACTTTTGTGATATTCGAGATGCTTGGAGACGAATTAATACAAATCAAGTGTTTTTAACCAAATTCAAAACCACTTCAGCTTCCCTTTAAAGGGATGCTGAACCGATATCTGAAGTTGCCGAAATAAGCCCCGGACAAGCTTCCTGGGACCGCACTATACCTAAAAATGCTATTCATGTAAAGGGATGGAGATCGGATTATTATATTTCTTGGAATGACGACCGCTGATTGAGCCAGAAGCGCCAGAAGCCTCCGATGCGCGCGAGGCCCTCTGGGATTACTCGCAACGGAACTGACGTCAACAAACTGCAACGGAACTGACGTGAACAAGTCGAGCTGCCGACGCGCCACAGCGTGGAAGAAAGTTGCGCTTTGAATAATAGTAGACGGATGCCCGTCGCGTTGGAAGTTTGCCAACTAATCCAGCCAAGTTAGCTGCGCACTACCTGCCAGCCACCCTGCACCCTGCCACCCCCAGTCCACTTCCGCACCTGCGTCGTAGCGACGGCGGCGACTTTGGTCTGTGGGTTTTTCGGAGTTCGGCGATTTCTTTCCCGTCCTGATAATTTGGCCATGACGACGGCGACCACGGAGACTTCGACAGCGCTGATGTTTGATGCCGCCAAGATGCCGCTTGCTCGCGACGCTCGCTAGGCCGTTCGGCGCCGCATAGGTGTCGTGTCAAAAACGACATGATGAACACTGTTCGACAAATTTATCAGATAAAATTGCATTTCTTTTAAAAATATATCTCATCGTTTCGGGACGGGGTTCGCACGTCGCATTTCCGTTTCGTCGCGCCACCACGCGGCGTGAGCGCACGCCGGAGCCAACGAGGTAGGTCGGAGCCAACCGAGCCAACTTTGATGGCTCACCATAGCCGCGTTCTGCGTACTACAAGTTTGTTGTCGTCACGAAACGAGCTTTCAAAAAACTCACCAGGTGCACCTTAGAATATTTATTTACATAAATCATATAATTTAGACTACTTTATTGTTTCAAGTACCGTCATTTAAGAGCCATTCGTGTGCTGTAAATATCAAAACGACAAAGAATTTAGATTCTGTTTTTCGGTTCAGCATCCCTTTAAATGGACAGTCCCACGGCTTCAACTATAATACCGGTGGCAGCTGTACAAACACCCCTGTTTGCGGTGCAAATGTCGCGTCTGGGCGTGTGCCACGTGTTTCGTTCTTTTTGCAAATAAAGGGTCAATTCACACTTAGGGTCTTAGTGCAGAATGTGACATGCATATGTCAAAACTTAACGCACAATAAAAAAAGCGCAAGTGTTGATGCCTCCAATGACATGCATCTACGCATTCCAAGTTTCTAGACCTGTATTGCATCTAAATTGCATTATTATTTTTTTACTCAATAGATGAAGGACTCGTGGGATTCTGCACTTACGTTTCTTTCTTAATTAGTACACTCACGTTGTTTTTTTAATATTTTTATTCACAATTGAAGTGCCCGTTTTATACGATTTTGAAGTGTCGTAACTCAGTTTCACGTCATAACGACATTTAAAGGAACGCACCTGGTGATCACAGGAACTCAGCATAAAAAATATTAAAAGTACAACGCCAGCAGCTTTTTCGTAAAAACCACTTGATTATGATAAATTTTCAAAAATATTCCCTTCACGCGTTTTTGCTTTTCTCAGATAGCATTCTAGTTGTATGCTAGAGAAACTAGGCCGGTTCTCTGTAGCGGTGGATTGGTTGTATTCAAGTTCAAATTTGTCTAAAATAGTTTTAAATCATAGGGCTTTTCCTAAGCTCGACTCTCTGCGCAAAAAAAAAAAAAAAAAAACGGTTTCAGAGAAGACGACAGCAATTTTAACAACTATTCTTTGATTAGACCTTTCCTCGTTCTAATTAAAATCACTTTCCACTATTGTAATTTTTAAAGCGTACTAATTGTCCTGAATATCATAAAAGGACTTATGTTGTAGCAGACGACGAGCACTTGCGCCATCTTTTGAAAGGTGGCTGATATTCGAGGTTGAGAAGCTCAGAAAAAGTGGCGCAGATTCTCTCCCTAACGCAGAGAATTCTCGTCTCACATATTTTCTCGCGCTTCATCCTCATTCTTGCAGTGAATCAGAGTTATACTTATTTTCAGCTGAAGTCCAGACGCATTCGAAGGTATTCACGGCGAGATGTTTTGGTGGCGCCCTCCTATGGTTACCTTTCGTGGCGTCATTACCTTGTGAACAGCAAGTTTGAAGGTGTTTGTAAAGAGCATGGTGGAAGCTTGGAATCATAGCACTCTCTAACCAACACTGCCAACACCGTCAAAATTGAAGTTCTTCCATTCCTCTTATTTCCGTCGATGGGAAATCCTTTGCTGACGTCATAGTCAGCATTTGGCCTATCGTGGAAGACCGATCACAGCGACGCTTTCGGTCGCTCACGTCACCAATACAAGCGCTTGCATGTGGCCCTGAGCAATGCTTGCACTGCACGAGCGTGCGTGCTTGGTAGAGACACTGAAAGCTCGGAACTCGCGCTTGTAGCATCGGCTGCGTCTGGACTTGAGCTAAAACAAAATAAACTCTTGCGAGGAAAAAAACAAAAACAAAACCTAAAAACGCGTCGCAAGGGTCCACCGTGCAAGAGTCACGAGCAAGTTCTCCAAAAACACCTATTCGCGTCTCCAGCTCGACGCTCGTCATCCCGCGGCGGAAACGGGAAGCGCTCTAGTGAGGGCCCCCGGATTCTCCTGCTCAACGGGCACAGCGGAACTGCTCGCGATCATGGCTCGCGAAATGTCATTTCCGAATGCAAACAACACTCTTCGCTGTCCCAACGTGGTGCTGCAGCCGGTATGGGATTGTACCTTACTGGAGAGTTTTAGTATTGCGCACAGAAGCAAACGCAAGCGGTGTGCGTTTGCGTTAGAGTTGCGTGCCCCACGTTGTGCGTGCGCCTCATCGTCATGCGCCATCCAAGGCCCCAAGTTTGGGCTCCACGCACGCGTATTGTAGAACACGCAGAGCTAACGCAAACACACAGCGCTTGCGTTCGCTCGTATACGCAATATTAAAATTCACTACTGTTTCACCGGCTTCCAACGCCAATGAAACGTGCTGCAGTGAGCAAACGTGCAAGCAGGTAGGCGTTCCTTCGAACTGGAAAGGATGAAATTGGCAAAACGACGGAGCGCAAAAATGAAAGTAACTAAATGTTATGGAAATAATTGGTAATTAAAAATAATGTTTTTTTTTTTTTACTTTTGGGCATTTGGTTTGGAAGGATATTGACGGCGACTTTGGACGTTTTGCCGATTGTCCACTTTGATAGCAAAATATACTTTACCCACAAAAAATGTTATTTTACATTAATTTCTCACATTAGCTAGAATGTTTTCATTGATTTTAGACTCTTTTTATTTTATTACTTGATAATTAAAATGCTGCAATTGGCACCAGTCATCATAATCAGCGAACTTTTGATTGTCATATTTGTTCGCGCGTTTGAAATTAGAGCAACGAATTTTATTAGAGGTTGAAACATTACGTATTCAAATATCTCAATTTTAATATTATTATTATTAATACAAATCGCGGCAACGTATGCCCCCAATTAACGCCAAGATCACGAAAATACGTCATTTAACCGTAATGGTCTTTCCAGAAAGGTATAATTTTGTTTTCTTTTTAGCATATGAAAAATCTGACATCGTTATCAAGATAGACAAACAGAAAAACACTGGATGTAATATAAAGTCCAATGCTTCACGCGTTGCTATAGAATACACACACACACTTCAGCTGTATGATTCGGATTCAGTCTGGGTTGTTGCAGTGAGAACAGAGTTTATTAATTTATACGTTTTGTGGACATATTGTAAAAATTAGAATTATTCTCTTATTATTGTGATAATGTTAAACCAATTAATCATCTAAATACCCCAAAACCCATTAAAAGGCCAGCAGTTAATTATTTCCCATGACAATTATTTGAGCGAGAAAAGGCAGCGAGAACGCACAAATATCAGCCTGGATTGAACATGTATGTCACAAAATAGAGTTTCCGCGAACAACTTCTCCAACTAAATAATTACGACGTGAGACATATCTTGAGTTATGAAAGAATCCGAAATTAAGACTTATATCGAGAAATTAAATCCAAAATAGAGGTTAGTTTCGGTTTCACTCCAGAATTAAAACGCGCATCCTTGCGTGAATATTACGCTAAACACCGTTCTTGTTTTCAGGGTAAAGAGGTGACCTGCGTTCATAACACCCTAGCTTCCTCGTATTACCAGAAATAATTTGTGTCGCTCAGTGAAGCCAGCACACTAGACAGGCTCAACAGCGGCACGCATCTCCGACCTTCACTATAACCGCCATTTTAGAAAATGGGTGGCGCCACCTATAGTTAGTTGGAGTTGCGAATACTTCGTCTCACCCTAGCATGGACTAACCGCGAAGGCTGTGCTAGCGCGAGTGGCCAGCCTTGACTAGTGTGCCTCAATGCCCTTCTGTTTAGGGTGATGCCATCCTTTGTAGTACCCGATGCCGACAGCACGCGCTCACAGGGAAAATACAAAGAAATCGCAGGAAACAAAATGTCGCCGTAGCACAGTCAGCGCCACGAGCGCGTGCAGGGACACGCTCTTTCACGCGCTTCAGAACAAAAAATAAAAATAAGCGTTCGAAACAAAATGGCCAGATGTCATCACCCCAAGCAAAGCGCACATGAAGGCACCCTAGCCTTGACTGCCTTGACTAGAGCACTTGCTGCACGAGCGCTCGTGCAGCCGCCGCGGCTTCATTCAAAGCGACTAGCTCGCGCTTTCAGCACGCGCGGCTAACAATAGTCCATACTCAGGTGAGACGAAGTATAGTGCCGTTGCCTATTAGGCAATTGATAATATTAATATAATAATAATGTGACCAACCTCCTTGAGCTCCAGCTCCACAATAATTTTGTCTATGTATCACGATCGGATGTCTAGGCATTTTAACATAGTGTCATTATTGGCGAAAGAGTACGCTTTTTTTTTTTTTGCGAAAGGGGCTGCACAGGACGTAGGAAGGACTTTCTATTTTTCCACGAGTATAAGAGATGGGCTTTCAATAAATGCTAGTTACGATCGAGTGCGCTCTGTTTTTGTCCCCTTTCTTAGTGTCCTTGTGTAGTTTCGGCGCTTTGAATGCGATAATGAACCAACTAGCCTGAATTGCCATTTTAATAAAGAATGAAAGGGCAGCATAGGACAACGCGCAGGGAAGGCGCGTTGACGAGACGGCCAAACGCGCGCCGTCGTTGGTCGAGATAGGGGGTAAACAAAAGCACGTGGGCGCGTTTAGAGAGTAAACAAACGCACGAGGTGCGCAAGCAGCAGACGATCTTGTACACATTGCTACACTGTTAAAGCGAACACGACATCGGCGCATTTTTGCATTTTACTTCTAAATAGTATTTGTGAGCACGAAATTTTATCGCTTACATTAAAGAACTAAATGAGCTCTTTCCGTAGCAATAATAACCTGGATGACATCTCTTGGTTTCAAAGAGAAAAAGTGGAAAAATCGGCAATCGCTTGTTCGCGCTAACAGTGTCGCGCTCTGTACACCGTATGGATCGTATTCGTACCGATCGGAGATGCAAAACGGTTCGATAAATCTCTCTACTAGCTTGTAAAGGATTTGTTAATAGCTTATAAATGATCCGTTAATAGGTTAGGTTAGCGATGACACCCTATTGATGGATTGTGGGGCGAGCGTGTACACTTATACTATTTAGGTTTGTTGTGTTCCCAGTTGCCAGTGCCATGAATTATTTTAAATGCATCAATTCGATTATGCAGTTCCGATACAACTCCGCGCGTTGTAACCGCCTCTCAATTTTGTATTCGGAATCAATACCATGATCATAAGCGCGGAGGACCGTGCGATTTATATCTCAGTGCTTTATTGACTGTAAGTTACGATGAATTCACCGACCACCTCATTTCAGGGGAAGTAAGCTAATACCTGGTCCATCGATTCGAAGAGTATTCACGCACGTACGTACCAAAAAATAGGAGGTCCGACCGTCCGTTCACCATCTTTTCCTAGAGAAACAGTATTTAGAATGACGCAAGTAATAACTTTAGATGCAAATGAAGTGATAAAACCTCAATTTCTTTTATAGATTCATTCAAAATTATAAACAGACTAGAACTCGAGAGCGTGCCAGCTGACATTGAGATGTCATTTTCGGTTGAGCGGGAAACAATATAGATCATTCCGGAAATGAGCAGCGCTACCCATCGTCTTTCCGACGCACTGCTGCAATCCGGTGATTCGGCGCGTGAAGGATTACCCATACATATAAGGAGAGATCCATATTTGTGTAGCATTATGCGCTTTCAAATCGCAAAGAATGCAGGACAATAACGAAACCGGGTACATTTTGGCTCTGTGATGAGTCCATTCTGTTGTGTGTGTGTGTGTTTTTTTTTGTGTGTGTGTGTTTGTTTTGAACACATACACGCACACACAAGCAGTGGTAAGAAAGGAGGAACTGGGTCGATTCCAGGGTGTACGGAGCGTACGAGCCGGCCCGGGCGTACATCGGAACAGCCCCACAATTCCTCGCGTCGCGCGGTGCGCCATGGGATCGACGAGAGGCCTTGTGGGATTTTCCGGAAATGTCTAGTGATGGTGGACTCTCGCATAGCTACGTGGAAATATCGTGATTTCCGCGCACTAAAGGTCGGTTCGCACATTTGCGTTTGCGCGTGACCGAGCGCGTTACAACCACTTGCGACTGCTTGCGACGAGAGACCAATTCGCGACTCCAGCGACCTATAGGGGGCGCCACCACCAAACAAACATGGCGGCTGGGAACAGGTCGCGTCGGCTCGGCCAGGCCGCCTGAACAGATGGCGCATTCAATTTAATAGATTTTCTTTTGTGTAATGTCCTATTTTATAGGTATTTGAACTGCGACGGTTAAGCGTAGCCGGTGCACATAAACTTGCAGATAATAGTTTTGTTTTCCCGGTGATCTTCGTTCTTTTCATGTCAAACTTCTGTTTCGGAGTTTTGTTTCAAAACCGAAACTATGGGCTCCGGAGAGACGGTAATGGACTCTAATCAGTTTTGATCAGCTAAGGAAAGCGGCGATGACTACAGAATTGTTCCGCCGAGAGTAATTTTCAGCTAACTCGCATGCCTCGACCATGCGACTTATCTGTCCGCGAAATCGAGCTTTTGTGCGTATCCGCGTTTAAGAAACAGCTCCAGTCGTCTGCTCGGTCAACAACACAGGCTGCAGGAATATTACGAAAACTAAGCAAGCGCTTCTTGAGCCAAGGAGCTTGTTAACTCGCTGGCGCCCCACTAAGCAGCTGATACTCGTATTTTAATTTAGGTTTAGTAGCAATAAAGGAGTCATTTTGACGAATATGCGGGTTATGTATTATATTGCGTACTATGTCCTACTAAAGCGATATTACTATATTCTTCGGGTTCAATTATTAGCTTAGTTGACTAGCTATTAGGTGAACTGCTGAATAAAAGTATATTTGACAGACAGAGAGATACTACTTAAACTCGGACAAATGGTTCTAGCTGGCAGCATGGAGACGAATGCGGACAAACTGAAGAGAGTCTTTATCGAAGATTCACGCAGAACCTTTCTGCATTGAACTTGACTTCGAATCCTGAACGGTGAAATCAAATATGTTTTTGTGGCCGGACAACCTGAGCAATGTAGACGTACATTGCTGCTGGCTTCGACGGGGGTATATTGTAAACATTGGAGGCGCGATAAATCATAATGTCGTGACAGCTTCTAACTTTGCGAGACGCGTCCCCCACCTTTTGAAAGCAGACAATTTCCCCCATTAAAGGGCCTCTGACTCGCCAAAAAAATTCAAAGTGCCCGCCAGTGCCCTGTGACGTAACAATGTACCGCAAGGTGTCGGGGCGGTCAGAAGGGAGGCATCGACCTACGTCACTAAAAGTGGGTTCACCGGAAGTCACGTGAGTTTCACTCCTCGTGCTCAATACGATCGTGCCTAAGACTTTTTTTATTATTATGGTCCTTTTCACGAGCGATCGTAGGATTTCTGTTCCACTAGCTTTTTATCGCTGCACCATTGGTTAGTTTGCGTGCTGTAAAAGTTGAGGACGAAGAGTCAGTGGATCGACGTGATGGAGGTTAATGATGAAATCGTTGCGAGTACAAGCCGGCGTACGAGTGCATGCCATCAGTCCGATGGTACAGGGCCATACTGGGCACAAAACAAACTATTGAGTTAAAAAAAAAAAATTTTTTTTAGAAAGCTTGCAGAAATTAGGATTGCTAGCATCCGACACGCCCGATCGCATTGCTGAAGGTTCAGACACCGAGGTCGTCGAATCATCGGATACTCTCCAGGCTGAAGATGCCTGCCGTCTATACTCTGTTTCATACTTAGCGTGCAACGCTGTCAAAGCTACTGGCGCGAGCGCGTGGCTTCTTCTGTGGTTTTGTTTGCGCGAGAACGCGTGCAAATGATCAACGAGATCAAACCCCACGCTCGCGCAAGTAGCTTTGACAGCGATGCACGCTAAGTATGAAACAGAGTATAGAGAATACGAACTAGTGAGTGTACCAAGTACAAGTAAACGTCGAGCATAAAGTGCGTGTTTAGAACATAGAACATGAGTAGAACTTGTTTACTAAATTCACTGACTCCTCTTCTTCTACCTTTGTATCAACATTAGGCGATAAAAAGCAAATAAAAGAAACCCTGTTTGCTTGGATTGCTCGCGGAGGTGCGGAGAATAAAAAAAAAAATAAAAAAAAAATATTACACGCGGTCGCGGTAAGCACGAGGAGTGATACAACTCACGTGACTTCCGGCGATGCCTCGCTTCTGACCGCCCCGACATCTTGCTGTACATTGTTACGTCACAGGGCACTGGCGGGCACTTTGAATTGGGCCTCGTGTTTCTATTTTTTTATAAAAAAACTACGCAACTCTAAAGTGAAACAATTTCTTGGTGATGTCCTGATACACTATTTTAACGCCTAGCATGAAAACAAAACCTTTTTTTTTTTTGCGTGTCAGAGGCCTTTTAATTGTATGCAGCGAGCAGGTTTTCCGGAATCAAGTAATTGCGAAATCAGTCCAACTCCTTCGGTGTGGTCTAGAGGCTTTTTCGGCGAAAAGCAGCCCAAAATGAATAACCAACGCACCTACCGGCGTAGGTGGCTCAATCTTGAAGCTAATCGAACACAACAAAACTCAAGAAAAGCAGCTATCGAACCTTCCCATTCACTTGACTGCAACATTGGTGTTCCCTCCAATGAAATCCCTCGTCTGTTGTCCTCAGTCCACTGTTCTACATCCTTCTAAAGACACTACTTATGAGTAACCAAGTATTCGTCACTTTGAATGTGATTCGAGGCAGACAGGAAATCAAAACGTTTTTCAGTGATTCCTCCCCATCCAAGAAAAAGAAAGCACGCGGGCGTGTGTCGTGGAGTAAACGGGCTTTGAAACACGTAATGGAATGAAACAATCTACTGAGGCTTCACCACACTAATGAACACTCAGGCAAACTTAAGAAATATTCGGACCTTCGTCAAATTATATTGTTCGCCACCTCGCCGACGATACCTCTCCGCAAAAGCCGCCAGAGACGCGGAGAGGCCCAAAGCGACCTGTTCCGGCTGGTTTCCGGTTTTCCCGCTTGGTGGAGTCCGTTTTGCTGGAGTCGCGAATACGCCTCGCGCCACCTATCGGCTTACCCTGGAACATTTCAAAGCTCCGTATGTTTCCTCATTTTTTACGCATCATTCTTTTGCCACGGCCTCGAGGTATTTTTGCCCATCAAGGTTTGCGTGCAGTGGAGCAAGCTTCTCATTCTCAAAGTTAGTACTCATTAACATCCGAATTCAAGAGGGCCCCTGTCTTTAGATCTGCGCCCTTCTTTTCGTAAGCGGGCGCACCTATGAATCAAACATCAACCTTACCTTAGATTGGCTTCTTTAATCTAGGGTTTCCTTGCTGGTTTCCTTAGAGAACGAAGGAGGCGACGTAGCTACCTAAATGGTTTTTTTCCCCTTTCCGGTTCCAAGATAGTGACGTTCTGGGTGATGAGCGATGTTTCCTCCTACGTCGTCGATGTCTTGTACAGTGTGCCAAGAGAGTGGCAGCGGAGTGAATTGAGCTTGCGTCTTGTGATGGCTGTGGCCGCCGGTGGCGAAAGAAGTGACTGCGCTGCTTACGTCTACCCTTCAACGCGGCCCCTTGGGGTGTGCAAGTGGTAAGGGCAGTGCATTTCGGTGTCGTGTCAGGTTGGGTTTGAATTGACCCCGCTCCGTGGATCAGTGAGATTTGAATATTTGCATTGACGGTACTACGTATGAGCGAGTTCCAAGCCACGTCTAACCCACTCTATAAGTCTTGGGGTAAAGCACAGTGCACAGCCAAAACAAGACTGAAAAAAAAAATCAACTTTGCTGTTAGAGATTGCACACCGAATCAACGGTGAGTCAAATTCAGATTTAATGAGGACGTTCCTAAAAGGTGTGTGCCTTTTAGGAGCAATCGAATAAAAGAAAACAGTGACGATGCTGGCATTTCTGCAGATGAACGTGATATGGACAGTGGATAAGTGGTCGCAAGGGCCGCCGCGCTGAAAGAGAGCGCGCAACAAGCATCACACTATTCGCGAGATTCTCGGAGCCTAAGAAACGTTTTACTCTGTATTAACTAAACGCTCTCGCAGCACAGGTAAAGTGAATGTGGCAAGGGCCCTGTTTTCCAGTGAAACCAGTGTCAGCGATTTCTTTCGCGGAGGGTGTTCGTGCCAGGTAAGCTGATGGCAGACGCAGCAATGCCAAGAAAACAAGACACAGAAAGGGTATAAGCAGCAGGTTGCGGCAGCACTGAAAGAGGTTTCGCGAACATTTCCTCAGAATGAGCATGCGAGGCGAAAAATAATGCAAGTCGGTAGCGGCTTCGGCATTACCTGCCAAGGAAGAGCAACAAGGAAAGAACTTTGCATCGCTTGCGTATACATATAAGGAAAGTTTCCTTTACATGGCAATCGCTTCCCAAACAATATAAGGAAAAATGTGCGTAATAATATTTTTCTAAATTTTACCTTTGTGGTTTTAGTTATTTCATTTGAACACATGCGATCACGGGACCAACGAGTCAAAATATCCAGTACTTGACCTCTTGATTTCCGGGATCTCTTGACTCGTTGGACCTCTTGACTAGCCGTGGGTTTCTAGACTCTATGAACATATTGATTTATTAGGGCTCTCTACCCAGATGGATTCGTTGACTGATGTTGAACGAGCCTAGAGGCCCAACGAGTCCTTTTCGCTTTTAAAACGCAGCTTCCCAAGAATATTCCACAACGCATCAACACAGTTTTCAAAATTACAACGTGCCGTATATATGACATAAAGCGCCCATACGTCTCAAGATTCATCCCCCCAAAAAAAAGAGAGAGAGAGAGTGCAGTTTTACCAATGTTGTAGTGCAAAAACCTGCGTCTTTCAGCAAGTCTTCTGTTCGCGAAAGAACGAGAAAAAATTGGGGCAGAACCAACTATTTTGGTGTTTAATTAGGCGATTAGCTGCAGACATAACTTATAGAGTCAGTGACATCAACGTCAAAAGCGTCATCACGTCTCTGCTCGTCCCGTACACTCTCTTGAGGAAGTATGAGATCCTCCACCGATAGGACTGCAATTTCGCAGACGTAGCCTCGTTTCGCACTTATAAACTCGCCGTATCAATGTGGTACTGGCCACACTCAAGCTGTCGGTATTGGCCGAACATGGCTTCAAGAAAGTCAGTTTGAGTTTCGCCGAGAAACACATACTTCAGGTTAAGTTCTTTGAGGTAATATCGTGAGAGTTGTATACATACTGTAACGTTTCCGCCGGCCTCGCCGAAGAAAGCAAAACACTCGTCGTGACAGGCGACTTTATTTCGGTGACATGTTGCAACAAAAAGCCCTCAGGACGGTCCGTCATCCCTTTTCTAGCCGCGAGGTGCAATCGGGCGTGCGCACTGTCCTGCTTGTCGCGCTGCGATAAGGTACATTACAACTTCCACAAGGACCCAGAAATTATGGCAACCAAAGAAAGTTCCGGATTCGTTGAATGACCGCAGAGTCCTGGGTTAGAAGAATTAACGATTGTCCGACTGTTTGTTGCACGAATCGTCAGCTGCACACGCGGGGAAGAGCACAGGCACTTCTTCGAGCCTTGACCTGCGCGTCCAGGACACCCGATGGAGCCTCCAAGCCAAGAGACTTCAGTTCAGTCCTAGGGTAGGTTGATCCTTGTGAATCCTGGCGCTTACCAGCACCGGCTGGTAAGCGCCAGGATTCACGAGTGCCACTCCATCCTAAGGAGGAAAGAACTGGACCTGTACTTCACGCGTCGGCAGCTCGAACATCGCATCCCCAGTGTGCTCCCGTTCTTGCAGTCGTTCGCTTCCAGCATCGCATCCGCTACTAGAGAAAAACGACAAGCATCTCAAGAAGGGACGCTTTCTAAGCTAAGGAAAAAAGGCCCAGAAAGGGGAGGCGTTGACACCGCCAGTTTTGTCACGAACCTGTCTTCAAGACAACTCTCCCCCTGCGAGATTAAAGTCTTGGCAAAGGGCCACGGCTTCAACATGACCACGACCCGGCCCCCTCTGCCGAAAATGGTTGCCGCTGTCGAAGACGGCATTGTGCGACTAGACCATAGCGTCCGGGAAGGTGTACGACTTAAAGCGATAGGCATCCTTTCAAAACCTCCGCCGAGGCAACGCCACAATCTATCTCGCGATGAAACTGCTGCGCTTCGGAAGCTCCGCGAGGATGCAGAGATTGTGCTACTGCCGGCAGACAAAGGAAAATCTACCGTCGTCCTGGACCGGGAGGGGTACAAACAGAAGGCACGGGATATTCTGGAAAATCCGGTATATGAAAAGCTCAAGAAAGATCCAACATCCCAAATTCAACGGAACATGAACAAGATGTCTGACATTTTCAAGCAATATCCAGAGTCGAAATCCCTTTACTTGCATCTCATCTGCAGGAATGGCTCTGTGCCAAGCTTCTACGGACTACCCAAGACCCACAAACCTAACGTACCCTTGAGACCTATCGTAGACTTTACGACCTCACCGCTCCGAGCGCTATCGAATTACCTACACCGGACTATAGCTCCCCTTGTTGGAATTACGCCGACCCATGTGCTGAACACCGGCCACTTCGTGGAACGTGCCTCGCAAGTGAGACTCAGCGATGATGACACGATTGTGTCTTTCGACGTTGTGTCACTCTTTACCAGCGTGCCAGTTCTCTTAGCAGTTGCTGCAGCCAGAGAGGTCCTCGAGAAAGACGAAACATTGGGCTCAAGAACCAGCCACAGTGTAGATGAGCTATGCCGCCTTCTCGAGTTCTGCCTTGGCAGTACGTACTTCCGCTTCAAGGGTGAGATTTTCAAACAAGTCAGCGGAACAGCAATGGGCGCCTCTATTTCTGTAACGACGGCAAACCTCACAATGGAAGTGGTTGAACAGAAAGCGCTTAGCACTTTCGCCAACAGGCCAAACGAGTTCATGCTCTATGTAGATTATTGTTTTTGCGTCGTGAAGAAATCAGAGGTGAACAACTTCCTCGCACTCCTGAATTCCATAGAACCGGCCATCCAGTTCACTCTAGAATACGAGAGAGATGGAGTCTTGCCGTTCCTCGATGCTCTGGTGCAAAGGCAAGGAGACAAGCTGGGATTCACGGTCTACAGGAAGCCAACACACACCGGACGCTACCTTGATTTTGACTCAAACCACCCAACGAGTCACAAGACGTCTGTGGTCTCTACTCTCTTGTCTCGAGCAATGACCCTCTGCTCGTCGGAAAGAGACAGAAGAAAGGAGAAACAGACCATACTTGCTGACCTCCAAAAAAACGGCTATTCAAGGAGTTTTGTTCAACGCGTCGCCCGTCGACAGTGCTGCACGCGCAACAACCATAGATCGTCGGGTGACACACAGCCCGCCCCATCGCGCGCGTCAGCGTCCCCTATGTAAAAGGGACGAGCGAGACACTGGCGCGCGTGCTCCGAAAAGAAGGGATCCAAGTGGCGCACAAGCCAGTTTCAACATTAGGACGGCTCTTGCCAAGGCCGAAAGATCGCCTCCCAAAAGAGAAAACACAAGGCGTGGTCTCTAAGATACCGTGTGCACAGTGCCCCGCCGCCTACATCGGTGAAACTAAATCTTTTCCCGAACGCATGCGCCAGCACCAGAACGATGTGCGCAATTTCGATCGCGAGCGTAGCGCCGTCGCGGAACATTGCGAGGTATTTGATCATCGGATCGACTTCGGGAACGCGCACGTGATAGACACGGAGCCACATGTTCGAAAACGTCTGTTCTTGGAGTCATGACATATCCAGAACACACCGGGGAACCTTAACAGGTCCCTCGGGGCCTTACCATCTATTTACGTCCATGGCCTGTGTCACGTTCACACAACATCAACTCGGTAGAAGAGGAAGGAGAGGTCGAAGCTCGCGCTGTCCCATTCCATTTTTAGTCACCCCTGAAGAAAGGGTCAAGTCGACCCCGAAACGTTGGGAACTGTTTGTTTCTAAACTTTTGGTTTGAGTTTTCTTTTTTCAGATGCACAATCTTTTTCAAACGCGATGTATGTTTGTTGTCGTGCCGTCAGCTTCCGGCTGTCGAACAGTATAGGGTTTTCTTCTCCCTTGTTATCAGTTTGGCTCAGCACGACACCGAATTTCTTTCCACTGGCATCGCACTGTCCTAAGAAAGGCCTCGGGAAGGCAGGACTTACAAGCCCAAGGGGGCTGATTTACGCCGCTTTCAATTTTTCAAACACTTGGCTTCGTGACTCGCCCCAAACAAACCTGACCGGCTCCTTTTTTAGGTCATCACTTAGCGGGCTCGCCGACTCGGAAAACTGAGGGACGTATTACTGGTAGTAATTTACCAGCCCAATAAAAGACATTGAAGGCAAACTGACAAGGTATTTATGCTCGCCAAGGTTTTGATTTGTACATGACATACGAGAGCCCAACTACGCATAACACAGTTTGCGGCTCGAAATTCGTTTTCTTTCCGCCCGAAAACCGACGATCGAGAACTGACCGGTTTGAGTCGCGCTCACTCTTTTCTCCGTGGTCACGTGCCGTTTTTTATGGTTTAGACGCACATTCCAAATAATAATCAAGGCCGTGGGTCATCGAAAACACGCACTCAATATTAAAAAAATATATATATGATACCCATTTTTTTGTGGCTTTTAAAAGCGTTGTGGTACCGCCAGGGAACAAACTAAAATAATAACGGAAGTTTTTTTATATTTTTTTTTTAACTTTTGAATAAACAAGAGACATCTGGCACTGTATGCGGAGCGCAAGTTTGTTTGCTTCTTGCACAGGGAGTGCGATGATGTCGGAACGCAGACCTCTCATTGGCTGATTAAAAAAAAAAAATAGTGGCTAGACCTCACGGCTTCTAGCATGGAGGTATACCCACTATTCTTTTATTCAAAGCCAATCAGAGCTCGGCGTCGTTCTAGGCGTCACCGCAACTCCAGCTCAGGAGCGGACGACTTTCTCTCCTCACAGGGTCCTCGCACGAGACCATGATGCACCGCTACTACCGGTTTGTAAATCTCACCGGAACCCGCTGGAATCCATGTTGGAGGCATTCGTCGCTGTTGTGCTATGTTTTGTGTGCTTTGGGGCCGTTTTCGCAGTGCAGTTTGTCCGCTCACTCGAGGTTTGAAATGGTCAGTTGCGCCGTAAATAATTGTTCCAGCCGTAATGTTCGGCGACAAAACGGAGCTACGGTCAGCAGTATTGGTTTTTCTAGAATTCCGGCAATCATTAGGAACCAGAATAAGGCGACGCTCCATGCAATCGGTTTAACGGCGTCATGAATAGCTCCGACGGATTCGTCGGCACAATCTCGATCAGGCGGGTAAAGACGGGAGCAGAACGCGGTAAATCGTGGGAGCTAACGTCACCGGGCCCGAGATAAAAGAACGAGAAATAAAGCGACAAAAGGTAGAGAAAGAAAGCAGACGAAAGGTTAGGCGTGTTCGTTTTGCCGCTAAAAGTTGAAGTTGCTCGAGCGCTTGTCAACTTTATTTAATTTTGTCAATGCGCGATTCCGGTGTTTTTCTGCAAAGAAAGAGAGAAAATAACAAGGCGCAGACATTTCGGGTGATGTTTTGCTTCTTTTGTGCGCATATTAAGGCGTCACCAGCAATACGGGTTTATCGGGACCGCCAACTGGGACCGTCGATGTCCGCGTGTATACATTTCCCCGCCGTTCTGAAGAGGCCAAATGCACGAAACAATTTACTCTAGATTACTACTCTACGATCTCAACAGAAAAGCATCGTACCAAACCATGGGTTTGTAGAGTGTACTTCGTGTCGGGCGAGGAACCTCTTTGCCACTGATTAGGACAAGAAAATATTCTGAAATGTGTGCATACAAAAGACGACTTTGTGACTCTATATATGGCACTATACCGCTGGCGCAATAAGACGCCGAATGCCTCCAACATGGCGCCAAGGCACGGCTAGCAGACGACAACGTTGGTTTCGATTTCGAGTTCAACCGGAAATGATGTCCGGTGCGAGAAGCCCATGGTCTGAGGACTATCGTAACAGGTAACTTTACCTAACACTCGGACGTCCAATCGCACATTGCAGAAAACGGCAAGACCTTGATTCAACGGGCTGCCGCCAGACGAGACAGGTAGACTATATGGACGTCTGTAGGTTATTATTATTAATCAATCAATCAATCAATCAATCTTTATTATACAGTGCCCAGGAACAACCCTGAGGTCTTGGTGCTGGTACACTAGTGGATAAAAAAAAAACATTATACACATCTCCGCAGGAAAGAAGATACATTTTTAAGCATAATACTAGGTAGTGCACGAGCAATTAGTAGAATAAAATAAAAAGGAGGCAGTAACAGTAGAAACGGAACACAAGACCGTAGGACACCAAGTGCACCACCAGAAAGAACGGCATGGAGATGACGAAATTCAGACATAACAGAGCCATTCAACAATGCTCATCCTGCACGGGCAAGTTTTTAATAGAAAGGACAAAGGTCCTGTAGCAAGGGTGGAAAATATCAATTCTTTCAGAGTAATGATTCAAACGCTGTGCCATTCTCACAATCGGTTTTACCGGACTAAACGTTCTAGACAAATAAAAAGATGACCGAAGACGAGTAGGCACACGTGGCACCCTAAGGCACAGTTCCGATAACAGGCTCGGAGAATTGATGAGTCCATGCAGCGTTTTAAACAAAAAGAGTAAGTCCGCGTTCTCCCGACGCCGGTGCAAGCTAAGCAAACCAACACGCTTTAACGCAGACTCATACGTTAAGCAGTGAACATCCTCCTTTATGTAGCGATGTTTAAAGATAGAAACAAACTTTTTTTGCACACGTTCGATCACCAAGGAGTGACTTTTAGAAATTCCATTCCAGACAACTGAAGCATATTCTAACTGCGACCTGGATAGTGAACAGTATAACGTGATAAAAGCAGTCGGGTTTTCGAACTCCCTGGTTAAGCGAGAGGCAACGCCCAACATTCGCAATGACGAGTTAACCACCCTCACAACATGATCAGAGAAACGCAACCCAGAATCAACCATGACTCTGAGATCTTTCATTACACTTACTCGAGACAAAGTCTCTCCTTGAATATTATATGCAAAAGAGATATTGTGAGTTTTCCGAGAGAGCGTCATTTGGACGGGTTCAAGAAAAGGTCGTTTTCAGAGCACCATCGGTTGAAAGAACATGCATCTTCCTGGAGCTTAGCACAATCATGTTCAGTAACTATTTCTCGATAAATTTTTATATCGTCAGCATATTGCAGGAATGAAGAATTTAAAACAGCAAAAGAGACGTCATTTACGAAAATTGTGAACAGAAGGGGTCCTAAAACAGATCCCTGAGGAACGCCAGAGCGAGCCTTGTATAACGAAGAGTTCATGTTGTTGACCCGGACATACGCCTCTCTCTCTGACAAATAGCTTCTTAACCAGTCGTGTACTGAGCCACATACTCCATAGGAGGAAAGTTTGGATAAAAGAATAATGTGATTGACTACGTCAAAAGCCTTGCTTAAGTCAAAGTAGACAACGTCTAATTGACCTCTGTTACATATCACACGAGATGCGGCAGAGATAAAGCTAACAAGATTAGTAGTAGTTGATCTCCCGCTCATAAAACCATGCTGATTGGGAATTGCTAAGTTTCGAAATTTGAAAGACAGGAATTGATGGACGACCATTTCAAAGAGCTTAGAAAATAGAGAGAGAAGAGAAATAGGTCTATAGTTACAAATATCACCTTTTTTCCCCGACTTTAAGACCGGAACAACAGCAGCGAATTTCCACGTTTCAGAAAAGGTTCCCAACCTTAACGAGTTGTTAAATATAGAGCACAGTACCGGCGTGAAAATGTCGTGATACGTTTTGAGAATCGCCGAGGGAATGCCATCGGGCCCTACTGATAATGTTGCTCTCATTTTCTTAATACAGGACCGGACGCACTCCTCATCGACATTAATGCAACTTAACAACTCACCAAACCCATCTAAGTGAGGCAGCGCAGGTGCAGAACGCTGCGTTCTATCCCTGTAGACTGACCTAAAATGCTCAGCGAATAACTCAGGCACGGACTTCAAGTCGCTCTCGTGATTATCCAGGACAATCTTCGACTCGATAGGCCTCCCGGAGCTTGAATTAATGTACCTCCAGAATTTCTTCGGATTATTGACAAGATTTGATTCCAATGAGCAAGGATGAGCCTGGCGGTCGCGATCTATGACCGTCTTACATTGCTTTCTGCAGCTCCTGAATTCTACCTCCCACTTTAAAAGGCCACTTTTCTTAAACTTCCTGTGAAAAAAGTTCTTTCTTTTCAGTAGTGTTTTTAGTTCATTAGAAAACCAACTAGGAAAGCGAGGTTTCTTTAAGGATCGTTAATGGGATGAATCTGTCGATGGCCTCTTTAATTAATCTCGTAAAAAGAGCCACCTGCTCATTTACATCAGAGGATTCCAAGACCGGAGACCAATCAACACTCAAGAGGTGGTGGAACATCCCGATGTAGTCTCCTGATGAAAAATTGTATAAGATGCGTGGAGGAGAAGCCTCAATAGGAGCGCGAATCGAGGCATCAACAAAAGAAAGCACTAAATCAAGGGCAGGATGATACTTATCCAGAGGAACCATAGGAACTTCGCTTCGGGCCACACGCACGCAGTCCATGTCTGAGAGGCATAAATCTAAAGCATTACCCTGGTGGTTAAGAATATTGTTGTGTTGTGCAAGATCTAAAAAAGAAACAAAGTCTAGGAGGTCGTTGCCTTTCTGCTTGCAATAAAAGTTGTCAGTAGAAACGTTAAACTGCGTCCAGTTGATGCCTGGAGCATTAAAATCACCTAACACTAAGATATTACACCAGTGTAACTCGTTAACGGTGTTCTCTATGCCAGCGAGACAAGTGCGAAAGTCGTCGGGCGTCGTTTGCGGAGGCAGGTAAAGTAGGCCAATAAAAAGGCGTACTTTCTTTGCACACTGATTTTCTACCCATAAACTCTCGGGGAACTTTTCTAAATCTTCGCGTCTTTTCGAGCGGAAACGCCTGTCAACGGCCACTAACACGCCGCCTCCAGTTGTATCACGCGTGGACAAGTCGCGATCACGCCGGTGCACCACGAAAGAAGGTGGAAAGTAATCGGAGGACCCAATGTCACAGCATAACCAAGTTTCCGTTAGACGAAATATAGAATAATTGGATAGGGTAACGTTAGAAAAAAAGCATTCGGTTTTTGTGCGTAAGCCGCGGACGTTTTGATAAAATAAATCAACGTGACTCATCAACTTTCGTCGGTCGTGGGAGGGCCCTCTGAGACATGGAGAAGGGCTTGTCGAAGGGTGCCTCTGAAAGTTTGGAAACAATAATAATAATAATAATAATAATAATAATAATAATAATAATAATAATAATAATAATAATAATATAATAATAATAATAATAATAATAATAATAATAATAATAAAAATAATAATAATAATAATAATAATAATAAATCTTTATTCGCAAATTGCCCAGTACCAAGATCAGTTTCGGGTCCGATCAAAGCCATCAGGGGCTTGTAGGATCAGACCCAGCAGAATAATTGACAAAAGTATCACAGGCACGGCGACGACGAACACTCAACCAACACACAGAAATAGGCTAAGCCTCACAGGGCCCTGGAGTCACACAGGCACGATGAGGACGAGAACACAACACACACTCAGTTGGATCAACATTGTAGATCCTTCGAGTCGCACAGGCACGACAACGACGAGCACACGCCAACAATCACACAGTTGGTAGAACCTCGGAGAGCCTTGGAGAGTAGTGCGAGGTCACGTGGCACGATAAGTCGTAGAATGAGGTGGAAGAGAAAAGGAAACAAAGCAAACGCAGACGCGCACCCATGCGGCATCTTGGGCGACTGAATTCGGTATGATCATAAATGTAAAAAAAAAAAAGACAAATTTAAGCATGATTGAACACTTGATGCTGCAGGGAGGACACCGAAAAGGTAGGGCGGGTAGCATAAGCAGAAGATGCAGTGTAGAAAGCAGGAGCATTCGCTCAAAGGCACAATCACATACCTAAAAAAACCTTTGCCCAGGTTACTGTCTAGTAATGTCAGAAAATACATTTTGCAGCTTCCTTTTCAATTGCTTGTTAGAGGTGATGGAACTGAGCGAGTGCGAGAAGTCATTAAAAAGGCTAGGTACATAATATTTGCGCAGACTCTCACCATATCGAGTCCGTACCGAAGGAATTTGATAAGGAACGAAACATCGGAGTTCACGACATGGATTGGATGGAATTTTGAACTCGCTTTCCCAAAAGTGCCGCCTGATAACTGTTTGAACAAAGAGCGAATAAAAGGATGGCAACTGAAGAGACTCAAAAAGATTATCAGTACTAGAGTAATGCGTGTGATAGGCAACGCTTTTGAGAATACCCTTTAAAATCCGATCGATTCTTGAATGCCATTGGAGGGAGCAATGAAAAAATACGGTGATGCCGTACCTCAGTACGCTGTACGCTAAGGCGTGTATTATGTTTTTTTTAATGGATAACGGTAAAATCCCTTTAATGTTGTACACGAAACAACAGACTGTACGAAGACGTTGACATAAATGAGACATATGAGTACCCCACGCTAAATCACAATCAAAGTGAACACCTAAGTATTTCATAGAGTCAACATATTGTATTGGAGTACAATCGGTACAAGTGCAGTTAGATGTATGAAGATATAAGGGGAAAGTCAAATTCACATTTTTTAATGGATTACGAAAACATATCAGTTTCGTTTTTGCAGTATTAACTCGAAGCTTATTTGTAGAGAACCAGTCCATAAGGTTAACAGCGTCCACCTGAAGCATTTCCATTGCCCGCTGGTAATCTAGGTGCCGAGAGAATAGGACGGTGTCGTCTGCATACTGATGTATGAAGCAGGTGGTAACAACAGATGAGGTGTCATTTACATATATGTTGAACAATAAAGGCGACAGGATAGACCCCTGTGGAACACCAGATGTTAAGCATGCCAGAGCACTACGAATGTTGTCAACACAAACAACCTGGGTACGATTTGATAAGAAGCTCTTAATCAAAGAATAAAATGGCCCCCGGAAGCCGATTCTTTGCAACTTGCTTAAAAGAACGTCGTGATTTACGGTGTCAAAAGCTTTGGCGACATCAATGAAAAGTGCACAAGTAACCATGTTGTTTTCAAAAGAGTGGTGTAAAAAATCAGAAAATTTCTCAAGGAGACAAGAAGTACCACGTCCTGCGACAAATCCGTATTGATGGGGAGATATTATGTTGTGTTTTTCGAGAAAACCAGACATAGCAAGTAATAAATGTTTTTCCAAGATTTGCGAAATGCAAGAAAGTATTGAGATGGGTCGGTACGAGGAAACTTTATCAGGTGAACCCCCTTTAAACAGGGGAACTACTAAAGCTTGTTTTAATTCACCAGGGATATTTCAACTCTCCAGGATGTTATTAATTATTACTAGGAGAACGTCCTTTAAGGTGTCATAGTTACGACATAAATCGTTCACAGTAATTCCGTCAACACCCGCAGATCTGAAGCGCTTAAATCCGAAAATATATGATCGCAGTTCAAATTCAGAAAGAAGAGGAAGAAACGCCGATTCTAAGACAGACGGAATGGCGGGTGTTGAAATCACTGCAGTAGATGAGCTAAGAGTTGAGCAAGCAAAAAAACTATTGAGCGCGTTGACAGTCAGATTCATGTCAAATCCGAAATGTTTTCTAAGCGTCAGGGAGACATTTTTTTTTTGTAGAGCCTCTAAGCTCGTTGACTACCGACCACGTGAGTCTCGGGTTGGAACGGGCGTTCGAGATCTTATTTGCAAAATATATTCGCTTTGCAGACCGAAGGAGAGCGTTTACACGGTTTCTATAAATTTTGCATTCCAGTTTGAGAGCAGCGTTCGTAGGGGAGCGTCGGCTCCTTTTCCACAGTTTCTCTTTATGATCGATAGCATCAAGAATTTTTGAAGTAAACCAGGGAAGTTTTGGTTTGCGCTTTTTTATACGAACTACAGTTTTTGACATCATCTGAAAACGTTTTATAATTTCAATGAATTTTGGGTACAAGCTTATCGTGTCCACCGAGGACATGAATTCCGACCAGTCAAAAGCTTTGATCAGCCGATCAAACCTGTTTATATCAAGTTTCTCTACTTGACATATTGATTGAATCTCTTTATGGTGCTTGGAAAAGAAAGTATATCGACAGGTGACAAAGTAGTGATCTGCTAGCTTTTGTGAAATAACAGAGGACTGAACGGAAGCATCAGATGTTCGAACGTTGACATGGTCTAGGCATGATGAAACCAATTTCTGATTGAGCACTTCCTCTCTGGTGGAACTTTGAATGGTGGAATGTATCCCATTCTCCGAAAGTAGCGAGAGGTAGTCGCAGACGACCGGCTTGGACTTCTTGAGAGTATCGATGTTTACATCACCCACCATACATAAATGACTTTCAGTAGTTAGTGTTTTTAAGTTTTCATTTAACTCCTCTAAAAAGGTAGTACAGTTAGAGGAGGGAGGTCTATACAGAGTTATCAGATAAATTGAATGGATTGCGTTAAACACCTTTAGAGCTATGCTTTCTGACGACGTGAACAGCATTTCTACTTCTTCAACTGTCCAAAACTCTTTCACATAAATAGCTATTCCACCTCCTCGAGCATTCTGGCGGGTATAAAAATAGTTTTGAAATCCCGGTAGTTTGAATAGCGAAAGATGATGTACACCCATATTGATTTCTGTTAGCACCAAGGCATCTATCCGGTCGTGAACTTTATCAACAATAATCTTCAGTTCGTTCCAGTATTTGCGAATGCTTCGAATGTTTACATGTGCAACAGTGAAGCTATTGGAGCAAGAGGCATCGAATGAGGCATTAAAAGCATGGAAATTAGTGAACTCAGAAAAACTGACTGAAGCCATTATTTAATCAGATCCAGGTCACCTCGTTGCAGAATTCTTATCGGAGGAGCTCCCTCTTCTTTTTTTGCATAAATTCGTGAGTGTTTAACCCAAACGAATTTGTAACCGCATTCTTTTCCCCGAGACCGAGCCAGCCAGAAAAGCTCTCTGTTCATCGGGGAAAGATTATCGTTAAAATATACTCGTTCCGAGGAATCCTTTCCAAAGGACGTACGAAGTTTGACGCGAGCCTGCATCCAGCGGTCTTTAATGACCGATGAAGCAAACCTCACCAAAATGGTAGGATTTGCAACTTGTTTTCCAGGCAGCCTGTGGGTAGATATAACATGAGCTGGTTCATGGCCATCAATGGCGAGCTTGTCAGCCAGCTGCATCAGGACAGACGCAAGAGTTTCATTTTGATCCACCTTCAGACCTTGGATCTCCATGTTATTTAGGCGAGAAGTCTGATCAGCCTCGTTTATCTCCGTTCTCAAGGTTTGTATTGTCCGTGCTTGTTCAGAAACAGTGGTCTTCAAGGTGCTCATTTCAGCCTGTAGATCCTTGACTGCAGTCTCATGAGCAGTTGCAACTGCTAGCATGTCGTCATACTTGGCGCTTAGAAAAGTGATCGAGCTCTGAACCTCTTCAACAGCCGTCTTCATTAGTTGTATTGACGGTCTGAGCAGCAGAAGCTCGTTAACTTTTTGGGGAAGCTCAAGCAGCGTGTCGACACTGGTCTTGAGTGAAAGGAGAGAATCAAGTTTCCGGCTCATATCAAGAATCTGCGCTGCGAGCGTGGAGGAATCACACTGGAAGCTCGTGTCAAAGCCCGCCACACCAACGTCAAGATCAGTACGAGTGGTTTTGGTGCGGCATACCTTGCACCTCCATTTTTCTTTTTTTTTTCAGTGGTCATAGCGGTAAAAGTGGCCTCGCTAATCCCAGAGCAAGTTTTCCCGAGGTGAGAGTCATGTCCGCAGGAAGTGCACGTCATATGACGACCGTCGGGAGGAATGGGTTTTGAGCAGGCATCACAAAGGAGAGACATGACCGCTTTAAATCAAGCAAAAGTTAGCAGAACTAGCAAGTAAAACAATGTTAGTACTGTTAAGAAGACCAGCGATCTTACATGGCAGTAATGGTGGTTGATGTTTCTCAGGGTTGCGTTAGGCCAGATCACGTTGGCGAGTTTGACGGTCAAACGGCGCTGTGGTGCGAAGGTGGGCGTGAGGACCGATGTTTTGCTGAAGCAAGGTTACTTTGGAGCAGAGAGCACTGAACAATGGCAGGTGCAACTGTGGCAGTTCCAGATGATGAATCGAGCTGATATGAAGAAGTAATCCCACCTGCTGCCACCAGAAAGTCCCAGAACGACACCAGTAGCAGCCGACCTGAAGGTCAAAATCTCGAAGCGTGCAGTAGAAGAACAAACTGTCCGGTGACGGTTAGAATGTCTACCGGCGAAAGATTGAAGCGATGGTAAGCCTACTCGACGAGATCACGAACGACACCAGTAGCAGCCGACCTGAAGGTCAAAATCTCGAAGCGTGCAGTAGAAGAACAAACTTTCCGGTGACGGTTAGAATGTCTACCGGCGAAAGATTGAAGCGATGGTAAGCCTACTCGACGAGATCACGAACAGCACAGAACATCGCCGGTAAAAATGTAGACGGCTGTTAATCCCGATGCGTGTACTCCAGAAGACCTTCGGGCCTGGTGACCATCCAGCGCGGGCCGATGGTGCCGCAGATATTCAATAATAATAATAATAATAATAATAATAATAATAATAATAATAATAATAATAATAATAATAATAATAATAATATTATTATTATTATTATTATTATTATTATTATTATTATTATTATTATTATTATTATTATTATTATTATTATTATTTTATCAAAACTTTGTGGTATTGGTGTCTGTGGAGGGCTACACTACTGGTTTCAGAATTATTTGTCTAATAGAACATGAGTTGCTCGTGCGAACGGCGAGTATTCTTTTACGTACACGGCCACGTCTGGGGTACCTCAGGGATCAGTTCTGGGCCCGCTTCTTTTTTCTATTTTTGTGAACCATGTGTGTAAGCAGATTGTAAATTCGTCTTTTTTGCAATGTGCTGATGATATTAAGATATTTAGGGAGATTAAAACTATCTCAGATTGCAAGTTTCTACAAGAGGACATAAACTCATTTAGCAAATGGTGTTCACTGAACGGTCTCCTACTAAACAGCTCAAAAACCAAGGTCATGTCCTATAGTCGCAAAACGCAAACAACGTGTTTCCCTTACAGTGTTCGCTCAGACGTATTGTGCCGTTCTACTGAAG
The DNA here is from genome assembly GCA_013358835.2 of Ixodes persulcatus. Classification (NCBI taxonomy): domain Eukaryota; kingdom Metazoa; phylum Arthropoda; class Arachnida; order Ixodida; family Ixodidae; genus Ixodes; species Ixodes persulcatus. Next base: position 516,153 of record JABSTQ010011552.1, read on the forward strand.
TGCGGGACTTGGGAGTGCTTTTTGACTCTTCCTTAAGATTTGATAGCCACGTGGCTCGTATAAGTACCTGCGCCTTGCGCGCGCTCGGTGTTGTTTGTCGAACGACTAGAGTATTTAAATATCCCGCAACCTTTGTAACCCTGTACCGCTCTTTGACAAGGTCTCAACTTGAACACGCACCTCCTGTATGGAATGGTAGTTGTAAAACTACCCTCCTAAGGCTGGAGCGAGTGCAAAACAATTTTTTATCTATTTATCGATATCGATATCTGCGCGATGAAACATCTCTATCAAAGAGTAACAATGTATTGGACGTCCTACAAATGAACAGCTTATATCACCGTCGAGAAAAGGCAGATCTTGTTTTCCTTTTCAAAGTCCTTCATGGCATTACCGACTGTTCAGAACTGCTCTCACAGATATGTTTACGAGTTCCTCGGACAGCGACCCGTTTGACAACGTCTTTTTACTCTCCTCGGACGTTAAATATCCCGGACCCCATGTTTCGCATGTGCCGGGAATAGAATGGCATTGAAAGTGATCTTGATATTTTTTTGTGTGACTGAATTTGTCAGATCTCTCAGAGTCTTTTATGAGTCTCGTTGAACCTGTCGTGATTGTGATGTTATTATATATTATTTTAATAAGGTATATTCGTTTTTTTGGTAGTCTTCTACTCTGCGTTCGGGCCCTGTGTTCCGTTCTTTCCTTGTTGTGTATATCGTATCTTTGTGTCAGCATGCGTTATATGTATCATATCTTTTAATCAATGTTTTAGTTTTTATGTTTCTTTTTTATTTTTATTTTTTTCCTACTTTTTTTGTAGTGTGTAAGTTGTGGTGTGCCAGTACCAAGACCGCCTGGTCGTTCCTGGACACCTAATAAAAATTATTCTTGATTCTTGATTCTTGATTATTATTATTATTATTATTACACTAAGCCGGAGTCAATCTTCTCGTACATCGTACAAGAGGCGCGGAGTTCACCACAGACACGATTGACTGAATTATTGGCGGACACACCTCAAGCTTATTCGAAGCGCTTCGTACATTAATATGCTTCGTCTGCGAACAGTTTTTTTTTTTCGGTTAATGTAACAGGATTTTTGTACAGAAGAGCAATGTTGGCGGTAACGCGTTACTTTTTATCGGTTATGTTGTAGCGTACTCGTTACGTTTTCAAGACTGCAACGGATAACGTACTTATATGTTACTTATTTCGAGTAATGGTAACTAGTTACTCGTTACTTTAATTTATTTTTTATTTGTGTTTCTGGGCGCCAAGTCATATAGATTTATTGTTCCATGAGTCCTGCCTCGTAAACATTTAGAAAAAAAAAGTAAAAAAAGATGAGGTAATTACGTTCAGTATCTAAATGAAAATAACGTTGTTTTTTTAAATATGGCGCTTATGCAGCTTGTGTACGTCAAAGAGTAAAACGTATTAATTCATCATTTACGAAAAAAAGTAGCGCGAAAGTGACGTGCATTACTTTTTATCGGTAACGGTAATGCATTCCTTTTATTTGCGAGTAACAAATGACGTATTTGGTTACTTTTTTTTTTGGTAACGCATCCAACATTGCGAAGGAGAGACACTGTTGAGACAGTGTAGCCGCTAGGTTTATGACATCCTGATAACGCCCGCTGGGTCATGAACGGGCTGCGCCGGGTTGACCACTTTGCGTTCAAGTTCTGCCACACACCAACGAACTATTTACAAAGAAGCCCGCGTTCGCCCACACCGGCTGTGGACACTGCGCGCGTGCAGAAACCAGGTGCGCGTGAGGCGATGCATCTGCGCGTGCGCAATGCCGGCAGCAGCGCCACCGCAGATGCGTGACGTCAGAGAGTAGGATTCTCCTATAGACCTTTCCAATGTTTACAAAATCACAGTCCAGCGTGCGATCTCCACAGTCCAGCACGTGCGTGTTCGTCGCTTCGGAAAGCGAGCAAAGAACGCGCCATACGCACGAACACTCAAAATGGCACCGGCCACACGCTCTTTTTTAGAATGGTCTATAGACCATTTTATCGTTGCGCCATTTTAAGTACTGTAGCGCCATCTAGCGAGTGTCAGGTTCCGCTGTCATGCCGAGTGTCAAAAAAATATTAGCGCGAGAGAAAAAGGACCAGGTAGGACAGCACGAGGCCCCAACCAACAGCACCCTCCGATTTTTAGACCTTCGGTTTACCTTCAAAAGTAACCATCTATGCTGGATGTACTCGCCAAGAAAGCAAAAGAGACCTCCCAAGTACTATTCGGCTCACACAAAACAATAAAAAGAGGAATTGCTTCCAGTTACTTTAGCGCAGCCTTAAACAAGTCCTGCTTTCATTCAGTAGCGGAGAGCTTTGATGCGCAAGCATTACGGCTCAAACTTTCGGGCTTCTATACCTCCACCCTATCAGATGTGGCTGAATGCATGATCAAATCTATCCGACCAAGAAGGCGTAAAGAGAAATCATACCGACCGTCGGTCGTCACACACATGCATCGCTTCTCCCACAGCTTCAAGAGGGTCGCATGTATAATGCCCGGGTGGTGCTATCTGCTCCAGACAAGCTAAGAAGACTCTGCCCCAAAAGAAACTCGCGGCGCGACAAGGCGAACAAATGCAGCGTCAGACATGCTCACAAGTACATAAACTGTGCCATTGTAGAGTTCTGTATGAGATACCGTTCTCATGTGGAAAGGTTTATGGCTACACCGGACGATACGTCAAATTCATGCTCAGGGAGCATGAACTTTCTCTGAAATCGTCGCCGTCAGGTCACCTAGCCTTACATGTGAGGGTCTGTGGGCGCGCCCCGTTGTTCGTTAGCGCAGGGGTTTTGAGGCGGTTCCACGACAAAAGAACTAGAGAAATCTACGAAGCCTAGGCCATCGCAGCAAGAAGCGAATCCTGCATAAGCGCGCCATCAGGGAACTCGTCACCCAAGGAACTACGATGCCTCCTTCTTTCCTAAAATATTTTTTTCTTCTCGACCTTTTGTTTTCAATTTTTGGAAATAATTTGTCTTTATTCTTTTTCTTTTTTATTCACTTTTTCTTATCTCAGTCCTTCTTCTAAATCTTTTACTTTTTCATTTTCTTTTTTTTATATTTTTATATAAAGTTATTTTCGTAATTTTCTTCTCATCTTTTCATTAAAACGTCAGTTCAAAGTAGCGCTTGTCCAGTCCTGCCCTTCCTTGTCGCTTGTCTTTCGCGTCCAATATTTTTATGGTGTCAAACCACCTAGGCTACCAACTTATTTTGTTCCATGCTGAGGGATTAGAAACGTTGGCGGATGGAGTTGTTCAACTCATTGGGGAAGTTTCGTGCCCCGCATTATGGCATCCGCCAACGCGGAGATGCCGAGAAGAGCCGCACACGTGCCACCGATAAAAATCCAAGATGAGTACTCAAAATATTGTATCAGTTTACAGCAAATAAATTTCCCTCCAGGTTTTTTTTTTTTTTTAGATACAGTACACTTATACTATTTTTGACGTTTCCTGTACTCCACAACAGGGAAATATAACGTCCACAAGGACGCGCGAGATAAGATCACTGCAGGGAAAGATCGAAGGCAGCTCTCTCCGGCTTGCAGATGTTTGTAAAAGTTTTAATTGAGGATCCCGTGTCGACGAGTGAGTCCTTGGTCTAGAACTGAAAACAGCGAAGTCAAGATGGGCACACTGCCGGAGCGAGTCGATCGACGATTGACGATTCGAAATCGATGCATGAACATGTTTCAGTGATAGAAATCGAAGTTTGCTTTCCAGCTACGTCGTGTACTAATTTGAAAAATAAGAAAAACCGTCGCGTTGAGACGATCAACATAAGTTCACGGCCCTCTGCTCTCGCGCAGCAGATCGCGTTTAAGAAAAACCGATATAACTAACTTTTCGAGAATTTTCAGCCACACCAGGCGGCGGAAATGAGCCATCAACTATTCGTTAAAGATGAAATCGAGTCAATGTCACCACTGCAAGACATCAGCATTAATATAATTTAAGTTACGAGACGTTAGAAGCTGAAACAGCGATTCCCACGAGAAAGCTTGCACCCACCTTGCGAGCGTAGCTCATGTTCATCGACCGTAAAGCGGTAAGTTCGACGCGCGCTCTAGTCCCGGAATGTTCCGAGCACATTCGACAGGATGGTGTCGGGTAAAAGGTGTTTCTGTTTACGGACGCAACCCGCTGCCGCCAGAGGTTTTGGTTCATTCGGAAAGTGATGGAGTTTGAAGACATTGCAGCCGCAGTTGCCATATCGGATCCCGTGCACGATAGATATGTCCTCCGATAATATTCTGCGCTTTCGGTAGTTCTTTGTGCAGCCTATTACCGACCAAGGATGTCCCGATGACCATGGGATTGTCGTCGTTGATTCCACTAGCTCTAATTAGATCTTGAAGTAAAAATGAAATAGAGAAAAGCGCGAAGATAACAACCGAACTTGGAGAAACACACGCGTGCGTTCATCCGGGTATTTCGCGCGTTCCTAACAACCCAGTAAGGAGGAAATCACCGGCAGCCCTTTTCCCTCTTTTTTCGTGCCCTCTTTCAATAAAACGGTCTAATATATTTTTTTTTTTTGTGCTAGACTGGGGCAGTTTTAAAATTAGAAATGCAGCAGGCGGCTTTTTACGGTTCACGCTCCATTCTCCGTGATTCATTCTTCGGCGCGTTCTCTGTTCCGACCGATGGAGCAACCCCATTGGCTGTGGGCGATCACAAGGGGCTCGGGCCTCGCCCTGAGTTCCTTAGGTTGTCAGTGACCACAGTGTAGGCACCGCATAACTATACGCATCTGCAGAATATTTTACAATTTGTCTCACCTTAAATCCGACCGCAGCAGTATATGCGATCCTACGGGGAGCGAATCAAGCGGCGGCAAACGTGCGTACTCACGAAGCTCATCTTCTTTGTGCGTTTGCTATGGGCGCCTTTAACCAATCACGCACGCCAAATAGCCCCAATCCTGCCTATATTTTCTTTGCTCGATCGGTTTAGTTGGTGAGGATGGCAAATCCACAAAGACGACGGGCGCCATGACGATGCATTTTTGGCGCTGTTCGATTATAGTTTCATAAGATCGTAGCGTCGACTACGGACAGACTATAAAGTGAGACAAAGTATAGCTTGTAAGTTGCTACGTCCGGCTCGCTGTGCTGTGCGAAACGCCAGTTCTTCTGCTTCCTGCACAGAGGTTGCGATGATACCCCTGTGCGCCGAGCTCTTATTGGCTGATTGAGAAAATAGTGGGTAGACCTCCAGGCATCTAGCATTGAGGTCTAGCCACTATCCTTTCAATCCAAGCCAATCACAAGTGGGCGTTGTTCTGACGTCACCGCAACTCCTGCGAAAGAAGCAGACGACTTGCTCTCCGCATAGCAGGCGTGCTTTGAAAAGAGAGAGAGAGAAAAGAAAAAGCATCACTCTTGTCATTTTTATATCTTTTTTCTAACTGCCCTCTATAACGAGGGTGCCACTAAAGTTTTTTTTTCGAAAAGAAGCAGTGTCAGATAAACAGCCGTCGTCCTGTTTACTAAAACAGCGCGTGACAAAGACTTACACTCGTCTAGACCCAGTATCCAGACAAACTTTCCATCCCGCCTTTTCTCGACCCCGTTAATCAGTGAGGTTCTCGCCGCGGCGTGCCCATACCGCCTAGGAAACAAGACCTGCGGGAGAACCACGAACGATCAACGTCATGCGAAAGCCTTGTCTTCTGGGTGGTAACCGGCGTTGCAGCCACCGTTCCCGTCATCCATCGTGGACGCCGCCGCAGCAGCGCTGTAGTTCGAAGTTCGAAGTCTCGAAGTCTCACGGCAAGAGAAGCAGCAGATCTTTGCTGACGACCGGGACCCAATGCAGCGCAACGGCGCAGCCGCCTCACGTTGCGCTCTTTGAACCTGACTCATCGAAGCATTCATCGGAGCTTCAGGGGAGGGTACTGCGAGCATGCAGCTCCGCGTACACAAGTGCCCTCGTCCGAGCGTTCCGCGTTCTTCTCGTTGTTTATAGATCGACTCGGCTCTCCGTTGGCGCGAGAGCGCACACGAGATAAGATAAGCGTAGTGCCGATCTGAAGTGTAGCTGGAGTGACGGTTGTGCGAGTCGTTCTCTGTGTTACCATTCCGCGCTTCGAATTGGTCACAGACTTGGTCATTTCGAATCGATGAAGTTGCGAGCGTCTGGACGTCGGATTGAGGGACCAAGTCTTCGTGAGGTCGTTACGCGAAAACAAAAACCAGAACCAGGACCCTGAACAGAACAGACCCATGGAGGCGTCGAAGCTGAAGTCGAAGGCGCGGTGTGTGGTCATTCTTGGAATCGTAAGTGAAACATCCACCATGACTCGCGGTACCTTTGGCGGCTGTTAGGGAGCGCATGACATGATGTCGGGATTATCAGCTTCATACATATGTGTGATTCGAACACATCTAAAGAAAGTTACTGTGTGACAAATGTGACAAAACCGGCATACAAGGTAGGGACACGCCTCAGACAGTCTTTACAGACCGCTTTTTTCATAGTGGTTTAGCAGTGGGACCTTTAACTCCGAACACTCAAAGGGCACTTTTTTTTAGTCTATTTTTATGTTATTTGGTTTATTTGGGCCGCCGGCTGTGGACCCTACTGAATAGGTTTATAGTTAGAGCTGACAGCACATCTTCAGCACTCTGAGACATTCGTACCGTGCGCCTTCTCTCAAAAGTGATCGGCAAAACTACGTAAAATAAATAAAAGTAATTTCTGCCAATAACTGTATAAATCAATCGTAATATTTCCCGGAAGATTTTTAGGTGACAACGTTATAGTAATAAATACCACCAATATAGGCGCCAGGAAGGAAACATTTCACTTACAGGTCCGACATATACTTGTTTAGATTGGGTCTTATAAACCACTTGTGGAAAACGTTGAATGCCTACGTACCCACCATACTGAAAAAATTTTAAAAAAATGAACGTTCTCAAAGGTTATATATAGGATGCGACTCATGTGTCATTACACAGCACGTACCAAAACCAAACTGTCACTATTTACATAAAATAACCTTTTTTTTTAATTCCTTGGAAACATTTCATATTGACCCATCATTACCTCATTTACTTGAGTATTAAAGTACTAAGCGCACTGCTTATTACCAAAACCTGTGGGTTCGCTTTCTATGAAACCACGCGAATAGCAACAAATCACATCGATCGACCGAATGATGACAGCTATTGAGAAGACAGATATATGACGTCTTCACGCGGAAATTTTCTCTCTAGGCAGATGGCATTTTTGCGGAGAATCTTCTTCTCGACATCATCATTCGCTAACCTTTTTTTTTTTTTTTTAAGCAGAACACCAGGATTTACTTTATGTTTGTTCCACAGAAAAATAGAAGCAAGGACCTTGTTCATCAGTGGTGCGTCTTTTACTCGAATAAATGCTGTGATCCCTTTAAAGTTACCATTCCCGTGCAAGCAGACGCACCGAGAGACCAAACCGCAGCCGCACTGCTCGTCCATCCTACAAAAGACACATGGAGTTTCTTCACAGACATTGTGACAGAAATATCCGCGGACACGGCTCAAGCATCTGTGCTAAGCATGTCTGCTTCATACACACGCTTCGAACAATGTCTGCAAACATATTTCGAAGGACCGATGTGACGGGACTGTTTGTACAAGGAAGAAACACTTGCCTCGGAGAGTGTCTTCAGACTGTTTTTTTGTACGAGGTATTACCGGTGCGACCGCGGCTTGAGTCTCATGGTCATAGGATTGATGGTTTGTCACACCAAAGTTACACCATCATTGTTCGGACACCACGTAAAGACTCGCAATAAAGCTAAACCGACATGCCTTGAGACGTTGTCCATGAATAGCTATAGTTTAAAAAGAAAAGAGGTTATAATTATACTACCGAGAGAGAGAGAGAAAGAAAGGAGAGAAAGAGAGAGAGAGAGAGGTTGTTTTGGAGGGAAAGCAAGGTTGAAAGAACGTGGAGACAGACCAGACAAACTCAAATGCGAAGCACCAAAACGGTCGGCTATTTGTTTGCGTTTGTCCCGTCTTTTCACCGCGCTCCAGGGTTAACATCTCTTGTTTTCAGCGTGTTTTAAAGCCCGATGCAACAAGGCCGGGTATTGTTCAGTGAACTCGGCCAATGACCCCTTAGCCAACTCGTTATATTGATCGTTAACTTCCGTTAGAAATAAATTTCTAACTCAATCTTTTCGCACCTAAAGACGGCTTCACTTAGAGTCGTCGACAACTTAAGAAACTCGGGGTTCGTGACGACTTTCGAGCACCTTGTTATCTCTCCGCAGCCAATCAGATGGCGACATTAGCTGATAAGAACGCCCAAAAAAAAAAAAAACGAATCCCAAAGCAGGAAGCATGAACGTAAGTCACGCCCTGTCCAATACATGTCAGGGAGTATATATTTGGTATCAATATTCTCCCCAACTTTACCCGACTCCCTATTTTTTTGAGAGCGGTAGTTTATTACAGCGATAGCTGTAATGTAGCTACAGCTGTTAGTGGGACACTTCACGGTTTCGCGCCGTCGACTGCGCTCCATATCGACGCGGGCCATTTCGCCAAAACATTCCACGGGCCACCACGGGCCACGTCGACCGCGCTCCATATCGACGCGGGTCACTTCGCGAAAACATTCTACGGCCACTGATAAGATAACATGCATGGTCATGCATGGTAACGAGATAGCATGCATGGTCAGCAAAAGCAGTCCCCGCCGGTCAATGTGGCGGTGCACTGGAATAAATGGCCATGTGTCCCATAATTAGCACAAACAACAATTCTCTGGAAATACGTGAATAAAACTATACCTTCTGTACCAGCAAGCAAGAGGAAAGCAGGTGCGTTAGTGCCTCGTCAATGCAGCTGACTAATACAGAGTGTTATGTTCTAAACGAATATCCAGAAAGATGGTATGAATAGTCTGCGTTTGCTTCAATATACCTTCATTTGAGACTGCACTTCGTCTTGTCTACTTCCTTGTCCCAGTTTATTCTGCGCTTTTCGTTTAGCACGTGTGACCATTTTTATCGAAGTGACGTACGAAAACACGCTCCCCTCTTACGCAGACAGCTGAAATGCCCTCTACTTAATACACACCCCTTGGTTCCAAAACGCTTTAGAATTTTCGTCCGATGTGTTACTCGGTTTTATACGAAACCCTTATGCGGACGGCCTGGTGCGCGCTCACGCCTTTACCGTTCACTCAGTCCATCTTCTCCGCAATGACACGTTATAGCGGCTCTGACGTCGCACCTCAACTGCTGCTGTGTTTTCACCTTACGGGTTGCGCAAGTGTTTACAATTTTTTTAAAGAAAAAGACGAATACATGAGCATGGTTGGTATAGTTCCAGAGGGGTCATCTATGGTTTTCTGTTTTACCTAATCTTCCTCGTAAACTGCAATACATTTCCCGTGAATTTTTCAAGATTACAGAGTCGTGGTGATTATCACGTGTTCAAAACTTGTAATGTTTACACCTTTTAGTTTCTTATTCCTCTCCTCATTAAACCCTTTCTTTAACATTCCTATTCCTTCGCACCTGCACAGAGGATCGAACTGGGCCAATGGACCCTTTTCAAAGGTTCATCGAACAGCATTGGCGGTTGCCATTTTTGGGGCTAGGTGGCGCAAGCTGCCACCCGATATGAAGGGTTCAGCCGTTAGCATCCATCCATTCACGGACCAGGAAGCGTGTGATTGGATCCGAGTCCTCGCCGAACGCTGACGCAACCCTCGTGTCCAATACATGCTCGGAGTACGAGGTCAAACTATGGCTGGCTCGGAAAATCGGCGCAGCAGTTACTAGATGGCGCACGGTTGTGAAAAAAGAAAGAAAGAAGTCTATTACAGGGGTTCATTATTTCAAAAATTTCACCAACAACGATTATTCAGGCTAACCTCTCTGACTTCCCGTTCTGTCCTCCTTCCTCGATTTAAACTGACACCGGCTCTCTTCGTCTGTTGGACGCAGGTCACATCGTTCGTCTTTTTCGCGGTGTCCTTCGCGCTGGTCATCGTCACGGGCATACGCACAGCCGATTGGCGGAAAGACAATGGTCCGGGCAACCAGGTCGCCCTCTCCGCGGATCACTACTCTGGCCGATTGGACTCGAGTAAGTCAAAGACAAAAAACAACTGCTCCTTCACAATATCCGTGTCTCACGGGTTGCATTTTAGGACCGTGAGATCCTCTTCGGCAACACGGGTGTGAGGTATCGAAGCCGGATACAGTCATGTCTCATTAACATGAACCCCCGTTGATATGAATACCTCGCCATATGGACACCCTTTTCGGAGACAGACGGAAAATACATGCATTTTTCTCACCTTATTATGGACAACTCAAATTATGGACGAATTTTCTTGGGGAATGCGGGTGTTCATATTAACGAGATGTCCCTGTACTTGGAGAACTTTATCACGTCCCCGACTAATATTGGGCAAGGTTAATCATTAAGTACAATAAAAATGAGCAAAACCCTTTACGCGTTACATATTCGGAAGAGTACCGTTTTTACGATCGGGCCTGATTCATAAAGGCTAGAAGTATGCTAAGTATCCCTTATTCTGGCGTGTCGTTGTACTTGTTCTTTTATTGTGGTGTCATTTTTGTGTAGGCCAAAATGCCGAGAGCATTTGATAGGAGAAAAACAAAACAAAAAAATGGGGTGATTCAACGTGACGACGTAGAACCAGCCATTACTAAAAGCTTGAGCCGGGAGATACTCATTGACTATAGCACGATAAATAAAATATAAATAAACATTCTGGCATACAATTGCCTGATATAACCACCCTATAGGACAGAACCGGTGTACATCGAAGAGCCCTGCCCTATACGGCTAAATTTGTTTTTGCGTGCTTGGGGATAGAATAAAATATTTCGCCGTTATAGTTGCAATATATACCTTTTTATTACATTAATTGCCGCTTCGTAGAAAATATACGAAATGCCCGCTTCGTCGTTTGCAAAACTTTCTTTCCTTTCAATCCTGCCCAAAGGAACATGTACCAGGGCTGTCGTTGTCTTATATCTTATTATTGAGCGCTGTTCTGTTTAACGTCGAATTGGATGGCTCTTAAACCGTCCTTCCTTTTTTTCCAGGTATGTACGCTTTCTTCCTCCAACTTCTCTTCGTAACTCTCTTCATGGCCATCGCGCATCTCACGCTTATCTACGGACTCCGCAGGGCAAGTATCGTTTCACGATCGTGCTAAGGAATGGAAATAGTGATTTGGAAAGTTTGTTCACCGGTGACGCCTGCGTCGACTTTGCAGGAGGCCAAAAGGGTGGTCTTGATTGGCACCGTGACTCGGGTAGCCGGCGGATGCTTCGTCTTCGCCGCACTCGGCATGGTCTTTCACAGCGTTACAGTGGTTGGTTCTTCGAGTTCTCCCAACAGTGTTGTCGTCGTCGAAAAGGCCTCCTTCCAAAGCGTCGTTCTATAGAGCTTCTCAATAGAGCTTTGTGCTAAAGCTTCTCCCTACAGTCGCCCTGATGATCGTACATCCTACAGATGACACGGTGTTTCCAGCAGACACCATGACAGGATTATCTGCAGACACGCAGCTCGAGCAAGTCCTAAAGCATGTTTCCCGCATGCATACGAGCTTAGAAGATGTCTTCCAATCTGGAAGGTCATGACCAATCTGGCAGGAAGGCCCTACAAGGAATACCTCAGACCTTGTCTGTGCAGACTGTCTTTTGTATGATGCATCAACAGTGAGACCGCGACTTAGAGCTTCGCTCTACGGCTTTGTATATACATAAAAAAAAATGTTTTCTGAAGTTTTTTTTTTCCTTTTTTTATGTTCACATCAAAGGATGGTACACACATTTACGTTTGACTGTGCCGAGTTTTTCGAAATGCGTTGTGATCTCTTGTATACCCGCTGGTACACTGGCTCCATCTAACGGGGTGTCCCCGAAGAAAAAAAAAAAATTACGGGTTTTTTTCACCGCGAAAGCAAACTAGGCACCGCCGAACGCTCATTCTCCGCCCGAAGGTAGCGCTAGAGGTTCGAACCAGATTATTTTAGAGCGCAGCTCTTAGGCGCCCGTTTCCGGCTTGAGCGGCGTCGCCGTCGGCGTAACCAAGGTCATCCCAAAGTCACGTGACCCCTGCCCAAGGTCACCTCAAGGTCGCGTGACCCCCAAGGTGACTCCCACGTGACCCCTCAGGTCACGTGACCCCCCCGGGTCACGTGACCTCGGGGGAGGAGGGGGAGGGGGGGGTCACGTGACCTGGGGGAGGAGGGGGAGGGGGGGGGGTCACGTGGCCCCCAGATCACGTGACCCCCCTCCCCCTCCCCCCAGGTCACGTGACCTCGGGGGAGGAGGGGGAGGGGGGTCACGTGATCTGGGGGGCCACGTGACCCCCCCCTCCCCCTCCTCCCCCAGGTCACGTGACCCCCCCGGAGGAGATTGAAGAATGAGGGGAGGAGGAGGAGGAGGAGGGGTATACACTCCCCTGATTACCCTTCCTTCCTCCTCCTCAAGAGCTGCGCTCCAATTCGGCGTTACAGGGAGTTGATTAACGTGGATGTTTGGGCTAGTTGGTAAGACATGATAAAAACAAAACAGCGCAAAGACAAGGACGAAGTAGAAGGAACAACAGCGCTGTGTCCTGTTGTTCCTTCTACTTCGTCCTTGTCTTTGCGCTGTTTTGTTTTTATCGTTACAGGGAGTTGTAAACGGCTTTCACTTTTTATTCAATAGATATAAATGATTTCCTGAAAATGTCTATGGTAAAATGGTGGCCGCTCTCGAGTACATGGTGCTCTATGGCGCCAGAAACCGAAAACGGGCGACAATGGGCCCCATTTTACCCTTGTAAGTTTCAGAAAATCACTTTTCACTTTTGAATGAAATATCGGTTCGTGCTGAAACTTTTACGTCTGATTCGGACCTCTAGCGATACTTTTCGGCGGAGAATGAGCGTTCGGTCATGCATAGTTTATTTTTGAGGTGTAAAAAACCTTGCAATTTTTTTAGGGGCGAAGCTCCTTAGGGGCTAGCCATGTCCGTCCGCCGTCCGCCGTCCGCCGTAGGCCCGGCGTCGGGTGCTCGTGCTTCTGCTCGTGAGATCACGTGCTCACGAGCACGGGAGCACATGCTCACGTGCTCGTGTAGGGCAAAAAATATTGGAAAAAAAAGATGAAAAAAATTATGAAAAAAGAAAAAGAAGGAAAAAAAAAAGAGTAGGGGCCCGTTCCGAGATGCCATCCCATCTGTCTGCTTAAAAAAAGAAAAAGAAGAAAACAACACATTCTCCTACTGACATGAATGAAAAGGCTCAAAGAAACAGAAGAAAAAAAAGAGTAGGGGGTTCTGAGATGCCATCCCATCTGTCTGCTTAAAAAAAGAAAAAGAAGAAAACCACACATTCTCCTACTGACATGAATGAAAAGGCTCGGCATGCTTCGGCTCGGCGTCTACGCAGACAAGCACCACCAGAGCTTCGCCCCAAGCAACATCATTCACCACGTGGAGATGCGGTCAATTGTTTTAAGAGCCTGTTATCACATTTGAACAGCGAAGACATTTTATTATTTTTATGATGTTTACGCCAATCAAGTTTCACCGTGGGCTTGCATTTTGACAATGTTATAAGCAACTATTCGTCCTTAATCTTATCTAGATTTGGTGTCGAAAATACTGCGAAACCTTCAGTCTGATTGTACGCAAGTTAGAAGTGTTCCAGGTCTGCCCGGTGGATGGCGACAGTGTACAAACGGTTACAAAAGATCGCAACACGCTCGACGCTGTCGCTGCAGTCAAACGCGAATCTGTGCACCAGCATTCAAAATGTTTTCGAAGTGTCCATCGAACGCTTCCTTTGGTTGTTTCCGTCTCAAGCTTCGGTCTAAAGCTTAGTTCTATGGGTTAGTTTAACAGCTTCGCAATAAAGCTTCCTTTTAAACTTTCATCCTAAAGCCTCTTTCTTAGAAAAAAACATGCAAAGATCCATGTAAGTATTTTGTGCAGTTTGCTGGACATCTATGACCTTGCCTAAGCGTAGAGCCAACAAAGCCGTCACAATCAATTTAATGCCGTACTCTTATAAGCATGCCACCCAGAACTGCGGTAACCGACATGAAAAAAAATATTGCTTCTGAAAGACAAGTTTTGTTTTATTTCTTTACCAAATGAAAACCCAATTCTAAAGCTTTCGCCGTTATTTTTTAGTTTATTATTAAGCTATGCAGTAAAAGCTAACTAATTTGAATACTTAGATTGTACGCGTTTGGACGACAATACCATACTTCGTTTCAGCTTCCGTCCGAGCGCAGCCAAAGCTACGTGTGGCCGGAGCCAATCACACGCCGGCAATAGGTCACGCGATCTCGCCTGCACTTTTGTATCACTCCGCTGCGCCGCTGGTCGTCCGCGCCGCCGCGCTCGCCGAGTATTTCGTCTGCTACGGGTGTATCAACGGTATCGTCTGCCACAGGTTTAAAAAGTGCCCTTTCACGTTCTGAAATTCAGTCAGAGGGAATGTCAGTACGTAGGCTGGCCGCTGGCGTCTGTGTCCGAGCTTTCCACCTGTTCGGCATTTCGGCATAGTTTCGAGATGTAAGTACACATTGCAACGTGCCCGATGACCCGGCCGTTGATGTTTCCTTGTATTGTCTGGATATACCAGTGTTCGAGGCGCAGTCCCTTCCCCCAGCTTCTTAGCGTTCAATGTGATCGGCACGTAAATGGGTGCCCTGATTTCGCCGCGTATCAGTGAATTGTAATGGCCCGGACGCTTTTTTTAGTTTACAACGCACCCGCGGTACGACGCGGCCAGAGTTTCCTGCCGAGTTTGAAAGTAGACGTTCATCACGACCTCTCACGCCTGACGCCCAAACGTGCCTTTGCGAAAGTACGTTTTGAAGCGACCCGGTGAGGAAAGCAGCGAAGCACATGATTCGGCCATTACGGGAACGAAATCACACAGATAAACCGAGCGCTGCAGCCGTGCTGCCAGAGGATGTGCGTGTTTTAACCAAACCAGATGCATTTACATATATTAATAAAAACATAAACTTCAGATATTTAATTCGTTTAGTTGCAAATCATTCTCTGCAGTACAAATCTGGAATATTGTGCAATGTTTACGTACAAAACAGTTATTTAAAAAAAGTATTACTTTAGCGGACTACTTTGTGGTGCGTAGGAATGCTCTTTCGAAGTTGCGAACCGTCCCTCAGCCTTTGGCTGCGCTCGGACGGAAGCTGAAACGAAGTATAGTGATGTGTTCATCATGAACATGCTTTACACTTGTAATCGATAATTAGACTTGTCTATATCTATATATATATATATATATTTTTTTTTTTTTTTTGGGGGGGGGGAGTTTTTTTCGTACACAAATAGTCTACTAGGCTACACATTATAGTATACCCCTCATGCATTGACCTAGCAACCTAAACTAGTGTAACTTACAATCGTTCCTTTTTTATTCCATTTTCAGCTTTGGATGGACTACAACGTGAGTAACAACAATTTTACCAGTCGTTAGTTTTCGAGTTATGAGCCGAACGACCGGTTTATGCGCCCTCTATTTTGTTGGTCGACCGAATCCTTACGATGCATGTGCAATACAGGCCTTAATGATTGTCTTGCAGAACAATCCGGGACCTAATGCATCGGTGAGTACGTCGTCCCTGCATATGCTCTCTTTATTCGTCGGAGTCGTCGAAATATTGAAGAACTCTGTTTCTCCTGAAAACGTCCGACGTTTGCCTCAATGCAGTACTCGCTACTCGTTGCCCTGCTGATCGTCCTGCCCCTCATCATCCTCGCTGTTATCCCGATCGAGGTAAGCCGATTCCTCCGGAATCTGGACTAGTGTCCCCACATTAAACGTTGTTTCCAACTGCTCGAGATCGCTGTCACGTGGCTTGTTGGCCGCGTTTGCAATACGAGCTGCGAGTAGGTGACGAACGCGTTCATCGTCTGCAAGTGTCGCCGCCTCGCAGCCCGCCTTCCTCATCGTCGCGCGACAACGCAGCACGTGCGCACTTGCGACCAACCTGCCTAGGAGGCAGCGTTACTGGAACAATTCGGTTGGGAAACTGTCACAGAGCCTGCTTTGAAAACGTGGCTTCGATCCGTACTCGAACTGAACTAATGGCGACCGCAACGCCGCCATTTGTCCCGCAGCGGCCACTCCAGGAACTGCGCACGTCAGCCCGTATTGGTTCAGAACTTCAGGTCGAGTCGCGCAAGGGCCGGTGGCGCCATCTCGCAGCGCCATTACGCAGTAGCAAAATAAATGAACTTTCATGTTTTGACTAATCGCTAAAGGATGGCGCTGTTATCGTATTTAGTTTGGCCTCAGTGGACGCGAGCGGTCCGGGATTTCAGAGTGAGTTTCCCAACTGATTGTTTTAGTAACGTTTGCCAGCAGGTGTCCGCCATTTAATGGCAAACGATCTCCGTGGTTGTAATTGCCCCATTTCTTAAATATAGGCCCTCTAATCTGGACTCCATAATCGGAACGAACAACGAACAGCTTTTCGGAGACTCGTCGAACACACCCCGGCTGTGCGCAACCTTCTCTCTCTGTCTCTCTCTCTCTGTCTTTCTTTTTTTCTTTTTACGCGTGCGGTTACTATACCTCTTTGGGAATCATAGTACAGCGTTGAACGCGCACCATCCTCGCGTTCGCCGTCATGTTTCTGAGCATGTTCTGTCATTGCTGAACCAATCATAAACGGAAAAGGCCCAGTAACTTGCGCTCTTGACTGTGCTTGAGTGGTCCTATTCGCTCGTACTGTCGGCTGCGTCTGGAGGGTGTTTTCAGGTAAGTTCGGCCGACAATGTCCGGTGACCATTTTTAAATTTTACGAAAAAAAATATATTTTGTAGAATCAATGCCTATCAGAAGAAAACCAAAACTTTTTTTTTTTTTTTTTCAAGACAAATTTTTGTCTTTGCGGAAACAAATTAGAAGCACACTCTCAGAGCAAAGCCCTTCCCGCGAATTGCGCGAAGTTGGCATTTCGGGCACCTCTCCCAAAACAATGTGTCATGGCTACAGGTTCGGAAATATTTACTAACAAACTATATATAAATAGGATTGACTTAAAATATTTATCGTTAAGTATCGACGTTGTTAATTTCTAGAAACAAATCGCAAACATGGCAGATTGCGCAAAAATACTTACATTTCATTAATTTTTTTCCCGCATCTGTAAACACCAGAACTTTCAAACTTTGCCAGCGTGTTATCCTGTATATTTTTAATTTTGGCACATAATATGGTTGTGCTGGGCAGCGAAATAAATTTATGATAAATGCTCAAATGAGGTCATTTTAATATTTAGAACTTATTTTGAAACTCCATTAAAAAAAAAAAGGCCATCTTCAATTTTGTTTTAAATCTCCCACATTGAAGTCAATGATAGGTACTAACAGAATCTGCAAAAACATGTTGCATTATTTTTGTGTATTTGAAGTTATAAAGCTAGAAATATGACAAAATTGAGGCTACCGCCGCACCGTGAATGGGGCGTGTAGACTAGATACCCATAGATGGCGAATTTATTAATATTACGAAGTGTAATAATGCTCGAGGGTCGTCAGAAAGAAACAAATTGACGGCACAGAGGCGGACGGTGGTTTTAAAATAAAAATTCTTAGTGCGTTTATGCATAAGACTCGCAGAAAATCCGTGCTGTCCAGGGGCGATCGAGAGGATTTCTCATGTCCCTGTTTTTAATAGCCGGCATGTAAGGACTCTGTGTACGCCACATAAACGAAACGACCGAAGCGGCTCCTCTTAACACATGTTTATCTCGGACGTCGAGGCATTCTAGCGCGCTCTACCTGGCTGCCCGGCGCGCGTTGGTGCAAACGGCGGGGCGCGGCGATCAGGCCCGAGGGTCAGGTTTCGTGCGCAGTCGCCTTCAGACGGATAATAAAAACTCAGAGCCGTTTCACACTACGGAGTTGGACTGCGTTTTTGAAAATATACTCACAGGCCGTAAAACGCGAAGAAAAAGATGAATACTGAAGGGTACCCGGTGCGTAAATTTTTTTTTTTTTTATATAATTCTTTGTCATCAGACTTTTACGATGTTTGTTGTAGCCGCTTGGCACGACACTGCTCACAGACGCTGGTGGAAGCGAGTCTTATTTCCGAAGTGGCTTCTTTGTTGACGCTCGCAATTCGTGCCGCTGTGGGTTGACGCGTGTGCACTGCGGGAAGTGCCAGGATTGAATTCCAGGCGCGCGCCGGACGGAATCCCAGTCTCTCGTTTTCATTTTCCTGAACACCTGCACGTCAGGCCTTGGCAGGTGAATTAGTCCAACATTCGGTAATTTTGTCTTGAGGAGGTCCACCATATCTGACGCACACTTAATAGCTGATGTGGCAGGCCCGCGCAGGTTGAAAAGAGTTGCATGGTGTTTGACAAGGCCTCCAATCCCATCGCAGGCGTTTTGCCGTGCCCAGTAGCTGAAAATAGCCATTTCACCGACAGGTACTTGGTTTTCGTGAGCTCATGAAGTTGATACCGGTTCTTAAATTGACTCGCTGCACCGTCACTGACGTACACATCGCGACAATGTTAGCGCGAACGCGACATCGGCGCATTTTCACGTTTTACTTCTAAATAGTATTAGCGAGCACTACATTTTATCGCTTACATTATAGAACTAAATGAGATCTTTCCGTAGCAATAATAACTTGGATGAAATCCCTTGATTTCAAAAAGAAAAACTGGAAAAACCGGCGATCGCTTGTTTGCGCTAACAGTGTCGCGCTCTGTACGTCACATGCGCGTACAGCGGAGCAAAGTCCTCAAGACACTCGTGAATTTTCGCAACGGCGTATAGCATGCGTGGGCGGAATCGTGGCTGGTGTCATCACTGATGAGGGCGCAGCTACGCGTTCCTTTTCTAGTTGTCACCACGCATGTGAAGATCGAAACTTGCGTCTTTTGCCAGGGATATAACTGAACTTCTTCAGGCAGTACAACTGTCCAGTTTTTTGCGAAATCAAAATGGAGCAGGACATTACCTTTCTCTGGGAATTGTTTTGCTTCACTTATCGTTTTGCCCTGCTCGCGTCGAATATATTCATGCTGCACCCATTTTCTCAAGCACTCTCGAAGGTGTTCCACAAACGTAACAGGACTCACTTCTTTTCTTATCAGCTCTCCTTTCTCCCAGGCTGCGTACAACACTTCATCATCATCTAGAACTCCCAGGCCAGGCGCAGTAAGAGTTTCAGCTGTAGGGACATGAGCTGCACTGGCCGAGGAAACACTTCGTAAATGGAATGTCGCATATCGTCAATTCACGAATATCTTCAGCACTTCTTATTATTCCAGTCGATTTTTCTAAGGCACAAACACTTAATTGATGTTAGCGCAGTACGTACACACCCAAACTTCGTGCCAAGATGTATACTCCACCAACTTTGGCCTCAGTGAATTGAACTTGGTGAGCCCAATGGCCGTGTCAGGGTGAGCCGCCTTAAACAAACCGGAAAGTTTCACGAATTGACCTTGTCATAAAACGTTTTGACACGTATTCTTTTTGTCCCTTTGAAATGATGCCAATAACGTCCTTCTTGTTCGAGCTTTGTTGGGAGCAGTTGAGTTCATCTTTAGTGTAGCAATTCAGTGCCGCCTGAACGTCCTCTTGGCTCAGCCTCATTCTTGTGTAGGGGTCAGGCATTGACCACACTCCGAGTGTCTCTTGGTTCATCCTTGCTTTTTGGATCAGGTGACGAGTTGCTGAAAGAATCATCTTTTGGATCTGATGCTGGGGAAGATTCCTCGGGAGCAAGGTCAGGAGGCGGCATCGTTCTTGGTACGAATCAGAAGAATCGAAAGCGTGTCTCAGGTTGCTGAACAACTCCGGTCAGACCTTGCAGCTTTGTACCGAGGTTCCAGGCTCATCCATGACTTCATATGCTGCCGTAAAGCTTGATGAAATTTTCTTAACGAGAACGATCTCAATCTCCCTTTTCTTCCGCTTTGAATAAGGCTTCCGACAAATCGATTTCAACTCAGTCCGTTCTTTCAAAGGTGATATGTCTTTTTACTGAATGAATCTGTTGAGATCCTCGACGGCAGCTTCCTGAGGAAGAAACATTTCGTCAGGCTCAGATGTCTCCGGAGATTCTTTGGCGAGTTTCTCGCGGCGGCTGAAGCAGTTCTGACACAAAACGTCGGCATCTCGGACGGAGTGAGCTGCTTCTGGCATATGCTTCTTTAACAAAGTGATGTTCAAATTCTTCACATTGCGAAAGTTTCTTTGATATTCGATTTTTTCTTGTGCCTGTTGAGATGGTCAGTGCAGAACACTCGTTTTAAGCTGTACGATTCAGCCATCGAAACGCGGGGAGCACTAGGCGTATGCAATACTCACGGACGATGCTCACGAAACATCCGCCGGATGGTCCACGAGAAAGGCAAGTGGAAGTGAACGCTATCTCTGCTATCACTTTCAAACAACCGGTACGCTTTTCTCCAGTGCTTGTCTTCTCTTCTCGTTTCACGGTCCATCGCGGCGGCGGTTCCAATGCTGGAAAGAGGCTCCGGTTTTCGCCACGCCATATCATGTTACCGCCAGGCAAAAGGCTGAGAGTGCCTCTCTATAGCCCCAGACCGCGCGCATTTTCTGCGACTGTTATACAAAAACACACGAAGAATTCTCACTTTAAAACTATCGTCCGCCTTTGTGCCTTTAATTTTTTTTTTTTTTACCACCCTCGAGCATTTTTATGTTTTGTAAAAATAATGAATTCGTCATCTATGGGTAGCCCCATTCACGGTGCTGCGGCAGCCTCAATTTGGTCATATTTCTAGCTTTATAACTTCAAATACACAAAAAAATGCAACATGTTTTTGCAGATATTGTTAGTACCTATCATTGACCTCAACGTAAGAGAGTTTAAAACAAATTGAAGATGGCCTTTTTTTTTAATTGAGTTTCAAAATGACTCATAATTATTAAAATGACCCCATTTGAGCGTTTCTCATAAATTTATTACACTGCCTGAGGAAAACCATATTTAGCACCAATATTAACAAGATAGGGGATATAGCGCTGGCAAGATTTTGAGAGTTTTAGTTTTAATAGAGGCGGAAAAATAATTAATCATATGTAAGTTTTTTTGCAGAATATGCCATGTTTGCGAATTGTTTCTAGAAATTAGCAACGCCGATACTTAATGATAAATATTTTTAGTCAATCTTATTTATATATAGTTTGTGAATAAATATTTCTGGACCTGTAGCCGTGACACGTTTTTTGGGAGAAGTGCCCGAAATGCCAATTTCGTGCAATTCGCGGAAAGCGCTTCGCACTGAGTGTGTGCTAATTTTTTTCCGCAAAGACAACATTTTTTTCTCGCAAAACAAGTTTCGGTTTTGTTCGGATGGGCATTGAGTCTACAAAATATTTTTTTCGTAAAATTTAAAAACGGTCACCGGACATGGTCGGCCGAACTTATCTGAAAACACCCTGGACCTAAGCTGGAACGAAGTATTTCGTTACAGTTCGTTTCACCTCACGACGGAGCCAAACGAACGCCGAGCCATTCCAGACAATAGGCCGATCTCACCAGCTTTTTTCGCTGCGTCACCGCCGTCGCGACTCCAACCAAACAATCGGCACATGGCGTTCTATATTAGAACTTGCCCAGTGAGGGTCTCGAGCTAGTTTATTCTTATGCAACAAGATTGCTGGTCGCGCGATGGTAAAAAAACAAAAAACAAAAACAACAACAACAAAGAAATGAAAGCCGTTTACGACTCCCTGTAACGCCGGATTAGAGCGCAGCTCTTGAGGAGGAGGATGGAAGGGTACTGAGGGATAGGATGGTAGGGTATGAGGGATAGGTAACTCCCTGAAATCACGTGACCTCGGGGGGGGGGGGGGGGGGGGGGTCGCGTGATTTCAGAACGCCGACAGCGACGGCGACGCCGACACCGCTCAAGCTGGAAACGGGCGCCTAAGAGCTGCGCTCTAAAACGATGCTGTTTAGTGAGGGCCTAAAAGCATTCGCTTGGAGCAACGAGCTTGAGTATCACTTAGAGCGCCAAACAGCAACCCAAGTCCTGCAGCGGAAATGGCACCCCCCCCCCCCCCCCCCGGTTGCCGCCATCTTACACGTTTTCCATATTAGTGATCACGTGACATCAAGATGGCTGCGTCCAGAGGTGGGTCAAATCAGATTGGCCAGATCACGGTAAAGATCACGGTAAGCAGAGGGGCCCTCTGGGGCTGCGTTCCTATCATACTCGAATGAATCCGAGTTACTCCAGTGGGTCATGTCACGTGACAAGACTGATAGAGCAACTGGACGCGGGTAGGTTTTCAAACGCAAATGTACAGAACATTTACCCTAGAGTGAAATCAAGTAAATTTTGGACCGCGGCCCTGCTTACCGTGAACTGGCCAATCTGATCTGGCGCACCTATGAGCGCAGCCATCTTAAAGTCACGTGATCACTCATGTGGCAAACGGTCAAGATGGCGGCAACCGGGGGGGGGGGGTGCCATTTTTGATCGCTATACTTCGTCTCACCTTAGCATGGACTATAGGAAGTATTCACTGGCGGCCATAGCTGTGTGCTCGGCTGCGGAGCGCGTGCTGAACGCGAGCTTCCACAGTTCTTTCGCCACGTGCATTCCGCACCACCAAGATTGCCGGTCTTGGCAGCCTATTAATGCGAGCTCGTTCTGAGCATGCGCTCTAAACAGTGACCTCAAATATGGCGGCCAGTGAATACCTCCTATACTCACATTATCTCCGAGCGAAGCCAACGCTAGAAGCGCGAGACCAGCGCTTTTTGCGTTTCTCCCCAGCTCGCGCGCTCGAGCAAAGCCTGAACGCACGGAACTTTCGCGCTCCCGCTTCCAGCTTTGCCTTCGCTCGCACATAAGGTGAAACGAAGTATAACTGCGAAGGCTGTGCAAGCGCGAGCGGCCAGCCTTGACTGCCTTGACTGGAGCACTCGCTGCACGAGCGCCCGTGCAGCCGCCGCGGCTTCATCCGAAGCAACTATAGCTCGCGCTTTTAGCATGCGCGGCTAACAATAGTCCATGCTAAGGTGAGACGAAGTATAGGGAGTATTCACTGGCGGCCATAGCTGTGTGCTCGGCTGCGGGGCGCGTGCTGAATGCGAGCTTCCACAGTTCTTTCGCCACGTGCATTCCGCACCACCAAGATTGCCGGTCTTGGCAGCCTATTAATGCGAGCTCGTTCTGAGCATGCGCTCTAAACAGTGACCTCAAATATGGCGGCCAGTGAATACCTCCTATAGTTTACCGCACCAAGTTTACTCAAGCTCGTTGACTTGGAGTTGTGGATACCCTTTCTGCTCGCGCGGCAACCCCACTGGATGTGCGCGTGAGCAGAGCACGAGACAACACGAGCTGTTTCGTGACCTGGAGCACGCTTGAGATCGGTCTATTCCAGCGCTGTGAACGCACCACGTGACCACACTCCCCGCGCGTCGCTGCATGCGCCCTTCCCGAATGTCACGCGAAACCAACACAGCCCTGGGATGGGCTAGATAATTCGTAGCGTCGGCTGCGGTCCATCGTAAGATGAAACGCAGTGCAGCTGCATGGACATAGAAGAACTTGTATTTGATCAACTTCCACTGAGGGAGATCGTTCGCGTTGATAACAAATCTGTCTTCGTTGTTTTGAGCATACAAAAGGCGGGGCTCATTGGTGAGACTAGGCCCTAACTATTTCTATTTTGTTTCGCAGGTGTATCAGTGGTACGTGCTCTTGAGCCGCTACGACGCGATGGCCCCTACACTGCAGCGTGTTGATACTCAGATCTCCAACGACACGTCCTCCAGTCACGTGTTGACTACACTGGAACGTTCCTCCGGGCCACGAGGCAGAAATGTGAGAAGAGAGGACTTTTTACCTTCACTTTAGTGTCTCGAAGTTACAGTCGTCCGTGCAAACAATCTGTGCTCCGTTTCACCTTACGTAGACCGCAGGGGAGGCTAGGAGTCATCGAAGCCAAGCATTTGTCGTGTGCCACGCGGAGGGCCCAGCAATGCAGGAGGGCGGGGGGGGGGGGGGGGGGGGCATGATACGTTTAGTGAGCTGGATTGGCTGGAATGGTTCGTAGCCGTCCCTTGCGGTCCATCGTAGGGTCAAACAAAGTATAGAATAGAGACATGAAGCTAAAAAGAACCACGAAGACAGAGTTTAATCTTTAAACGTGCACGCGACCATGCAACCCCAAATATCTTGTGTGCGCTCCGACATATAATTAAATCCTTAAACCAAGCATCGCAAAATAATTTACTCTAGGAATGCATCTTACTCCGAGAAATTGTAATGGCCTAGGCGCCGACAGCTTTTACGAAGATGGCACGGCTGGACGTCACAAGCTTGCGGTTTTCCCCTCTTAATTGGGAAAGGTGGGATCACACCGTGGAAACACCTCGAGACAGCGGAAACAGCTCTCTTGGCGAATCCAGTACGCGTCGGCGGCAGCCCTCGCCCCCAGCGCAGCGCGATAGCGCGAATGCGTGGACCAGCGCGATGCAAATGCGTTCTCTTAAACGAAGTGGGGGGTCCAAATCACTCGGGGAGGATTTCGCGCGATAGGCGCGCTCCTTAAAGTGCTGTTTATACTCTGACGTTGAACGCAGTGAACGCAGCGTAGCGCAGAACGCGCGTCTTTCATTGGACGGCAACCAGGAACTCGATATCTGCGACCGATCAGTATCTGTGCGCGCTGTGCTACGCCGCGCACGTCGACGTTACGTTGGAGTCTAAACGTACCTTAATGCAAACGAACTGAGTAGAATGTATGCATAACTGAAGTTGTTTCTTTGTCCCCCCTTACCTCCACCGCTGCAGGAGCCTCCCAAGTATAGTAAGCCCATTCATCCAAGAGGTGGATTTCCAGGTTCCACTGGGAGAGGAAGGTACTGATCCACTGGCAAGTCACAGACATTCCACGGTGCTGGTGATAACGGCAATCCTTTTGCCCTTCCTCGGGAGTGCACGAGGTGCTCTGCACCTACACCACCCAGACAACAACGGCATAGTGCTGGACTTCCTACATCACCTACGGAAGGTCATCGCGAGTGTGCAGAATGAACTCGGGTGCTCGGTCAGAGTTTGGCTGGGCCCGGTGTTCTCATATTGAACACAAGTCCAAGCCAAACGGTGACACAGCGCTCGTTTCCAATTGGCGCGTCGCACTGGGCACCAGTTGGTCACCAGTTGGTCACCAGTTGGTCACCAGTTGGTCACCAGTTACGGTCTTTAGGGCACCCGTTATAGGTCTCCAGTATAGGTGATCTATAAAATACGGCACAAGGCCTTGTACTCTAAGAGTTTTTTATTGTATCCTCCCACCCAGTTTCTCTTCAGCAGAGACAAAACTTGGAGACACATACTTTTTTCAAGCCTACTCTCATCTTGCAAGGCGATGTTCGAAAATTCACTGATACCCCACACTGCATTTTCCAAGCGGCAGGGAGAAACACGAACTACAAAGCAGATCTTTACGAGAAAAAACATGGCGTCCTCCAGTTGACTCCGCTGCGATGCACCCCGGTTTGCTGCTCCGCCACTGCCGCGCCTTGCACCACAAGAACTGTAGCCTTTCTGCACCGTGCGCACAACAAGGCAACCTCGTAGCTCCTCTGCGCGTGCTCTAGTGTGCCTATAGACGCTTTACAGCAGCTGTGCATGGGCGCCGCCATAACTGACCTTCAGTTTTTGTTTTTTTCTTATTCCGTTCGCTTGACTTCATCATTTCCACAGCAGGACAGGTTATTGCCATTTTAAGTGTTACTGTGTCCTTCCCCCCAGCATAGGCCGTTGTGGAGACTCGTCAACGCCCGCCTCAGTGGCTCGGCATCTCGGTAAGAAAAGAGAAGGGCGGCTATGGCGGCTCAATCTGGCGCGTGTGTAAAGCGTCTATAGGGAGTATTCACTCGACGCCATATTTGTGGGTGCTGTTTAGAGCGCATGCTCAGAACGAGCTCACATCAATAGGCTGCTAAGACCGGCACTCTTGATGATGCGGAATGCACGTTGCAAAAGAACTGTGGAAGCTCGCCATCAGCACGCGCTCAGCATTCGCGCACACAGCTATGGCCGCCAGTGAATACTCCCTATAAGGAGTATTCACTGGGCGCCATATTTGTGGGTGATGTCTAGAGCGCATGCTCAGAACGAGCCCACATTAATAGGTTGCTAAGACCTTCACTCTCGATGGTGCGGAATGCACGTTACAAAAGAACTGTGGAAGCTTGCCATCAGCACGCGCTCAGCAGTCGTGCACACAGCTATGGCCGCCAGTGAATACTTCCTATAGACGTTTGCAAGCATGGCCTGAGCATGGCGTCCCGGCTGGTGCCCCATCCGTACAAGCACGTGCAGCATGCACGTGAAGATAGCCTTGGCAGGCCTGGAATTCGACGTGCCTGCTCACACGAGGAAGAGCATGGCGGCCGCCAGATGCCCTGTTTGCAATCGTCTATACTTCCTTTCAGCTTAAGTCCAGACGATGCTACAAGCGCGAGCATGTGACCCTGAACGGTGCTTACACTGCATGAGCGCGCGTGCTTGGCAGGGACGCAAAAAAGCCCGGAGCTCGCTCTTATTGTTTCTGCTATTAGCGGCGAGAAGTTGTGGTGGCGCCCTCCTGTGGTTCCCCCTTGTGACGTCATTACCTTGCAAACAACAAGTTCGATGGTGTTTGTTATTAGCATGGTGGAAGCTTGAAATCATTGCGCTCTCAAAGGAACACTGCCAACACCGTCAAAATTAAAGTTCTTTCATTCCTCTTATTTCCGTCGATGATAAATCCCCTTTCCGACGTTATAGTCAGCGTTCGGCCAATCGTGGAAGGCCGACCACAGCGACGCTTTCGGTCGCGCACGGGGCTAATACTTCGTTTCACCTTATGTGCGAGCTGGGGAGAAATGCAAAAAGCGCTGTTCTCGCGCTTCTAGCTTTGGCTTCGCTCGCAAAAGGACACTTGGCAGGTTCCATTTTCAGTGTTCGTGCGTATGGCGCGTGATTTGTTCGCTTTCCGTAGCAACGAACGTGCGCGTTCTGGACTGTGATTTAACACGTGTGGACTGTGATTTTTGTAAACAGTGGAAACGTCTATAGGCTCACACCGATTGGGGTCACGGGGTTTATTGGCAGGGTTTGCAATGCAAGCTGCTAGGAGGAGGCGAACGCGTCGAACGTCTGCCAAGCGTCTTCAAGCTTTTCTCGCCTCTCCTCCCGCGTTATCTTCCTTGTCACGCCACAACGCACGCTTTCGCACGGGCAATCATTCTGCGCAGGGGGTGTCCGCCATTAAATTTCAAAATCTGTTTGTGATCTGACCTGCTCCGCCTCTTAAATGAAGTCTCTGCTCTGTCGCCTGCAGCGCCTCCTGTTTTTCCTAAAGTTACGGTGGCTTCAACCATGCACCACTGATCTCTATTGTAGCAGGCTGGATCGCGGACCGCGGCCTCGGCAGCTGGGGCCGAGTGTCGCCACCGGCGGCCATTGATTGACACCAGCCAGTGCATGGGACTCTATGGGAAGAACGAGAAAAAGTGACGTTTCCCTCGTTTCTAAGCTGTTGTCGGCACTGAAACTTTTTGGATGCTTTTCGATAAGCCCGTCAAATAGCTTGCGTACAAACATTAAAACTGACAGCCCTCGCAGTTCTTATAAATAAATATTTTGTGGTCGAGAGTGACTCCGCTGTAGTGCAGCTCAATGAGGCGAGAGTTACTTAGAGTTATCGTGGAGTCGGTGGCGGTTTCGTTGAGTTGGGTTTAGCAGACGACAAGCTCGAAGGCTTTGCTACGTGGAATTCGCTCACTCACGGAAAGCCGCTGTCGAGATGAAATTCTTTGTCATTCATCAACTTGTGGGCTTCCCTAAGGACGGTCTTATTGACGGCAATTTCCTTTGTTTACTCCACTACGAGAGCAAGCTTGCCAGCTCAGCCGTAGGCTGCTCCGGTACGTTTGATTTTTTTATTCGGCGACCGGACGTTTGACAAATACCGATTCGGTCTCCGAACACCCGACATAGGGATCGCAGCACACCATAAAATACTCGCCTCCGAGCACAGCGTACATGCTTCAGTATTCTTACTTTTGTACGTTTCTCCCATTGGCTTGCGTGTATTGCCTGGTGTCAAGCAATGGCTGCCGGTGGCGACACCGACGGGCTCCCGATCCGCGATCCAGCCTACTAAAATAGAGATCAGTGCCATGCACCATCCGCCTGTCGAAATCAGACTGCTGCTATTGGCGAGGAGATGGAACTATAGGGGGCGCAGTTTCGTTATCATTCTCATCACCACAAACAATCGCAGTAAGGCAAACAACGCCGACGCTAGCGCTGGCCTAGCGCATCGCAGCATCTTTTCCCTGCTCGTTGCATATTTGGTTGTAGCGATATGGTGCGCCCTTCCTGCGTACCGCAGTGCTCAAAGTATGCTTTCGAACCGTGTATAAGTTTTCATCGGTTTCCTGTCGGCAGAAAGCTTCGATCGTCCGCTGTAGGGCAACGACGCAGTCGATGACATGACTGCTGTTGAGAAGTTCTCTCCTTCAATGAGGCACCGCTTGCTTTCGCCGATGTGGTCTAGGATTGTCGTGAGAGACAGGGTAACTGAAAATTGAAATGCCTGCTTTGTAAGTCATCAAAAAACGCACAAAAAAAAAAAAACAGGGACGCCGTGCCTGCCACGCGCATCCAGCGTGCGTGGCCGGTGGCTCGGCACGCCTGCGCGTGGCCACACTTGCGCTTGTTTTGCCTTCCAATATATGACTTCAGTGACATTGAACGCAAGAAGGGACTATAAAATATTAAGGATTACTTCTATCTAGATGCGTTTCGGAGAACACAATAGTGTTACATACCTTTCACGAGCCCAGCGTCGTCGCCTTTCATGGCAGCTCGGTGGCTCCGAGGCGAGAGCGCCGTCCTACGGATCCCCATGTGGCGGGTTCGAATCCCGACCGAGGTGCCCGTAATATGTCGGAGGCATATTGCGGAGAAGGCGCCATGTAACCGAGTTTTCGCTTGTGGTCCAAATTAATCCTCAGTCCTCCGCTGGGGCGTGTCAGATGTCCTTCGTTGGTTTGGCACGTAAAACCCCCCAAATGTGATTTTTTTTCTCATGGCAGCACATGCGCTAATGACTGCGGTTGGTGGGTTTGTTTGCCACACAGTGTTAGTTCCAGAGGTGGCCGCTAGGGTACGCCACTCCTTTATCCCCCCCCCCCCCCCCTACTCCGTTCACCCTTCAGCTGAGACTAGGGTGCCTCAATGTCCTTCTGTTTAGGGTGATGCCACCCTTTGTAGTACCCGATGCCGACAGCACGCGCTCACGGGGAAAATACAAAGAAATCGACGAAAACAAAATGTCGCCATAGCACAGTCAGCGTCACAAACGCGTGCAGGGACACGCTCTTTCACGCGCTTCTGAACAAAAAATAAAAATAAACGTGTGGGACAAAATGGCCACATGTCTCCACCCTAAGCAAAGCGCACATGAAGGCACCCTAGCTGAGACTATACTCTGTTTCACCCTTATGATGTACCGCAGGAAAGGCTACAAGCGCGAGCTCCTTGCTCCGGCACAAGCTCTCGTGCGTTAAGAGTAGCTCCCAACGCTATGAGCTCGCGCTTCTAGCCTTGTCTGCGGTACAACATAAGGTGAAACGGAGTATAGAAGCTCCGCTTTCAGCACGAGCTCGCTGGATTCCTCAGTGCTTTGGTTGCGCGTGCCTGTGCGTTCACACTTGTGTCAGCAAGGGCAGAAAGCTCGCGCTGAAGCTTTGGTCCGAGCGCAGCCGATGTTATGAGCCGAAGGGCCAATCAAACAGCGAAAGAGGCACAACGTCATGGCGTGCCCTCTGCAGTTGATAGGGCCAGCCGGTATTCGCCGTCTCTCTGTGCGTGCTCCTACGCCGGCTAGTCCTATCAGGCGCAGAGAGCACGCAATGACGTTGCGCTTTTTGCGCTGTTTGATTGGCCCTTTGGCTCATAACATCGGCCGCGCTCGGACCTAAGCTGAATCCGAGTATAGACCGGCACGCGGCCCTGACGTCACGTAGCTGCGGTGGCGCTGTCGACGGCACTGCGCAGGCGCAGACGCTTCACTTCACGCGAATTCGGTTTCTGCGCACGCGCAGTGCCCACACCTGGTGTGGGCAAAGAAGACTTGTTTGTAAACAGCGTGTCGGTCTATAGTCTGTGCTACAGATGTTGTCGCTACTTCTGGTAAGCATAGAGCGTGCTTTCTATGCGCCGAGAAACCGAGGGAGAGGAGGAGAGGAGAAAGCGCGGTGAACGTCAGAAGGCCGAGCTCTGGTTGGAAGGATTAGTGGATGGACCTAAAGCTAGCTTCCTTTGCCCCACTGCACCTCGTCGAACGCGTTCGAACGTGTTCAACGAGCTGTTGTCGTCGCTCCGCAGTCAATGGTGATCCGACATCAGCTCATGAGAACGCCAGAGGACGAATCGCAAAGCAAGAAGCGCAAATATTAAAAAAGTTTTAGTAGATCGTTCCGACACCTCCGATTACGACACCCGATACTCCGAAGACGCCTTTGCGCGTGCATGGTATAATTATCGGGTATCGTTATCGGGTATCATTATTGGAACGATCTACTGAACCTCTCTATTATATGCCGCGCCCTTCGCGTCTTTGTCGGCGACTATTAGATACGAAACTTTTGAGGACTAAACACATACCACAAGGGACGAGAGGTGTTTTCTTTTTTCTGCATGATATGCATCTATTTCCTCATCAGTCCGTTTCTTCTTTCTTTTTTTTTTGACAGCTGAAGTGCATGATTTTTTTATGGGAATTTACACGCTGGCCGTGGAAGCTGCAAGCATCGTACCAGTAGTATGCAGTGTTTGTTACCATCTTCTTATTTAATGTCGTGCAGTAGTGCAGACGTCAGTGAAATGGTGAATGCGGTATTATCACTGAACATCAAAGTATAAGCAATGGACCTCTTGGCGAATATGTGCTGCCACCTAGACACGCGAATCGGTTCGAGACTAGGTGACTGGAAAACAACGCGCGCCCAAGGCCTCTCCCACCCGTTCCACACCCAAAACGTCCGCTACCTCCTGTTCACCCATTGAGGCGATGTGACCTATAGATACGGCTCCCCCAAGCTCACCTTTGTCCCCATCGTGCGTAATCTTCCACCCCGAGGTCGACACAACGAAACCGCTCAAAGGCGAGAAATGCAAGACGGCGGATTGTTTGGAACTAGATACTCTCGAACCCAGGCGCATGAAATACTCCGCGCATGCGCACCGCGTATTTCTACAAAAGGTCCATTACAGATATATTTTTACCTGAAAATGTTTTAAGAACATCCTGGGGTCATCACTTTTTATGTTCCTTCCTTTTTTTCCTATTTCTAAGGTCATTGTATGTATCATATGTCCCCCCTCCCCACTCCAACGTTGCACTTTGATTATGGTTTGCATGAATCTACAAATATCATACGGCGAGAAGACACAGCGAGGAAGATTTTTGTCTGGCTTAAATACATTTTATATATATATATAAAGCTATTATTTGTATTTTTGTCGAGCGTTCCAATCCTTGAGTCACGTAAAATCCCGTTACTCCCGCTAACGCTCAGGGGAAGGGGAGTCGGGATTTAAAGGGGCCCTGATAGGTCAAGAACATTTTATTTATTATCCGAAACGATTGAAAACGATGCCTGGATATTACTTTCAAACCTCGAAACTTGGGAACTCGGTATTTGTGAAGTAAACAATTAAATTCCAAAACCTAATTTGAAGTTCCCGCGCGTTCAGCGCCAGTGCAGTGACGTCAAAGATTGAGTCGTTCTGTAAAGGCCTGTCCAAGCAGGATACTACAAAAATGGTGAGGCGACCCGACTCCGTCAAATATCGTGGAAATTGAAACGTCCGGCATTCCGGCAGTCTGATGTCTGTTTGGACACCGCCCAAGCGAAAATCACGACTTCCCTCCTCCCTTCGTCCTCTTTTTGGTGACCTCGGATCTCGTCAGAGTTGACGTCATACGCCACCCGCCAATGCCGTCCATCTGTTCTGTCGAGCCCTCGAATCCGTGGCCGTGTTCCAAAATGTACTCGTTCTTATTCCAGGCTAAGGGATCTGTATCTTCACGTTCGAAAATTTACCCACGTCCAGCGTCGCTCTATCTGTGTTATCACGTGACACAACCTGCTGGAGTAGCTCGGATCTACTTGGGTAAGTTTTCGAACACAGCCCTTCGCTTTCCCGTTTTGGGAACCTGAAGAGCAGTGGAGGCCTTGAGCGATTGACTGACTGCCAACAGAGCTGTGAGTGGCTGTCCGGACCCACGTGATGGGCATGTTCAAGATCCCCGTGAAAAGCACGGGTGACCTTTGACAAAAAAAAAAAAAAAAAAAACACTTTCCCACTCGCAAAAAAAAAAAAAAAAAAAAAAAAAAAACACAAACGGAAGTGGAGCGGAGTCGGAGTCGGAGTCGTATCGCCTCACGATTTTTGTAGTATCCTGTTTGGAAAGGCCTTAACTCGAGTTTCTCTCCCGCATCCGAACCGTCTCAACCGGAAATGTCGTGTTCTCACGCATCCCGCGATCAACCGCGCTTCCCCGTCCGTGCCGCCTATCTCTGTGAGCGGACGACGCTTCACTTTCGAATTTGAAGTTCTTTTAGGGCCCTTTTATCGATCTCAAATTCTTTGAAACGGTGCGAGCTCGAAGAGGACGCGCAGTAGACTTTTGTGAGCGACATGAGGGGCCCTGTCGCGCCGGTACTGTCTGAAAGCCTGCCCCGGCGGAATCCCAACCGAAAGCACGCTGCGCAGGTTCCCGAAGAATGCGTTAGAG
This sequence comes from Ixodes persulcatus, assembly GCA_013358835.2. Taxonomy (NCBI): domain Eukaryota; kingdom Metazoa; phylum Arthropoda; class Arachnida; order Ixodida; family Ixodidae; genus Ixodes; species Ixodes persulcatus. The sequence goes on from JABSTQ010011552.1 coordinate 549,042, forward strand.
AAGGCGTTCTGGATAGCTGCAATTCCCGAAGAATTGCTGGAGGGTTTCGGTTCGAACCCCTTTGTTTGTTCTCGATACTTTGTTGACGAGAATTATGAGGTCAGCCCAAGCGTCTCTGGAGCGTTGGGGGTCCAAAAGGTACCTCGGTTGAGGCGTCGTGTCGTTCGGATGAACTTCCCGCAGCGAGGTCACATCACAAGAACCAAAAAGCCCAAAGCTAGAGGTAAGTCTACAAAACATAGAGAACTTCGTCCAATTGCCCGACTCTCCGATCATCCTCACAACGACAGGTGCCGAGCGCCGCCATGTTTTTCGAGGAAGGATAAAAAGCCAGGAGGCGACATTACTACCGGAGTCCGATTTTCGATATTTCAAAAGAAAGTTCCCAGAGCGTTAGATATTGCGATAAAAAAAAATACTTAATTTTTCAATGCTGTTAACAAATATAATAGAAATGTCGCTTACAAAGCTTCTTAATTTCATAATAGATTACGTCACAAATAAAAAGAAGCGAGGAGGTGAGAAGCCCGAGAGAAAAACAGCAAAGATTAAAAGACGCGAGCGCGCGTGGAGAAATATGTTTTCGCGTTGTGGTATAGTATAGTTGTTTGCGTTTCTGTGACTACAACTTGCATCATTTTAGACAAAAAAAAAAAAATACACCCTTCGGGTGTCCGTGCCCCTTTAAGAGGGAATGGATCGAGAGAGCGATATCCCCCTCACATTTCTTTAAAGCCTTCAAGGGTAACTTTTTTATAAAAAAAAAAGTTTTGTTTTTAGGAATAAATGCTTTGTTTTTGGTGAAATCGTAATTAGCTTTTGTCACAGTGAAAACGTTTACTCTGGCTTCACATAAAAAAAAAAAAAATACCCACCAGATTTCCATCGTCCTGCTCCCCTAAGCGTGACCCATAAATCCATTCCTGGTAAGGCTAACTCGAAACTGTTACAATCTCCAGTCAGTGTACACCAACCAAAACTCTCTGACGTCATGCCGCTGCGGTGGTACTGCGGTCAGTAGTACTGCGCATGCGTAGACGTTTCCTCTCACCCGAATCTGGTTTGTGCGCACGCACAGTGCCCACGCCCGGTATGGGCAAAGCGCGGGCCAGTTTGTAAACAGCGCGTGCGTCAATATAATAGTGACGGCTCAAGAAACCCGGAGAGTGGCGAATCCCGAGATAATAGACAGTTTTAGTATAGCGTTGCTGGCTCTTACGTACGCAATACGCAATAGTATAGACCTTTCCAAAAAAGGACACTTGGCAGGTTCCATTTTCAGTGTTCGTGCGTATGGCGCGTGATTTGCTCGCTTTCCGAAGCGACGAACGTGCGCGTTCTGGACTGTGATTTAACACGTGTGGACTGTGATTTTTGTAAACAGTGAAACGTCTATAGCGTACGCTAAAAATGACCTGCTCGGACCGAATTTAGTTGTGCGTTATGGCCGGTTCAGACACTTGCGTTTGAGTGCGTTTGACTGCGTTGCGTCGAGAACCGAAAGCGAGTCACCGGCACATCTGTGCTTCGTATGAAGCGTGAAATCCAATTGAAGGAATCATCCTGGCGCACGGTATAAGCATCAGGGATGTCCTGGTTTCTCGTTGCCGCAACGCAGTCAAATGCAGTCAAACGCAACTGTCTGAACCAGGCTTAACGTTTTCGAGGGAACACCGCGCATGATCTTGGTGAAATTTGCTAGAGCCGTAGAATTCCGCGTGCTTATAGCGCAACCATGCTCCTGGAAAGAAATATTGAAAATCAAAACGTGTCCAATCATTTTATTTCAAATTAAACCAAGCCGCAGCTGCCTCGTCAAGCGCGCTTTTCTGCGGGGTACAGAGGCTACGAGTACGAGTGCGTTGCCAAATTCGATCACGGAGCCTCCGTCAGTCATCCCGTGGGACGGCATCTTTTATCAATGCTATCGCGGAATGAAATTCATGACCTACTGATGTCCAGTGCATAGCGAGAACTTCGGCAATTTCTTTTAGAGTCGTTCGTCCGTCGGCGATGAACTGTGCGAATACGCCTCGCAAGTGGGCTCATTTTCGTCTTCTGCGCATGAGAAAGGAGGTAGCGGTGGCGTCAGAACGCCGAGCCCTGATTGGCTGATCGCGACCCCCCTATCTGAGCGTCGTCTGCTCCTTTGCAACGTCGTCTGCGTCTGTCTTACCTTTCCTGCGACTTTCGGAAGTGCAGGTCTTTACAAGCGAGCTCGACTTCGCCTTTCAGAGAGGGCAGACGAATGAACTCGAGCGGTACGCTGTTTTTGTCTAACAACTAGCAGACGCGCATCAAGGAGAGAAGTCAAAGGACTCACTGGCGAGGTGTCCCGAGGCGCCGAGGTTTGTTTGCTAAGAACCGAGAGTGAGCGTGTTAGTGTCCGCAAGTTTCCTTCCCAAATACTTTTTCCGTCCTTTCGTGTGCGGCGAGACTCCTCACTCTTTAACGGCGTAGGCGGGTTGGCGCAGTTAACGTCGTCTGCTTTACGTCTGCTAGTCAAAGCGATGGCTGCTTTACCTTTCCTGCGTCTGTCGGAGATTCACCGCTTTTTCGCCGGCGAGAGTCACCGCTGCCTCTGAAAACAACGAGATGACAAGAGGAAGAGATTGAAGGGTTCACAGGGGTCGCGCGAGCATATTCCATTCAGCACGCCAGCCGGTCGTGGGCAGACGGTCTTGGCCAAGGACCGTCGGAGCACCGCTGTGCCTGCTCCTATCTGCCGAGCTCGCTTACTCGGGGTCGGTGGAATCGTGGCCGTTAGAGCATTTCCCGGGTGTTTGTGGATCCAGCGTTCTTGTTCGTCGTGGTTTATTTCAAGTACTTTTTACTTTTTTTTCTTGCTGCTTGTAGTCGGGACGCATGAGAAGAGCATGTACAAAAATAAACGTCCGTTGGTCGTCGCGACCAAGTAACTGAGCGACGCTGTCGGCCATGCTGAGTTGATCGTCGTAGGATTCCGTCGTAACCTGAGCAAAACTTACGATAACTTCGTTTCGTGAATACGAATGTGTTCTCACGTTTTGTCTTACGCACCCTTTTGGCGTAAGATGGTTTTGTGAATCTGCCCTCTGCACTTCCGAAAGTCGCAGGAAAGGTAAGACAGACGCAGGCGACGTTGCGAGCAGACGACGTTGCAAAGAAGCAGACGACGCTCAGATAGGGGACCGCGATCAGCCAATCAGGGCTCGGCGTTCTGACGTCACCGCTACCCCCTGCGCAAGAAGCAGACGAACTTGCCCTCCGCATAGGCTTAGCGTTGAGCAAATCGCAGCGTTGACGCACATTCTGAGCGGCGAACATTTTCACTGTGCACTCCGTCAGCTGCACGGCGATCTGATTCGACCGCGGTAGGTCCCAGAAAGAATTGCCGAGCTGAACACCACGCAATTTCACGTAACACAGAACTTCGAAGACACCACGTCGCCCTTGCTGCGCCAGTCGAGGTAACTGCCATCTTGAAACTGGCGCTCTCGTTGGGTCCGAGATCTCTCGAGAGCGTCCCGCAAAGCCCGCTAGCCCGCCACGCAAAATCCCCAGCGTTGCGTGAGTACGCAATACGCTAGCTCTTCTATTTCGTTCTGCGCACGCGCACTCCCGACCCGCAATTTTATTGCGTACGCAAGGCTTTAGCGTACGATCCACTAAAACTGTCTAATTATCGCCCTGCAACGTTCCGGAATTAGCCGGCAATAACGGCGAAGAACGAAAAACGAAGCACAAACCATAGCCTCCTATATGCTGACAAATCCTGGCAAATCGCCACGAGAAGCGGCCGCCGAGATAGAAAAGGTCGAGCGGAAGACAACGGTTGCGAGGAGAGCTACGTGACTGGCGCCCCGCTGCGGGGAGACGCCGAAACACTCTTCTCCCGAGCGTACGAGTGTGTTTCGGGTCCTCGCCGCTGCAAAAGTTGTGCGCTGACGTCCAGGTTCCCCTGGATCCCCAAGAAATGACTGTTTGGTGCTCTGTGCTACCAGATCCTCGCGCTCTAAATCTGCGACCGGGCACTCTATGGCTCCGTCGTCGAACCGCCAGGTTTTGCTAGTATAGAGAAGGCTAAGCTCAACAAGCATAGGAAGCCACCCTTTACGTTTCTTGAGTTGTTGATGATTATGGTTCCCGCAGACACATATTTTTGTCCCTGCCTTCTTTTTTCCCATTACATACAAGGTGTCCCTGAACAAGTACACAGTGTTCTTTTTCACCGCAAAAATAAACTGCGCCTCGACGAACGCTGATTCTCTGCCAAAGTGTAGCGCCATCGGTGCGAACCGGTTGCCAGACTTTCAGGACTAATTCGTTATGTTATTGGAAAGTTATGGACATTTATCTGACATTTTCAACGGGGAAAATGGGGATCGACGGAGCTCTCGCGGATACATGGAGCTGAAGGGCGCCAGTTACGGAAAACGGGCCCCCATTTTTCCATTTATATTTAAAAAAAGAAACCACTTATATTCCTCGAATAAGATTACGCTTACTTCTGTAACTTTTGGCGTCTGGTTTGGATCGATAGCGCTACATTTGGCCGAAAAATAGGCTTTCTGCGAAACGTAAATGATTTTTGAAGTAAGAATAAAAACGTACATTTTTTGTGGGAGACATTTTACTTCAAACAAAATTGTACAGTTTGTCCTGATGTCACATGCTTAAAGGGGCTGTGCAACGGTATTGAGTAGGAACGTTTCTCAATTTACGCCAGCTTACTGGCACTCTGACTGAAGAATACTCGAACGCAACGCCACTCACCAAGAAGCGTCTTCGTCGCTGTGGAATTCCAAGGATAAAAGCGAACCTTTTCTTTCAGTCTCCCCTTCGCAAAACTTGATGGCGGAGCTGTGGGGACAACGCCAGCAACGCGATCCCCAGGAGTGCGTCATCAAGTTATGCGATCCCAGCTGTGACGATATTTTAATGCTGCTCATGCAGTGGACACGAAGTCTGCCTAGGCATTCGATTTTGGCTCGTGGCATTCAATGCCTCGGCATATAATTGGCTGCAGATCACGTGGCCGCTTTTTCTGGCTGCGAGTTGAGGGGGCAAGAGGTGTTCGTTTTTCTTTAATTTTTTTCTACGACTGCCATTGCTTAGAAAAAAAAGAAGAAAAAAGGCAACGTGTTTCTCATAGGTCATTAATGTCAAGGAATAATTATAAGCGGTATTTATTGAAAGTAAACAAATTGTTGCATCGCCCTAATTTTTTTAAGCATGTTTTTTTTTTTTTTAAAGCGTTGATAAATCTTCTTCCTGGCACATACCAGAAGACACCACCAAACGCGCGAGCATACAAGCGACCGAGGTTGCACGGCAGACAACCTGATTATACAGGAATTTGTTTGATTTTCATGTCTAGCTGAAAGAAAAGCTAACTACTGATATTGTAATTATGTCAATGTCATATTAACATTCGTGGGTATCACGTAGCAAGTGTTCGCTGTCTTGCAAATATAATTAAAGGTGGTAATAAGAAAGTTTAGCAGTTTTGGGGCCAAGTCTGGGGAATATATTTCCTCTGGCGTAATTGTTAAGTGAATATCTGATCTTCAAGTGGCCCTTTATTACTGTTGAATTTTCGAGATATTTAAGAAGAAGAAGAACTTAAAAACTTTTAAAAATTCTTGAGAATTTTTTAAGCATTCAATCAATCATTCAAGGTAAAAACCTGCATGCTACTTTGCCATTTTTTTTCTTTTCAATTTCAATTCATTCGTACATTGTTCCAGAACACAAGAAATCTCCTTATATCAAGAGAAGTCATCATCAGACTGCAGTTTTCATCGACATCGTACATTGGGTTTCTTGGTGGTTCAGGTTTCTTGCCTACGATGCTGCAGCATTCGCTGCGTTCGATTTACCTGCACTTAGTGCACCAGCTGAACTCGGTAAAGACCGCCGTATTTAATTTCCGAGTGCAGCCTATCTCAAAACACAACCGGAAGTACATTGCCCTTCACTTTTCTCCACCGCTCTACACTTTTCTGCACCGGTGCAGGCTGGCCCAGGCTAATCGAAGGAGCACAATTTAACATCACGTCACTTTTGAAAACAAAGCGTTCACTGACATCCCTGAGGTTCCAAAGATTTTTGTCCACTTGATGACACACTTGAAGCAACGACGAGCTTGCAAAAAAAGACGCAGATCCACTCACAGAACATAAATCATATCCTTCTTTTAATGAGTCCTGTAACCTCTGGCAGAAAACAAAATTGTCACTTAACGGCACCTAATACGTCAGCTATGACGTCACATGTAAACAAGGGCACCTCTCTACTTATGTCAGCAGTGGTCGCAGCCACGCCACCGGGGATCTTCAGCACCGCATTTAGATTCTCACATTCCAACGGCATATCCTTGCAGACGCGTTTCGATATTTTCGCGCGGGAAAGTTGCTACATTTCAGCAAGCTGATGACTTTGTAGCATAACATCGGCGTTATGTTCAAAGCAGCACCGTGGATGGTACCCATGTGTGTCCCGGTTGGGTAACGTGGACCCATAGTCGCAAACTTCGTGGCGATTCTGGATTCAGCTTGGCAACACTAGGGTTGCCGTTTTGTGGAAACTTGTGAGACCCAGAGTTGCATTCACCCTGGAAACACTGGGTTCAAATTGGCAACAATGTGACACAGGGTTGCAAACATTGTGGTAACTGTGGGTTTAACCAGGCAACTCTGAGATTTAGGGTTGTTAACAATGTGTAAATTAGGGTTGAAACTCGGCCACCTTGGGACCCAGGGTTGCAAACTTTCTTAAAACCCTTGATCTAACTTGGTAGCCCTGGGACATACGACTGCAAACATTGTGCTAACTCTACATTCAACTTCGCAATCCTAGGACCCAGAGTTGCCAATTTTGTGACAACTCGGGGTGGAACTCGGCCACCATGAGACTCAGGGTTGGAAGCATCCTGACAAATCTGGGTTCAGCTTTACAACCGTGGGACACAAAGTTCTAAACATTGCGATAACTCTGGGTACTCTGGGTTCCACTTGAGAGCCCTGGAATCCAGGGTTGCCAACTATGTAGAAACTCGGGGTCAAACTCGGCGACCCTGAGGGACCAGGCTGCGAACATTGCGACAACTCTGGGTGCAACTTGGCAACGCTGGCGCCCAGGCTGTCAACTTCATGCCACTTTGGGTTCAGATGACCTATCGTCAATACTTCGAAGCACATCAATACCCGTGTTTTGTTAACGTTTATTTGGCAATTCACAAGCGCGCGCAACACGAGCATTATTTTGTCATCAACAGCAAGGTGCGGACATCAGAGTCAAGTTTAAGCATTTCGATTGTGGCGATCGTCTCGTCCTTTTCGTTCTCTTTTTGCAGTCAAGTTCTCGTTTTGTCTTCCGCCGAAAAAATTTCTCCTGTAATTCGCATACGCATAGTTCGTTCACCAGCGATCGCATCGACGTAATGCTTTGCTCTAAATATCTGTTTCAATAATGTTTCAGTTTTACGAGAATCCTACACAATCGTCCCGAAAACCGTTGTTTTCAAAAGGTTGTAGAAAACAAAAAGGTTTTCTTTTGAGAAGGCTGTATAACGGCACCAATATACCAAATAAAACACGAATCGCCGACGGCACTATTCTGAAAAATAGATCGTAATCATCAACTCAAATGAAGAACAAAAACACCGTAATTCCAGAACTGCGCAATGACTAAAATGATTGTTTACCAGCGTGTTTCGCGGATGTCTACGGAGCGTGAAAATAAACTGCCCGAGGTGACGTCTGAAATACGACTCCCCCGTAAAGACGTACGTCTACGCATTAGGAGTGCATATACAGCATCCAAGAAAATGAAAAAAAAAGTTATGGTTTGTGGAAGAAATGGCAGAATAAAAAAAAGATACAAATAAAAGCCACAAAGAAATTAGGAAAACCAAATTTAAAGGAAGAATACAAAACCGTATAGTGGAAGACAGCGGGAGCTAAAGCCACTGAATAAGCTACGACTGTTTGTCCCCAATTGTCTTGTAGGCGACGTCATTTTGTTTTCTAGTGCAGAGCGGGTGCAATTAGCGATAGACACGGTTTTAAAATTTTGACTTCATGAGCTTTAGATACGACATGTCAGGAAGCTCAGGCGATATCGTTTTTCTCGTCGCCGACTGTTTTAACATTTCTGGAGGACGGAAAAACGTCGTCTGCGATTTCAGATAAAGCTTCAGATTACTGGCAACAATGGTTTTCAGCAACAAGATGGCTGAACTTGGGGTTACTCTTAAAGGGTCCCTTAGGAGGTTTCTGAGATTGCCTAAATATGGCGATAACTTATACGACTGGCTCTAAGCATCCTAGGAATCCCTAACTTATGACGATATGCGGTCGAAGGTCTCTATTCAGAAAGCAATCAAAGATCGCAGCATACCGAGGTCATCTCAGGCGACGGGAGGGGCAGGTTCCGAAACCAGGACCACTGTCAGTCAATAGCAAGCGAAGGATCCTCGCGTCTCTGACCGGTGGACCAGCGGAGTGATATCTCGAATACGCTTGGCTCGTCGCCCGGACAGCCCGGACACCCGAGCTGCGGCAAGGTTTTTAGTCAGTCGTACTGTCGTAGCAGACGAAGTCAATCGTGTACCATCGTAGCCATCGCTTCATCGCGCCATGGCTCTCGCTAAACTGGCACCTCTCGGGGAAGAGATGCTTCGACAAACAACCGACATGGGGTCCATCTCTTATGATGCGACATCGTTGCACGACGTCGTAAATTCGAGCGCAGAGAGCGCAGCAAATAGTTACGACAGCGGGTCGCGCCCACCGCGCCGCAAAGGAGCCAGTGTGCCCGAGCCACCAGACGCACCCGACGGCAGAATCCGGTGGAATCTGCGCGAGGAAGACCGATGATTCAGCCCAGCGAGCGCGCGCTCAGGAGCAGACCAGCAGACGACCGCACACATCACTCCCCCCGGAAGACGAAAGAAAACAAAAAGAAAAACAAAAAAAAAACATAGTGCGCAAAATTGACATTTGTCTGATACTCTTATTTGCTTTTATCGTCTACGAAAGCATACACATTTTGTAATAACAGCGTTTATTATTTCCGCGGAATGTCGCGTTTTCATTGGTCACATGTGGTCCTAACTGCCGTAACATGCTCCTTCCATCGCCTGAGATGAGCTCGGTGTGCTACGATCTTTGATTGATTTTTTTTAATAGGGAAATGTGCAGCGCATGATCGTGATTCAAGAATTTCTAGGGTGCCCCAAGCCCGCAGAGTGAGTTATCGACTCATTCAGGCGATCTCAGAAACCTCCTCAGGGGCCCTTTAAAGGCCGACGAGCGGCCGGAGAGGAGGAAACTCTTCCTCATATTCCTCTTTTCGTTTTGAGAAAGAGTGAGACCCCCACTTTTTGCTGCGGGAGTGGCCCAGAGATCCGCCCTGTGGGGAGAGGAGGAGCAAAAAGTGCGAGAGAGAGTGGATATGAGGAAACCGGGAACCGGTTTTCTGCCCGGCAGAAGACGATTCTTTCGATCGGCCTTTAAGCCTAGCTTAGCGGCCCTAGAGAGAACCGAGAGGGGGTCCAGAAGGGAATGGTAGATAATGAGAGAGCGCACAGGGATAGCAACAAGAGAGAAAGGCATAAAGAAAAAAAAAAAGCAAGAGACCAACAAAAAATCATCGAGCCGAACCAAACAGATTGGAGGGGAGTATGAGACGTGTCGCTTAAATCTCTTTAATCATGATTTAAATAGCTTGTTATGTCTATCAATGGCGAATCTCTACCGAGAACCGTAGATCTAACGAACGATAAGAAGATATGGGCGAACGTGTGTAGGCTCATCAAACGATGAAACGAAATGTATCATGCGTGTTTTCCGTGGTTCAACTCGTTGAGAAATTCTAAATGGAACCTAACAAAGCACACGAGAAAAGCGACCCATGCGTTCCCGTCTGCTTTGTATTCGCAACTTTCAGCGATGGTGATACCGCGGTGTGAAAATCGCGCTCCCTAGCTACTGGATGATAGTCTTCAGAATAAAGGTGCTTGCCTACACCTTCCTGATGTGAAAAAATGAAGACTCTAATGCTCTTCGTATAAAGCAAAACTAGAATTACTTACGCGTCGCAGACCCTGCCTGTACTGCTGTTCTACGACGATCAGTCCAGATGACAGCCATATTGATAGGCGCTAGTGCGCCTCTTATAGGTCGTGAAAGTTTCGAACACTCTGTTTAACCTTACGATGGACAGTAGCGGATGCCACGATCCATCCCAGCCAATCTAGCGCTGAGAACAAATCCTGAGCGCCGCACCTGGCTGCGCCGCTACCAAAGTTCACGTGGCACGCATACGGCGTGAAAGTACTGGTTTAGGATAGGGCATCTCAACGCTTTGGGTCCCACAAACACTACGAACGCGCTGTGCAAAGAGATTTTCCAGAAATTTAGAGAAATCTAGAAAATTTTCGGATAAAATTTGGGGAAGAAGTGGCCTCGGAGGTTGGCAGCACAGTGCGCAGTACCTCTGCGCTTTGAGATACCCCGAGAGCTGCCTGGGGGTACCCAAAGCGTCGGAGTTCCCTATTCTAAAACTCTCTATTGGCTTCAAAGGCTCGTAGCGTCCCTTTCTGTCCATTGTCTGACGGAATATCGCACGTGCACGCAATTCTGCGGCCTTGTGCGGTTGCTGTAACCCATCGTTCGATCACATCGCTGCTGTTGCTGGGACTGCGATACTAGTTCGGTCCGTCGAATTCGCTTGTGTCTTGTTTTGTTTTGTGCATATATTGATTGTTTCTCCCTCTCATCTCCCTGCATGTGCATTGCGTTTTCAATCCCATTTTTATCGACCCCCCTGTAAACGTATTGATTGTCACGGAATGCACGCCGCCGGGCTCGGTGCTGGCTCGTCTCGAAGCACGCATCGCTCCGTAAATAAATAAAAAAAAACGTAATAATATTAAAAATATAAATAATGACCACCATTCATTATGATTGTCCCTGTATTGTAGTAAGAGGCCATTGACGTGGATGGAAGGGACTGGTACCAAATTGAGTTGCCCCTTGGAATCAAACAAATGCGGCACTCTCGCATTTCAAGCGTGGCCATTTTTGTAACCAGGGGCGGTATGACGTAACGAAAACTTGCCCAATTTACAGAAGTAATATATAGCTACGTCTACACTATTTGAAATATCTGGTTCTGAAGCGGATGAGGCCAAAATACGTTCTGTCAGAGAAGTTTTTTTTTTTTTTTTTTGCGTATATGCGAGATTTGTTTTATTATTTATTTATTTGGCGGCGTAGGCTTGAATGAGCTTTGGAGGAAGCAGGGACAGGCTAAATAACAGACGGCGGTTGCGTCATTTGCTTCCCGAAGTTTGGGAACCAGCCGACTCAGGTGTCGTTTGCTAGATTAAAGAGCAGCGACGCCAGTGTCGTCTGCTCTTTTCCTCCGAAGTAAATTCGTTCCCCCGCCGCCAGGTGGCTGGCTCTGCAAAAGGTTCGTTCGACAAAAGCTAAAACCAACTCATTCTTTATAAAGCGAGCGCGTCTGAACCCATGAACTGGGGACGCCGCCTTCGCGCAAAAGCCACCACCTGCGTCTGCTCCGCTCTACCCACCGCGGAATCGACACTGCGTGACGTCACAAACGTGAGTTGGGGCATAGGGCACGAGATCTGTATGATTGATTGTCTGTTTGCATCTCGTCATCCCTTTTCCAAGCTAATTCTAGGCTTAGGCGTCTGAGATATTTAAGGTATATCGACTGCTTATCTTCGCGGCTATTGGCAACGTAACCGATCGAAAGCGTCGCGCTGGTCGGCCCTCCACGATTGGCCGAGTGCTTACTTTGACATCAGCAAAGGATTCCTCATCGACGGAAATAAAAGTAATGTAAGAACTTCAATTGTGACGGTGTTGTCACTATTGGTTTAAAAGCGCAGTGATTTCGAGCTTCCACCATGCTAATTACAAACACCATCGAAATTGTTGTTCACAGGGTAATGACGTCGCGAGAGGTAACCATAGGAGGGCGCCACCCAAACATCTCGCCGCTAATAGACCATTGCAAGCATGGCGCCGCGACTGGTGTCCCATGTGCGCAAGCACGTGAAGTGTGCTTGCATTTGCATTTGCACGGACTCATCGGCACGAGCAGAGACATGGCGGCGGCCTGTCAACCTACTTGCAATCGTCTACTTTCGCAAAACACGAGGCTTCCCAAAATTGAACTAAGCTAGAGAAATATGATTGTCTCCCCGCGTAAAATAGAAATATACTGACCAACATGTTCCTTCTTGGTAACATCGCATTTTGCGATTATGAACTATGCTCCTAGTTGAGTCTTAAGTCAACGGAGATAGATGAAATATCGAGCCTCCCTAGCTTTTTACTCATCACCGCAAGATGGCACGAAGGTCGAATTGTCTACATAAGATCCTGCTTTGGTGTTTCATATCCCAAAGTTGTCAGCGCCTGACCGACGTTTATAAATTGATCTATTTTGAATGCTAGAAGACGTGAAAAACGTGAGCCAAGGGTATACCAAGAATGAACGTCACACACTGATCAGCTGAAGAACTCGAGTATTGAGCTCTCGCGTTGCGCGCGCGTCAGTTAATTCACAGGTGAGCGTTCGCCTGGTGCAGCCAGTGATTGCAGAGGTGTCTTTTAGGCTTAATGCGTTTTTCTGGACTCGAGATTGTACAATATGAATCTTCTTTGGCTTGCCTCCGCCTTTTGCATTACGGTTCTTATATTTCCGTATTCGGCATACTCAAGGAATGTCGGTACTGCTGAAACATGCAGCATGCAGTGACACTGACTATACATCTTCCGCAAAGAATCCCATGGCGTCGTAGTCACTTAAACACGGAATCGCGATTCTTCGCCTTCTACCGTTCATATCGGTGTGTGAGATAACTGATCATCCCTGATACCAACCAGATCATTGGACCTTTCCCAACATGAGTTATGTGCATGCGCAGGTACTCCATGCAGCGGCGAAACTTCGAACTACGGTTGACGTCCGGAAAAGCAGTTGCGTTACCTTCCCCTTCTCCTTGGCGAATAAGATGAGCAGCGGAGAAGGAAGGAGAGGTTGCGCAACTGCATTTTCGGACACCAACCGTAGTTCAAGCTTTCGCCGCTTGGTGTCTTGTTTATATGAAAATTTCCATTCGCGTCATTTGCTCAATGCGTGCGGCTATTTCAATGGCCTTTAGGGATTGCTCTTTACCCATGTTATGTTTGTGTGAGTTACTGTCCCACTTTGGTACTACGAAAAGAAGACTCTTAATCAGTCACACAATTCAGGATTCTTTCAGGTAATCATGTCGCAAAAGCGTCACAGGGGCACGTCATCGGTTATTGATTGTCGATAGGCGGTCCTCTGCTGCACCCACGGCAGGCGATCAAGCTTTCATGAGGTATCGAAGGCCGATGATAGTCGAAAGATTGTCATCACGTTCAACAGGCTAAATGCAGTAATACTCTCGAGTGCGTGAGTGTATAAGGTAAGCTCAACGCTATGTTATGATTGTCACCGAGGGCTTGTAAAAGGCGCCGAGTCATGGTGCGAGCTAGCTATACAAACAAAAACACCGAGCACTTCGCTGAGAATGTTCACAAAGGAGACTAAAGCAATGTTGTCACACTTGAAGAATGTTGACTCGCGGCTAAGGCGTACACAATGACTTCTGTGTCAAGGACAGCACAACAACCACAAAACTGAACAGGGTATACACACATGGTAAATGCGTTTCGAGAGCGGGGTATCCTATATACACTGAACAGTCTGACAGGACCGACACACTCTAAACGAACGTGATATAAATAGGTAATGATTGTCATTAAAGTTGTACGCTGTGTGTGTATATATATATATATGCTCTATATATACATATAGAATAGAGAAAAAGAGTTACGTGATTGTCACTCTGTTACGCGAGCAAAGATTGATTGCACATGACGCTTACCACAGTGTGAAAGCAACAAGAGCTCTCGTGTCGATTCTGTTGCTGCAGAACAAGCACTCAACAACAGGAGGAATGTCTCTCTTTTTGTAAAGTCGGTGTAAATATGATTGTCAACAGCGGCGTTCGTAGCGATCGTTGGTATACTCTCCGTCCCCTGCGTGATGAGGGGGAAGTATATGTCACTTATTGTCCTATTTGGGGTGGAAGTTAGACCGGTGTCTTTGTTGGCGGGGTTGACAGGCGTCAAGGAGATGTGAATGTTTTGTGTCTGCATAACAGTAGTTATCATTTGCGACAACCCACGTTATTGCTCGCAGTCTCAGGCGTTAAACAGATTTTGCTAAATTCTGCTTAGGAAAAAATCCAGACGTATCTTCTAAGTTTCTAGATACCTTACTCGGCAGTTTATGTCGTTTCAACTGCTTAGTCACCTTGCTACAGTCTAGATGCAGACATGCTCAAGAATACAGTGATACTGCCCGTCATCATAACTATGAATTAATAAATAAAGTACCTAAACCTTCAGAAACATGCCCTGGCCAATAACGAGTTCTCTTTTTAAAAGGCTGGCAAATTAATTCCCACCTCAGAGCCAACAAAGATGCCGTTCACATGGTCTGCTACGATTCAGGGAAGAAAGGACTTTCTGCTGACCCTCGGTTGAGTTTTCATTCTACGGGCTTAGTACAATTGAGACTGCGACTACTTCCTCTAATAAGGCAGGCGCTTTGCTTAGTTACCGCCCAATACAGCACCGAGATCCTCAAATTAGGTTAAATTTCGAAACACCCACTGATAAACAAATTTAAAAATTTCACTAATTGAACTTAAGTTGCATATTTTTTGGCCTTCTTAATGACAAGGTGCCAATGGTTTTCAAGAAGGTAAGAACTTTGGGGTGCCGCCATTTTCAACCCCGTGTTTTTGACTCCGCGTCTGTTTCATCTATTTGTAGATACTATTGACTCTTACAAATACTAGTTTAGTTTGTGAAACTTATAAAGCAACAATCATCTGGCTTCTTAACCGCTGTCAATTATATACGCTAAAAATCTGCAAATATGGGTGTTTTTTGGCTAACCGTATAATTTCCATCATAGTTTTTGGCAGCAAAATAGAAGTAAAATAACCTAATTCACAATCACCAAATCTTGACTAGACCAGAGTGACGGGGAATAGATTGTCATACTACGACTAATTTATCCAACCTTAAATTTGTTCATCGTGTACCTAGACAAAGCCCTGGGTCACTCCTCGGGCCAGCCAAAGTCCTTCCCAACCATCTGGTAAAACTCACGATTGAAGGGCGCATAGAACTGTCTCAACCGACTGACCACAGAACCGGGCACGTCAGGATGCTTCCTGCCCTTGCTGTCGTTGAGACACTTGTCCACCGTGTCGTTCCGCACACAGTAGAAGCCTTTCGTCCTGTTAAAGTAGAACGAAGACTTGGGAATCTTGTGCGGAAGTCTCAGGAAGGTCTCGACGCGGCGCATCTCCTCGTAAGGTTCCTTGACTAGTCGATCGCCGTCGATGACGTGCATCTGCTGCCTTTGGAAGTGGGACAGCCACCGCCTGAAGTACACGGCGTACATGCTCGTCCTCACCGGTCTGTACTCGGTGTTCACCGAACCGTCCGGCAACAGGACCACTTGCTCGAAGGGCAGCTGAGGTCTCGCCTTGTCCCTCAGCTGCCGGTTGGCCGCCAGCTGGGCGTAGTCGGACACCAGGCGCACCACGGGGTCTCTGACGATGAGAAGGAGCAGAATGGACGCGTTCATGGCCCACACCCGTCCTGGAGCCGCTTCGGTGACGAAATAAGCAGGCGATTTTTCCACCGTCAGCTGATGCGGGAAGGAGTAAGGCATGCGGCGACGGTACCATTCTATCCCCATGGCGTACTTGGAATCGTCGTCGAAGAAATGCACTTCGTCCGGCGCCTTACGGACTCCCGGATGGATGTTGAGGAACTCCAGGAGCGCCCGGGTACCGCACTTGCGAGCGCCAATGATGACGCACTGCGGTAGACGTCTTCTGGTCTTGGGAAAGCGGACGATCCTGGACGTCGACGGGGAGCCAGGAGACCGTGGCCGTGGTTCCTGGTGAGACTGAAGCCCCCGCTGCTGTGGTTGGTGGGGTTCTTGATGGGCCCCCACCGGCGGGCTCGGGGGAGGGGCCACGCCCGAGATGAAGAAGATGGACGTGGACGGCGGCTGCTGCTGGGTTAGGGTTAGCAGGTGCGCGGCCAGGTAGCAGGTGGCGCAGGCGACCGCCAGGCAGAGGGCCAGTAGCCGGGACCGGCTGGGTTGCAGGGACCAGGGGTCAGTGTGCATGCCCGCAGTCTAGACTCGATCGCTGCGACGCCCCGCGACGGCGCAGCGTCCGCCCTCCACGAGCTCAGCCCATCTGCGAGTCGGGAAGACAAACTGTTAGGCACTTTCCGTGAAGACATAATATGCACGAATAAAAAGCTTCATGTTTTTCAAATAAACTACGCATCGCCGAACGCTCAGCCGTCGCCCAAATTTATGCCGCTATTAAAACTGACATTCTGCAGTAGCGGCAAATGTGTTCCCCTACTGAAATACCAAAGGTGGTTCCTATAGGAACCACCTTTGGTATTTCAGTAGGGGAAAAATATCACCAACTGTTTGTATGGTGGCCAAAGCGAAGGTGAACGCTGCTTCACGGAGCGTACAAGTAAACAAGACGAAAAAAAAATCGAAAGTACCAACAGCGACGCACCATGTAAACGACTCTGAATTCAATTCGCATAGACACACGAATGTAAATGGCTAGATCGACTCACCAACGACGCGAGTTGACATTATATGTCAAATGTGTAGCTCATGCAGGTGTACTGGAAACGCCCGATTAATGCTGAGCTCCTGGCACGATGAGTCCACCATGCGGTTTGATAATATCGACTGCAACGCACAAGGGTAAATAGAGGCAGGGTGCAGCTCAGGAGGATGTTGCGAATAAATTCTGGCGGCGACAAGACGGATCACGTGCAGGGGGGGAAGAATGAACCTTCAAGGATGTTCTGATGAGCGTCGCGGTCTCTCTTGTTGACTGCGCACGAAGACTCCTTTTGTTTGCTCGATCTCTACTGCCACAGCTGTTATTGCGGATTTTTCGCCGCGCGTCCGGGAGTACGTTTCGTGGTGTAGAGTTGTGACCCGCTGCATTTAGCAGGAAACACTTCTCGCCAAATTTAACTGGGCTCATCATAATATCAAATCACGCTGTGACGTCACACTATCTCATGACGTCATGTCACGTGATGTCACGAGGAAATGTGATTCTTCACAACATGGAGCGAGGAATCATATTGTCACGTGACACTATGACATGACCTGGTCACGTAAGCACCTATGACGTCACGGTATCGCGCGACAATTCCTCCCCCCCCCTACCCCCTAAATTTAGAGAAAATATTTTTCCAGTAAATTTAGCAGGGAAGCGCTTCGCGTGACATCATTTTATCAGGTGACGTCAAGTCACATGAAGAGGAAATTGTTACGTTCCGTGAAGTCACGTGACATGACGTCCCGTGGCGTCACGCGTGCAGTACACCTCGGCTGTCACCGCATTTCATTGAGAAAACTCGCCAAGGAAGCGGCAATTTCTTATTGCTTTAGTAGAGCACAAACACTTGTCTAATCTTTTTGCATATTTCTTATGTAGATTACTCGTCCCAAAGCTCACACCTTTCTTTTTTTTTTATGCGGAAAAAGGAAGAACCTCAGTCACAGAAAACAATTGTGAGACGGTATGTCTTTTGCGTGCTAATATTCATGCCTCAAAAAAAGAAAGGTCATCCAGTAGTCGTAACGTCTAGACGCACAAGCGCAAAAAAAAAAAACAACACAAAACTTCATTGGTCGGAAAGAAAAGAAAAAAAGAAAGAGAACTAAACTTATCACCATTGGCCAGTTAAACCCAAAAATGTATCGAATACAACAGCGTTTGGACCTCTAACTATAATTCTGTACATGATCATTCAAAACAATTCGATCGTTGACCGAAAATAAAGGTTGCCAGAGGAAAGCCGTGACCATACCTAAATGGGCCCTACGATTATGCGTCGTACGGTTGCGATACTAGACCATAACCCTAAGAAGGTCGCCCACGCCTTATGACAGGATTTTTTATTATTATTTTACTTCTTCGTCGCGGATATTTTTAAGTATAAACCTGAGTTTAAAAAAAAAAAAAAAAAAAAACCTCACCAATAAATGTTGACAAAAACGTAGAGATATGGCTGACATTCCAATGATTCCAGTTCATTCTTGGGTGAATGATAATTGTAAAGAAAGGAATTGGGGAGGGGGGAGAGGGGGGTGGAGCTGCAATTATTTATTGGGTCAACGCAATATCCCGCACGCATAAGGATTTTCTTTTTTTTTTTCAGGACGATAGTTGTTAGTGGTTCGTTTTCCGGTTTTTCGACGGCGTGAGTGTAAACGCCGTCAGTTTCCCCTCTAAATTTAGGGGAAAAATAGACGTCACGCTGACCTACGCGCAAATTCAGTTTTCCCGCTAAATTTGGCGGAAAAATTGATGTCACATGACAGGGCGTCACGGGAACTACAGACAAATTTAGGTTCCCCCCTGATTTCAACGGAAAAACTACTCGCCACGCGACCTATGCGCCAATTCAGTTTCCCTTCTAAATTTGGCGGGAAAATTGGTGTCACGTGATCTGACGTCATAGGACCTACAGACAAATTCGGGTTCCCTGCTAAATTTCGTGGAAAACAATTGACGTCAGATGACCTACGCACCGATTCAGTTTCCCCGCTAAATTTGGCGGGAAAATACATCCCGACTTTAAAATTATTCATTCGTCCGCAACCTATCGACGCTAAATCAACGCAACGTCATTTCAATAGGGACTTTTAGCAAACCGTTACCCTGTTCCGCGTATCGCACTACCGGAGCCTTCGAAGAATGCTGTTAAGCGCGCGCCGGGTGATGCCGTGACCGCGGGGCGTGGGCTTAAAAGCATATGCCTCAAAGGCTCCGGTAGTGCGGTACGCGGAACAGGGTAACGGTTTGCTAAAAGTCCCCAATAGGGAGTTTTAGTAGATCGTTTTCAAAGACTCGCTACCGCTACGGGCGCGCACTTTAGAGCATGTGTCGAAGTGGCAGCTCGAGCTCTTGCTGCAAATAGCGTGACCTTAAAACACGATCTATGACAACTCACTACTAGGGAGTTTTAGGGAACTGTTTTTGGCACATTCGATACGGTACGATCGGCCCTCCAGCACGAACTGCGCATGCGCGAGTCTTTTGTGGTAGCGCATGCGCACTTCGTACTGGACAGCCCATCGTAGCGTATCGCATGTGCAAAAAAGGTTCCCTAAAACTCCCTAATATCAGACCACCGTTTGACGCACGATCGGCCCAACGCCAACCGATCGTCCTCGTCATATCTTCGAATAAGCGGCACAGCTCTCCCTGTCTAAACGCATTACGTCCTGTGATCGTCGGGAACTTTTTTTTTATAAAATAATTTTTATACAATTTTAAACTTTATTATCTTGTTTTCACACGTTGGCCAGGTGACGGGTATACCACGTATACCACGAACAACCCTCTTTTTCGTGCGGTGATGGACATTTCGTCCTTGATCTTCCACCGTGTGCCTCCCCGACATTTTCCTTCGCCGATGTTTCCATACTGAACAAGAGCAAACGCAGCCGCTGGCGGCATCCAGGGTCCCTAAAGACAAACTCCAAAATATGAACTGTGAAAACTATGGTCCCGTAACAGCCGACCACAGAGGCCGATGAACCTCTTGTCCTTTGGACGCAGAGACCACACGGGAGGGTTCAATTTATTTTTAATGTGCAATAAAGACGTTTTCAATCAACCAATATAATCTTTGTTAAGTGTACCTTCCAGGTCTCTCCGTGCTTTATTTTTTTTTTCTTACTGGCTGAACCGTTTTATTATTTATTTGGCTCGAGCCCTACCAGCCCGCGAAATGAAACTGAAGGATGTTTCGTACATTTGCGTTCGAGTGCGTTGCGGTTGCGACCGAAACAACCAGTGTTTAAGCCGCTTACGACCTCCACCCCTGCTACTGCGCTGCCTTTCGTATAAGCACTTGCAAGAGGTCTTAAAGACGTAGAGTGTCGGAGTCGTCCGCAAGTGTGTGAATCAGCCTCGACCATGTTAAGGCCGGTTCTCACATGCAGCGAAGCGCTGATGTAGCGCTTCTCACGTGCCGTCAGCTACTTATTGACTGCCATGAGCAACAGTTTTGACGGTGCGATACAAAGCTGGTAAATGCTTCCGTCAGCACGCGCTTAGCGCGAGGTTAGCGCTATGCTTGTAGCGCTCCGCTGCATGTGTAGAGTTTTAGACAACGCAGCTGTGCGACGCTCCCAAGCTGCTCGGGGGACCGTCGGGGACCCATATTCTTCTCAAATTCTTTATTGTCTCCGCATTTGTTGTAAAGAAAATAAAATGAAATAAACAACGGTTGCAACGCCATTACGTGTGCGTCCTGGAGGCCGAGCTTGGGAGAAGATTCAACCGTCGCGCCGCATAACGGCTAAGATGAGAACTAAATTTGTGGGGACGACAACGTAAATTATTTTGTTGTTGTTTTTGTTTTTTTGCGCAGCGCTTGTTCTGCACACATGCGGCACTATAATGTCGCACATGCGCTCAACGTTCTGACGAGGAAAATCACAATCCAGTCCACAGGCCTTTCGTCTGGTAAACACGAGACTTGTGCGGTACTCCTAACAAAAATATTCAAATTACTTATAGTCGATTCATTGTTGGTATAATGTTGTAATCTTTGGATTACACTCATCGGGAAGTAATTGCAACGGTAATTTAATTACTTTTGGATGAACTAAAATTACTTGCAACCCTTACTTTATTCCCCCTTCCGTTTCTAAAACGGCGCGCTCTGTTCGTACAAGTTCACTACCAAGGAATCCTCAGACAAAATCTCCGACAGGCGATTTCGTGGATAAAGAAAATAAGTAGTTCATAATTCGGTGATTCTAATCCAATAATGGACAGTACGAAACGACTCGTTTTCAAACCGGCAGAAAAATGTCGTTTTGGAAATCTGAAGTGATCTAAAAAGTAACGGCTGTTCTTTTTTTTTTCTTTTTTTCGAGACACTGTCAATTATGTTTTGTCCTAAATAATAGAGTAACCTAATTTAATATATTTAAGCGATAGTAATTGTAATTGATTACTTTTTTTCGAGCAACTCGTGTACGCGGCTGGTAATTAGCACCGAGCTCCGCGAAAAACGAACTCGAAAAACCGCACCCCACAGTTCCATCTCCCCTCCCCATTGACAGAATGAAAACGACAGAGCGCCCCTTTTTGAATGTCCGCCTTCCAGCATGCGCTCTTTGCCTTCCGCCGTGCTTTGACACCGCGCGCACGCTCGAGGCTCGCGAGACGCCGATGCCATGTCGAAGGAACTCGCGTCATCCCAGTCAGATCGATCGAGGCGTGAGATTGGGCACGAGTGCTGCGTCAGTGTTCGGCTGGGGCTCGGGTCCAATCAGCGCGTCGAAGGTTGGGCTCGGGCCCAATAGCCGAGTTAGCGCGATCCGACCACTCTGACGACGTTTCATAGAAGGAGAGGAGACCATGCGGAGGCCTTCTCTCTAGGGGGTGTTGGCTAGGGGTGGGACAACTGACAGGCCTTCCTGCCGTACTCGCCCTGTGTGTGACAACAAGTAGAAACGTGAGAGTTCGTTGTGTTAGGTAAACACCTTGTGTTCGGTAAACAGCGAGATTTGTGAAAGACAAGCTAGGAAAAGCGCCCCCCCCCCCCTTCCCTATATATTTCGATCTCCTCGCCAGTAGGAGAATCAAAGCGGATGCAGACTTCGCCCGATAACCAAGAGCGCAAGCACACGACCCTCCCAACATGACCAGCTTTATTACGTCTGTATGTGTGTTTTCCCGGTGACTTGACTTCTTTGTTGCCAACCGTTCGAAACTAAGACCGCTCAGTTCCGACGATGGCATTTTTAATTAGAGTAATAAACGAGTTAATACCACGATCAACATATATCTGGCGTCTGACTTGTCCTCACATAAAACGCACCAAACTACGCTTAAAAAAAAACAACAAAGAAAACGCTGTTGAGCTATGATGTGACGCTGCTGAGTGGAACTCTCGATGTCTGAGCTGCACGAGAAGGAACGTACAAAACATGGTAGTAGTCCCTTTAATCCATCGGCACAGCATCCTAAATCGACCCTGAGAAAACGCCCATCAGGGGAAACGCGTGAATGTCCACGGTGTACGCCAAACTCCCCATTACAACCGCTCTTTCGAACTCGGGATCTGATACGCGATGTTCGAAGCCGATGTATTATACCCACTTTACAACGGTCGGTCGTGTCCCGGGGGCCTTTAACGTCCAAAGACGAAACTTTGCTCGCCCTAACGACCTTTTTCTTATATTTCGCATGCCTGTGTGTGTGTGTTTGTGTGTATGAGAGGGAGAGAGAGAGAGTTTGCGAAGTACCCCAAGCCCGACCTTGCCCACTCTGCAAATGACACCGGTGTTGCAATGTTAGGATGTGGGCGGGAAAGAAGGAGGTGGAGGGAGTGCAAGCTCGCTTGTGAAATGCGTTTCGCAATCTCGAAAGGAAAAGGAAAAAATAAAACGAGCTAAAAGAACAAAATGAAAACTTCGATCGGAAGTTAGAAACCGCGTTGGAATCGCTCCCTCTTCTTCTCTAACAACCCTGATACGACTAATGCCGCTTGCGCACGAAGGAATGACCGCCCGCGCGCGTCTGTGTACTATAGACGCGGATCTAGAGTGCCTCGTTGTAGATTCTACGCAACTAGAAAGAAAACCAGAGATGCAACGTAGACGGGGTCGTGCGCAAAAGCCCTTAGCTCTCATCAAAGAAATCGCGGCTGTTGCGACAGGTAAGAAAGACCCCAGGATCCAGCTCCCGAGTGCATGCTCACAAGCAAAAGGAAAGGACAGGCGCGATGTCTACGATGATGATACGCGAATAAAAAATACGAGAGGAGCAAACACAAGTGTGCGCATGTTCCCCTCAGTGTACTCAGATTGAGTTTCCTTTTTTTGCGTTTTCGTTTTACTTTGTTTTGCCTCTTCGTTGCAGATGAAATCTCAAAGACGCCGGTTCAAAAAGATCTGAGCGTTTCCTTGGACGCGTTTTCTGTATTGCACGTTTAGCTTTTCCACCTCCCACTTCTAATAACTGCCTTCATTTTCATTATATTTCCTTCATTTCCACAATCCTCTCATTTTTTTTATTGTTTCCTTCTCTGGGTATCACGTCTCACATCTACGTCCATTTCACCTTTTTGTCTCTTCTTCTGACCCTGCATCTCCCCGGTATTTGTCTAGCCGTCTAGTCTACCATTTCTGCTTTTCTCGCTCATGATGTATCTAGCATTGGGTGTCCAGCTATCGCTATCTTTCTTTTAGCCTTGGCGTCTCTACAAGATCGATAGATATATCAAATTCCTTTTGTTGGCTTTTATTTCTTCCTTGTTCTTTCTCTTTTTCGCTCTATCGCTATCTATCGGTTGTCCCAGATAGCGACCAGGCTATTTAAATCGACCGCGAAATTCGGTTTCTCAACCTATCGCGCTACGATTTTGTGCAGCGTTGCCCACAGGTGGTGCATTTTTTCTATAAAGTTTGCAAAGAGCAAACTCACCTTGCGAAAAAGTAAAGAAAGAAAAAGGATTAACTCGTAGGGAAAAGCAGCGAAGCCACCAGTCTTCTAACAATTGGGCGCCCTATTGATTGAAGACCGGTGGCTTCGCTCGGTTTCCATAGGAGTTAAGCCTTTTCTTATTTTTTTTTTAATTTTTCCTCAGGAAAGTTTGCTCTTTGCATATTTTATAGAAAAAATGCACCATCTAGGCAACGCTGCACGAAATCGTAGCGCGATAGGTTAAGAAACCGAATTTTGCGGTCGAAATAAAGAGCCTGCCCGCAATTTGAGACACCCGGTATATGTACAAGATATCTGCCCATCCCTTTTATTGTGCCCTCACATTAAATCTCTAGCATTTTGTATTTCCACGATTATGCATCGACCAATTTTATCGATCCAACTTGCATGTTATCTCTGTCTTTTACTTTCTCTCTATCTCTCTCTAAATGTCTACATTTCTACCCTCCGATTATATTTCTATTTTACACCATAAACAAGCGTCATCTCTATCTCTTACCATTCCATCATTCTCTTTCTTTTCCTGCGATATTCGTATTCTCTAGCTTGTTTTGTTTCTCCTTTTGTCTCTTTTTCTATCTAACTTTCGATATATATATATATATATATATATATATATATATATATATATATATATATATATATATATATATATATATATATATATATATATATATATATATATATATATTCAAATAATGTCCCTGATTTATCTACAAACTCTGATTTAATTTATATATAAATCAATCTATGTATATATATAATTTGTATATATATATGTGTGTCTATATTGTCTATTTTATATAATCTGTACATCTCTCATTCAATAAGTCTATCTGATTTATCTACCTATCTCACTATATAGTGTTTCTAAACAAATATATATCAATCGATCTATGTTAATTACCTACCTAGATTGTCTGTCTAGTTCATCTGCTCATCTATCAATGCATTTATTTTATTTTTTTATCTAGTGCTCATATTTAACTTAGTAATTCGTCCTGCAATTCGTAATTTTTATTAATTTATCTATTATATCTACCTAACCTAGTTCTTTGTCAATAAATCGATCTA
Organism: Ixodes persulcatus; assembly: GCA_013358835.2. Taxonomy (NCBI): domain Eukaryota; kingdom Metazoa; phylum Arthropoda; class Arachnida; order Ixodida; family Ixodidae; genus Ixodes; species Ixodes persulcatus. The sequence continues at coordinate 573,784 of JABSTQ010011552.1, forward strand.
ATCTATTTATATAGTGTATATATGTAGTGTATCTATTTATCAATTAATTAAAAACTTTTTGTGTTGTTAATGCCCATTAAAAAAAAATAACTATTTATCAATCGATAAAATGTATTTATCAACCTAATGTGTCTATCCAATTTATATATTTTTATCGGTCGATCTAATCAATTTATATATCTAATGTATCTATCTAATCTATCTACTTCTCTATCAATTTATCTATTTTATTTGCCTAATGTATCTATGAATATATCTAATTTATTTATATATCTATCGTATCTATCTTGTAATCAGTCGATCCAATATGTGCATCTATCTAATCAATATTCTTATCTGTCAGTTGTTCTATTTTATTTGTCTGTCCGGTGTGTTTATCTGATCAGTCTACATATCTATCGATGATTAATTTTATTTTTCAATCAAGCGTATCTATCAATAGATATATATTACTTACGCAACTAGTGCATCTATCTCATCTATTTTTTATCAGTTGATCCAATCTATGTATCAATCGAATCTTTCGTCAATCAATCGATTCCTTCAGATGCATGTCTCTCCTATCTGTTCCGTAGCTGCAGTCAAACGACGCCTGTCTGCGAGTTGGCGCGCCACCGTTCTTAAGGCACGTTTGCTTTCAGGTAAATTTAATAAACGCGTTCACGCTTCCCCCTGCGGATCAATGCCGAACATCGTTTCTCGGCCCCAGTTCGTTCAGCTCATTTCTTTCCACACTTTCTTTGAGCGCCTTCCTCGTTCACTTAGGCAAGTTTCTTTCGGCGGGAATGTTCGCGTTGGTTCTCGTCTCACGTCAGACCAACTCTACCTGGCGGTTTGAAAAGGCTGCTGAAAAGGGACGGCGTTCTGCGAATGAAAGAAAGCCTTCGTTACACGGCTTTGTGCTGTGAAAGAGTAACAACTCACTGCATTCTTCTACAGACTGGCTATACTGGCAGGCGGACACTTCCATTGTGGAAGGCACGCGCGCGAACACATGAGAAATCTCGGAGGTTATACGACTGAAGCGACTGAAGGAGAGGAGGTAGGAACGGTCGGGACGGTAGGAAATTTTCCACAGCCGTGCTGCTTAGCTCGAGAGTAGACCTCTTGCAAAAGCGTGCAGCGTCGTTCGCTACGCCAAGTGGAATGCTGGGAACTCTATGTACGGAAATGGTTGTAGCAGACGACGGAGGCGACGGAGGAAACGCGGGCGAGCACACGAGAGCAACTGCGCTACCCTCTCTCTCTCTCTCTCTCTCGCTCCCTTTAGCTTCATGCGGTAAATCAACACCTCCTAGAAATAAGGCCGTAGCGCTCTTCTCGTGACGTCACAAAGGAAGGCCATCGGGGGCGCGCGTCAAAGCGAAAGCAACGCGCGTGGATCGACCGTCGTAACGCGCTTTTCGTCCCATACGCGTGTCTTCTTAGCTAAAATGAAAGCTGCACATAGCAGCGGGTTTAAGAAACACTTTATTACACGAGCAAAACATTAAACCCCAAAATAATCGGTACGAAATGGCACGAGGTATGCGTAGAAGACGTCTATAGAAAAATGTGATTGTTTTAAGTTGAAAACATTGGGTTACGCAATTATTGCTGTAGGAATGCATATTTGATACAGAAATAATTCGACAAAATGGCGAGACACGCAGTGATTGGACGCAGCAATACAGATCAGTTAAAAATCAGGTAGACGTAGCCAACGCGAACACGGCTCGACAAATGTCACTTACGATCATGTAAGCGATGTTATCGCGTGCAGTCACTGAATTAAAGTTAATGTAATTTCGATCGAATAACACTATTGGGTCGACAGATCAGCTTGCGACGCTCGTATAATCACTCAAAACAGCGAGCTGATTAAATCCCGTATCATTTAATCAAAATATGTTAACTTTTTTTGTGTGGCAGGGGTACTAAACTTACTATTTACAGTCAACTAATTTACTTCTCCCTATGGGCTTGAGCTACCCAAGAACAAAATATAACCTATTTTGTATACAATAATACTATTACCTTAATACAGTTAAGATTCTAGTATAAACGCGGTAAAGGCAATAAAATAACATTAGTATAAATAAACGCATAAGCACAAACAACGCACTTACAATAATCGCAGAAACAACGCACTTTCAATTATCACACAAACTTGTTATTTACCTTCCAGTAAAAACTAGAATATTACCATGCATATTTACAAATGTCGACGCAATAGCAAACGGATAACGAAGAACAAGATTTCATTCTATCACGATTAAAGAAAAAACACTCGACTGCAGCGCTTTACTTGCGTCTTACATGACCAAGATAGCCCGTAAATAAGTTGTTTCTCAGCTGCCAATCGTATCCATACGTCCCACAAGATCCATCACGAAAACATTTGAACACGAACTTCAAGAACTCTCTCTCTGTCGAGAGAGAGGTCATCGACCAGTGTCATCGTTGACTAGTTGCCACACACGTCACTCAAACCGTAGCAGGACTTGTTTCGCGAATCCGCGTAAATGCCGTAGAATCAAGCGAACACAACTATCTGAGACTGCGGTGACGACAAAAAAAAAACAAAAAAAAAAACCGACGGGTAGGAGGGTCAAAACAGCCACACACACACACACACGAGAGCAGCGGCCATCTCTTGCTCGTGTGCGCTCCCTGCGGCGATGACTGGATTTTTTGGGGGTTCCTTTCCCTTCTGAAATGTCTCAGCGTTCCTTTTCAGACAGTCAGCAGCTCCCACACAACGCAAATTTACCAGAATCGGAGCCCATATGAGGAAAGATGTCGCATTGCATCCGGTTCATTCGAAAAGTGTGGGGTGCTGCGGGACTGCACGTAGTCTCGCGGTTATGGGGAGAATCATAAATATAAATTTGGTACCTTCAACCTTGGTAACGCGTTGTATATTACATTCATATTATATATATAATAAATTGTACAAGACTGCGCTTTTAGAACGTATATTAATGTCGGATAAATGCGCACGAACGCCACCGTGCCGCTCGAGAAGAATTTTTTTTTTCACGTCGATAGCATAAACTTTTCACGTAGTTGCTCCATGGCCTTCCTTCCTCCGACATTGTGACGTAACCACTCGGAGCGCTACGGCCTTATTTCGAGGAGGTGTTGGGTAAATGCTGCAGGGGCAAGGAAGAACATATACAGGACCTCGCGCGGTGTTTTGGGATTTCTTATTTTCAAAGGGTATATGTATTATGTTTGCTACTTGCGTGCACGAGTATCGGTGTTGGAAAGGTGATGAGAGTAAGTAAGAAAGGAAGCGAAAGGGAGGGTAGTCGATTACTTCTTTTCTTCCGGGCCGAACGTACGCAATGACAGGCCCTTAACCACCGCTTCGCGCCGGTGCGACGGCAACTGACAGCTCGCCGTGGGCGATCGACCAACCCCCTAGTCCTGACACCGTGGGAAGCCCGCAAGCTGCCCTTCCTTTTTTCTAACATTTACGCGGTTGTAAGGGTTTTTTTTTTATTTTTATTTTTTATTTGCTTCGTACGTATCGAATCTAGAATACGGTCGGATAAGAACCGACCCGCTGGAAGATAATAATAAAAAAAGGTCGACGAAAAGGCCGAACGAAGTGATAGGTGAGATGAAAAGTGTGGCCAGCGTCCCCTACGCCGCGTCTGTCATACGTGTTCGACCCCAGGAAACAAAATGAAATCCGCTTTACTATCGTACACTTTGTCCGTTTTACTATCGTCACTCGACCGCTTTACTATCGTCACTGACATGAGAGAACGACCGGGCGTCTCCTTCAGATGCCCGGCCTCTAGCCAAGACTACCTTAACTCGTTTCCACATGAAAAAAAGAAAGAAATTTTTTGCATTGTTTTTACGCCGCGCGAAGTAGTTCTTACAAGATTTGGTTGTCGGTGGAAGAAGCGATGCTTTTAGTGTTCGAAACTTGTATAGGTCTTGATAAGATAACATATATCTAATCTAGAATGCATATCTTATATGTGCACATATGGGCCTCCTGCGCTAAAGCTTTCAGCAAACTGTGGCGCCCTCATTTTGGGCGATACAAGCTCACCTGATTGGGCCTCGCACTACTAAAGCAGCTTCACGTAGCTTCTTTTCTTTTCTTTTTTTTTTGAGTGTGTGTGTGTACTGCTGAAGAACGAAAACAAAATATCTTTGGACGTCCGAAATCGACCAGATTCAACGCCGCAAGACAACCGAAAGTGCCAGATTCATGCCACCACCGAGGGTAGGCGACTCTTACGTCTGGGTGGAGACGTCAGAACATCTAACGTACCAACGTTTTTTGTTTGTTTTTTTCTTTTTTTTTCCCTTCCTTTATTGGAGCTCGTGGAACGGCATTTCTTGACTCAGGCTCTTAGCGTCTCAGCTTTGACCTGTGCTTCGACGGCGCGTTCGAATTTTCGTCGTGTCTTTGTTCTTCGTGATGACGCGTTCCGCACCAGAGCAGGAGGCATATGCTTCTACATATGTGACAGATTGAGACGCTCCAGTTTGTACTGCCCAAAACAAGTCCTAAGACGTCCTCTTTCGCAGCGCCCTCTGGACAACGCAGAAGGCCTATAGGGGAGGGGGGGGGGGCGGTCAGTAGGAATAGGCAGGACTTTTTTCACTACGGTTCTCGAGGTGAAAACGAGTTTAGAAGAACAATTGTGCGTCTTCAACCCCCCCCCCCCTTTTCCCCCTCCTCCTTCCCAAACGCCATCGCTATACAAAAGCTATTAGCGGCGAGATGTTTCGGTGGCGCCCTCGTTTGGTTACCTTTCGTGATGTCATTACCTTGTGAACAACAAGTTCAATGGTGTTTGTAATGAGCAGGTGGAAGCCTGATATCATAGCGCTCTCAAAGCAACAGGGCCAACACCGTCAAAATTGAAGTTCTTACATCTCTCTTATTTACGACGATGAGATATCCTTTGCTGACGTCATAGACAGCATTCGGCCAATGGACCTTTTCCGAGAAGCGTTCTGCGCACGCGCGAGCACTCGATGCCAAGCGGCGGAAGTCGGCACTAGAAATCGAGGAAATTCGGAAGGAGGCTGTGGATCAGCGAGTAGAACACGTAATTGCAACATATATATAATTGTGTTACACAAAAAAAGAAAGTGGACGGAAAGAAAAACATGGCGTTTGGGTGGACGCCACAGATCCCCCTCTTTAGAGTCGCGTTGTGCACGCGCCGCTGCTCGGAGAGCGAAGAAACTAGTAGCGTAGCTCCCATTATCGATTGGTAGCGCAGGTAGGTCACTTCCTCGATTTTTAGTTCGTGCAGCCACCGCCTGGTGCCGTCGGTATGTGAAAAAGGTCCATTGTGGTGGGCCGACCACAGCGACGCTTTCGATCGCTCACGTCGCCAATACGGATGAGACTAGAGGCTCCGACTTCAGCGCAAGCTTACTGCCCTTGCTAACACAATTGTTAACGCGCACGAAGGCGCAACCAAAGCACCGCGGAAGCCAGCGAGCTCGCGCTGAATGCGGAACTTCTATAGTCTCAGTTTAAAGGGTGAACAGAGCATAAGCTCGCGTCAGCGTCTCACAAAGAGCGCGACGCAAACACGCGGCGATGCCAAAACTTTAGCCAAGACGCGTTTGCAGTGTTGCGGTACAGTTGGCGCGACTCTTTTCGAACCTCAACGTGTTTGCCGCTTGAGGGCGGGTCGGAGAACTACCAACGGTGACGTCACGCGCGCGCCTTGTCTTCTATAGGTGGTATATTGCACCGGCACGTTCTCTTTGCTTTCCACCGTGCTTTGGCTGCGCGTGTTGTCGCTCGAAGCTCACGAGACGTCGAAGCGTTATCGACGGTGGGAAGCTCGCGCTGGAGGTCGGAACAACTGCAGGACATGTCTCCGGCGTTCACGTCTTGTCGGTTTGCCGAGAAACTCCTCTATACTCACAAAGCCTGGCAGCTCGACGACGGAGCCATAGAATGTCCGGCCGCAGATTTGGAGCGCGAAGATCTGGTTTCACAGAGCATCAAAGAGCCATTTCTCGGGGAACCTGGACGTCAGCACACAGCTTTTGCAGCGGCGAGGACTCAAAACACACTTGTCCGCTCGGGAGAAGTGTGTTGCGGCGTCTCGCCGCAGCGGGGCGCCAGTCACGTGGCTCTCCTCTCATCCGTTGTCTGCCGCTTTACCTTTTCCAATTCGGCGGCCGCTTCTCGTGGCAATCTACCAGGCTTTGTCAGTTTATGGAAGCTAGGTTGGTGGGTATAGACCGGTAGGGTGCCTGCATGCGCGCTTTGCTTAGGGTGATGACGTCTAACCAATTTGTTTGAAACGCGCTTTTTCTTTTTTTTTTTTTTTTTGAAACGCGTGAAAGAGCGTCTCCCATGCACGCTCTCTTGGCGTTAACTGTGCTATTGTGGCATTTTGTTTTCGACGATTTCTTTGTGTTTTCCCTAAGAGCGCGTGCTGTCGGCATCGGGTACTACAAAGGATGGCGTCTTCCTAAGCAGAAGAACATTGAGGCACTCTAAGTAGACCTAAGACTAACTGCCTTCGTTCCAGCTGCACTCGCCGAGCGCGTTCGCATGCGAGAGCCAAACGCCGGAGTTTCGCGTTCTAATACGTTCGACGAGTGCAGTGCACACAAACGCTGCCTTTGTTTCCACTGCACTCGTCGAGCACGTTCGAATGCGAAAGCCATGCAAGCACCAGTCGCCGGCGTTCCGCTTTCTACATACGCGTTCGACAATTGCCGTGGGGGCAAAGGCTTCTATAGCTTTGGAGCTACCCAGTAATCAATCCATGCAGAGCTCGGCGTTCTGACGACATACCGTCTCCAGGCGGTAACTGAGGGACCACTTATTTGGACGCAGTAATAAACTCACCATGCAGCCGGAGACGCGTTACAAACACAGTAGCAGCCGTTTACTATAGAAGAGGACCGCTGGCAGATCGCGTGCGACTATAGTGCCACGAAGAGCACTGGAGTGAGCCATATGTGACAGCACCCGACAGTAGTGCAAACTAAAGCCCCTTGATGGAATTTGCACGAGCACATCGAGGGTCTTTTTAGTGCAAACCACCCCGCAGTCATTCTACACAGAGCCGTGAACATGCCACCTAAAACATCATCAAAGTAACTTCATAATTAAAAAAAAAGATTGTTAACCAGATTTTGTTTGTTTCTAAAATGATTTCGATAGCACGTTTTGGCGTTTCGTGTGAAGCACCTTTACGAACAGAGTTTCGAATCTAAAAATCACAACTGTAAATCTTATTCTGCATGTAAAAAAAAATATATCGAAATCTTTTTTTTTGGAGTGGAGGTTCATGACCCTCGCCACAATCCCAACCAATTGAATAATAAAAACGCAAATATAAAGCAAAGAAGGTTGGAGGAAACGAACAACGCCAAAAGAATTTTTTGCGAAATCTCGGTCCCGGTTTTGAGCACGCCAGCCAAACTCATTGTTCAATTGCCACCATATATTTCTTACTTACAGAGAATGCCCGGATGTCAGAGAACCGAAACAAATGACGTACATAATAACCGGCACAGAGGAGTCATATTCACTTATAATGCGTTCTCGGTTGTGAACCTAAAATATACTGTCGTAAAAATAAAGATATTTCGGGATACAGTCACATTCCGCTTATTATGGAACAAGTGTTGTGACGATAATCGGAATTCTCTATATCTAAGTAAGTAAAATGAAGCAAGGAGTACTCGACAAAGATTGGGAACCAAGCCCATCGAATAAAGAATTGGTACAAGAAGCAAATTCAAAAAGAAAAAAACTCCCGTTCCAAGTTGCGCAAAGCATACTCGTTCCTTCCTCAAATGAGTGGCTCTCAAATGTATCCTTCTGAGCCTTTCTTTTTTCTTTTTATTCTTTTTCTCGCGATCTCCGCTAACAAAGGTGCCGCGGGGCAGGGTAGCCGAGTTGAGACACAAGATGAACGCCTAACAATGTGCTCTCGAGACTTTCGCTTGGAGTGGACGCACGTGACTGCCTACCGGGTTTTCGCAGAAACGACCGCCCGGGAGATGGCGCTCATCGACAACACTCGTCGAGTCTGAGGTGACGGTGTCGTAATAACGAAGAAAAAAACAAGTAACGAAGGAAAACTGTCTACAAATGTTTGGAACTTTTCGAAAAGTGTGTGTGCGTGTGTGTGTTTGTATAATTAATAGGCCATTTTCAAAAGTTCCGTCAAGAAACATTGGCGGTCGCCGTTTCCTGACCACGAAGCACTTGATCGGATCCGACTCTTCGCTGAACGTTTACACGTTGACGCAACCCTCGTTACCAATAAATGCTCAGAGTACGTGCTCAAACAATGGCGGACTCGGATGTTTGGTGCAGCGGCTACTAGATGGCGCTTACTTTTGAAAAGGGTCTACTGTGTTGCGTACGATTAGACTGCGGAAAGTTAAGTCAGTCCGAATGTGCATCTAGGGAGGTTTGCTAGTGATGCGGCTAACCCTCCCGGCGGGTATGAGAGATTTTGAGGTCTGGCCGGTTCCCTAGGGGGGCAAAAGTACTCGGCGTTTCAGCCCATTCCACTCAAAAGAGGCGAGCCATGCTTACCGTTTGCTCTAATTCTCGCTTTACACGATCTCCCCCGGAAGTATATTTACATGCCGATCTTAAAGCACACAAATTCGATTCATTTCACGCACATTTCAAGTCTGATCACTCTCTTTCTGAGAGCAAAATTTGACTCGAATAATCGAAGCGTGGACGAACTTATCGCTGCCATTCGCCTGCAACGCTACTCGGCGTCAGCTGTCTTGTGCTACGCTGTGAAATTCAGCATAGCTTCTACAGTGCACTTAAAAAGGTTAATAAATAAAAATAAAAAAATAAATTAATCGTGATCTAGATTACGATTTAAATAGTGATTTAAATTAAATCAGTTATGATATGTTTTTTTTTTTTTTTTTATGAAAACTTCTCCGTCAATCAGAACTCATACCATAAAAAAATATGACGTTTTGGTTACGGTTACGGTTACTGTTTCCTGTTGATATCGGTTTCGTTTCAAGTTTTACAGTTTCAAATTTTTACTGTTTCGGTTACCGGTTACACATTCATAAAAAAAATGTTTTTTTTTTTCGGTTTTTCCAGAAATTTGTTTTATTGAAATGCTAGACAGCCGTTTTATCCTAAACGGTTTAAAGTAGTCCCAGATATCGAACAACGCGACATTCACAATAAAAAAAACTCAAAAACGTCTTAGTACTTCTAATTGGTCAAAAGCTGCACACGTTTCTAGCACCAACGCTTGTTCACTACATGTATTTGCATTACATAGTTTGGTACCCAAGCATACATCTTACCCCGCTACTCGGGGATCATCGCGTTCTATATAATCAATATAAAAATAAACATATAGCTAGTCGAAAATCGCACATCGCACTCCAAAATCTTCAGGTATGTTTTAAGAGGATAGAAAGAGACTGGGCGGTTATGTTCGAGGAATTAAAGGACATGCGGACGGGAATTGAACAAACGGAAGAAGAAGCGAGAGGTGCTAGAGGAGGCCAAGCAAGGTCAGCTGGAGGAGGTGAAGGTGAACGAAGGACAAGGTAGGGTGAGAGGCCGTGGAAAAGGAGCTAGAAAGGGTCGGACATGAGCTGCAGAAGATGAAGAGACAGGGGACGGAGGGAGGAGCAGTTGTCGTAGTGCCGGTTATAGAGAGTGAAAGGGCAGATGACGTGGACACTGGTGCGGCGGCAAAGGCAGCGAGGCCGTTGTAGAGTACTGTGGTGCAACGGCAGCCCCCTACTCCGACAGTCGCCAAACCTGCGATGCGGGAAAACCAAAAGGGAAAAAAACAGGTAGTGTCGGTAGCAGGGAGCTCTAATGTGTCTTGGTGCACAGCGGGGATCGGCAGCAGAGTCGGGGGAGATAGGAGAGTAAATGTTGCAGCCCGCCCAGGCAGGGGAATGGAGGAGGTGATGGACACCGCAGTAGAAATGTTGACTGTGAACAAGGGGGAGGAAAACCTTGTGGTGGTACATGCGGGATTGAATGACGTCCTAGGTAGGAGGGGAAGGGACCTGGTCACACACATCGAGGACGGTGTGAAGGAGTTGAGGGTCGTAACCTCTGGGGTGGTGCACATTGTAATGTGCACCGTCCCGGAGGTCAGGGGCCGAGGAGTAGGTACAGAGAGGGCAGTCGAGGAGGCTAATAGGGACATCAAGAGACTGAGCTCTAAGAACGGATATGAGGTCATGATTGTAAACAGGTAGGTATACCAGGAGAATCCGATCCCCCCGTTCAGCCGAGACGGCATCCAATCCACTATAGGGAACCGACGGAGATGCGGGTGGCGCGAAGGATGGGCGATATAGCAAAGACTTTCTTAGGAGCCCACAGAGCCCTCCGGTAGTTGGCCCAAATGCAAATACGAAGGTTGGGAGGAAGCCTCGCAGAAGGGAAAAGAAGCGCCTCAACATAGGATTTATAAACATGACGGGGGCACAAACACTGTGAAGTGGGAAGAGATTGTGGAACAATTAAATTATGAAGATTTTGTAGTGTTTGGATTGGGAGAGACGCATCTTAGAGATGTGGAGGAACGACACTACTTGGCAGGTTATTTCTGGGAGGATGCAATCGATGCGAAGGAGTACGGAAAGGAGGTGGATTGGGGAGCGCTAGTAAAATGACTGGGCTGGGAAAGGGTGAGGGAAAGCTGCAGAGAAAACATGTGGTTAGACGGTAATGTCAGAGGTTTAGACACGCTCATAGGATTTGTATATCTGAAAACCGAAACTGATTCAAGAGAAGAAAAGGCACAGCACTTTAAGTGTATTTCAAAAGATGTTAAACAAATTGGAAATAATCTGGAAATAAATATTTTAGGTGACATGAATGCACGCTTAAAAGACTTCTAAGTATATACAGATTCTACAGGGAGGATGCTACAACGATTCTGCGATGCTCTTGATCTAGTGCTTGTTAACGCCCAAGTAAAATGTGACGGCAAATTAACGTGGGAGAGAAACGATTCGCACTCAACAATTGATTACTATCTAATGTCTAGCATATTGTATAACAGGTTAGGACACACGGAAATAGATGAGAAGGGCACGAAAAGCGTAGGAAGTGATCGTAAGCGGCCTAATATAAAGTTTGGTACAGCAGAACCAGAGAAACGAATTCTTGAACGAGAAAGCATATCGACCCTAAAAAGAGGAAGGAGGCCACACACACCAAAAAGCTGGTGGGACAGTGAAGTTCATGTGGCCACAGCAGGGCGACAAAAGGCCTCAAGGGAACACAGATGGGCCAGGAAAGGGGGGGGGGGGGGGGACACAGTCGCTGAGGTGGCATCGAAATGGAAGATATTTCAGAAAATAAAACGAGAGGCATCTGCTCTAATCCATGCCAAGATTGGTAGAACTGGAGTGCAGTGGATGATGGAGGTCAGTCAAAGGATAGGAATGCAGCAAAAAGGTTCTGGGAGCACATTAGGGCAAAAGGAAGAAAAACAGAAGGGTTCCATTGTTCATTGACCATACAAGAGAGAATGAGTGTAGAGGGCGAGGATGCAAGATAATTTATTTGACGAACAATCGAGGCAACATTTGCAGAACTTGAACCGTTCAAAGTCGGACAGAACCAACACGGCACATGACAAGAACGCCAACGAAACAACTAAGACGACCACGGGGGAATGGGACAGAGCAGAAAGTAAAGCACCTGCTGGCACGACGACAAGCCCAGATGGCATAGGAATGAGACTAGTCAAGACGCTAGGAACAAGAAGCAAATTAAATTTAAGAGAGGCAACTGATTCAATAATAATGGGGGGGGGGGGGGGGGGAGCGAAGGGAGAGGTGCCCAATGATTGAAGACTAAGCAGCGCCAACTGGAGGCCGCGCTTCTACTGAATCCTTAGCTAGCTGTCACTTAGCTGTCACCAGCAGTACGTACAACATCAGTGTTCTGTCGAACCGTAACGCAGCGCTCGCGTCCAAAACTTTCGTTAGCTGGAACAACCCCGAAAAGCTTTTTTGCGCCACCAGGCGCGCTGACTGGCAGCCGACCGTGGCGTCCTCTGTGCGCAACACTGGGCCCATACACCTTTTCCACGAAGATGTCTCTTTGATTCAATCTCCTACGATGTGGCTCAATCTCCCACCACTGCCCGTTTCGATTTGGACGAACCTCGTGCCGGCGTCCTGTCGTCTATCACTACACTGCGTGACGCGCGTTAAAGGCCTCGGGGCTAGCAGTAGAGCTGCACCGGTAAACTTGGTGTTCGTATTCAGCGAAGACAATCTCGAAGATTCTGTCTCCCACGGCGCCAGCTATATGTGTTTGCTTGCACGTCACGCCCAGAGATGGCGCCATATGCACACCACGCACGGGGGAACGCAAGCGACAACGTCCATTCCTCCCCTCTATTGCTTTCCCTCTCCTCCTCTTACGGAGGAACGACTAGGAGAAACCATGCAAATTTCGCCGACTCCGCGATCGAAGACGCAGCTGGGGGGTTGGATCGGAGAGGGCTGGCGTTCTGTCTCGATGCGAAGAACCGCAGGCCCGGAGCTGTTTAGGAGCTACACGAGGCGCAGATGTTGAAACGAGAGAGAAAAAAAAAAAGATGCAAAAGGCAAGGCTAAGTAAGAAAGAGAAAAAAAAATAGAGAGCGAGCACGTGAAACTCTGACTTTGAGGGGGTTGCCTGCCAAACCAAAGATGGACGTCCGGCACGGCCCAGCGGTGGAACGAAAGATTAATTTAGACCGCAGCTGGGCGTTTTGTGTACGGCCACAGCAGTTATTGGCGAGGCTTCGCAGCGGACCCGCTGTGTTTACGTACCTAGTGGTTCTTTAAATGCAGCGGGGAAATTTTATCCGCTAGATTTGGCGGGGGAATCACAGTCTCTCGTGACATTGTGACGATGTTTCACGGGCACGTGATGTCCTTTCGCAGGACGTCATATGCTTCCGCTACATTTAGCCGGGAGGTAGGGTGTCGCGCGACGTCATGTCCCGCAACGTCTCCATTTTCCGCTGCATCTAGCGGGAAAACCCCTCCTCTAAATGTTTCGGGACATTTTTCGTCCGTCGGTGGAAATTTAGTTCGCGTGACGTCACAGTTTTACGTGATGTCGTGGCGTCACGTCGTCCCCGTTGGCTAAGCTCGGCGGGCCGCGTGTCCACTTAAATGCTCCAGTGCAAAGGCCCGTATCACACAGGGGCATTAGCTTACGTTTTATTCCGCAACGTATTATATATATATATATATATATATATATATATATATATATATATATATATATATATATATATATATACCTTTACGGTGCTGGCGCCTTAACCGCAAGCGGTTTCTCCGTTCAATTGCACACGCCTCTGTTTTGGATTTGAAACCCGTCAATCGGAGACACCTTTTTTTTTTATTATTTGCCAGGGCAGCGAGAGAGAGAGAGAGAGGATGGGAAACAACAACAAAAAAACAAACGAAGAAAGGAAATTTAAAGAAAACGGCGGGAAAACACAAGAAAAAAAATAAGAAAAAATACGGGCGAGTTCGAAACCGGAAGGGGACGATGCCGCGACATTATCTTGAAGTTGTCCGAATTTAATATTTTTTGTTTCGTGTTTTAATGTTCGTGGTTTTTCTTCGCTCTAGAGCAAACCGACGTGTCTAAAACAGGTGTTTGGTCTTCCGAGCGAAAAATCTTAGGCAGTACCGATTGTCCACAAACATACTTTTTTGTGGCGTATTCATGGTGATCAGACGTGGAATAGGCCACTGTTGATGGAGTTTGATAAAAAAAAAATACGTGCAAATTTTATAGAATTTACATGGAAATGCGTAAATTCCTTATATTTCACAAAACATGTACTCATAAAGTTACAAAGATTATGTATAAAATATACAAAAAGTTATCATTTTTATCAACTATATGGAAGTCATGTATGCTGCAAAAGGTCCTGATTCGAGATGGGGCTTCTAGGATCAATTTAATCCAAACTTCCACCAGTGTTTGTCTGATAGCGTTATTCTGTGTTATTATCGAATATATCAATCGTAACCACAATTTCTGGGTTTCTTTTTCTTCTTTTTTTTTTCGTCATACAGCCGGAAGTTTGGTAGCTGGGAGACTTTCATATTTTAATCAGTGCCTGTGTACAAGGAAATAAGAAAATAATATCATGATTTTATCAAACTGATAAAATGTGTAAAAGATAAACAGAAATACGTTCTCTGAAATGATGCGTTTAAAATGAACATGACGTTCTTTGAAACAATCAAATCGTAGCTGCTGATATGGTATACGTGGAAACGTGGCCGTTACATTGTTTCAGGGTCATCCTAAACGCCAAGAGAAATTAAGGTTTTAGTGCCACGAAAACACGTGGGACTGCCACCACTGAAAAACGCTGAGTCATGTTCTCTTCAAATTTGTACTCGGGAGATGTCTCGTGCATTAATCTTAGTTCAACTGCAAAATGAATTATGAGCGTTAAACTCTGGGTTAAGACATGATGTAGCGGAGCCTACTACATAATTGTATCGGGGCGCTAAGAGTGGAATGCTACACATTGGGGAATATATGCACCAATAATTATCGACACTAGCGTCTATGGAATGCCCTTGGGATTGTCACCGGAGCATAATCCTTTGTGGGATCAGAACAGTATAGTAGTAGAACGAAAGTAAATGCGGTCCAGATTGCGAGTAGATTAACTCTGTTGGGGCTCTGCCCATCTTCGCGACTATAACAGTTCATAATCCGATAAACTAATTTGGTTATCACTCCTTGGTTCCGAAACAACCAAAAATATTAAACGATATCTAAGATCAAAACGGCCTAACATCGAAAACACGCAGGTCACGTAAAGGCTCCAGATTTTTTTTAACAATATCGCGAGAAAGCCGACCGGCCGGTAGATCATTACCTTATCTCGCTGTAAAACAGCGGGTCAGCAAGACTACGTGCATGTGGTAGAAGGCACACGCCTAGCCTCGCTGAATTGCTGTTTCACGCCGCGATAAAGCGCGGATCTACCGGCCAATCGACATTCTCGCGATATGTTAAAAAAATTAATCCGGAGGCTTTTCATACGTTCTATTTCAAAAATGTTGAACTAGAACGTAAGACCATACTCTGATGTTCGTGCAATGTGTTAGAGCTTCACTGTAAGGTCTATTAACGAACGCCATACCTCGATAAACAAAAAAAAACACATTGGACGATCTCAATAACTGTTTGAAACCATGGAAGAGGCTGTGGTGAAAGGAAGTTATCGTGAAAACAGCGCAAACACACGAGGGCGTAGAAGAAACCACACGAGACGAGCGTTGACTATCCACTGACGAATTTTATTACGACGACACACGGAAACGACCCTTCATCCTATGGCAGTGCGATCCCGCGCAAGCGCATTACGTGACTATAAATAAAAGCGTAATGACAGGAGTTAAAAAAAAGCTAGCCCAAATCCAAAAATGTAATTTCACTGTCTAGCAGTGCCAATGACAATTGACTGACGCAAGCTTCTTGCGTCAGCCAACCGTCGTGGGCACTGCTAGACAGGGAGATGACATTTTTTGGACTAAAGCTTGCTTTTTGAACGTATCTTATTTTTTTGTACACTTATTTTTTGACAGATGGTCTTTGTGCTTAAAAATTACTTCTGCGTCACTCAATGCATTCTACGCCCCACGACGGACCCTTGCGGAGCGTAAAAGAGCGTATTTTGGACCTCAACGAAGACATGGCTTTCAGATCTCAGAGGGGCGTAGCAGTCGAAGATTTTCTTAAAGTTGTCTCATTTTATTTAAGATACACCTGTATTGAATGGCGAGAAAAAGTCTGGATTAAGAAATCCGGAGTATGTATCGGCTCTAAGGTACCACCTGTACTGAGCAACATTTTTTTTCTTGGGAAAGAGGATCGAGCACTTGAAAACGATTTAAATGGACTACCAGAAAGATCTTCAGGGACGAATATGATCATCTCGTCTTCGTAGGAAACCCTGATTTCAATCAGACACTCGATAACGTGCCAAAAACGTTTACCGAGCAAGGATTAGGCCTGAAGCTCACGTTCGATACTCTCAAAGAGTGCCAGATCCAGTTTCTGGATAGCAGTGCTGATGTGAAGGACGGAAATGTTCGTTGGTTGCACCATCCATGAACCGCTAAGTCCCTGCTTCATTTTCGGTTCGCCCATTCAAAGTTATTTAAAAACAATAATATTACTGTGTCTTGAATTGGATTTGAGTTATCAAAATCCTGCGAGCACAAGATGAAGGAAAGCGTTTCAGCCCAAATAGCGGAGCTCCGAGACGCAGGATTTCCTGACCCGATGATTACCTCGGCCTGCGAAAATAGTATAAAACTAGATGCCGGAAAAACTGCGGGGGGAGAGACGTGGAAAACAGAAAGAAGGTGGCTACCATTCCTTACGTTCACCACATACCCCACAGGTTTGAGGGGTGTCGCCTCAAAATACAAAAAGAGCGCCGTTTTCTTTTTTTTTTTTTTTTCGGCCAGAATCAGGTGTAGCTGGATTTGGCCGCCGTAAAAAAAGCGCGCAAGAAAGAAGAAAAAAAAATAGTTAGGGTCGCACCGTGAAACATGGTACGAAGTTCGTATCGTGTACCGTTGGCGCAGTGTATAAGATACCTTTCACGTGCGGGCAGGAATACATCGTTCAAACGGGGCGGTGTTTGAGCATCCGTTTAAAGAGCACAAAAGGTCGTTGAAACGATTTGCTTACTCGCATCTTGCAATGCATTGTCGTGATTGTGGGAATGAGCCAAGATTAAGTGACACCGAAGTAATTTTTAAGCACAACGACCAGCTGTCTAAAAAATAATGGAAACGTACAAAAAAAAAAGATGGGAGGTTTTTGCGTCAGTTAACTGTCGTTGGCACCGCTAGCCAGTGAGATGACAATTTGAATTTGGGCTAGCACTTTTAGCTTTTGTTATTACGCTTCTATTAATAGTCATGTAATGCGCTTGCGCGGGATCGCACTGCCGTAAAATGAAGTGTCGTTTTCATGTGTCTTTTTACTAAAAGTCGTCCGGTGATAGACAGCACTCATCCCATGTGTTTCTCTCTGCGTCCTCGTATTTTCGCGCTGCTTCCACGATGAATTCCCACCAACTCGCCCAACTATCCATTCGTCAAAAGGAAGTTTCTGATCTTCCTAAAACCTTAACAGATGATCGGTCCTACATCATCACATAACGGGGGACATTATAATGTTTCGCAGGGAACCAGACCTTCTTTAGTTTTTCTACGGTTTATCAGGTGTAGATGAGTGTAGGATCCGGACTGATGTTGGGGCTACAAGCCATCAAAGAGGAGGTCTCGATTTAGTTTCCAAAACGCGACTGGGTCTTCGTACTACGTTGTGCACCGAGTGTTTGGTACTTGTGTTCCTCGAAACTTGGGAATGCTCGACATCGGCTTGCGACATAGGGGGATCAGTGGCCGAGCGTGTTAGGTCAGAGCACGTGAGGCGAAAGCTCGCGCTGCAGAACCCAAGGGTCCTGGTTTCAATCCCCGACACCCCCCCCCCCCCCCCCCCCCAAGTTTTTGGTCTGGACGAGCGTCGTACCGGCGTGCGGTCGCGTATCACTACTGCGTGGTGAAGGCTAAAGACCCCAGGCTAGCGGTTGTACTGCACTGGCTAAATTTCTCATCCACAGCTGAGACACCAGACGCCCTTTGGGGACGACTAACTTCCCCTTGTCTCGACATACGTACAACACAATTACTTTAGCATGCGCGATGCGCAGACTATAAAAACAAAAGAAGTGGGCAAAATTTGCAAATAAAAACGTACATTACACTGGAATCAAAACCATCACGTCTGCTAAGAGCGCGGTGCCTAACCGTCAAAAACGAAATAGGGCAGAATTTAAAGTGAACAAATTTTGCAACCTCGAAAAGTAAAGGCTGTTTCGAAACTTTCGAAGGTTCGCATTTATTTAACGAAACCATACAATATTCAAAGGCGATAATGTCAGACGGGGCAGGTGTAAAAAGTATCGACGATTGTGAAACAACTTCCAACGTGAGAAAGTTCAGGGCTAAGCTTTAACTTTCCATTACAGGTCACAAAAAGTTAAAGCGGCCATTCATCTCGCTCAAGTCCAAATCGTCTCTTTTTGTTGGCATGTTTTAAACTTTTTTTTTCGCTCCAACTTTTTTTGTTCATTAGCGTGCTTTCAATGAAGTTCTCTGCATTTGGCGACATTGAGTAACCTTTGATGACACTGAACGTAAAATCTCTTTGGAGGATTTCTTCGTCGTTATTTCATTGACGCTTTGCGCGCATGCGGCGATGACTCGGACGCGCATACAGCCCTCAGGCACAAACGCTTGCGCAAGCCTACTGACACACTGCCCACTCACGAACGCTCACACATACACACACAGACACAGAAGCAAACATGCGCCAACATACGCTTAAGCCGGGGTCGCACGGCTTATACATCATACAAAAAGACAATCTGCATACAGATAGAAACGCGAGTCCCCACGCGGTCCGTGCTCCGAATGCCGCATGGAAATGAGTTCGAGAAGAAAGCTTGGCACGCGGCATTCGTGTTTGCAGACTGTCTTTTGTGTTATCTGTGAGCAGTGTGACCCCGGCTTAACGCACACACACACACACAGACACACACATAATCACACGCGCTTCTACACACACACACGCAAGTACTCTAACACTTGCGCACACAGATGCACACGCACGCACACATACAGAAACAAACGCACGCGCGCATATCCCCTAGGTCATGCCAAAACATACGTAGCGTAACTAAACATACATGTGAGCACATGCTCACATGTTTCTAAGGCGGATATTCCGACACCTCACCATGATAACAGAGATACAAACAAGCACATATACACACGCGCGCACACATCAACTAGCCCGTGTCGTAACATGTGGTGCCCTCTCAAAGTCACACCTACGCACACGTAAGCGTTCATGCGCATGTCCACGAGGTGAACCGCGTATATTTCCATCCCTCAGCATGGAGACCGAGATACCAAAAAGTACACACACACACACGCACACGTGCCTACTTATAAACACGCGACGAGCGCACACATAAACACGAATACACACACGCATGCGAGAGAGAGCACGAGCGCGAACAAATTCTAGCAAAGACACATATACACAGGTTCGTGTCAACACGTAAATCTAAACACGTAGATTCGCGCAACAAATAGTGTAAAGAGGCGCACTCTTCTTGGAAGCGAGCAAACGGGCATTTTATTCAATATCGCGAGTTTTCTGCAAACACGACTTCCAGCTAACACGTTGGACTAACAACAAAAACGGGGAAGGGTCGGGAAAAGCGGGGGCTTGAACTCAATCCTCCCCAGAGCGTTTTAGCGATCACGTGATCGTGTCATTTCTTCGGCGCTGCCAGACACCCTGTCACCGCAGGCTCGGTCAAAGAACCCATTGAGTAAAGTCTGGAAGGGTCCGCGAACACGCAGCTGATTAATTAAAGACAGAAGAGACAGCTTTTCTTTTTTTTTCTTCTTCTTCTTGTATGTGTCATTTATTGTGTCGTGCCTCATGGTCCGACCAGTAGCGAATTGAGACATCGCTTTGAGCCTGATTGAGCTGGGAGTTGTTCAATGGCCGTGGCGTGAGTGGTAGGTGTAACCCGCGGGGGTGCGGCACCGTCTGTGGAAATAGTGATTAGACTCTCGTTCCCATACGCACGACAGACGCAGATGTTTTTGCACCAACAAAAATAACTAAGCTTGTTTGTTGTTGTTTTTTTAAAGAAAACATGTATTGCCTGTTAACTGTACCTTCTGACTAAAACAAAACGTCTGTCCGTCGGTACGTCCGCGCATTTCATCGCTAAATTTAGCGAGGAAATTAAGCGACACACCCTATGTGATCAGTTCTTGACGCATATGGTTGAAGAAAAAAGAAGGCGGCTAACAAGGTGTGATTGACATTTTCGCTAACATTGTTTCCTGTATGTTCTTGTTGTATGACCAGTCTTTTAGTGCATTTGTTGGAGGTAAAAGTGTTATTTATTTATTTAGTATACCTCGAAGGCCCTATCATAGTGCATTGGTTTGGTGCTTTCGTTCTAAACCAATAAAAACGGATAAACGTCAGCCGACTTCATTCTTCCGAATTCGATTTTAAACGTAAAAGTTCAGTATTTTAGAGCAGTAGTGCACAGCTGATGAGTGTTCGAGGAGGGGGGGGGGGTGTTATTGTGTGAAATAGTGCCGCACTTATCAAGTTGGCAGCTATATTTGGGTTAGCCCTCCGCTATGCTGGGAAAAGGTTCAAACAATAAACAGATTCTTTTTTTAGTTCAGTGTTTTATCTCCTTTGTTATTGGGCTTTAAGTGCCAAATCGTTGGTTGTCGTTTTAGGGACGGCCTTCGAATTATTTTCATTGCCCAAAATGACCCAGAATTTCAAAATGGATGAGGACACTTTCGCAGCGTCGTTCAAAGCCAATGACGAGATTCAAAGCATTACGAGCAGAGTTTAGCGAGTATACATATAATATGCGGGGCTTCGAAACCTGTACGGGTTGCCTTATGGCACCCGAACTGGACTGCTTGGACAGCATCAGCTACTGTTAACACTTCACCTCGGCAGATTGCATGTTCAGAGTTTAAATGGACGGCGACCACTCGAGCGAAATGAGTGCATCGCGTGACCAGGGTAAATTGCAAGAGGGCGTTTTGAAAACTGAGTTACAAACATACAAAAAGAACAAACATTAATATAAAAAATTTAAAAAAATACAGTGCTTTTGTTACAGTCATATAATCAAAACGCCATCTGAATACCCAATAACATTCAAGGATCCTCTTGTCTTTTTTGGTTATGCAACGCTCTGTATAGAGCTCGTCTATAAATGCCTCGTCTGCTTTTAATCGTTCGCGTGCTGTCATTGATTTAATATTGTACAAGCTACTCTGACAAATAAAATGGCAATTTTATAAATTTATTTTGTTAGAATTCGGGGTCATTCACGCAGCTTCCGTATTGTCGCTGTTACATATGACGGTAGCAAACTCCCCCTGACGGAACCGTGCTAAACGCAACTATTGAAACACGACCATTTGTTAATATTCGCCCAGTTCCCACAAAAGGACAAACAAAACAAAATACTATATACGGACTTCAGCTGATTGAACTACCTCTCATATCGCAGCAAATATGAGCCGCTTAACTTTAATATGCGTACATATTAACCAAAAAAAAACCGACCATGTTGTTTCTAGATAAAAACCGAAAAACGCACCTTTCCTTCGTTTTTATATTTTTTTACTTTTTATTTTTAATAAGAAATTTCGCTTTCCATGACTCGAATGTGTTGGAAAGGAATAATAAAGGAACGCCAAATCAAAGCAGAAAAAAAGTTGACGCATTTGGACTGCTAATACACACATGGGTACACACAAAAGAAAAAAAAATGTTTTGCAGAAACGGCAGAAAGTATTTAGTTAAAAATAAAACAAATATATGAGAAGTATTCTTCACCGAAAATATCAGTAACTAAGAAAACTGTGAATACCAGCAGAGGTCTTTAACTGCCCCCGCTATAGGGAGCGCTCACTGGCGTCCATAGCTGTATGCGCGACGGCTGAGCGCATGCTGACGGCGAACTTCCAAAGTTCTTTAGCCACATTCTGAACCATCAAGATTTTCTGTCTCAGAAGCCTCTTAATATAAGCCCGTTCCGAGTATGCACTCTAAACAGCGCACTCAAATATGGCGTCCAGTGAATACACCCTATACGAGAAACTTAAATGAAACGCTTTTGGATGAGGTATGAAAAGGAGGCAAGCTTGACCTTAAAAAGTCATGTTAAGAAACATTTTTTTTGCTCCTAATGTTAACAAATCTTACATTATTATAAAAAAATAGCTCAATTCGTTAGTAACAACTTTTTTGTTGACATTTTAAGGCTGGTTCATACATTTGCAACGGTTGCGCTCGCATGCAACCAAAACCGTGACTCATGGATTACTTCGAGAAGCTACCCCTTACATCGCTTGTCATGTTGCGTCCGGCGAAAGCTTGTCCCGGTGACTTTGTCGTTACGGTTACATGCGAACGCAACCAACGCAAGTGTATGAACCAGCTTTTACACATATCCACTAAAAATTTCGCGGAGCCAGCCTGAAAGACAGCTTCTCCCTAGCAAGACCTACATTGTCAGGAAGCCCGATTTCCGTCAACGAGTAATTTAGCTCGGGCGCTAAATCGTATAGTGGCGCACGGTTGCAATTTTTGGCAGAGGTGGAGAGACTTTGCTTCGAGCTACGTTTTTCACGTACCACAGTTTACAACTCGTTCTCGATGGTGTGTGTGCTCTAGTTTCCCGTAAAGGACGATCGGTACTGGATACCAAATCAGTGCAATTGCTTCTGCACCTTTGCGTCTGGGCAGGTTCAGTCGAAACAAAATAAAACGTCATGCATTAGTCATCCTGTAACATTATACCTAATATAGACATCACCTAATGAGAAACTATAAAAAAAAATAATTCAAAACCCCCTTCTACTTTATCGCGCGTGCTGCTGCTGGAACGTCGCCTCTTGTGACTCTACTACCTCGAGCATTGTAGTAAACAAATCGACGAAAGCAATTTGCCCCACAAGTTTTTTTTGTTTTTTTTTTCGTTTCATTGTACATTTTAGGTAGTGCACATTCTATGATACGCCACATTTAAGCGCCAGTGGTCGGTGTTTAGTCTAAACAAAATCAGTATAGCCAAAACCGCAATTAAATTTGAAACTAATCCAAGAGCTGTACCGAAAGTTCACGCTACATTTATTTAGATATTTTGTTAACCGATCAGACGACCGACCTGTTCGGTCTATACGATATACGAGCCACGATCCCTGTTTTAAGGTCGCCTTATTTGAAATCCAAATCGTCCTAGACGCAGCTCTAAAATAACTCCTACCAAAAACAAGCTTTACGTCCATTTTGGGGTCTTTACAAACTCTCGATTCATGAGTGTGTTTTTTTTTTTTGTTTCTTCTAATGATTGCGTATTCTACTGTCGTCCTCCATAGCAGGAAGCATCACTATAAACGACGGAGCTACATACGACCCGGATAATCCTCATGGGTAATCTGCGCCGATCAAAAAACAAGCCGTGATCACTGACTTAAGACCTTCGAATTCCAAATCCAGGTCACAAAACCCAGCTGCAAAAACAGTTGTCAAAAAAAAAAAACGTCTTTCGTTCATCTTGACGTGCCCATAAACGCTTTACGTTTGAGTTTAGTTTCTACCGATTTCATGTTCTAAAGTTGCCTCCTCGCTGATAGGAAGCAGCGTTAAAGCGGTGTGGTTACTTCGATTCCGGATCATCCGCGCCGATCGGGGAAGGAAGAAAAAACGACACGGAAATGACGAGGGGTTAGGCCTACCGATTCCTCCGTCGACGCCACTTCAGCTCATCACCGCCGCCCCTTGCCGCTCCACGGTGGTGCAAGTCCGACGCCGGCACCGATACCTCCGTCGCAGCGACGTTGACGAATCCATATCCCCGAGTCCGTGCCCAGATTCGAAACAGGAGCACAAGCAGTACCCTCACTTCGTCTAGTCACACTTCTTCCGATTTGTTTTGCCGGGGATTTCTCGTCTATTTCTCTCCACCCGATGTGGTGAGATCCCTATCCATGTGCCATCTTCATACTGTGCTTTTTTTCAGATATTCTGTTGACGGAAGCTGCAGTCGGCGGATTCCGGTTCGGCCAAGCGCGACTCTTGGTCATAGTTGTGGCGGTTTCGATGATCGGTTTTCTTGCTCCACGTAGCAGTGGTGGCAGTAGTAGTAGTCGTGGTCGTCGTCTTCGTAGTCTCCTTCGCCATCTTGAAAAGCCGCCGAAAGTAACGCGACGAAAACTGAAAACAGAAAAGCCCCCCAAAAAAACTCACTCTCTCAACGGGTCACACGCGCACACACACACACAACACACGCGAGCGCGGGGGCGAGCGCAGCCAGAGATAGATAGATAGGGAGAGAAGGAAAGAGAAGGAGAACAAAAATTAGGGCAAAGCGAGACGGACCGAATTCGTGTTTCGCAGCCGCCAAAACCCCTGCTGCAATTGAGAGTATCGGCGGGCTTCTCGCAGCGGTCGGCGGCTTTTACGCGAAAACGTCGGGCGTGATAGTTGGCGGCGCCGCCGCTAGGTCGCGCCCCATTACTACCTTTTTGCGTGTGTTTTTCTCCTGGCTTCGGCGGCGTGTGGAGTGAGGCGCGTGTGGCCGTCCGCGGTGGGCTCGCTTGTTTGCTGGGGTAGAGAGTATCGCAGCTTTAGAGGAAAAGGGAGTTAAGAAAGAGTGAGGAGGCATCAAAAATCGATCGCGCCTCATTGGCCGGATAGGGTCACGTGGGCGAAGCGAGAACTCCCTCTCTCTCTCTCTCTCTCTCTCTCAATGTGTCTCTCGGGTCTCCCCTAAGCTGACACTAAGGTGGAACCTAGGTGTTCCTTGGACCAAATCGATCGTTTATATTTCGCCACGTGTTTACGATAAAGTTTACTCTCACATCCATATCCACGCGCAGCGAGCGGAATCACGTGATGAAAGGAAGGCGTTTGATTGGTCAGGTGAGCGCGTGGCTTCTTTTACGCTCTCAGCTTAGGGGCGAGCGCAGCCTGGGCCTGGCGGGTCTGGGGTTTTCTCTCTTTCCGAGCCCCGGGTTTGAAGAAAGGCTGCACAAAGCCGCGTCGTCGTCTCCGCGTTGTACCGTTGTGCATGAGTGGCGTTGCGTTGAACAGTTCGCGGATATCCGGGTTTTCCTCCGCGAGCAGAGCTATTGTTTTAGTTTAGATTGGATTATTGGACAAGTGAGCTGCTGCTCGTGGATGCGATCGACAGAAAAAAAAAAGAAAGAAAGGATACGAGAAATAAAGGGGGAGGGCGAGAGATCTAAAGCTTTTCTCGTATACTATTTTGCGTCCCGATATTACTGTTTAAAAAAAAAAAAAAGCTAAAATGGTTCTTGAAAAAAAAAAAAACGAGTTAAAGGTGAATTCTAGAGTATTTGTATCCCGTGAATCTGAAAATCATGTTCGTTTTCCCCGAAGATGTAACTAAACGCGAGAAGTCGCGAAAAAACCTTCGACCATTCGTTACGTCATACCCAGATGTTTCGGCCGCCAAGCGCGTGTCGCTCGTGTGGACACCGCGTGCGATTGCAATATTCCCCCGCATCAGTCGTGCCGCCTTTTTCTAATTTTTTTTGTGTTTTTTTTTTTTTTTAAACAGCAAGAGTACGAGTGCATAGCTTTGATAGGCGCTGAAGATGCACGAAAGCGGAGATTCACTAAAGTTATATTATGACGTCACGCTTCGGGAAGGAGAGGCTTCGGCGGTGCTTTGAAGTGATTTTCTGCAGCCTCCGTGCACCAAATTGAAAAACAATCTCGATATTCGGGATCCTGGAGGCCGAATCAAGACGATTTAAGTGTTTTCATTTCCAATAGAAAACTGCTTCAGTTTCCGTTTAAAGGTGGAATTTTTATTCTCGCTGATTTATGACAAAACTGGTTCAACACATTAATAGACACGTTTGAACTTGTAACACTAATTACGAGTCACAGTACCGTTTGTTTGTTTTCGCGAGGTTATTGAGATTTATTATTTGGCCTGAGAAGATGAGAGGCTCTGCTGGCAACACTGAAAACGTGACTTCAGGCTAGGCTAGGTGGCGCAAGCTACCGCCCGTTATAAAGTGAACAGCCACTAGCATCCATCCATCCATCGAGTGTTATAATATGGTGCAATACCGGGGCGTTAGAGCGTGTTCCCTACGGGTCTGCAAGAAGTTTAAACGGTGGAAAATGAACGCTGGTTAATATTACAGCAGCAAAACAAAACAAAACAAAAAGCATGCTTAAAATACTGCGATTTTTACCCTGCCCGCTCCCTTGCAAGATATACAACATGTGACGTCATCCCAATTAAGAGCGAGATAAAATCTGAATCTTGGTTTTTGGCATCGCCCTCATCTGCCGTTAGTTTTCTCATTAGTTATTTTTTTTTAATTTAGAGATAATAAGTAGCATGCCGGGAAGCTTGGAGCCTGCGCAGTACAAAAAAAAAACGTTTATTTAGTGCACGTAAAAAAAACGCCATAGCCTTTTTTTTAAATATTGAACCTCGATTCATTCGCACTACTACTATATTCCGGTTCCGACTCTGCCTTTTAATAACTGGAATATTGGTTCACCAAGAG